>CM034543.1:48465478-48680314 GCA_020002185.1 Paraescarpia echinospica
CGGGCGGTGGGAAAGCGGGCGGGCGGGCAGGCGGGCGGGCAGGCGGGCGGGCGGAGCGGGCAGGCAGGCGGGCGGGCGGGCGGAGGCGGGCGGGCAGGCAGGCAGGCAGGCAGGCAGGCAGGCAGGCAGGCAGGCAGGCAGGCAGGCAGGCAGGCAGGCAGGCAGGCAGGCAGGCAGGCAGGCAGGCAGGCAGGCAGGCAGGCAGGCAGGCAGGCAGCCTGGCAGGAAAGGAGGGACGGAGGGATGGAGAGATGGAGGGAAGGATGCAAGGAGGGAGGGAGGAAGGGATGGAGGGAGGGAGGCAGTGAGAAAAAAGTACAGAATAAACAACTGATTTTGTATATATATATATATATATATAGAATATTATAGATTACTATAGAATTCTATAGACAAAACAATAAAATGCTAGTTTTTTTGCTAAGGGCTAATTAACTCCAAAGTTTAAATACATATATATACCCTAAATTTAAATTAATGTTTTGATAGACAAATGACGCAATTTTAATCAATTTTCAATCACTTGTGGACACTGGTCCACAAAATATGCACAGACCCAGCACACATTGTTCTGCTAGCAATAGGTGTCTCCAAGTTGACAGGTTGTGACACAATAGTCTGTCTGGCACCTGATTCTTCTTGGTCACTGGGGGGTCTCCAGTCACTGTGGTTTCTGGCACCATGCTGGAAGCACATGTGTGTCAGTTTGCAATGCCTGTGTGAAATCCTGCTGTGTTCATACAAGATTTCTGTGTAATAGTAACCAAGAAAATTTAAGAGGAAAAGTCAGGTAAGTGTGTATTAATTCGTTTTCACGATATACAAGTAGCAGTGCAAAATGTCATGTGGGAAAACTAATCTGCTTTACTTTTTTACTAATGCTGAAACCATTATCAGCATTACACAATAACACATCCCAATCTGGAGAGCTAATTTGTGACTTGCCACAGCAAAGTGGGTATTAAGTTGCACAATTGTGAAATATATATTTTTATTTCACTGATTGTAAGCTTTATTTAAAATTATACCTAGTTTGTTGAAATAGCTTCAGTATTTGTTATGATTGTTCAAAATTAAGTAAACTTTAAAACAGTTTTGAGAAAAACATTTAAAAATTCAGCTATGTGCAAACTCAATGCTCAATGTCAGTATTACATGTACTTGTAGTATTTTATTAGTTTAGATTATTTGTCAATGAAAATACACTGAAACATGAGACTACAAGGTAGGCATTTCTGCCAAAATCATAAAATTTATGAGATATGACATAGACAGCTAGTTTGGCTCGAATGCAGAATAGGTTTATATTTCATATGACACCTGTTCGCTGTTGCAGGTCACATATATACATTTTACTTGCTCACTATGTTTTATTAATAAGTTTGGAAAATGTATCAGATTTTTCAATGTGGGAAGCGGTGGTCGCATACAGTCCCTTCATTAGGAAAACCTACTGCACCCCCTTAACGTTCACCAAAAACATCTAAACAAACCCCACACTTTGAGGCTCACTAAAAAGTAGCTATGATCTACATTTTTACAGCCTATATTAATAACATAATACTAGTTTTTTTAGTTCAGACATCAAAATAATAAATTTAAGTAAATTATAAATATATAGGTAATCCACTGATGCTGCAATTTACACAGTGCATGTTGCTAATTGCATTGTTCTGTATAATGGGATTCACTGACTCTTGCCAATCCTACTGGTAGTCATTAAATTCAAGCTAGCCTTTCTGATGACACATGTAGGCCCTGCACAAATTAACATTAGCAGTATCAAACATGGTTTACCATCAAATATTTGGCTAGCACTACATCTAAGACAGTCTGTTTCATATCCTGTAGGAATCTAACTATAATCGAACTAGTGTGCACACGTGTGCATGCGTGTATGTTAACGTCTTCATTTTAGATGTCTTGCAACCTAGGATGCCAAACTTTCAGGGACTAATCTACGACATCTTGGAAGAAAAGTAACACTTATAATGAATTATTTATTTTCAAAATTCCCCATTGATAACGGGTTTTGTATTGATTATAGGTTTTGTACCGGATGTTAGACGGACCTAAATTGATTAATAAAGGTGGTTCCAATCCAGGCGATTGGACATCAGATCAGTTGAACACGTTATAAGTAACGTGCATTGTGAATTATACATTACGATGAACATAATTTTAAAACTCTCTGGGAAACTGTCTTTCTGTGTCTGTGTGAATTAAGCACCACCTGAAGGATGAACATGTTCTCCTTTGGCAGAAGGAGCTGTATGATATAGATCATCTGCATATATCGGGATACAGTCAAACAACCTCCCAGTCTAAAGCCTCTTTGTCAAAAGCCCTTGTGGGGTGAGATGCCGGTCATAAGGTAAAAGCCATCCTTAACTAGAAAATGGTCAAAAGCCCTCCTGTTCAAAAGCCTCCATCCTTAGCCTATAAAAAGGTGACATCAATATATAGGCAGTATAACATGACCACCCCACCTTTGCTAATCTGATTGTCATTTAAAATTTGTTTGTCTAGTACCTCAATGAGAGTATGATTTGTTTTGCTTTATCTCATCGATTGGTGTATGTGATTTAATTCCTGTTGGTACAATTATTCAATGACCTTTACCAACTACATCCACTCTTGTTTAATTTGTATAGCAAACAAGCTCAGGGTTCTGCCATTGAGCATCAGAAGGGTATAAATTATTATTTTACATACGTTAAAACAGTATTTATACAATGTAAGGCAAAGATGCCTATAAATGCTTTGTTCAATGATAGTCTGCCAACGGTCCGGATTACGTAAACATTTACACGGACTCAAAACGAGACTGAGTTGGGATCGTTCCCTTTGTGTTGGAATTCGACTGCATAACACGTCTTTGTTTTTTAACATAATGGAAGATTCAATGTGTCTATATATTACCTCGATGAGATGTTTGTCTATATCTCATCGATCGATATGTGATTTAATTCCTGTTGGTAATGATGACCTTTACCAACAATTACTCTTGGGTAATTCATATAGCAAACGAGCTCAGGGTTCTGCCTTAAGCATCAGCAAGGCATAAATATATATAGACATTAAAAAACACATGTCTGTAAAAGGGATAATGTGTGTGATCATTTTGTAAGATTAACGTTCAGTTAAAGGTACTCAACCAATTCGATTGTTTTGCTCCTCGCGTTTCTTAGTAATTTCACAAAAAAAGAGGCATCAAGTACTCTCCAATTATATCCAAGTTCGTTTGTGTTAGGTATGTAAATAAAAAAATAGAATATGTTATATCATCATTTAAATGGTGCTGCATGATGAATAATGATATGTAGTTTACTACCCTTTTTGAATTTTGTTGATATCTTCAATATTTGCGGTGCTATTCAACTTTTAAATCTTAAAATGATGGCATTTTTTGTCTATTGGTTTTCAGTCCATTTCCTGTGCACAGTCTGCATCAGGACTGCATTTATTTGATTGGAAAATAGTAATAACATTGGAACCTATTAACTTACGTATGTGAAATCAAAAATGGTGCAACCCTTAAGGAAATGTCAATTTTTTGTGACCTTGACTTGACCTTCACAGTTTACCTACATTCCACTTTTGACCTAGATTTGGTCCACAGCATGGGATTAATTCTTATTAATGACATCATTTAGCTGAAAATTAATTAGGTAATGAGCACTGTTAACGTTTGAAGTATGAATATTGCCAATATAATTAATTTAATACTATGCAACCATTAAGCGGC
This sequence comes from Paraescarpia echinospica, assembly GCA_020002185.1. Lineage (NCBI taxonomy): Eukaryota > Metazoa > Annelida > Polychaeta > Sabellida > Siboglinidae > Paraescarpia > Paraescarpia echinospica. The sequence goes on from CM034543.1 coordinate 48,469,227, forward strand.
TATTATAACTTGACCTATTTATTTTACCTATATTTCACATTTGACCTACATATCTGAATTTATGGCTTAATTAATTCATAAATGCACCCACTGGATGAATCATGATACAACCCTTTAGGAAATGTCAATTTTGGTGACCTTGCCTTGACCTTCACACTTGACCTACATATTGAGATTAATTCCATATAAATGACGTAATTTAGGTGAAAATGAATTAAGAAATTGGCAATTATCATTTGGGTGCAAAATTGCTAATATAATGACTTTAATGCTATGTAAACTAGTAAATGGCTATTAGAACATGACCTATTTATTTGACCTATATTTCACATTTGACGTATGTACTGAAATTAATGGCGTAATTAATTAATAAATGTGCACACTGGACGTTTGAGGGATTACAAATGTCAGACAATAATACATATAAACTTTAATGAACTGTGACCGTGTAAGTACCAATTTTTAATACAACCTACTAGTAGTACAAATTAATTCGAAAATGGTGCAATCAACATTTGAGGGATGGAAGTTGTTAATATATAATTTCATGCTATGTAACCTTGTACATGCCTCTTTTAACATGACCTACTTATTTAAACTAGTGCTCACAGTTGACCTATCAACAGGGATTTGTTGAATAATATTTACCGGACCATTTTGTGTACTAGAGGACCTTTTACTGAACAGTGCATAGCAGATTTACATTGGTCATGTATCACTCCCCTAAATTTTGACTGAATTCAAAATGAGGTCACCATGGAAATAAAAAGAACACATTTTATAGGTCAATCAAGTAATGGTATCGGAGGTTAAAGTTAACTTGGCTCCGATAACTGAGTGTGAACATTTTTACAAACATTATATCATTGAAAAAACCATCAAGGCAATTTATTATAATGTAAACAATGCAGCACCATTCATAATATTTTACAAAGGTTAATGTCCAAAACACCAGGTTATTATATAAATGTTCATAATTTCACGATAGGTAACGTGCATAAGTCCCGGCAACATGCACTGAAGTTCATAACTTCACGATAGGTAACATATATTTTCACTGTATATAACTTCCAGTTGAGCAACGGATGTGAGGTAAGCATAATTATAGACGCACTACCCATTTCTGCTGATATCACAGCTCTGCCAGTTGTTGAAGAACGGAAACATCCTAGTAGCGACGTCTACATTTCTCAAAGTCGTGTAGCAATGTTCTTCAAGTGTGCACATTGTTATTCCACGTACATTTGAGTTGAGCAATGGATATGAAGCGACTATGATGCCAGACACTTCTGCAAAGATCAAAGAGCTTTGTCAATTCCTGAAGAGTTGACTCATGCGAGCACTTGTCATTATTTACATTGGTGCAGGCCCACAGTTGTTTCCTGTTAGGCACAGTCTCGTGCGTAGGTAAGTAAGTAATTTGACAATTTACTTTACAAATACAATAGCAATTTCTAAATAAATATTCTTAGAATGTTTTAACAATGATGATTTCTAATTGAATCAGAATTTAATTTTGAAAGGTGAAGAAAAACAATTGCAAATTTTGAGCTGCATATATATGAATGAAAGGTTGTCTGCCAAGGAAGATTAAGACTTAACATGGATGGCTTTTTGCATGCAGTTGAAGTTATGTATACAGTGACATCAAAGCCAAAGGTGTTCATCATCAACACAGAAACAAATGATCTAGACAAAGTTGATGCAAGTGAAGTACTGATATGCCAAACTCTATGTTTTGCAGTTGTGTTTTGAAAAGTAATTTTGATTCATAATGTTTGTTTTGGTTGAACTGATTTTTGAAGTGACAATTTTGAAGATTAAAAAATGTATTAGAAAAAATAATGACAGAGTGCACATGTTGTAGCATGAAGAAAGCAGCTAAACCTGATGTTGGCATCGCTTGAAAGCTATAATAGCTGCTCTCCTCATGCTACTGACATATCTCTTCATGCCAATGGTACTCATGTGCACTCTACGATGTGCCCATAAATTTATTTTTAATCTGATCAGCTGGGCTATTCGTGTACTAACAATGTGCCGGGCTTGGTCAACATCATTTGGAACAACATAGTCGCTGCCGGACTTAGGAATTCGTGTTAGAATATGGCATATCACAACCTGTAATACAGAAGGTATTGAAGTCAGTTTCTGAACAAATGACACAATACCTTCTGCCAATTCTTCAGGTGCACAGCCATTGCATAGATCATTCCTTCCTATGTCGATTAAAACAACATTTGGCGCCTCTGCACACACAGCTCCAAATTCACGGAACAAACCACCAGGCCAAGGTAAGTCCCCCCTTTCCTAGAAAGACAACCTTGTCAAACATACAAGACAGGAGAAGGTCGGGACAGAAATAGCGGTACTCAGCATTGCTGGTACACGCTTCTGACATGCGACGCACAAAACTGTGCCCAACGATTAGCAGCTTGGCCTTGCGTGGTTCGGAATCCATTCTGAAAATAAAATAAAAAACAGTACATTTCTGCATTTTTGAAATACCACACTTTTCTTAGTGCACATAACATCGATATCACTTTGGTGTTGTGATTCACGACAGAAGCCACGTGGAGGCGACAGTGTGAACATTCTGTCCTTGTATGTAAGTATGCAAGATTGTTTGAAATATCGTAACTTATTTTTATCTTCATCACCAGAATTCCTGAGTATTTGTGGCATGAAATACAAATCACAACAAGATATTACGATTCACTTAAAAGCACCATAAACAAAACAGTAAATAGTATTAACATCAACAAAATAGATAGTCAACATGACTATAGACTGAATTATAAGATGTGAATTACAATAATATAGGATTACAGGTGTCAGGTGATGCAACTTAAAGTGGAAATATTAACTGTTCGTAATTTCTATCATAAAATTTAAAATACTGATACAGACACAATAATAATACACGTATTACATTTTATTAACACAGCTAAATTTAACTGTTAAAAATGTGGAATGTTCAGATTAAGAACGTATTCCTATATTAATTGAAAAGGAAGTAGAGCGCACAGCCACAGTCACAGATGTGACATCAATAGACATCGCCGTAAATGTCAAAATTTCGTAACTTGTCCTAAAATATTGATTACTGTCAAACGCTAGTTGTAGTTTATACATGCCAACTTACAGAATTAGTGCTTAAACAATTATATGTATTTAAAAAAAAAAATGTAATATCGCATGCCCATAAAATGTAAACGAATGAGAAAAAATTACTTAGGAAGATGTTTAGTTGAACAAATGTAATATTTACGCAATGCAACAAGTCAACAACAGATATGGTAGAATATGGCCAGAATAACCTTCTGACAGTTATTTATTTCTCACCAGATTATTGGATGAGTTATAACATGCAAATATTTACAAACAAATGTGGGCCATTTGAGGTCTTAAACATTGCCCCGTTTACTTAGCCTATACATTCTAAATAAAGGCCCACATTATAAAGCATTACATTAAGATAGTGGTAGATAATACGTAAAAACCTCAAAAAGATGTCTCACAAACATTTTGACAACTAAAACAACTACATACTAAAGAGAGGTGGGGCCATTCCGCCACAAGGTCACCTGAGCATGTGACCACCCCACCTCAAATCGGTATGCTTACAACTCGCAAATAATTGTGACTAGACTAGTCAGGGTCATCGCCATGTGACTGGGAATTACATGTACAATCATTACATGCTACGTTGCTCAGGTTTACTCAGCTGTTTGAAGAGTACCGGCTACAGACAGCGATGGATATTTTTGTACGAATAGTCTTCGCATATTAATTTCAGTGTGGCTGAATGCTTCCCACATGAGTTGAGATGGTGTTCGGTTTAACAGGTCTGCCAGGGAGTAAAGTGTAAAGTGCTTTGAGCAATTCTGGGGACTGGATACTACACCATATCAGAACTAATTTTGCTCAAGTGTTGTTTATAACATAATAAGTACAATGTGTACAGGTGTATAATCTTCATGCGAAGTAAAAATGTAATGTAAATTATTTGTGAAAATATAAATCGGTGATAAAAAAGAATAATTTAGAAATAGGAAACGTGGCATGAAAAGTATAATAACAGTCCTCATGATACATAGAGAACTTAAACAAGTAAAATGTTGCTGTCAGTGTATCAGCAGATTGTTGTTGAAAAATGTGAAAAGGCTTTCAATACCATTACTTCATCATAAACTTGTGTTGTACATAATAAGTACCTGGTGTATCTTGCAAGAACTCAGCTGGCTGCCACTGACTATCAGCAACACAAAGACAATGAAACCCTACCACTGTGAGAATGCTGGATAATTGATGTATTTTTTCATGGACACTGCTAAAAGTTAAAGTTGAATTGAATACAAATACAGTGTATTATTGACTTTTGATAAATGTGTCAGGAAGCTGGTATGCAGTACCATCGAAGACAGCGAACACATACAGTGATGTCATCGATATCCAAACCGATGTAGTTCACCGAAGAATGCTTGAGCGTCAAGAGTTGTTGCCCAAAGACTCATGCTATATCTGCCAGATCCTGGCACCCACCGTTCCATCACCAACTGCAGAGCCAATCAGGCATCACCATATTCGTATGTCGAGCAACCTGCATTCTTCATTGGTTTTTAGTCAGTCAAGCTAACTGACTGACCTGGAAACCAATGTACACCCCATCGGCACTGGGGGATCTGTCACGGATGCAACACACGACACAATTGGGATCACTCGGTGGACATTCACATGACAAACCATTAATATGCAGCATGCTGCATGGCTGTAGAATCTTGTCCGAGATCCAGGACAAATACAACTGCCCAGTATGTCATATTAACTTGGAGAACTAGTGGTACTAAGCACACTAGTCCAATCTCCTGCAAAGAAAAGCATATATTCAGTTAACAAAAACAGGTGTCATTGTAGTGTTGGGAGTAAATAATTATGGAGTGTTCATTGTCATAATCAGTAAATATGAAATAATGTTTCATGTGTGACCTGCATTTCACAAGAAAAAAGGCAGCAAGAAATGTGCTACTACAGCTGCATCTATACATGTTGATATCTTAGGAACAGTCAGTGTTTACTGGGGTTGTTCCGGAGAAGGGAGAGGGTGGCTTGATGCAGCATGTAGACATTAGTAGAATATGCTCTTTTCTAAAACGGTGACAAATGTTAACTATTTTTTCTTTACAAGGTGTTCATTGTCATTACACGAATTTAAAATTGTTCAATTTAATTATATTGATGCCTGATCTTTGTCAATATTGTAGACTGATTTGAATTCTGCTAATCAGTAAAGTGCATTTATATATATTTTTTTCAGTATTCAAATTCATGTCAGTGTCTGCCATGTGTAACTACTACACATATTCATGTTTGACATTTTAAGGTTCTGCCTGAGGTTGAATGGTCAAAGTGAATGTTGGAAATAACAAAATGAGGTGTTATTGTGATGCTAACTGTATATTTTCCTCGCCAAGGATTGAAAGGTTCATAATATGTGTCTACTTTCTTCAAAAATGAATAGTTTATTTTATAAACTTATTTTGCTACTGCCAAACCAATGTTATTTGTCATTTCTCACCCTCACGTCGTCTACTCTCTACATGTTATATGTATTGTCGCAATAACATAGCTTATTAACAAGAACCTACGTAACCAAATACAATACATATCAAATAGTATGCTCGTTGTCACAGCTTCTGACTGAATCTCTGGCTGATATATATGGTCATGGGCATGGTGACTGGCTTAGACTTAGTTAGACGTTAGAGTCAGCCTGGAATTGAGTGTAGACGTTCGCAAGTTGCAATTCTCGTTGAATTAATACACGGCTACGCGTTCTTGTTGCTAACTGCGATAGTGTAATACGTACGTTCGTACAACCACTTTGGAATCTTCATCTTGATACACTAAAACACGTGTGTGTTGTTATTGTTTTCGAATGCGTGAGATGCCGATCTCGCGTAAAGCACATGACCGAAATGGTCCAGGAGGTCGACAGCGCAATTGGCTTTCGCCAGCTATACCCATTGTAACGGCAAATCTTTTTATTGACGGTTAAAAAACCAAGTACGCACTTTTTTTATTAAACCGACTGTGCACACTAGTTAAACTATTCACACATTACACACATATGGACCTGAAAGAACCGGATTGGCGATGGGCAAACGCATTGGTTGAGGACCTTTAAATGTAATTATTTCCAAAGTTGATTGTATTTGATTTGGGGACTCTCTTGGCTTATTTAAATAGTATTGATAACTACCATCCTACACACACGTTAACAAGATTAGTGTTGGCAACTTAAATAATTTATTTAAACCTCACAATTTCATCCAAAATTGAGAGTTTAATTTATGTTTTTAAACTTGACTATGAACATATTTACTATTTGATTGTTTTGTTTATTATCACTATTACATTTGAGAAAAAAAATCCAATTTGTAGAATTCCTTCTGTGTGCCTGGGCCATAACATACAAAAGAAAAAATGTAAATGGTCATTATCAACATATTTAGCAAACAAAACGTCACCTTCACTCAAAACACATTACATCACTATTTACGGGGAGACAGTAGGCTCTCCAGTGGTATATGACATGGCAATGAGTATAAATGTAATGTAGATATAAGTCACCACTGATATTGTATAACATTTGCAGGATGGTGCAATTCCAAACATCTATCACTTGATGGCGACACTGTTTGATCTTCGCTCTACGCAAACTCCATCAACTGACACCTTCAAGTCATATCTTGTTCCGAAGGGAAGAAATTGGTCCTTCACGGTGTATATTATGTATCCATAAAATTAAGTAGATGTACAAATCATTGTAACTTTATGACGTTCGCGGTATTGTAAAAATCTTTCGAAAAAATATATATACAGGGTGTATATATGTGGCCATTTTGTTATTAAAGAAATTAGATATGCAACCATTGTAATTTTAAGATGTTTGCAGAAGCGCACAATTTCAAATATTCATCATTTGATGGTGACCTTGTTTGACATTGGAGTCACGATTATTGCACCACTTGACAGTTCTACAACAGGCCTAGTTGTGATGTAGAGCTTTAAAATGATATACCATTTGGGTGTTTGTACGGATACCCTGAAAACATGCGTTCGTACACATCATTTTGATTGTTTCAATGTTTACAATTTGAGATATGCAGAAAAGTGGTATACATTTTAATGGCGATAATTAATTTTCATATAAATTGGTTTATACAAAAATGCTCATGAGTGCCTGGGTGGCATCAGTCAGATTATTTACCTAGAAGGTTAGGTCACAAAAATACAAAAAAAAAACATTGTGCGCATCCTATTGCATAGTACACCTTTAAAAGGATGTTTCACTGCTGGACTAATATAAAATGTTTTATCCACGCATGCAGTGGTGAATGGTGAAAACTAAGCAGACAACATGGTGGGCAGAAATAAAGACACAGGAAAAAGTCACAAAGTTTTGTCTAGGAAAATACATATGTAAGTCAATCATCAATCAATATCAATCAATAAATTGATTTATTTCAAACATGTTACAAAACGAACAAAACAGTTTTTAGTCCCTTGACCGACTTGGTCGTCGGGGGGACATAAGTGACGCTGCAGCATTATCTACTGCAAAATAAGTCACAGGAAATAAAGTCACAGCATAATTTTATTCGAAGAGTACACACAAAGTACAATGTTTTGCAATTATTCACCTAAATTTATTTATATTGTAAATACAAAGAACTCAAAATGTAACGTTTTTATTGTGACTTTCCTACATTTGAATATATACGTAATATATATAAATATATACATATATTATATAGTTATGGGGCTTTTGTCCGAGGGGCTTATGTCTAGGAGGGGCTTATGTCTAGGAGGGGCTTACGTCTAGGAGGGGCTTTTGTCCAGAAGGGCTTTTGTTCACGCACCCTTTGGAATATAGAATAGGTAACAGTGTTAGGACAGTGTTGATGGGTAGTTGGAGCAATGTTTAATTTAATTTTTTTAATATCAATTAACTTTCAATTAACTTTTTGAGGTAATTGTCACTGGCCTGATGTCAGTAGATGTAATTAGCTTTGATGATCAAAGTGCACACTAGAAGCTGTCAGTGACCCAACTGACATCAAATTTAGCAATTAGTTAGGTCAAGGCAATTGTTTAAACAGGGTAAAATGTCCAGCCAGTGTCTGACAGTGACTGAGCTGGGAGAACTATGATGTGACCAGGTGCTACATGTACATGTTCTGTTATGTAAGAGGATGTTCAGGTAAACACAAATACATTACTGGTACCTGGCTACCTGGCTAAAGAACAAAGGTGATATTGACACATGGACACTGGCAGGTGCTAATCCACATTCTGAGCAAACAGTAGCTATGGACATTGCCAGGAGTTCTGCCACTGCCAGCCACATGTCTGCTTCATTAGTTTCTAGTACACAGCCAAGTACAAAGTGTATCTAGAGTCTGGAGGTTTTCTAGACATAATACCTTATAACAAAATCCCAAAAGATAAATGTGAAAAGTGAACACAATTTGGCAATACAATATTTTAACTTGATTGATTGATTGACAATTTTATTTCCACTCGGTGATATACTTACTTATTTTCGATGGCCAAGCCATGCATACACCATTTACATTAATCATACAACACGTGCTGATATATGTACAAAGGATACAAAATAAAATAGATTACAATAAATAAATAAATATTAAATAGAATGCATGAAATAAAAAAAATAAAGTAGTCATAACATATAAGAAACAGGTAAAAACAAAGTACATTTAGTGGTGTAGCACTCAGATATTTGTGTAGGGTCTTTTTGAAGGCTGGAACAGAATGGCTGTTTTGTATTTCAATTGGTAGTTTATTCCATAATTTCAAACCGGACACAATGAAACTGCGTTGATTACAGACAGTAAGCAGTTCTGGCTTTAGGTGGTTTCAGCTGAGAGGCATTTCTGGTATTGTAAGAATGACTATTTTATGTAAACATATCACACAAATATTGTGGTGTTAGACCATTTACACACTTGTACATAAGAACCCATTTATTAAAATCCCTTCTTTGCTATAGTGATAACCAGCCTGTTGTTTTAAACATAGTGTTTCTATTTTGTCTAAGACTAGACCCAGATATGAGTATAGCAGCTCTTGTCTGTAGTTTCAGTAATCTAGTTTTGGTTGATGCTGATGCTGAATCATAGATTACATCTCCATAATCAAAGTGTGGTTGAACTATTGTATTATATAATTGCCTGAGAATGTCGATTGTTACTATTTTATGAAGAGATCTTAGGATTCCTATTTTGGATGACATTTTTAGAATCATGCTGTTAATGTGGTCGTTCCATTATAGGTTTGAATCGATATACATACCAAGGTACTAGGCTTCCGATACATTTTTAAGTGTGGTTCATTGTTGATATGAATTCTAACATCAGCCATCTTGGCAATGGACTGATGAGTGCCAATTAGCATAAATTGACATTTCAGTACATTAATACTTAATTTGTTACTATCAAAATACTGTTTGACTTTGCATAAATCACTGTTGATATTGGATTCTAATTGAGCCGAACACCCTGGTTTTGCAGCTGAATAAATTTCAAGTGTCGTCTGCAAACATGTTTATATTGCAGGATTCGGTGACTGTAGGCAGATTATTTAGGTATACCAGAAACAAGAGGGGGCCCAAGATTGACCCTTGGGGCACCCCAATATTGACAGGCAAAGGATCAGACAGATGGCCATCCACCGAAACTGACTGTGATCTACCAGTGAGGTAGCTCGAGAACCACTTATGTTCAATGTGTGTAACCCCAAATCCTTTAAGTTTGGCCAGCAGAATATCAGTGTCCACGGTATCAAAGGCCTTCCGGAGATCAGTGAACACTACTCCCACTACAAGTCCTTTATCAATGTTTTTTAACCATCGATTTGTAACATTTAGCAGTGAAGTTACAGTGGAATGCAATCTTCTGAAACCTGATTGGGCATTCGTGAGAAGTTTATGCTCTTCCAAATAATCTGTAAAAGAACTATAAACAAAACGTTCAAGTAGTTTAGACAAAATGGGTAGAATTTAGATCGGTCTGTAGTTGTTAGTTTCCATTGATGGACTTGATTTGTAAAGTGGTAGCACCTTCGCACATTTGCATTCTGTGATAAACTTGCCAGATGTCAGAGAGATTTAGAATGAAAGCGCGTGGTTGTGATATGACTGGAGCTGCTACACGTAGTAGTCTGCCAGGCAGTCTGTCCAGACCAACAGGTTTATTTTCGGGCATATTCCTTAATTGTTGTTCAATAAAATCGTAGCACAACAAGAGTACTCCCAAGCAAACAAAGAAGTCTGATCAACTGTAAGGAGAGACAAGAGGTACTTCACAGAGAATTTGGCTAGACAAGAAGAGGCTAAATGGAATATGAAGGAACTTTACAACACTACTAAAAGGTTAGCTGGAAAGTACAAACAAGTCAACAAACCAATTAAAGACAGAAATGGAAACACATTCACAACAGCAGAAGAGCAGATGAGAAGATGGGCAGAATACTTTTAAGAATTACTCAACAGGCCAGCTCCACTTAGCATTGCAGATATACAACCAGCAGAGGAATTACTAGAAGTGAACAGTGACAAACCAACAAGGGACGAAATCAGTAAAGCCATCATGACATTGAATAATGGGAAATCTGCTGGGCCAGACTGAATACCTGCTGAAGCACTGAAAGCCGACTTAAACACATCAACGAATATGCTCTATGGAATCATCAAGAAGATCTGAGATGAAGAGGAGATACCGGAGGAGTGGAAAGAAAGATATTTAGTAAATTTAGCAAAAAGGGTGATCTTCAAGAATGCAAAAACTGTAGGGAAATTATGCTTCTATCTGTACTAGGGAAGGTTTTAAACAGAATCATCCTAGAGGGGCTGAAAACAGCAGTTGACTCAAAACTGAGGGATCACCAGGCAGGCTTCTGACAGGAAAGATCATGCACTGACCAAATATGAACCCTGCGCATCATAATTGAGCAGTCTATAGAATGGAACTCACCTGCATATATAAATGTTATAGACCTTGAAAAAGCTTTCGACAGCCTAGACCATGACGCCATGTGGAATTTGATGAGACATTTCGGAATTCCAAAGAAGTTCATCTCCATAATCAAAAGCACATACAAGGGAATGACCTGCAGAGTCCTGCATGAAGCGAGTAGCACAGACAAGTTCGATGTAAAGACAGGTGTGAGACAGGGATGCATCCTATCACCATTTATCTTTCTGATGGCTATTGACTTGACAATGAGAACAGCTACACAAGGAAGACTAAATGGCATACAGTGGACTCTATGGGGAAAACTAGATGATCTAGACTTTGCTGATGATGTGGCTCTTCTTTCACACAACCAAAACTAAATGCAAGAAAAAACATCACTAATAGAAACAACTGCAGCCACCTTAGGACTAAAAGTGAACAAAGGTAAAACCCAAGATCATTAGAATCAGTGGCAAGAACAACAGCCCAGTTGTACTACAGGGAGAAGCCCTAGACGAAGTAAAGTCATTCACATATCAAGGAAGTGTAGTGGACACAAATTGAGGAACAAATAGTGATGTAAGAGCTAGGATAGGAAAGCAAGGACAGCTTACATTGTACTAAACAAGATATCGAAGTCCAGTATCTCAATATCGACAAAGTTATGCATTTTTAATTGAAATGTCAAGTGCTAATGTATGGATCTGAGACATGGCGTACTACAAAATATATGCTACAAAAGCTCCAGAGTTTCATAAAAATAATTCTAAGGATATGGTGGCCAGAAACAATCAGTAACAAAGCACTATGGGAAAGAACCAATGAAGAACCAATCGAACACAAAATTAAAAAGGAGGAAGTGGAGCTGGATAGGCCACACACTCGGGAAACCTCACATCACAACTCACATCACAAAACAGGCACTGATATGGAACCCGCAGGGGAGAAAGAAAAGGGGAAGGCCAAGAAACACCTGGCACAGGGGGGTAGAAGCAGACGTGATAAATACAGGATGGAATTGGAAAGAACTGGAAATTACTGCCCAAAACCGTGTCTGGTGGAAAAGAGTTGTTGATGGCCTATGCTCCACCAGGGAGTGAAGAGTTAAGTCAAGTCAGTAACTTATCACTTATACTGGCCCCCTGGGCCAGTGCCTGCAATACCTTGAATGTCAAGGCCTGCTAGTACATACAGGCAGAGATTCCTATGTATATATATATGTAATGCTGTTCATATGTCAACAAGCTATCAAATGCTTCCTAATCAGTGTTATAATATGTGCTAAATATACAGTAATTGAAAAGAAAGTAACAGGAAAAAAGTAATGAATAAAAAGTAAGTTCTTGCTAGGAAAAAATAACAATGAGGAAAGTAATGGAAAGAAAGTAACTTAACTGGCCAAAAAATAAATTCATAAATATAAAATAACACTAGGAAAACAACACATTTTAATGTATACCTGGTAGTATCCGAATTTCAACTGTATAAATTGTCACTCTTTCTCAGCTCAAGTTTGTCTAGTTTCACCAGGATTCACATCTTTTCACAATTCCAGTTGTTATCGATCAATGCATACTGAGTGTGTATGGGTCATTCCACGTCAAATCAACCAATGGTCAAATAGGTGGTGTCTCAAAATTGACTTAAATTATATAAAATGGTTAAGTGGCTATAGTTGAGCACATCTGTAAAAAATGACAAGTAAATTGTTTCTGTAATTCCCTAGTATGAGAATATAGATTGTTCCAGTTCACTCAACGGTATGAATACAGATTGTCGTGGATATTTGTGTATGAATGGTCTTAGCACATTAATTGCAGTGTGGCTGAATGCTTCCCAGAGAAGTCTAGATTGTATTCCGTTATAGCTACAGGTTAAGGGAGCAATTAATTAAGCATTCAAACTAGTCCCGTTATAGCTACTTTCTAGATTTTCTTTCTGAACCAAGGAAGACTCAATTCAATTATGCAAAATCAAATATACTTCAAATATTCAGTACAGAATATTCCATAGTGTGTCCATTATTATGTATGAAAGTCATGAATTACAGTGTGTATCACTAAAAACCAGGAAACTTAGCACAAATTGTATTCATACATATTTTTGTTCAAGTTGAACCTTGTCCACTGGTCAACTATATCAACAGACACAACTAGTGGTCAAACATTGTAGACGATGGTAGGCATAATTAAAAACCACGGTGTCGGCTTGAAAAAATCAGGAAATAAAGTCACACATTATTTTAAGAATATGTACTAAATACAAAGTATTGCACTTTTTTTACAGATAATTCAGCATAATACAATTTGATGATTAAAACAAATACAAAACATATCTTACACATGTTCATGGATAATTTAACACAAAGACTTATGAATAATAAAGACGAATGACATCACAGCCTTACATTTTATACTTTCATGACATGGAATGAAATTGAATTTCAATTAAATTACAGGTGTCAAACAGTTGAGTAGCATAACCCCTAGGCCACAACGATTGCAGGAAATACAAACTATAGGCCTAATATAATATGGCCGACGGGGTGTAGACGAGCCTGTGTCGCTCCTAAGATTTTCTTTGTACAGTTAGGAAGCAATTAATCGACTTACTGCCTCGCAAGCTGAACCATGATGCTATGCTTGTATACAAGTAACAAACTCTTGAAAGTGAGTGAACTCGATTGAAAATTGTCAACGAAAAGTTGGCAAACGCATTGTTTTTCGTTACGCTTTGCTGACTCAATGCACATCAATGACAGGTAGCCCAGCATGTCTTACGCAATACCCTGCCTGTCTTACCTAATACTAGACAAGAGACATGCCTAAGTCTACAAAGAGAAGCTCCAGGTCCAGTGTGGATGACCAACTGGCACTTAGGATAATAGATCTCTTCAATGACTTGGCGGTTTTAAACAAGATGAAATCTGTGCTGTATCCGGGTGATCTAACTGATCAAATTCAAGAACTTCACTCTACATTAAAGAAACTACAAACACAGCTTGAGGAAAAGGACAATAAGATTCAAAGCCTGGAGGATAAAATGATCAAACTGGAAGTGCAAATAGATGAAAATGAACAATACAGTCAAAGGACTAATCTATAAGTGAGTGGTCTAGTCGAAAATGATCAACAGGAAGACCTGTTGGAAAAGGTGATGACACTATTCAATGAACACATGAACATTTCTCCTCCCATTGATGTCTGCGACATAGAAAGAGGGTACAGAACTGGGCAAACTTCAGACAACAAACCTAGACCACGACAAGTCATCATACATTTCTGCATCCAGAGAATGCTCGATGCAATCTTAAAACAACGAACTGCACTGAAATCTCTGAATGACGGAAAATCAAAGCAAACATCAAAGATCTACATTAACGACTTAACAACCTTGCACTCAAAAATGGCCTATCAAGCGAGACAACTGAAAAAAGACAACAAAATAAGTTAATGCTGGGCATTTAGTGGAAATGGACTGATCAAGGACAAAAACAATGTCATCCACAAAATGAGTGCCATGACAAATACGAGTAATGTGCATCATTAAACTCTTTGGCCACTCACATGACTTGGATACTTAAAATACGTCTCCACTGATCATTCTAAGACAACTGAAGGACAATAAAACTTAATGCAATGGGACTACACTGATCAAGGATAAAAATGCTATCGTTCACAAATTAGTGCAGTGGTTGACCTCCACAAATACAAGAAATCTGCATCATTAACATTGTGGGCACTCATCCAGTTTGGACATTTAAAACAGTAAGTTATTTTGCATTGAGTTGTAGAAGTATATTATTTTTGCAAAGCCAATGCGACTTTAGTTTACATAAATTTTGTCAACATTATATCAGGCAGTTAATTATATTGATCTGCTCTCCTTCAATGTATGATTATGTCAGTTAAAACACTTTCCACTAGTAGTATTTTATTTATTTTCATTTTCTCGATATATGCGTCAAAATTGTCCCAACTTTCTGCATTATTCTGTAGCATGTATTTTTATTTATTTTGCTATTGCTAATTAGTAATCATAATGTGTGTATGAGTATGCGTGTGTATTACTCTGATACTGCTCTGTACAGGCAGTTCTTGTTCTGTCATATTTACATTGTCAATACGTTTTTAGAAGAGATGGAAGGCTCTCTATTTAGAAGGCCGGTCCGGATACATCCGGTCACGACACGTGTTGTTCATAATGTTTTTGTTTTTTTTCTATATATTTCTTATATGTTTATTACTATTGTTGCACAGACATGCATTTCTTATATGATGACAGGTATGGTGACATGCTACACAGCATGGAGATTGTTAACTTCATATTGCTTAATTTGCTACAATCAAATAAGGCTTTTTCTTGACAGTGGACAGTCGGCCGTTACTATATATGTTTCAATCATAATTATTAATTTAAATTTCCATGGTTTCAAGGAAGATAATTCTTTATTTAATGTATTACACTAAATGAGGCAGCTAATGACAACTTTCAACCAATATGTCATTCCACATATTATGATCTTGACAATTTTAAACTACTAGCAGAAACACATAACGAACGGTTTAGTATACGAAGTTCTAAATTATAATCTGTAAATGCTAAATTTAACGAAATTGAAGCTTTCTTAGAGGAATTTAACCAAATAAATGTTTTATTTAGTTTAATATATTTTCAGAAAAGCTGGCTTTCCGATAACGATGATTTATCACACCTACAAGTTGAGGGATACCATTGCATCACACAAGGCAAAACAGGTAGCAATAAAGGCGGGCTAGTCATTTATTTAAACAACAAATTCAACTTCAATGTAATCCTGTCTCTAAATAAATGTCAACACTGGGAAGGACGATTTATCAAAATAACTGAAGATGGACCTTTAAAAGGTATTATAATTGGAAATATTTATCGACCTCCAAGAGACCTCATTGAAAATTATCAACAGTTTCATAGTGAATTCACTCCAATTATCTCATCCTTTGACAAAACAAAATCAACATAATTATGCTGGTGATTTCAATATTAACCTTCTTAAAAAAATAAAAGAGATTTTTAGTTAATTTCTTGATTTATTATAGCTTTTACCCTCATGCTACCAACAGGATTTTAAAATAGTAATGGAACTCTAATAGATAACTTGTTTTGTATGTAGATTAACCGATCCTACAACAATACCGAAATCAGGTATTCTACAGAAACAATTATCGGACCATCAACCATAATACTTTACCTTTCTAAACGCAGTTCCCCAAAAAGAACTACCACCTAAATATATTAAAATATACAAAATCAATTAAAAAAATCCAAATTCATAAATGAAATCACTTCAGCAGACGTTTATAATAAAATTAATCAATCGCCATCTTCTGACCCAAACATAAATTATGACATTTTGTATGAATCAATGAAATGCACAAAAAACAAACACATACCATCTAAAATAGTTAAATTAAAAACATATAAGCACAGAAAATCAATATGGATTACACTTGGCCTGCTCTAATCAATAAGATACAGAGACAAGTTATATAAGAAGCTTAAAATGACTACCCAATTCACCAGAACATTAAACAAATCGGACTAACCTGATATCTTATAAACTTTCCCTAAATCCTTTATATATAACGACAAAATTATAACAAACCAGACAGTTTTTGCAAACACATTTAATGATTTTTTACAATTGGCCCAAATCTGAATGAGCAATATACCAATTCACTCACTTCTGAACGTATTGACGAAGAAACTATATCTAAAACAATAAATAATATCCAACCAAAAACAAGAAGGTATGGCGGTATTTTGTCAGGATTACGAAAAGTAGTTAAACCTGCAGTAATAAAATCATTAACACTAATTACAAATCAAATACCAGCTATTGGTATATTCCCTAATAAACTTAAAATCGCTAAAGTAATTCCATTTGTTTAAAAACATGACGATACCTAATTCAGCAATTACAGACCAATATCACTCTTACCAGTTATATCAAAAGTAGTTGAAAAGATAATTTACAACCAGCTAGATTCATTTTTCAAAATGCTAAATCTCTTGTTCGAAAACCAATATGGCACTGAATTTGCTGTCCTTGAATTAAACGATATGATAGTGACACACACGGGTACAAATGAAATTCCTATAAATATTTATCTGGACCTTTCCAAAACTCGATACCCTGAATCATAAGATATTACTAGATAAATTATAATATTATGGTGTAAAATGAGTAGCATTAAGTTTAATTAGAAATTATCTAACAAAAAAATAGAACACAATATGTTGAAATAGAGGATATCAAATCAGAAATGCATAATATTTCAACAGGCGCACCACAAGGCTCGATTTTAGGCCCACTAGTGTTTATTATATATAATAATGACTTTGCCAAGGCCAGCAACAATTTTAATGACACCACCCTGTCAAATATTCTTGACTCATTTTCAATGTGTGAACAAATTGGAAATGTAGTATTTGCTATAAACACAGAAAAAATTTAGTGAAAAGCTTCAAAGCTTGACTTAGCCAATACTAACCATAAATAACACTACAGAATTCAACTTTCTTGGAATAACGTTTACTGAACAATGTAATGGAAAAGTCACATTGAAAAAGTTTCAAATAGATTTTCAAGGATGCTAGTTGTCTTAAATACACTAAAATGGTTATTACCTCTTAATATAATGGTCATATTGTACAACACACTAATATTGCCACACTTACCGCTTGAGGGTACAAATGTGACAGAATTCAGAAACTTCAAAAGAAACTTGTTCAAATTATTAGTGCAACCAAATATAATGCTCACACTGAACCACTGTTTTAGTCTTAAATTATTAAAAATAGAACACACAAAATCGCAAGAACTAAAATTGTATTATAAATTTGTGCATAACAAACTTCCTGTTTACCTTCAAAATTTGCCGCTTCATCAGAACAACAGCATTCACAATTTGAACACACGTGGACAATACAATATACATACAATCAGGGTAAAACACAAATTTGCGAAACCGTCTCAGATACACCTTGCCGCATACTATCAATAATGCACCTGATTTAATAAGAAGTAAAATATACACTCACAGCTTACACGGGTTTACAATGTATGTTAAACATCATTATTTGCAGACTTATTTACCTCTATGTACATTACGAAATTGTTACATTTGTAATTATGAGAGAACAACAAAATATGATTAAGCTTTTATGTGTACCTCTGGATGAATAGAATCGTCCAAAACCATTATGTCATGTTCTTGTCTGACTTACTCTGTTAACCGATTTATGCTACAATTTTTTTATACACCAGGATTTGTTATCAATATAACTGGTGGCTCCCAGGAGAGCAGCTTTTTGTGGGGGTTGGGCCTCTTACTGCTGGAGCCGGTGGGGGAACTGAAAGATTTAATTCATCCAACCTTCCTCCCCTCTCTACCACCATTGTGTTAATGTTGTATAACACATGTGATCACGATGTTCTATTCTGTTCTCAATGTTTCATTAATTTCTAGTTTATGATGACCATACTGCACTTTGTGCATACACTTTGCTTCTTGTAACTTCCCATAGGGGTTGAGAAGATTTTAGAGCATCTAATTGTCTTGTGTGATTTCTTGATACCATATATATTTGTCTGAGATTTGGGGGGATGACTGGCCCACCTTTGCTAATCTGATTGTCATTTAATAATTGTTCTTGTAGTACCTCGATGAGAGTATGATTTGTTTAGGTAGGGAGGTCAGACCGATTTACCTCCCCTTCTGACAATATGGGAGACAGGGGTCCCAGTTTAGTGGCCGTAGTTTATTATCATGCGTTATACGTGTTGGTTTGTGAATTTTCTTATGTTGTAATAATGTCAGTGTGTGTACCTGCACTGAAAAAATATTGTTTGGCGGTGTTTATTAGCGGTAATGGATTTTTTTACTCTCAGTGTCGTATTTTGTATAATAATAAGGCCAAGTATATGGTGAAATGGTTTATTGGGAGTTTATTTGGCAATACACATTACTTTTTCAATCTACAGATAATGTGGAAAGACCATGATTTGTATAATCATTAAATCGATTTAAAACATCTTGTGAGTATATATTAGTTGAATGTTCCTACATTGCAATATAATTAACATGTGTTTTATGCCAAATTTGTGTTGCTGCTTGCCGCTTTGGACGACGATGATGGTTTGATCATGTTGGGAGTGTTAATTCACGGTGACGCTTTGAATGAAGAGAATGCACCACCATGAGTATTTGTAGACCGAAGCACTTCCAACGAGAGCTTTACAGTGGACATAAACGAACACATTGCTTTAAATTCCAGGCAATAATGGCACCACATGGTTTGATTGCAAATCTATATGGTCATGTTGTAAGACACAGGTATGATGCAGCGATGTTAGCAGAAAGTGGGATTTTGAATGATTTACACAATAAAATTTATGCTAATGGCACCCCCTTCTACTTGTATGGGGATCCTGCATACTCTTTATGCCCCCAGATTACATATCCGTATAGGGGTGCAAACATCACGCCAGGCCAAAATGCTATCAATCGATTCATGACGCCCCTTCGACAGTGTGTTGAGTGGGGATTCGGAGATATATCAAGGACATTTGCATTTCTTGACTTCAAGAAGAATTTGAAGCTCTTCAGACAACCTGTTGCAAAACTGTATTTTGTTGGTGCCATATTTGTTAATTGCATAACATGCCTGTATGGAAATTTGACGTCATCGTACTTTGAACTAATTCCTCCAACTGTGGAGGAATATTTAACCTGAAGAAGCAGTTTTACCAAGCTGATGCAAGTGTTGACTGTACGGCAAAGCAGACATGTGTGAGAAATGTACTACATTGCTGCATTCATTTAGGAGGTCAATAAAAATGTACACGCATTGCAACTGCACATAGCTTAACGTTTTATTTAAATGACACTACACAAAGACAGTTTAACACGTCACATCTTCTTCTGGAGAAGCTGCATCATCACATCAGCTTGACGACGTTCGATATCCATGCGTTGGCGGCGCTCTTGCTCTTCCAGAGCAAACTTTCTCTGTTCCAGTTCCAAACGCTGGCGCGGCAATTCTTTTCAAGTTTTTGTAATCGGCATGTTTGCTTTTTTCTCGTAGATAAACCAACAGAGCATCTGCTGGCTTAGCTGTCTTCAAAGCCTTCTTCTTTGATGGTGTAACATCTGTAGCGGCTTCTATATTGCTTTTTTGATAAAATTAAACATACCAATTTCGTTACGTTATCAGCAAAGAATGATGCAGCAAAACATGTTTTAGCCACGATCACTTCATTGCGTAGCTTTCAGCTGTTTAAACTTAACCACGTGATTCAACACTCATATGGTTTCACACTTTTTGTTACTGTTATATGGATAATGTTATTATTATTATTATTATAACAAACATCTCGGCATAACACAAACCTGTGCCTGCATTGAGGTCAGGGGTTACTGGCAGATCAGAAGCATCCGTTGCTTGACTACAACTGGCGCGTGCTGGCATGGACGGCTTTGCTTTCGCTTTATTCATTGCACTCTCTCTCAAAAACAGTGCAACTCGCTTGTCGTTGCCAGTGCTATTGGCGCCATTCGTTGCTTTCCGTTTGAGAGGAACTCTCGAATGCACCATGTCTGCAAGTTCTTGCAGTAGTTGGTCCTTCTCATTGCATTCCTCCTCTGTGCCGGGTCTGAAAATTAAGGACAAGAATGCATGCAAGTGTGTGTGTGTGTGTGTGTTTGTGCGCGCGCGTGTATAATGAGTGAGTGAGTGAGTGAATGAGAGACTGAATAACTGAGTGAGTATGTGTGTGTGTGTGCGCGCGCGCGCGCGCCTGTATGTGTGGGTGCGCGTGCGTGCGTTTGTGTGTGATGAGTTAGTGAATGAGTGAGTTAGTGCGTGTGTGTATGTGTGCGTGCGTGCAAATGTATTTGTTATCTCCCTTACCGCCGCAACGTAGCCAAGTCTTGCTTTCTGAAGTGCTCCAAAAGAAGGGTGATCCTTTCCTGGGCACGTCTTACATCAATGGCAAAGCTCTCTCTGTCAACCACGAAAGTTGTATTTTCGGCGATTGCTTGCCAAGTGTCCGCAAATTCGTTGGCATCACCAATGGCATACGGGTTGTGAGCTAGAACTTCTTTCATTAGCATGATGTCGTCTCTGGCACAAAACGAAATACGTTTTTTTCTACGTCCTTCGACTTCCGCTTCTATTGAATCTAAAAATAATAATTATACGCAAGCGTACATAAAATATTATTAATATTCTTTCTATAGTTTGGATACATAGTAGAAGCCCCATAACTAAACAGTCATTGCCTCAATCGTGCTGATTACCTGTTTAAATAATGTCACGCGTCGTGGCGGCCGGTAACCGGCTGAGCTAAAGTGCCCATTAAACGCTATTTTTACATTTCTTGGCCTTCGACCGTGCCATGCATGACTCGCGGGAGGCAGTTGTGTTGCCGTTCTCAAAAGCTTGATTGCTCTAAAACTACTGTTTTCTCAGTGTGGTTAAGTTACATATTTGCTTGGCTATCTAAGTTAAATAGCATGTTAAATATAAACGCGTTTTTTTTTAAATAACGTTCACAACAGTATACGTAGCATACTCACTTATTGCTGCCATTATGTCAGTATTTACGTATCCTTATCTCGGCTCGACACTGATGGAGAACATGTGACCGGCACTTTCTAGTGACGTCAATACCTATAAGTTACTGGTTTGGCGATACGTAGCGCGAAAAAACTTATAGCTGAAACTGTCTATTGTAATCCATCGATAAAAAATTATAGTAATTATGGATTTAAAATGGCCTATGTTTGACGATGTTTTGTGAGTATTTAGTTAGTCGGTTTCAGCGGAAAGCATATGCAGAAGGGTAAAGAATTGTGTCAACGATAACGTGATTACAGTGATGGCTTACCAATTGATAGCACAACGGATGGAACCCCCGTCTCAAAAGACATCGCCATTTTGCTTTCTTCCCCGTATGCGCGCAGTGCATCGTGGTATACAATGCACTCATGACTCGGATAGCGATGTGATTGATAGTGGGTGACTTTGATTAATACTGACAAGTACCTATGCCTACACCTGAGTAATTCATTGTTGCCATGTTTAATCATGCACTGATTGATGTTTATATTAATATATTATTAGTTTATTTATTGGTATTCTTGGTATTACTTTAGTTTAATTATACAATTGTTTAGCTATTTAGCATATACATAATATTGTGTGTTGGTTACATTATTACAATTTATGATAACTTATGATATAATTCAGTTATTGTATTATTATTTGTTTATAAAATGTTGTATCGGTATACATTGTTTTGATATAGGGCCTACTATTTTTGTATTTAATATTATATACCAGTTTTCTTTTTTATATTTAAAATTACAGAATAAGATTATCCACAGCCCAATCAACAATGCTTTTCATGTGGTTGCAACTTCATACAGTTGTTTTAATGTTATGAAGATGGAACCACACTGATCATCTTTGTTCAGTTGCTGGGTCGTGTTCATGATTTAATGGTATTGTAATGCATGGTGTTTGTGTGTGTTTACTTTTTTATGTGTGTATTTATTGTTACATGTAATTTTGTATTGGCCTTCTTTATAGATGGCAAAAGACTCAAGATAATAAAAAGTAATGTTCTAATGATTTATGTACAAAATCAGATCCGTCAGAAAACATTTGGAAACATTCATGACATTTTGAACTTTGCAAAAGTGTAGTTTTTTAATGTTGTACTTAGTTGAATAGCATTGTACTTCTTATAGTGACCACTATGTCGGAAAATATTTTTGAAAAATTGTCCTTGTATGCAAAATCAAATCCACCGGAAAATTGTCGGAAAAAATCATGAAATTAGAAACTTTACAAAACTGCAGCTTCTTTAATATTTCATTTATGTACATGAAACAAGCACCATTGCACTTCTATTGGTGACTATTATGAGGGGGAAATTATAACAAAAATTCTTGTGATTTATATGCAAAATTAGATTTGTCAAACCGTCAGAAAATGTCATGAAACTCGAAACTTTACCAAGCTGTAGTTTTTTTTTTATTTCACTTAGATACATGAAACAACTTCCATTGTACTACTATCAAGGAAAATGAGAAACAATTTTTTTTACGAAACAAAATTTTGGTCCGACCACCTTAGTTTAGGGCTTAAGACTAGGTTTTATCTCATCAATTGATGTATGTGATTTAATTCCTGTTGGTACACTTATTAAATGACCTTTTACCAACTATATCCACTCTTGTTTCATTTGTATAGCAAACAAGCTCAGGGGTCTGCTATTGAGCATCAGCAGGGTATATATAGCCGATTATATACATGTTGAAAATCCTTCAAAAAGCCTTGCCTCCATTTTCACAAAATAGCTCACTACGCTTTCGTAAGATATCTATGTACTAAATATGTAACACCTATTCCGTCAAATGTCTACAAACAAACTGAAACTGTGTTAGAAAAGTAGTTTTGAGTGAAATACTTACGAAAATAAACTGGTGAAATCAAAATCTTCTAATCGACGTCTGCGTCAAAAACCGTGAATGCTATCGCAGACCTTCCAGAGGCGGTTGGCAGGCTCGCACATGCGCAAAAATCGGGTCATATTACTGAACGCCGGAAGTTGCATGTCATTCTCATGATTCTGTTTGCCACGTTCGCAGGAGGAGACTACTACGTTGGAATCCGCTTTCCTTCCATAAACCTACACCATAATGATTTGTTTGACGTGGTGACATCATACAAGCGTTATACTAATAAAACATACGACGCGTTTCTGAGAACCACCGCTGTTTTCATTTGCGATAAACATGCATTTCGTATCTCCAACAGCGTGGCAAAACTTGTCATCGACTCAACAACTTGAACAAGGACCTACGGCTACGCTGCTACGGCTAGTGGCAATGTACGGCAATGTTCGCTACGCAAACATTCACATCAGAAACTTTTATACAGAAACATATTTCCTTTGGCTTAATGTTATATTGGGTATTGCCTTTCCACTACCATTAATATAACTACAAATTGTGTAGGATCTGAGACAATACAGTACACAGCAAAACATCCCATATAATACTGTAATATTAAATGTCACATGCAACAGATAATTTTTTTTAAATCATAAATTAGTTTTAAAATGCAAGATAAGTATTACTCTTTAACTGCAAGATAACTATTACTGTTTAACTGCATATTGTCTTGTTATGTGCAATTGATTACAATCACATTGAACAAGTGAATAATACATGAATCTTTATAATACAGGTGTATTACTAAAGCATCAGTAACTTTAGGTGAAGCTTGCATGTTGTATTATGGTTTCCATAATATCAAATTATAATAAAAATGCTTATCAGAAAATAATTGTTTAACCGACACATTTATACTTTTTATTGCAATCACAACGGAACATTAATTTTAAAACACCAATCCAACAATGAGTAATAACCTTGTGTCCATGTCTCTAATCCATATATAATTTATTTTAAATCTAATTTGTTTTCTGGTGTTTGTGTTCAGGGTGAAGTTTCCATTTCTGTAATTTGGTATTTCTTTTTTTAGTACATATTATCTTCTAATGAGCTTGGGACTGTTATAAGGATTTCCCACTGATTATTAAACATTGTCTTTGCAGTCTTTAAATATCACTTCCCAAACTTAATTTAAAAAATCCTCATTCCATCATAATTTTGCCTTGATGAAAAAAATGTGTGGATACAAAACATTTAGGGGTTTTGAGTTTCACCTTATTAAATTGCTATCATATGGTGTTTTAGTAATTTAATTCTTTGTTCAAATTAATACTTGTTCCTCAATTGGTCAGCAATTGTTTAAAAACTGTGACTGCTGCCAATCTCAATAACGTTATCTTTATTTACATTTGAATAACATTTTGTTCTTATTACAACTATAAATAAAAAATTATTTCAATCAACGTTGGCAGTCTTCATCCGGGATTATTATTCCTCTTTATACGTTTTACCATCTCTCATTCCATGTGGATGTGTATTCGTTATTTGCTTTTCTTTATCTTTCTTTTGTTTCATTCTCATGAACCTTTTTTCTCTGCCATTATATGAGTATTTATTGTCTCAGTCTCAGATCCATGGCGTACCACAAAAAATAATTCTAAGGATATGGTGGCCAGAAACAATCAGTAACAAAGCACTATGGGAAAGAACCAATGAAGAACCAATCGAACACAAAATTAAAAAGGAGGAAGTGGAGCTGGATAGGCCACACACTCGGGAAACCTCACATCACAACTCACATCACAAAACAGGCACTGATATGGAACCCGCAGGGGAGAAAGAAAAGGGGAAGGCCAAGAAACACCTGGCACAGGGGGGTAGAAGCAGACGTGATAAATACAGGATGGAATTGGAAAGAACTGGAAATTACTGCCCAAAACCGTGTCTGGTGGAAAAGAGTTGTTGATGGCCTATGCTCCACCAGGGAGTGAAGAGTTAAGTCAAGTCAGTAACTTATCACTTATACTGGCCCCCTGGGCCAGTGCCTGCAATACCTTGAATGTCAAGGCCTGCTAGTACATACAGGCAGAGATTCCTATGTATATATATATGTAATGCTGTTCATATGTCAACAAGCTATCAAATGCTTCCTAATCAGTGTTATAATATGTGCTAAATATACAGTAATTGAAAAGAAAGTAACAGGAAAAAAGTAATGAATAAAAAGTAAGTTCTTGCTAGGAAAAAATAACAATGAGGAAAATAATGGAAAGAAAGTAACTTAACTGGCCAAAAAATAAATTCATAAATATAAAATAACACTAGGAAAACAACACATTTTAATGTATACCTGGTAGTATCCGAATTTCAACTGTATAAATTGTCACTCTTTCTCAGCTCAAGTTTGTCTAGTTTCACCAGGATTCACATCTTTTCACAATTCCAGTTGTTATCGATCAATGCATACTGAGTGTGTATGGGTCATTCCACGTCAAATCAACCAATGGTCAAATAGGTGGTGTCTCAAAATTGACTTAAATTATATAAAATGGTTAAGTGGCTATAGTTGAGCACATCTGTAAAAAATGACAAGTAAATTGTTTCTGTAATTCCCTAGTATGTGAATATAGATTGTTCCAGTTCACTCAACGGTATGAATACAGATTGTCGTGGATATTTGTGTATGAATGGTCTTAGCACATTAATTGCAGTGTGGCTGAATGCTTCCCAGAGAAGTCTAGATTGTATTCCGTTATAGCTACAGGTTAAGGGAGCAATTAATTAAGCATTCAAACTAGTCCCGTTATAGCTACTTTCTAGATTTTCTTTCTGAACCAAGGAAGACTCAATTCAATTATGCAAAATCAAATATACTTCAAATATTCAGTACAGAATATTCCATAGTGTGTCCATTATTATGTATGAAAGTCATGAATTACAGTGTGTATCACTAAAAACCAGGAAACTTAGCACAAATTGTATTCATACATATTTTTGTTCAAGTTGAACCTTGTCCACAGGTCAACTATATCAACAGACACAACTAGTGGTCAAACATTGTAGACGATGGTAGGCATAATTAAAAACCACGGTGTCGGCTTGAAAAAATCAGGAAATAAAGTCACACATTATTTTAAGAATATGTACTAAATACAAAGTATTGCACTTTTTTTACAGATAATTCAGCATAATACAATTTGATGATTAAAACAAATACAAAACATATCTTACACATGTTCATGGATAATTTAACACAAAGACTTATGAATAATAAAGACGAATGACATCACAGCCTTACATTTTATACTTTCATGACATGGAATGAAATTGAATTTCAATTAAATTACAGGTGTCAAACAGTTGAGTAGCATAACCCCTAGGCCACAACGATTGCAGGAAATACAAACTATAGGCCTAATATAATATGGCCGACGGGGTGTAGACGAGCCTGTGTCGCTCCTAAGATTTTCTTTGTACAGTTAGGAAGCAATTAATCGACTTACTGCCTCGCAAGCTGAACCATGATGCTATGCTTGTATACAAGTAACAAACTCTTGAAAGTGAGTGAACTCGATTGAAAATTGTCAACGAAAAGTTGGCAAACGCATTGTTTTTCGTTACGCTTTGCTGACTCAATGCACATCAATGACAGGTAGCCCAGCATGTCTTACGCAATACCCTGCCTGTCTTACCTAATACTAGACAAGAGACATGCCTAAGTCTACAAAGAGAAGCTCCAGGTCCAGTGTGGATGACCAACTGGCACTTAGGATAATAGATCTCTTCAATGACTTGGCGGTTTTAAACAAGATGAAATCTGTGCTGTATCCGGGTGATCTAACTGATCAAATTCAAGAACTTCACTCTACATTAAAGAAACTACAAACACAGCTTGAGGAAAAGGACAATAAGATTCAAAGCCTGGAGGATAAAATGATCAAACTGGAAGTGCAAATAGATGAAAATGAACAATACAGTCAAAGGACTAATCTATAAGTGAGTGGTCTAGTCGAAAATGATCAACAGGAAGACCTGTTGGAAAAGGTGATGACACTATTCAATGAACACATGAACATTTCTCCTCCCATTGATGTCTGCGACATAGAAAGAGGGTACAGAACTGGGCAAACTTCAGACAACAAACCTAGACCACGACAAGTCATCATACATTTCTGCATCCAGAGAATGCTCGATGCAATCTTAAAACAACGAACTGCACTAAAATCTCTGAATGACGGAAAATCAAAGCAAACATCAAAGATCTACATTAACGACTTAACAACCTTGCACTCAAAAATGGCCTATCAAGCGAGACAACTGAAAAAAGACAACAAAATAAGTTAATGCTGGGCATTTAGTGGAAATGGACTGATCAAGGACAAAAACAATGTCATCCACAAAATGAGTGCCATGACAAATACGAGTAATGTGCATCATTAAACTCTTTGGCCACTCACATGACTTGGATACTTAAAATACGTCTCCACTGATCATTCTAAGACAACTGAAGGACAATAAAACTTAATGCAATGGGACTACACTGATCAAGGATAAAAATGCTATCGTTCACAAATTAGTGCAGTGGTTGACCTCCACAAATACAAGAAATCTGCATCATTAACATTGTGGGCACTCATCCAGTTTGGACATTTAAAACAGTAAGTTATTTTGCATTGAGTTGTAGAAGTATATTATTTTTGCAAAGCCAATGCGACTTTAGTTTACATAAATTTTGTCAACATTATATCAGGCAGTTAATTATATTGATCTGCTCTCCTTCAATGTATGATTATGTCAGTTAAAACACTTTCCACTAGTAGTATTTTATTTATTTTCATTTTCTCGATATATGCGTCAAAATTGTCCCAACTTTCTGCATTATTCTGTAGCATGTATTTTTATTTATTTTGCTATTGCTAATTAGTAATCATAATGTGTGTATGAGTATGCGTGTGTATTACTCTGATACTGCTCTGTACAGGCAGTTCTTGTTCTGTCATATTTACATTGTCAATACGTTTTTAGAAGAGATGGAAGGCTCTCTATTTAGAAGGCCGGTCCGGATACATCCGGTCAC
The DNA here is from genome assembly GCA_020002185.1 of Paraescarpia echinospica. Classification (NCBI taxonomy): domain Eukaryota; kingdom Metazoa; phylum Annelida; class Polychaeta; order Sabellida; family Siboglinidae; genus Paraescarpia; species Paraescarpia echinospica. Next base: position 48,497,855 of record CM034543.1, read on the forward strand.
GACACGTGTTGTTCATAATGTTTTTGTTTTTTTTCTATATATTTCTTATATGTTTATTACTATTGTTGCACAGACATGCATTTCTTATATGATGACAGGTATGGTGACATGCTACACAGCATGGAGATTGTTAACTTCATATTGCTTAATTTGCTACAATCAAATAAGGCTTTTTCTTGACAGTGGACAGTCGGCCGTTACTATATATGTTTCAATCATAATTATTAATTTAAATTTCCATGGTTTCAAGGAAGATAATTCTTTATTTAATGTATTACACTAAATGAGGCAGCTAATGACAACTTTCAACCAATATGTCATTCCACATATTATGATCTTGACAATTTTAAACTACTAGCAGAAACACATAACGAACGGTTTAGTATACGAAGTTCTAAATTATAATCTGTAAATGCTAAATTTAACGAAATTGAAGCTTTCTTAGAGGAATTTAACCAAATAAATGTTTTATTTAGTTTAATATATTTTCAGAAAAGCTGGCTTTCCGATAACGATGATTTATCACACCTACAAGTTGAGGGATACCATTGCATCACACAAGGCAAAACAGGTAGCAATAAAGGCGGGCTAGTCATTTATTTAAACAACAAATTCAACTTCAATGTAATCCTGTCTCTAAATAAATGTCAACACTGGGAAGGACGATTTATCAAAATAACTGAAGATGGACCTTTAAAAGGTATTATAATTGGAAATATTTATCGACCTCCAAGAGACCTCATTGAAAATTATCAACAGTTTCATAGTGAATTCACTCCAATTATCTCATCCTTTGACAAAACAAAATCAACATAATTATGCTGGTGATTTCAATATTAACCTTCTTAAAAAAATAAAAGAGATTTTTAGTTAATTTCTTGATTTATTATAGCTTTTACCCTCATGCTACCAACAGGATTTTAAAATAATAATGGAACTCTAATAGATAACTTGTTTTGTATGTAGATTAACCGATCCTACAACAATACCGAAATCAGGTATTCTACAGAAACAATTATCGGACCATCAACCATAATACTTTACCTTTCTAAACGCAGTTCCCCAAAAAGAACTACCACCTAAATATATTAAAATATACAAAATCAATTAAAAAAATCCAAATTCATAAATGAAATCACTTCAGCAGACGTTTATAATAAAATTAATCAATCGCCATCTTCTGACCCAAACATAAATTATGACATTTTGTATGAATCAATGAAATGCACAAAAAACAAACACATACCATCTAAAATAGTTAAATTAAAAACATATAAGCACAGAAAATCAATATGGATTACACTTGGCCTGCTCTAATCAATAAGATACAGAGACAAGTTATATAAGAAGCTTAAAATGACTACCCAATTCACCAGAACATTAAACAAATCGGACTAACCTGATATCTTATAAACTTTCCCTAAATCCTTTATATATAACGACAAAATTATAACAAACCAGACAGTTTTTGCAAACACATTTAATGATTTTTTACAATTGGCCCAAATCTGAATGAGCAATATACCAATTCACTCACTTCTGAACGTATTGACGAAGAAACTATATCTAAAACAATAAATAATATCCAACCAAAAACAAGAAGGTATGGCGGTATTTTGTCAGGATTACGAAAAGTAGTTAAACCTGCAGTAATAAAATCATTAACACTAATTACAAATCAAATACCAGCTATTGGTATATTCCCTAATAAACTTAAAATCGCTAAAGTAATTCCATTTGTTTAAAAACATGACGATACCTAATTCAGCAATTACAGACCAATATCACTCTTACCAGTTATATCAAAAGTAGTTGAAAAGATAATTTACAACCAGCTAGATTCATTTTTCAAAATGCTAAATCTCTTGTTCGAAAACCAATATGGCACTGAATTTGCTGTCCTTGAATTAAACGATATGATAGTGACACACACGGGTACAAATGAAATTCCTATAAATATTTATCTGGACCTTTCCAAAACTCGATACCCTGAATCATAAGATATTACTAGATAAATTATAATATTATGGTGTAAAATGAGTAGCATTAAGTTTAATTAGAAATTATCTAACAAAAAAATAGAACACAATATGTTGAAATAGAGGATATCAAATCAGAAATGCATAATATTTCAACAGGCGCACCACAAGGCTCGATTTTAGGCCCACTAGTGTTTATTATATATAATAATGACTTTGCCAAGGCCAGCAACAATTTTAATGACACCACCCTGTCAAATATTCTTGACTCATTTTCAATGTGTGAACAAATTGGAAATGTAGTATTTGCTATAAACACAGAACAAATTTAGTGAAAAGCTTCAAAGCTTGACTTAGCCAATACTAACCATAAATAACACTACAGAATTCAACTTTCTTGGAATAACGTTTACTGAACAATGTAATGGAAAAGTCACATTGAAAAAGTTTCAAATAGATTTTCAAGGATGCTAGTTGTCATAAATACACTAAAATGGTTATTACCTCTTAATATAATGGTCATATTGTACAACACACTAATATTGCCACACTTACCGCTTGAGGGTACAAATGTGACAGAATTCAGAAACTTCAAAAGAAACTTGTTCAAATTATTAGTGCAACCAAATATAATGCTCACACTGAACCACTGTTTTAGTCTTAAATTATTAAAAATAGAACACACAAAATCGCAAGAACTAAAATTGTATTATAAATTTGTGCATAACAAACTTCCTGTTTACCTTCAAAATTTGCCGCTTCATCAGAACAACAGCATTCACAATTTGAACACATGTGGACAATACAATATACATACAATCAGGGTAAAACACAAATTTGCGAAACCGTCTCAGATACACCTTGCCGCATACTATCAATAATGCACCTGATTTAATAAGAAGTAAAATATACACTCACAGCTTACACGGGTTTACAATGTATGTTAAACATCATTATTTGCAGACATATTTACCTTTATGTACATTACGAAATTGTTACATTTGTAATTATGAGAGAACAACAAAATATGATTAAGCTTTTATGTGTACCTCTGGATGAATAGAATCGTCCAAAACCATTATGTCATGTTCTTGTCTGACTTACTCTGTTAACCGATTTATGCTACAATTTTTTTATACACCAGGATTTGTTATCAATATAACTGGTGGCTCCCAGGAGAGCAGCTTTTTGTGGGGGTTGGGCCTCTTACTGCTGGAGCCGGTGGGGGAACTGAAAGATTTAATTCATCCAACCTTCCTCCCCTCTCTACCACCATTGTGTTAATGTTGTATAACACATGTGATCACGATGTTCTATTCTGTTCTCAATGTTTCATTAATTTCTAGTTTATGATGACCATACTGCACTTTGTGCATACACTTTGCTTCTTGTAACTTCCCATAGGGGTTGAGAAGATTTTAGAGCATCTAATTGTCTTGTGTGATTTCTTGATACCATATATATTTGTCTGAGATTTGGGGGGATGACTGGCCCACCTTTGCTAATCTGATTGTCATTTAATAATTGTTCTTGTAGTACCTCGATGAGAGTATGATTTGTTTAGGTAGGGAGGTCAGACCGATTTACCTCCCCTTCTGACAATATGGGAGACAGGGGTCCCAGTTTAGTGGCCGTAGTTTATTATCATGCGTTATACGTGTTGGTTTGTGAATTTTCTTATGTTGTAATAATGTCAGTGTGTGTACCTGCACTGAAAAAATATTGTTTGGCGGTGTTTATTAGCGGTAATGGATTTTTTTACTCTCAGTGTCGTATTTTGTATAATAATAAGGCCAAGTATATGGTGAAATGGTTTATTGGGAGTTTATTTGGCAATACACATTACTTTTTTAATCTACATATAATGTGGAAAGACCATGATTTGTGTAATCATTAAATCGATTTAAAACATCTTGTGAGTATATATTAGTTGAATGTTCCTACATTGCAATATAATTAACATGTGTTTTATGCCAAATTTGTGTTGCTGCTTGCCGCTTTGGACGACGATGATGGTTTGATCATGTTGGGAGTGTTAATTCACGGTGACGCTTTGAATGAAGAGAATGCACCACCATGAGTATTTGTAGACCGAAGCACTTCCAACGAGAGCTTTACAGTGGACATAAACGAACACATTGCTTTAAATTCCAGGCAATAATGGCACCACATGGTTTGATTGCAAATCTATATGGTCATGTTGTAAGACACAGGTATGATGCAGCGATGTTAGCAGAAAGTGGGATTTTGAATGATTTACACAATAAAATTTATGCTAATGGCACCCCCTTCTACTTGTATGGGGATTCTGCATACTCTTTATGCCCCCAGATTACATATCCGTATAGGGGTGCAAACATCACGCCAGGCCAAAATGCTATCAATCGATTCATGACGCCCCTTCGACAGTGTGTTGAGTGGGGATTCGGAGATATATCAAGGACATTTGCATTTCTTGACTTCAAGAAGAATTTGAAGCTCTTCAGACAACCTGTTGCAAAACTGTATTTTGTTGGTGCCATATTTGTTAATTGCATAACATGCCTGTATGGAAATTTGACGTCATCGTACTTTGAACTAATTCCTCCAACTGTGGAGGAATATTTAACCTGAAGAAGCAGTTTTACCAAGCTGATGCAAGTGTTGACTGTACGGCAAAGCAGACATGTGTGAGAAATGTACTACATTGCTGCATTCATTTAGGAGGTCAATAAAAATGTACACGCATTGCAACTGCACATAGCTTAACGTTTTATTTAAATGACACTACACAAAGACAGTTTAACACGTCACATCTTCTTCTGGAGAAGCTGCATCATCACATCAGCTTGACGACGTTCGATATCCATGCGTTGGCGGCGCTCTTGCTCTTCCAGAGCAAACTTTCTCTGTTCCAGTTCCAAACGCTGGCGCGGCAATTCTTTTCAAGTTTTTGTAATCGGCATGTTTGCTTTTTTCTCGTAGATAAACCAACAGAGCATCTGCTGGCTTAGCTGTCTTCAAAGCCTTCTTCTTTGATGGTGTAACATCTGTAGCGGCTTCTATATTGCTTTTTTGATAAAATTAAACATACCAATTTCGTTACGTTATCAGCAAAGAATGATGCAGCAAAACATGTTTTAGCCACGATCACTTCATTGCGTAGCTTTCAGCTGTTTAAACTTAACCACGTGATTCAACACTCATATGGTTTCACACTTTTTGTTACTGTTATATGGATAATGTTATTATTATTATTATTATAACAAACATCTCGGCATAACACAAACCTGTGCCTGCATTGAGGTCAGGGGTTACTGGCAGATCAGAAGCATCCGTTGCTTGACTACAACTGGCGCGTGCTGGCATGGACGGCTTTGCTTTCGCTTTATTCATTGCACTCTCTCTCAAAAACAGTGCAACTCGCTTGTCGTTGCCAGTGCTACTGGCGACATTCGTTGCTTTCCGTTTGAGAGGAACTCTCGAATGCACCATGTCTGCAAGTTCTTGCAGTAGTTGGTCCTTCTCATTGCATTCCTCCTCTGTGCCGGGTCTGAAAATTAAGGACAAGAATGCATGCAAGTGTGTGTGTGTGTGTGTGTGTGTTTGTGCGCGCGCTTGTGTAATGAGTGAGTGAGTGAGTGAGTGAATGAGAGACTGAATAACTGAGTGAGTATGTGTGTGTGTGCGCGCGCCTGTATGTGTGTTTGCGCGTGCGTGCGTGCGTTTGTGTGTGATGAGTTAGTGAATGAGTGAGTTAGTGCGTGTGTGTATGTGTGCGGGCGTGCAAATGTATTTGTTATCTCCCTTACCGCCGCAACGTAGCCAAGTCTTGCTTTCTGAAGTGCTCCAAAAGAAGGGTGATCCTTTCCTAGGCACGTCTTACATCAATGACAAAGCTCTCTCTGTCAACCACGAAAGTTGTATTTTCGGCGATTGCTTGCCAAGTGTCCGCAAATTCGTTGGCATCACCAATGGCATACGGGTTGTGAGCTAGAACTTCTTTCATTAGCATGATGTCGTCTCTGGCACAAAACGAAACACGTTTTTTTCTACGTCCTTCGACTTCCGCTTCTATTGAATCTAAAAATAATAATTATACGCAAGCGTACATAAAATATTATTAATATTCTTTCTATAGTTTGGATACATAGTAGAAGCCCCATAACTAAACAGTAATTGCCTCAATCGTGCTGATTACCTGTTTAAATAATGTCACGCGTCGTGGCGGCCGGTAACCGGCTTAGCTAAAGTGCCCATTAAACGCTATTTTTACATTTCTTGGCCTTCGACCGTGCCATGCATGACTCGCGGGAGGCAGTTGTGTTGCCGTTCTCAAAAGCTTGATTGCTCTAAAACTACTGTTTTCTCAGTGTGGTTAAGTTACATATTTGCTTGGCTATCTAAGTTAAATAGCATGTTAAATATAAACTCGTTTTTTTTTAAATAACGTTCACAACAGTACACGTAGCATACTCACTTATTGCTGCCATTATGTCAGTATTTACGTATCCTTATCTCGGCTCGACACTGATGGAGAACATGTGACCGGCACTTTCTAGTGACGTCAATACCTATAAGTTACTGGTTTGGCGATACGAAGCGCGAACAAACTTATAGCTGAAACTGTCTATTGTAATCCATCGATACAAAATTATAGTAATTATGGATTTAAAATGGCCTATGTTTCACGATGTTTTGTGAGTATTTAGTTAGTCGGTTTCAGCGGAAAGCATATGCAGAAGGGTAAAGAATTGTGTCAACGATAACGTGATTACAGTGATGGCTTACCAATTGATAGCACAACGGATGGAACCCTCGTCTCAAAAGACATCGCCATTTTGCTTTCTTCCCTGTATGCGCGCAGTGCATCGTGGTATACAATGCACTAATGACTCGGATAGCGATGTGATTGATAGTGGGTGACTTTGATTAATACTGCCAAGTACCTATGCCTACACCTGAGTAATTCATTGTTGCCATGTTTAATCATGCACTGATTGATGTTTATATTAATATATTATTAGTTTATTTATTGGTATTCTTGGTATTACTTTAGTTTAATTATACCATTTTTGAGCTATTTAGCATATACATAATATTGTGTGTTGGTTACATTATTACAATTTATGATAATTTATGATATAATTCAGTTATTGTATTATTATTTGTTTATAAAATGTTGTATCGGTATAAATGATTTTGATATAGGGCCTACTATTTTTGTATTTAATATTATATACCAGTTTTCTTTTTTATATTTAAAATTACAGAATAAGATTATCCACAGCCCAATCAACAATGCTTTTCATGTGGTTGCAACTTCATACAGTTGTTTTAATGTTATGAAGATGGAACCACACTGATCATCTTTGTTCAGTTGCTGGGTCGTGTTCATGATTTAATGGTATTGTAATGCATGGTGTTTGTGTGTGTTTACTTTTTTATGTGTGTATTTATTGTTACATGTAATTTTGTATTGGCCTTCTTTATAGATGGCAAAAGACACAAGATAATAAAAAGTAATGTTCTAATGATTTTTGTACAAAATCAGATCCGTCAGAAAACATTTGGAAACATTCATGACATTTTGAACTTTGCAAAAGTGTAGTTTTTTTAATGTTGTACTTAGTTGAATAGCATTGTACTTCTTATAGTGACCACTATGTCGGAAAATATTTTTGAAAAATTGTCCTTGTATGCAAAATCAAATCCACCGGAAAATTGTCGGAAAAAATCATGAAATTAGAAACTTTACAAAACTGCAGCTTCTTTAATATTTCATTTATGTACATGAAACAAGCACCATTGCACTTCTATTGGTGACTATTATGAGGGGGAAATTATAACAAAAATTCTTGTGATTTATATGCAAAATTAGATTTGTCAAACCGTCAGAAAATGTCATGAAACTCGAAACTTTACCAAGCTGTAGTTTTTTTTTTATTTCACTTAGATACATGAAACAACTTCCATTGTACTACTATCAGGGAAAATGAGAAACAATTTTTTTTACGAAACAAAATTTTGGTCCGACCACCTTAGTTTAGGGCTTAAGACTAGGTTTTATCTCATCAATTGATGTATGTGATTTAATTCCTGTTGGTACACTTATTAAATGACCTTTTACCAACTATATCCACTCTTGTTTCATTTGTATAGCAAACAAGCTCAGGGGTCTGCTATTGAGCATCAGCAGGGTATATATAGCCGATTATATACATGTTGAAAATCCTTCAAAAAGCCTTGCCTCCATTTTCACAAAATAGCTCACTACGCTTTCGTAAGATATCTATGTACTAAATATGTAACACCTATTCCGTCAAATGTCTACAAACAAACTGAAACTGTGTTAGAAAAGTAGTTTTGAGTGAAATACTTACGAAAATAAACTGGTGAAATCAAAATCTTCTAATCGACGTCTGCGTCAAAAACCGTGAATGCTATCGCAGACCTTCCAGAGGCGGTTGGCAGGCTCGCACATGCGCAAAAATCGGGTCATATTACTGAACGCCGGAAGTTGCATGTCATTCTCATGATTCTGTTTGCCACGTTCGCAGGAGGAGACTACTACGTTGGAATCCGCTTTCCTTCCATAAACCTACACCATAATGATTTGTTTGACGTGGTGACATCATACAAGCGTTATACTAATAAAACATACGACGCGTTTCTGAGAACCACCGCTGTTTTCATTTGCGATAAACATGCATTTCGTATCTCCAACATGAGCGTGGCAAAACTTGTCATCGACTCAACAACTTGAACAAGGACCTACGGCTACGCTGCTACGGCTAGTGGCAATGTACGGCAATGTTCGCTACGCAAACATTCACATCAGAAACTTTTATACAGAAACATATTTCCTTTGGCTTAATGTTATATTGGGTATTGCCTTTCCACTACCATTAATATAACTACAAATTGTGTAGGATCTGAGACAATACAGTACACAGCAAAACATCCCATATAATACTGTAATATTAAATGTCACATGCAACAGATAATTTTTTTTAAATCATAAATTAGTTTTAAAATGCAAGATAAGTATTACTCTTTAACTGCAAGATAACTATTACTGTTTAACTGCATATTGTCTTGTTATGTGCAATTGATTACAATCACATTGAACAAGTGAATAATACATGAATCTTTATAATACAGGTGTATTACTAAAGCATCAGTAACTTTAGGTGAAGCTTGCATGTTGTATTATGGTTTCCATAATATCAAATTATAATAAAAATGCTTATCAGAAAATAATTGTTTAACCGACACATTTATACTTTTTATTGCAATCACAACGGAACATTAATTTTAAAACACCAATCCAACAATGAGTAATAACCTTGTGTCCATGTCTCTAATCCATATATAATTTATTTTAAATCTAATTTGTTTTCTGGTGTTTGTGTTCAGGGTGAAGTTTCCATTTCTGTAATTTGGTATTTCTTTTTTTAGTACATATTATCTTCTAATGAGCTTGGGACTGTTATAAGGATTTCCCACTGATTATTAAACATTGTCTTTGCAGTCTTTAAATATCACTTCCCAAACTTAATTTAAAAAATCCTCATTCCATCATAATTTTGCCTTGATGAAAAAAATGTGTGGATACAAAACATTTAGGGGTTTTGAGTTTCACCTTATTAAATTGCTATCATATGGTGTTTTAGTAATTTAATTCTTTGTTCAAATTAATACTTGTTCCTCAATTGGTCAGCAATTGTTTAAAAACTGTGACTGCTGCCAATCTCAATAACGTTATCTTTATTTACATTTGAATAACATTTTGTTCTTATTACAACTATAAATAAAAAAATATTTCAATCAACGTTGGCAGTCTTCATCCGGGATTATTATTCCTCTTTATACGTTTTACCATCTCTCATTCCATGTGGATGTGTATTCGTTATTTGCTTTTCTTTATCTTTCTTTTGTTTCATTCTCATGAACCTTTTTTCTCTGCCATTATATGAGTATTTATTGTCTCAGTCTCAGATCCATGGCGTACCACAAAAAATAATTCTAAGGATATGGTGGCCAGAAACAATCAGTAACAAAGCACTATGGGAAAGAACCAATGAAGAACCAATCGAACACAAAATTAAAAAGGAGGAAGTGGAGCTGGATAGGCCACACACTCGGGAAACCTCACATCACAACTCACATCACAAAACAGGCACTGATATGGAACCCGCAGGGGAGAAAGAAAAGGGGAAGGCCAAGAAACACCTGGCACAGGGGGGTAGAAGCAGACGTGATAAATACAGGATGGAATTGGAAAGAACTGGAAATTACTGCCCAAAACCGTGTCTGGTGGAAAAGAGTTGTTGATGGCCTATGCTCCACCAGGGAGTGAAGAGTTAAGTCAAGTCAGTAACTTATCACTTATACTGGCCCCCTGGGCCAGTGCCTGCAATACCTTGAATGTCAAGGCCTGCTAGTACATACAGGCAGAGATTCCTATGTATATATATATGTAATGCTGTTCATATGTCAACAAGCTATCAAATGCTTCCTAATCAGTGTTATAATATGTGCTAAATATACAGTAATTGAAAAGAAAGTAACAGGAAAAAAGTAATGAATAAAAAGTAAGTTCTTGCTAGGAAAAAATAACAATGAGGAAAATAATGGAAAGAAAGTAACTTAACTGGCCAAAAAATAAATTCATAAATATAAAATAACACTAGGAAAACAACACATTTTAATGTATACCTGGTAGTATCCGAATTTCAACTGTATAAATTGTCACTCTTTCTCAGCTCAAGTTTGTCTAGTTTCACCAGGATTCACATCTTTTCACAATTCCAATTGTTATCGATCAATGCATACTGAGTGTGTATGGGTCATTCCACGTCAAATCAACCAATGGTCAAATAGGTGGTGTCTCAAAATTGACTTAAATTATATAAAATGGTTAAGTGGCTATAGTTGAGCACATCTGTAAAAAATGACAAGTAAATTGTTTCTGTAATTCCCTAGTATGAGAATATAGATTGTTCCAGTTCACTCAACGGTATGAATACAGATTGTCGTGGATATTTGTGTATGAATGGTCTTAGCACATTAATTGCAGTGTGGCTGAATGCTTCCCAGAGAAGTCTAGATTGTATTCCGTTATAGCTACAGGTTAAGGGAGCAATTAATTAAGCATTCAAACTAGTCCCGTTATAGCTACTTTCTAGATTTTCTTTCTGAACCAAGGAAGACTCAATTCAATTATGCAAAATCAAATATACTTCAAATATTCAGTACAGAATATTCCATAGTGTGTCCATTATTATGTATGAAAGTCATGAATTACAGTGTGTATCACTAAAAACCAGGAAACTTAGCACAAATTGTATTCATACATATTTTTGTTCAAGTTGAACCTTGTCCACTGGTCAACTATATCAACAGACACAACTAGTGGTCAAACATTGTAGACGATGGTAGGCATAATTAAAAACCACGGTGTCGGCTTGAAAAAATCAGGAAATAAAGTCACACATTATTTTAAGAATATGTACTAAATACAAAGTATTGCACTTTTTTTACAGATAATTCAGCATAATACAATTTGATGATTAAAACAAATACAAAACATATCTTACACATGTTCATGGATAATTTAACACAAAGACTTATGAATAATAAAGACGAATGACATCACAGCCTTACATTTTATACTTTCATGACATGGAATGAAATTGAATTTCAATTAAATTACAGGTGTCAAACAGTTGAGTAGCATAACCCCTAGGCCACAACGATTGCAGGAAATACAAACTATAGGCCTAATATAATATGGCCGACGGGGTGTAGACGAGCCTGTGTCGCTCCTAAGATTTTCTTTGTACAGTTAGGAAGCAATTAATCGACTTACTGCCTCGCAAGCTGAACCATGATGCTATGCTTGTATACAAGTAACAAACTCTTGAAAGTGAGTGAACTCGATTGAAAATTGTCAACGAAAAGTTGGCAAACGCATTGTTTTTCGTTACGCTTTGCTGACTCAATGCACATCAATGACAGGTAGCCCAGCATGTCTTACGCAATACCCTGCCTGTCTTACCTAATACTAGACAAGAGACATGCCTAAGTCTACAAAGAGAAGCTCCAGGTCCAGTGTGGATGACCAACTGGCACTTAGGATAATAGATCTCTTCAATGACTTGGCGGTTTTAAACAAGATGAAATCTGTGCTGTATCCGGGTGATCTAACTGATCAAATTCAAGAACTTCACTCTACATTAAAGAAACTACAAACACAGCTTGAGGAAAAGGACAATAAGATTCAAAGCCTGGAGGATAAAATGATCAAACTGGAAGTGCAAATAGATGAAAATGAACAATACAGTCAAAGGACTAATCTATAAGTGAGTGGTCTAGTCGAAAATGATCAACAGGAAGACCTGTTGGAAAAGGTGATGACACTATTCAATGAACACATGAACATTTCTCCTCCCATTGATGTCTGCGACATAGAAAGAGGGTACAGAACTGGGCAAACTTCAGACAACAAACCTAGACCACGACAAGTCATCATACATTTCTGCATCCAGAGAATGCTCGATGCAATCTTAAAACAACGAACTGCACTGAAATCTCTGAATGACGGAAAATCAAAGCAAACATCAAAGATCTACATTAACGACTTAACAACCTTGCACTCAAAAATGGCCTATCAAGCGAGACAACTGAAAAAAGACAACAAAATAAGTTAATGCTGGGCATTTAGTGGAAATGGACTGATCAAGGACAAAAACAATGTCATCCACAAAATGAGTGCCATGACAAATACGAGTAATGTGCATCATTAAACTCTTTGGCCACTCACATGACTTGGATACTTAAAATACGTCTCCACTGATCATTCTAAGACAACTGAAGGACAATAAAACTTAATGCAATGGGACTACACTGATCAAGGATAAAAATGCTATCGTTCACAAATTAGTGCAGTGGTTGACCTCCACAAATACAAGAAATCTGCATCATTAACATTGTGGGCACTCATCCAGTTTGGACATTTAAAACAGTAAGTTATTTTGCATTGAGTTGTAGAAGTATATTATTTTTGCAAAGCCAATGCGACTTTAGTTTACATAAATTTTGTCAACATTATATCAGGCAGTTAATTATATTGATCTGCTCTCCTTCAATGTATGATTATGTCAGTTAAAACACTTTCCACTAGTAGTATTTTATTTATTTTCATTTTCTCGATATATGCGTCAAAATTGTCCCAACTTTCTGCATTATTCTGTAGCATGTATTTTTATTTATTTTGCTATTGCTAATTAGTAATCATAATGTGTGTATGAGTATGCGTGTGTATTACTCTGATACTGCTCTGTACAGGCAGTTCTTGTTCTGTCATATTTACATTGTCAATACGTTTTTAGAAGAGATGGAAGGCTCTCTATTTAGAAGGCCGGTCCGGATACATCCGGTCACGACACGTGTTGTTCATAATGTTTTTGTTTTTTTTCTATATATTTCTTATATGTTTATTACTATTGTTGCACAGACATGCATTTCTTATATGATGACAGGTATGGTGACATGCTACACAGCATGGAGATTGTTAACTTCATATTGCTTAATTTGCTACAATCAAATAAGGCTTTTTCTTGACAGTGGACAGTCGGCCGTTACTATATATGTTTCAATCATAATTATTAATTTAAATTTCCATGGTTTCAAGGAAGATAATTCTTTATTTAATGTATTACACTAAATGAGGCAGCTAATGACAACTTTCAACCAATATGTCATTCCACATATTATGATCTTGACAATTTTAAACTACTAGCAGAAACACATAACGAACGGTTTAGTATACGAAGTTCTAAATTATAATCTGTAAATGCTAAATTTAACGAAATTGAAACTTTCTTAGAGGAATTTAACCAAATAAATGTTTTATTTAGTTTAATATATTTTCAGAAAAGCTGGCTTTCCGATAACGATGATTTATCACACCTACAAGTTGAGGGATACCATTGCATCACACAAGGCAAAACAGGTAGCAATAAAGGCGGGCTAGTCATTTATTTAAACAACAAATTCAACTTCAATGTAATCCTGTCTCTAAATAAATGTCAACACTGGGAAGGACGATTTATCAAAATAACTGAAGATGGACCTTTAAAAGGTATTATAATTGGAAATATTTATCGACCTCCAAGAGACCTCATTGAAAATTATCAACAGTTTCATAGTGAATTCACTCCAATTATCTCATCCTTTGACAAAACAAAATCAACATAATTATGCTGGTGATTTCAATATTAACCTTCTTAAAAAAATAAAAGAGATTTTTAGTTAATTTCTTGATTTATTATAGCTTTTACCCTCATGCTACCAACAGGATTTTAAAATAATAATGGAACTCTAATAGATAACTTGTTTTGTATGTAGATTAACCGATCCTACAACAATACCGAAATCAGGTATTCTACAGAAACAATTATCGGACCATCAACCATAATACTTTACCTTTCTAAACGCAGTTCCCCAAAAAGAACTACCACCTAAATATATTAAAATATACAAAATCAATTAAAAAAATCCAAATTCATAAATGAAATCACTTCAGCAGACGTTTATAATAAAATTAATCAATCGCCATCTTCTGACCCAAACATAAATTATGACATTTTGTATGAATCAATGAAATGCACAAAAAACAAACACATACCATCTAAAATAGTTAAATTAAAAACATATAAGCACAGAAAATCAATATGGATTACACTTGGCCTGCTCTAATCAATAAGATACAGAGACAAGTTATATAAGAAGCTTAAAATGACTACCCAATTCACCAGAACATTAAACAAATCGGACTAACCTGATATCTTATAAACTTTCCCTAAATCCTTTATATATAACGACAAAATTATAACAAACCAGACAGTTTTTGCAAACACATTTAATGATTTTTTACAATTGGCCCAAATCTGAATGAGCAATATACCAATTCACTCACTTCTGAACGTATTGACGAAGAAACTATATCTAAAACAATAAATAATATCCAACCAAAAACAAGAAGGTATGGCGGTATTTTGTCAGGATTACGAAAAGTAGTTAAACCTGCAGTAATAAAATCATTAACACTAATTACAAATCAAATACCAGCTATTGGTATATTCCCTAATAAACTTAAAATCGCTAAAGTAATTCCATTTGTTTAAAAACATGACGATACCTAATTCAGCAATTACAGACCAATATCACTCTTACCAGTTATATCAAAAGTAGTTGAAAAGATAATTTACAACCAGCTAGATTCATTTTTCAAAATGCTAAATCTCTTGTTCGAAAACCAATATGGCACTGAATTTGCTGTCCTTGAATTAAACGATATGATAGTGACACACACGGGTACAAATGAAATTCCTATAAATATTTATCTGGACCTTTCCAAAACTCGATACCCTGAATCATAAGATATTACTAGATAAATTATAATATTATGGTGTAAAATGAGTAGCATTAAGTTTAATTAGAAATTATCTAACAAAAAAATAGAACACAATATGTTGAAATAGAGGATATCAAATCAGAAATGCATAATATTTCAACAGGCGCACCACAAGGCTCGATTTTAGGCCCACTAGTGTTTATTATATATAATAATGACTTTGCCAAGGCCAGCAACAATTTTAATGACACCACCCTGTCAAATATTCTTGACTCATTTTCAATGTGTGAACAAATTGGAAATGTAGTATTTGCTATAAACACAGAACAAATTTAGTGAAAAGCTTCAAAGCTTGACTTAGCCAATACTAACCATAAATAACACTACAGAATTCAACTTTCTTGGAATAACGTTTACTGAACAATGTAATGGAAAAGTCACATTGAAAAAGTTTCAAATAGATTTTCAAGGATGCTAGTTGTCATAAATACACTAAAATGGTTATTACCTCTTAATATAATGGTCATATTGTACAACACACTAATATTGCCACACTTACCGCTTGAGGGTACAAATGTGACAGAATTCAGAAACTTCAAAAGAAACTTGTTCAAATTATTAGTGCAACCAAATATAATGCTCACACTGAACCACTGTTTTAGTCTTAAATTATTAAAAATAGAACACACAAAATCGCAAGAACTAAAATTGTATTATAAATTTGTGCATAACAAACTTCCTGTTTACCTTCAAAATTTGCCGCTTCATCAGAACAACAGCATTCACAATTTGAACACACGTGGACAATACAATATACATACAATCAGGGTAAAACACAAATTTGCGAAACCGTCTCAGATACACCTTGCCGCATACTATCAATAATGCACCTGATTTAATAAGAAGTAAAATATACACTCACAGCTTACACGGGTTTACAATGTATGAACTTTTTATACAACAAGGTAGCGTACTTTGTCTACAATCTTGAATTGTTTTAATGTCGTCAGCCAACCGTGTCGCTGACGAAGCTGGTGGACTACAGGTCTTTAGACCGACAACGCCCGTGTGTGACCTAATTTGGTAAACTATAATTAGCAAGGCATTGTTCTACCGTTGGCGGCGATGTGCCTACAGAACGTCTTTCGGGCTTTCCGTCCTGCCACCAGGGGTGTCACTCCGCGATTACCAGACACAGTGTATTCATTGATTAGACGTCTAGGACTGTCCACGGCGCGTCCAACTCTGCGTGGCAGACGTGGGGGCACGCGCAAACAGCGCGCGATTCGAACGCGGATTACCAGCCGTTTTAAAGATTCTTCACGAATTGTATGTCGGCAAGGCAATGTCAGTGCGAATCTGGTAACTCTAAGAGCCGCCCCTGTTATGTCACACGATACGCCATTCGTCAATGTGGCATTACTGAATGCTCGTTCCGTGTGCAATAAAGCTATCAAAATCAACGAATACGTCGTTGAACACAAATGCGACATCTTGGCGATAACCGAGACGTGGTTAAGGAAGAGCGGTGACGAAGTTGTTATTGCTGAAGTGACCCCTCCCGGGTTCCTCTTCCACCACGTGGCACGATCTTCTCGTCGTGGTGGCGGTGTTGCAATCTTGCACCGCGATACATTTACAACGAAGATTCTTCCTACTCTCCATTTGAATACCATTGAACTTCTCCGTGTGCAGTTCTCTGCAGCCCATTCTATATCGTTCGACATGTGTGTCATCTACCACCCGCCTGCTTCAAGTAAGGCATCTGGAACTTCGTGTGAATTTTATGCTGAACTTGAATGCTTATTTACAGAAGCATCTGTTTCCGTTGTACCAACCGTAATTGCTGGAGACTTTAATATTCATTTTGATGATGTAACGAAATCAGAACCGCTTCGCTATCTACTTGATTCCTACAATTTGCTGCAACACGTCCATTCGCCGACCCATAAAACAGGACATACATTGGACCTGGTGATAAGTCATGACAGCGATAACTTAGTATCTTCTGTTGTTGTTTATCCAGACTCCATATCGGACCACTATCGCATAGAACTGGCATTAAATGTGTTGAAACCGTCAGCTGAAACTTCAGTAATTGCCAAGCGCAACTTCCGCATCATGGATGCTACAGTGTTTAATGATGACGTTAAATCTGTATGTTCTGGCATGTGTGCCCACACTGACCGTCAGCAAGCGGAGGTCTTAGCATCGGACTACAACACCTGTCTCACTAACTGCTTAGACAAGCACGCTCCTTGGCGCTACGTACACGTCAGGAGCAACTCGCCGCATCCGTGGTATGACGCTGAGGTCGACGAAGCAAGAGAGAAGAGGCGAACGTGTGAGAATCTGTGGAGAAGAACAAAACTCGAAATACACCGCCAATTATACGTCGCCGCTCGCGACGACTGCACTACAATGATAGCCAGTAAGAAAACCGAGTATTATCGCGGACAATTACAGAACGCTAATAACAAGAACATGTTTCGCATTCTGAGATCACTCGACGTACACAACATGCAACTTCCTGAATTCTGCTCAGTGAAGGAAGGATGTGATAAATTCTCACGTTTCTTCCAAGAAAAGATCGATAAATTATTGATTAACTTGCACTACCGCATTGCCGTTGACCCGACAGAGGACGAGACACGTTGTTTTACTGACCCAATTCAAGTGTTCGAGCCAACTACTACAGCCGAAATCACTAATATTCTTGGCACTACGAATAAGACATGCTCACTTGATCCACTACCAACTAAGCAACTAAATGACAACATGGACAGTATCGTGCCTATCATCATACAAATTGTAAACGCTTCACTCGAGGAGGCAGTCATGCCTGTGCTGCTTAAGCACGCAATTGTCCGGCCATTGCTCAAGAAACAATCACTCAACAAGGACATACTCAACAACTACCGTCCAGTCAGCAACCTAAGCCATCTGTCAAAAGTCATAGAGAAAGTTATTGCGCGAAGGATCATCTCTCATATTTCCGATCAGCGAATGGAAGACTGTTTCCAATCAGCCTACCGGAAGAATCATTCAACTGAAACCGCACTATTGTGTGTAACAAATGCCATGAAAGCCGCTATAGACAATAGACAAGGCACGGCACTAGTTCTTATTGACTTTAGTGCGGCCTTTGACACAATCAATCACAAGATAATGATCCAGCGCCTTCGGTTGCGTTACGGCATTGTTGGCAAGGCGCTTGGCTGGCTGCAATCCTATCTGCAGAGCCGGACCCAGCGTGTGGTCATTCGTGATGCGTCATCGAATACAACTTGTGTGACATCGGGTGTCCCACAGGGTTCGGTGCTGGGTCCTTTGTTATTCTCGTTGTACGTACAACCCATTGGCGACATAATTAGAGCGCATGGACTTTGTTTTCATCATTATGCGGATGATCTGCAATTGTACTGCCATTTTGACCTCACTGCGACTGCGTTGGCTGCTACTCGGCGACGTATGGAGGAGTGTCTAGATATTGTCAATCAGTGGATGACATCAAACTACATGTGCATGAACAACAATAAAACGGAATATCTTCCCGTAGTGCCAAAGAGTGCCGCTGCGCTTATTGACGGCAGTGAGATACGCGTAGGAGGTGTTACGATTACTGCCTCAAGATGTGTTCGTAACCTTGGTGTCGTTATGGATCGCCACCTTGATTTTAAGAAGCAAGTTTCAAGCATCGTCAGTGTGTGCTCATTTCACCTGCGCCATATTAACCAGATGAGTCGTTATCTCCCAACGTCGACAAAGGAACGTGTCGTCAACGCCATTATTACATCAAGGCTTGATTACTGCAATTCACTTCTATACGGCACTTCTGTCAACAACATCGCTCGACTGCAGAGAATGCACAACTCTGCTGCTAGGTTGATCCTACGCCGCCCACGGAGTGACAGCGCCATGCCTCTGTTGTGCATTCTTCACTGGTTGCCTGTAGCACACAGAATCGACTTTAAGCTATTAGTGTTTACATATAAAGCTGTGCATGGCGATGCCCCGAAATATTTATGCGACCTTGTATGCCCATACAAACCAACAAGAGCCCTGCGCTCTACCAACAATAACATGTTAACGGTCCTGCGGACTCATGTCAAAGCTGGGGACAATTCGTTTGCGGTCGCCGCAGCGACATTGTGGAACACTTTGCCTAATGACATTAAAACGTCTGATTGTCTCTCTACTTTCAAGGCACGCTTAAAGACTCATTTTTTTAGACTCTCGTTCTTGTCCAATGTGGCATAGTTTACTCTCTGCATTGATTTGTTTTATATCTCTTATGTATTAATTAACCTATTTATATATTTATTTTATACTTACATGTACATTAGTTCAGTTAAATGAATTGACAATGTCTTATTTCTACATAGAACTGTAGCTATGATCATTATTTTAATATATTTATTTAATTACTGTATTTATTCGTATTTTACTAATATTTTAATATTCTTTTAGAAAATGCATGCTTATTTAGCCATCATTAATACCTCTATCTGGGTTCTACATGTTGTAAAGCGCCACGAACAATTTATAATTGGATCTGGCGCTATATTAAATAAAATATATTATTATTATTATTATTATTTGCAGACATATTTACCTCTATGTACATTACGAAATTGTTACATTTGTAATTATGAGAGAACAACAAAATATGATTAAGCTTTTATGTGTACCTCTGGATGAATAGAATCGTCCAAAACCATTATGTCATGTTCTTGTCTGACTTACTCTGTTAACCGATTTATGCTACAATTTTTTTATACACCAGGATTTGTTATCAATATAACTGGTGGCTCCCAGGAGAGCAGCTTTTTGTGGGGGTTGGGCCTCTTACTGCTGGAGCCGGTGGGGGAACTGAAAGATTTAATTCATCCAACCTTCCTCCCCTCTCTACCACCATTGTGTTAATGTTGTATAACACATGTGATCACGATGTTCTATTCTGTTCTCAATGTTTCATTAATTTCTAGTTTATGATGACCATACTGCACTTTGTGCATACACTTTGCTTCTTGTAACTTCCCATAGGGGTTGAGAAGATTTTAGAGCATCTAATTGTCTTGTGTGATTTCTTGATACCATATATATTTGTCTGAGATTTGGGGGGATGACTGGCCCACCTTTGCTAATCTGATTGTCATTTAATAATTGTTCTTGTAGTACCTCGATGAGAGTATGATTTGTTTAGGTAGGGAGGTCAGACCGATTTACCTCCCCTTCTGACAATATGGGAGACAGGGGTCCCAGTTTAGTGGCCGTAGTTTATTATCATGCGTTATACGTGTTGGTTTGTGAATTTTCTTATGTTGTAATAATGTCAGTGTGTGTACCTGCACTGAAAAAATATTGTTTGGCGGTGTTTATTAGCGGTAATGGATTTTTTTACTCTCAGTGTCGTATTTTGTATAATAATAAGGCCAAGTATATGGTGAAATGGTTTATTGGGAGTTTATTTGGCAATACACATTACTTTTTTAATCTACAGATAATGTGGAAAGACCATGATTTGTGTAATCATTAAATCGATTTAAAACATCTTGTGAGTATATATTAGTTGAATGTTCCTACATTGCAATATAATTAACATGTGTTTTATGCCAAATTTGTGTTGCTGCTTGTCGCTTTGGACGACGATGATGGTTTGATCATGTTGGGAGTGTTAATTCACGGTGACGCTTTGAATGAAGAGAATGCACCACCATGAGTATTTGTAGACCGAAGCACTTCCAACGAGAGCTTTACAGTGGACATAAACGAACACATTGCTTTAAATTCCAGGCAATAATGGCACCACATGGTTTGATTGCAAATCTATATGGTCATGTTGTAAGACACAGGTATGATGCAGCGATGTTAGCAGAAAGTGGGATTTTGAATGATTTACACAATAAAATTTATGCTAATGGCACCCCCTTCTACTTGTATGGGGATCCTGCATACTCTTTATGCCCCCAGATTACATATCCGTATAGGGGTGCAAACATCACGCCAGGCCAAAATGCTATCAATCGATTCATGACGCCCCTTCGACAGTGTGTTGAGTGGGGATTCGGAGATATATCAAGGACATTTGCATTTCTTGACTTCAAGAAGAATTTGAAGCTCTTCAGACAACCTGTTGCAAAACTGTATTTTGTTGGTGCCATATTTGTTAATTGCATAACATGCCTGTATGGAAATTTGACGTCATCGTACTTTGAACTAATTCCTCCAACTGTGGAGGAATATTTAACCTGAAGAAGCAGTTTTACCAAGCTGATGCAAGTGTTGACTGTACGGCAAAGCAGACATGTGTGAGAAATGTACTACATTGCTGCATTCATTTAGGAGGTCAATAAAAATGTACACGCATTGCAACTGCACATAGCTTAACGTTTTATTTAAATGACACTACACAAAGACAGTTTAACACGTCACATCTTCTTCTGGAGAAGCTGCATCATCACATCAGCTTGACGACGTTCGATATCCATGCGTTGGCGGCGCTCTTGCTCTTCCAGAGCAAACTTTCTCTGTTCCAGTTCCAAACGCTGGCGCGGCAATTCTTTTCAAGTTTTTGTAATCGGCATGTTTGCTTTTTTCTCGTAGATAAACCAACAGAGCATCTGCTGGCTTAGCTGTCTTCAAAGCCTTCTTCTTTGATGGTGTAACATCTGTAGCGGCTTCTATATTGCTTTTTTGATAAAATTAAACATACCAATTTCGTTACGTTATCAGCAAAGAATGATGCAGCAAAACATGTTTTAGCCACGATCACTTCATTGCGTAGCTTTCAGCTGTTTAAACTTAACCACGTGATTCAACACTCATATGGTTTCACACTTTTTGTTACTGTTATATGGATAATGTTATTATTATTATTATTATAACAAACATCTCGGCATAACACAAACCTGTGCCTGCATTGAGGTCAGGGGTTACTGGCAGATCAGAAGCATCCGTTGCTTGACTACAACTGGCGCGTGCTGGCATGGACGGCTTTGCTTTCGCTTTATTCATTGCACTCTCTCTCAAAAACAGTGCAACTCGCTTGTCGTTGCCAGTGCTATTGGCGCCATTCGTTGCTTTCCGTTTGAGAGGAACTCTCGAATGCACCATGTCTGCAAGTTCTTGCAGTAGTTGGTCCTTCTCATTGCATTCCTCCTCTGTGCCGGGTCTGAAAATTAAGGACAAGAATGCATGCAAGTGTGTGTGTGTGTGTGTGTTTGTGCGCGCGCGTGTATAATGAGTGAGTGAGTGAGTGAATGAGAGACTGAATAACTGAGTGAGTATGTGTGTGTGTGTGCGCGCGCGCGCGCGCCTGTATGTGTGGGTGCGCGTGCGTGCGTTTGTGTGTGATGAGTTAGTGAATGAGTGAGTTAGTGCGTGTGTGTATGTGTGCGTGCGTGCAAATGTATTTGTTATCTCCCTTACCGCCGCAACGTAGCCAAGTCTTGCTTTCTGAAGTGCTCCAAAAGAAGGGTGATCCTTTCCTGGGCACGTCTTACATCAATGGCAAAGCTCTCTCTGTCAACCACGAAAGTTGTATTTTCGGCGATTGCTTGCCAAGTGTCCGCAAATTCGTTGGCATCACCAATGGCATACGGGTTGTGAGCTAGAACTTCTTTCATTAGCATGATGTCGTCTCTGGCACAAAACGAAACACGTTTTTTTCTACGTCCTTCGACTTCCGCTTCTATTGAATCTAAAAATAATAATTATACGCAAGCGTACATAAAATATTATTAATATTCTTTCTATAGTTTGGATACATAGTAGAAGCCCCATAACTAAACAGTCATTGCCTCAATCGTGCTGATTACCTGTTTAAATAATGTCACGCGTCGTGGCGGCCGGTAATCGGCTGAGCTAAAGTGCCCATTAAACGCTATTTTTACATTTCTTGGCCTTCGACCGTGCCATGCATGACTCGCGGGAGGCAGTTGTGTTGCCGTTCTCAAAAGCTTGATTGCTCTAAAACTACTGTTTTCTCAGTGTGGTTAAGTTACATATTTGCTTGGCTATCTAAGTTAAATAGCATGTTAAATATAAACGCGTTTTTTTTAAAATAACGTTCACAACAGTATACGTAGCATACTCACTTATTGCTGCCATTATGTCAGTATTTACGTATCCTTATCTCGGCTCGACACTGATGGAGAACATGTGACCGGCACTTTCTAGTGACGTCAATACCTATAAGTTACTGGTTTGGCGATACGTAGCGCGAAAAAACTTATAGCTGAAACTGTCTATTGTAATCCATCGATAAAAAATTATAGTAATTATGGATTTAAAATGGCCTATGTTTGACGATGTTTTGTGAGTATTTAGTTAGTCGGTTTCAGCGGAAAGCATATGCAGAAGGGTAAAGAATTGTGTCAACGATAACGTGATTACAGTGATGGCTTACCAATTGATAGCACAACGGATGGAACCCCCGTCTCAAAAGACATCGCCATTTTGCTTTCTTCCCCGTATGCGCGCAGTGCATCGTGGTATACAATGCACTCATGACTCGGATAGCGATGTGATTGATAGTGGGTGACTTTGATTAATACTGCCAAGTACCTATGCCTACACCTGAGTAATTCATTGTTGCCATGTTTAATCATGCACTGATTGATGTTTATATTAATATATTATTAGTTTATTTATTGGTATTCTTGGTATTACTTTAGTTTAATTATACAATTTTTTAGCTATTTAGCATATACATAATATTGTGTGTTTGTTACATTATTACAATTTATGATAACTTATGATATAATTCAGTTATTGTATTATTATTTGTTTATAAAATGTTGTATCGGTATAAATTGTTTTGATATAGGGCCTACTATTTTTGTATTTAATATTATATACCAGTTTTCTTTTTTATATTTAAAATTACAGAATAAGATTATCCACAGCCCAATCAACAATGCTTTTCATGTGGTTGCAACTTCATACAGTTGTTTTAATGTTATGAAGATGGAACCACACTGATCATCTTTGTTCAGTTGCTGGGTCGTGTTCATGATTTAATGGTATTGTAATGCATGGTGTTTGTGTGTGTTTACTTTGTTATGTGTGTATTTATTGTTACATGTAATTTTGTATTGGCCTTCTTTATAGATGGCAAAAGACTCAAGATAAAAAAAAGTAATGTTCTAATGATTTATGTACAAAATCAGATCCGTCAGAAAACATTTGGAAACATTCATGACATTTTGAACTTTGCAAAAGTGTAGTTTTTTAATGTTGTACTTAGTTGAATAGCATTGTACTTCTTATAGTGACCACTATGTCGGAAAATATTTTTGAAAAATTGTCCTTGTATGCAAAATCAAATCCACCGGAAAATTGTCGGAAAAAATCATGAAATTAGAAACTTTACAAAACTGCAGCTTCTTTAATATTTCATTTATGTACATGAAACAAGCACCATTGCACTTCTATTGGTGACTATTATGAGGGGGAAATTATAACAAAAATTCTTGTGATTTATATGCAAAATTAGATTTGTCAAACCGTCAGAAAATGTCATGAAACTCGAAACTTTACCAAGCTGTAGTTTTTTTTTTATTTCACTTAGATACATGAAACAACTTCCATTGTACTACTATCAGGGAAAATGAGAAACAATTTTTTTTACGAAACAAAATTTTGGTCCGACCACCTTAGTTTAGGGCTTAAGACTAGGTTTTATCTCATCAATTGATGTATGTGATTTAATTCCTGTTGGTACACTTATTAAATGACCTTTTACCAACTATATCCACTCTTGTTTCATTTGTATAGCAAACAAGCTCAGGGGTCTGCTATTGAGCATCAGCAGGGTATATATAGCCGATTATATACATGTTGAAAATCCTTCAAAAAGCCTTGCCTCCATTTTCACAAAATAGCTCACTACGCTTTCGTAAGATATCTATGTACTAAATATGTAACACCTATTCCGTCAAATGTCTACAAACAAACTGAAACTGTGTTAGAAAAGTAGTTTTGAGTGAAATACTTACGAAAATAAACTGGTGAAATCAAAATCTTCTAATCGACGTCTGCGTCAAAAACCGTGAATGCTATCGCAGACCTTCCAGAAACTTCAGTGCAAGGTTGCCAGGCTGAGTTTTTTTTTTTTTTTCCTGTTTCATGTTTGCTGCGTTTGATCGTTGTTATAAAGTTTATCTTCTGAGGTGCTATTGTGTTTGCAGCATGCCTCCAGCCAGAGCACCCCGAGGACGCGGCCGTCCGCCACGTCGCAATTCACAAGTGCGACAAACGCGTTCGCGTACTCGGGCCACAACGACTGCTCCAGCTCCTCCGTCGTCTTCGGGCCGTACAGTGCCAACCTCGGCTCCCGCCTCGTCTCCGCCTGTGTCGATGGGACGTCCCCCTCCACAGTGTGCCGTGCCACAGAACTTTGAGGATGCGCCAGGACTTCGGGCTGTGGTGGACACCACGTATGGACCTGTCGTGTCGCGTAGTGCCTGGGAGCAGGACATTGAACGTCGCGTGATCGCCTCCGAACGAATGTTAGGGGAAATCCATGCCATGGTGCAGGCATTGCGTCCAACCCCTGTGGTGTCAGCTGCGCCGGCTGCCATGGGCAGCGCCGCACAAGTTGTTTCGGCAGACGCGCCGGAGGTGGAATGGAGACGTCCGGTCCCACTTCTGCCTACAGCAGCGGAGCCAGGCTGTGCGGTGCCCCCGCAGCCGGTAGCAGCTGATGCACCATGGGCCACTGTTGATACATTTTTTCCAGGTAATGATGCAGGGCCGCTGTCCGAGGCCACGCAGAACTTAATTTCTTCATGTACCTCCACAGCCCTTCTTTTAGATTCACAGATTCCTGATGCTCTACGTGCCAAGATATGGGCAGGCGAGTTCATTGACCTAACCCTCCTCCTCAAACCTACCGGTGCACAGTAACAAGAATATGCTTTGGCTGTACACGAAGGTGTTGGCAACCCCACGTTGTGCGTGTCCCCGGCCAAGCCCAAGGATTCTGTTTTGACTTTCGGGCAGTGGGTGCAGGCCTTTCAAATGTACATGTCTGTGTATCTCTTGCAGCCAGCCAACCTACCATCTGCAGTTAAAATACATGGAAATCGTGAGGGGTCTTGCGGCAGAGGGCGGTAACTGGCGGTCGTACGACGAGGCCTTTAGGACGATGAGGTATCGGTGGGGGTGGGCCTGGGACTCTATCAGCTGGGAGCTTTGGATGAAAGCATCTCAGTCACAGACTGGTCGCCGGCTGTCTACTGGACCCCCCTTTCACGGCCAGGGCAGGGCCAGACCTCAGGCCTCCGGTCCATGCTTTGCGTTCAACAAGGGGGAGATGTGCAGCAGTGCCACTTGTAGGTACGTCCACAAGTGTCAGGTATGCGGCGGCGCCCACCCGGTTGTCCGGTGCTTCAAAGCTCGCAGGAAGTCCCCTCGCCCCAGCAACCCACCGTTTTTCAGTCCCCCAGGTGGACCGTCGGCTGCCAGTAGGTCCCCCTCTTGGCACAGAAGGTAAATTACCCTCTCCAGTTTCCACGGCAGCACTTGGGCAACTTCTACAGGGCTATGACAGTACTATGTTTGAATATCTTTTGCAGGGTTTCGCTTCTGGTTTTTCTATAGGTTGTATTGGCATGCCGACACAGCTCAATGTAGGTATGCATAATCTTAAGTCTGCGGATGAATTTCCTGGAGTGATCGACCATAAGTTATCGAAAGAGTTACGGCTAGGTCGGGTTCTTGGACCATTCGAGGTGCCTCCCCCTCTCCGTAACTACATAATATCGCCCCTCGGAGTGGTTCCTAAGAAAGCTGCAGGTGAATTTAGGATGATCCATCATTTATCGTATCCTGAAGGGTCCTCAGTTAATGATTTTATTCCTAAGGAGTTTTCGTCTGTCCGATATGCAACAATTTATGATGCCATTGAGTTTATCAAGCATTCACCACGACTAGTGTACATGGCTAAAGTAGATATCGAATCAGCGTTTCGTATTATTCCAATTGCACCCGCGGACAGACCGTTGTTGGGTTTTAGGTGGAGGGGCCAGTTTTTTTATGGATGCAGTGCTTCCTATGGGATGATCTAGTTCCTGCTCTATCTTCGAGCGTTTCAGTACAGCGTTGGAGTGGGCTGCGAAGGTTAAGTTGGGGGTGACTGAGGTAATCCATGTCATTGACGATTTTCTCCTGCTGGCAAACTCGTTTGAGAAGTGTAACGATGATATGCAGGCATTTATCTCTATGTGTGACCAAATTGGAGTACCACTAGCTCATGAAAAAACTTGCGGCCCTTCCACCTCCATCTCGTTCCTAGGAATAATCATTGATACGGTGCAGATGCATGCTAGGCTTCCCGAGGATAAGCTGAACAAGGCCAGGACACTGTTATTGAGTTTTCTAGCCAAACAGAAGGTCACTTTGAAAGAATTGCAATCGTTGATCGGTGTACTCTCGTTCGCTTCAGAAGTGGTAGTCCCTGGTAGGGCCTTTTTACGTCGATTAATCGATCAAACTTTGGGGGTGTCTAGGCCGCATTATCATATTCGCTTAACTAGACAGACTAAATTGGATTTAGGCGTATGGTTAGAATTCCTGCAGCACTTCAATGGCAAGGCTTTCTTTTTAGATGAGAACTTTCTGACAGGTGACTTTCTTCAGCTGCACACTGATGCCGCAGGGGGAATAGGTTATGGGGCTCTGTACGGGACAGAATGGTTTTGTGGTCTCTGGCCGGTGGCATGGCGTTCACATAATGTCGCAGTTTTGGAATTATACCCTATCGTAGCAGCAGTACATGTGTGGGGTAATGCTTGGGAAAATAAGAGCGTATGTTTTTTCACAGATAACGAAGCCCTTGTCCCCATTATTAACAACCAGACATCGCGTGAACCCCACATTATGGCTTTAATCCGTCCCCTGGTACTGGCATGCCTGCGGTTTAACATAAACTTTGCAGCACGTCATATTCCAGGCCGTTTTAACATTTTGGCTGATAAGCTGTCTCGTTCACAGGTGGGAGATTTCCACGAACTGGCGCCATGGGCGAACACCAGCCCGGTAGACATCCCGTACAGCGTGTCCCCAGCCGGCTTAGGGAGTCTTTAACCACATTGATGCAGGCCTCTCTTGCACCATCGTCTCGGCTGCATTATGAGCGGGCATGGAAGAAGTTGATAACGTTTCATGATTCTTTATCTCTCCCCACTATGTTGCCTGTTTCTGTACCCATGATGTTGTTGTTCATTGCTCACCTGCATGCCGATGGATCCGCTCCGGCATCCATTGTGTCCACAGTCTCGGCTGTGGCATACTTCCATAAAAGTAAGGGTTTTGCTGACCCGTCACATTGCTTTGCAGTCTCTAAAGTGTTAGCTGGTGTTAGAAGTATCGGAGCTGTTCCTGATGTCCGTCTGCCTATCACTCTGCCTGTGCTTGCGCGCCTGGTGCAGGCATTACCCACGGTGTTCTCATCCCGATACAAGTGCCTCATGCTCCGTGCCATGATGGTCCTTGCTTTCAAGGAGTACTTCCGCATAGGAGAAATGGTGCCTCGGTCACGGAGTATGGTACAAGGTTGTTTGCGTGTGGGTGATGTTTTGCTATCTGGTGACTTAGTTACAATTTCTTTCCGGCGGTTTAAACACAGTGCTCTTCAAGGTCCCCAATCTCTCCAGGTTAAAGGCGAAAGCCTTCCAGGGACAGCTATCTACCTGGCTTCTTTCCTTCGGGAGTTTAGACAGGCTAGAGGTCCCGGACACGCTGTTTGCATACCCAGATGGCTCCCCAATGCTACGTAGAGAATTTGATGTGTCGCTGAAACAGTTACTGGTATTCTGTGGCTATCATACTAGTGCGTTTAAGGGACACAGTTTTCGCATTGGGGCGGCCACTGCGGCAGTATTACGAGGTGAGTCTGATGCACAGATCAGGGCGGCGGGCAGATGGACATCAGATGCCTTTAAGAAATATATCAGGATTGCTTGAGGTCGTTTTGCATGCTTTTTCAACATGACAGGTTATATTGTAGTGGGGTGGTCACATGTTTTGGTGACCGGTGGCGTAATGGCCCCACTTATAGGTTTAGGCTAAATCTTAATACAATGTAACTCTTCAGCAGGTAGTTGGGATTATAGTTAGGTGAATGAATGGTGTGCTTGGTTAGTACGGTACGGTGCCTAAGGTCTACTGTGATTACAGTAGTAATGATGTTGTATATATCTATAACAATACTGCTAATGTTGTATATGCCGAAATGTGGGCTCTGTCAACCTGAGGGACAGGAGACTAGTATGGGCTCAGTCACAGGCCTGGCCTTGGGATGTAGAGCCCACATTTCTCTCTTTAACTTAATCTCTTAATAAACGTCATTCATTTGGCCTTCTTTCATCACTATTCATGACTTGTGTTGGTGCTTGCATAAATGAGAATATGCGGCCACGGCAACGTGCTGCATATGGGTTTTTGTGCTGGCAACAACGCAGGACAAGTGATGATTGGCCTAATGTCTGATGCTAATTATTATGCTAATTACCTCGTTGTCTCTGGCGCAAGGAGCCAATCACCGCGTGGTAGTGGCGCGCAGTCACAGATTACAACGAGCTCTTGGTCACTTCGTTTTGTGAAAGCAGACGGAGTGGTCGCATCAAACAATTTTGGCCCTCCCATCCCTCCCAAATTTTTGATAGTGTTAGGGACATACCATGTACATCATTGGTGGAAGAGGGGTTGATAGCAAATCTCAAAGCTTTCCCCGTTTTCTTAGTGCAGGTGGACAATGTGTTCACGGGGTTTTAACGCCGAGACAGCTCGCTTCTCTTCCACCGGTGATTTTAGTAAGTGGGGCGTAATGGCCCCACTTATAGGTTTAGGCTAAATCTTGATACAATGTAACTCTTCAGCAGGTAGTTGGGATTATAGTTAGGTGAAGGCGTAATGGCCCCACTTATAGGTTTAGGCTAAATCTTGATACAATGTAACTCTTCAGCAGGTAGTTGGGATTATAGTTAGGTGAATGAATGGTGTGTTTGGTTAGTACGGTACGGTGCCTAAGGTCTACTGTGATTACAGTAGTAATGATGTTGTATATATCTATAACAATACTGCTAATGTTGTATATGCCGAAATGTGGGCTCTGTCAACCTGAGGGACAGGAGACTAGTATGGGCTCAGTCACAGGCCTGGCCTTGGGATGTAGAGCCCACATTTCTCTCTTTAACTTAATCTCTTAATAAACGTCATTCATTTGGCCTTCTTTCATCACTATTCATGACTTGTGTTGGTGCTTGCATAAATGAGAATATGCGGCCACGGCAACGTGCTGCATATGGGTTTTTGTGCTGGCAACAACGCAGGACAAGTGATGATTGGCCTAATGTCTGATGCTAATTATTATGCTAATTACCTCGTTGTCTCTGGCGCAAGGAGCCAATCACCGCGTGGTAGTGGCGCGCAGTCACAGATTACAACGAGCTCTTGGTCACTTCGTTTTGTGAAAGCTGACGGAGTGGTCGCATCAAACAATTTTGGCCCTCCCATCCCTCCCAAATTTTTGATAGTGTTAGGGACATACCATGTACATCATTGGTGGAAGAGGGGTTGATAGCAAATCTCAAAGCTTTCCCCGTTTTCTTAGTGCAGGTGGACAATGTGTTCACGGGGTTTTAACGCCGAGACAGCTCGCTTCTCTTCCACAGTCCCACATTATTTCTGTACAAGTAAAGTGTAGAAGTTAGTCTTGCTAATATAGTCACATTACAATTAAGGTCACCTTGTAACAGTCCCTCATTATTTCTGTACCAGTAAAGAGTAGAAGTTATTACTGCTACTACAGTCACCTCATAATTAAGGTTACCCAAAGACAGTACTAAATAATTTGTGTACCAATAAAGTGTAGAAGTTAGTCGTGTTAATACAGTCACCTCACAATTAAGGTCACCTTGGTACAGTCCCACATTATTTTTGTACTAGTAAAGTGTAGAAATTGGCCCTGCTAATACAGTCACCTCCCAAGTAAGGTCACCCTAGGACAGAACTAAATTATTTCTGCTCAAGTAAAGTGTGGATGTTATTCCTGCTAATACTGTCACCTCACAATTAAAATCACCCTGGAACATTCCCAATTTTTGTATAACAATCAAGCGTAGAAGTTAATCCTGCTAAGTAAGGTCACCCTGGGAGTTCCAAATTATTTTTGCACCAGTAAAGTGTGGAAGTTAGTCCAGCTAATACAGTCACCTCACAATTAAAGTCACCCTGGAACAGTCCCAAAATATGTCTGTATCACTAAAGCATAGGAGTTAGTCCTGTTAATTAAGGTCACCCTGGGACAGTCCCAGATGATTTCTGTACGAATAAAGTAAAGAAGTTAGTCTAGCGAATACAGTGACCTCACAATGAAGGTCACCTTGGTACAGTCTGTATTAATTCTGTAGCAGTAACGTGTAGATGTTAGTACTATTCATTAAGGTCACCATGGTACAGTCCCAAATTATTTCTGTACCAGTAAAATGTAGAAGTTAGTCCTGCTAATACAGTCATCTCACAATAACGGTCACCCAAAGACAGTACCAAATGATTTCTGTACATGTAAAGAGTAGAATTTAGTCCTGGTAATACAGTTACCTCACAATTAAGGTCACCTTGGTAGTCTGAAATTATTTCTATACCAGTAAAATGTAGAAGGATATTCCTGCTAATAGAGTCACCTCATAACTCACACTGGGAGTGTCCGAAATTGTTTTTGCACCAGTAAGGTGTAGAAGTTAGTCCTGCTAATACAATCACCTCATAATTAAGGTCGCACTGGGAGAGTCCAAAATTATTGATGTACCTGTAAAGTGTAGAAATTAATTCTGCTAATACAGTCACTTGACTATTAAGGTCACCTTGGTACAATCACTCATTATATCTGTACAATTAAAGTGTAGAATTTAGTCTTGGTAATACAGTTACCTCACAATTAAGGTCACTATGGTACAGTGCCTTATTATTTCTGTACCAGTAAAGTGTAGAAATAGATCCTGCTAATACATTCACCTGACCATTACCAAGACAGTACAACATTATTTCTGCACAAGTAAAATGTGGATGTTAGTCCTCTAATATAGTCACCTCATAATTGAAATCACCTTGGAACATTACAAAATTGTTCTATAACAATGAAGCATAGAAGTTAGTCCTGCTAATTAAGGTCACACTGGGACAGTATCAAATTATTTCTGTACCAGTAAAGTGCAGAAGTTAGTCTAGCTAATACAGTGACCTCACAATGAAGGTCACCTTTGTACAGTCTGAAAATATTTCTGTAGCAGTAACGTGTAGAAGTTAGTCCTGCTAATACAGTCATCTCACAATTACGGTCACCCAAAGACAGTACCAAATGATTTCTGTACATGAAAAGTGTACAATTTAGTCCTGGTAATACAGTTACCTCACAATTAAGGTCACCTTACTAGTCTGAATTTATTTCTACACCAGTAAAATGTAGAAGGATACTCCTGCTAGTAGAATCACCTCATAATTAAGGTCACCCTGGGAGTGTCCAAAATTATTTTTGCACCAGTAAGGTGTAGAAGTTAGTCCTGCTAATACAATCACCTAACAATTAAGGTCACCTTGGTACAATCACTCATTATTTCTGTACAAGTAAAGTGTAGAAGTTAGTGTTGCTAATACAGTCACCTCACAATTAAGTTCACCCTAGGACACAAACAAATGATTTCTGTACCAGTAAAGTGTATACCATTAAAATGTAGAAGTTAGTCCTGCTAATACATTCACCTCATAATTAAGGTCACCTTGGTACAGTCCCTTATTATTTCTGTACCAGTAAAGTGTAGAAATAGATCCTGATAATACATTCAGCTGACCATTACTAAGACAGTATAAAATGATTTCTGCACAAGTAAAATGTGGATGTTAGTCCTGCTAATACAGTCACCTCACAATTAAAATCAACCTGGAACATTCCAAAATTGTTCTATAACAATAAAGCATAGAAGTTAGTCCTGCTAATTTAGGTCACACTGGGACAGTACCAAATGATTTCTGTACAAGTAAAGTGCAGAAGTTAGTCCCGTTAATTCAGTCACCTCACAATTAAGGTCACCTCCGTACAGTCCCTCGTTATTTCTGTACCAGTAAAGTGTATAAGATAGTCATTCTAATAGTCACCTCACAA
Source organism: Paraescarpia echinospica (assembly GCA_020002185.1). Taxonomy (NCBI): domain Eukaryota; kingdom Metazoa; phylum Annelida; class Polychaeta; order Sabellida; family Siboglinidae; genus Paraescarpia; species Paraescarpia echinospica. The sequence continues at coordinate 48,531,402 of CM034543.1, forward strand.
TTAAGGTTACCAATGCACAGTCTGAAATTACTTCTGGACCAATAAAGTGTAGAAATTAGGCCTGCTAATACAGTCACCTGACTATTAAGGACACCCTATTACAGTCCGAAATTATTTATGTAACAACAAAATGTAGAAGTTAGCCCTACTAATACAGTCATCTCACAGTTAAGGTCACCTTCGTACTGTCCAACGTTATTTTTGTACCAGTAGAGTGTAGGAAGTTAGTTCTGCTGATACAGTCACCTCACAAATCAGGTCACTTTGGTACAATCCCACATTATTTCTGTACCAGTAAAGTGTAGAAGTTAGTCCTGTTAATACAGTCACATCACAATTAAGGTCACCCAAAGACATAAACAAATGATTTCTGTACATGTAAAGTGTAGAATTTAGTCTTCGTAATACAGTTATCTCACAATTAAGGTCACCATGGTACAGTGACACATTATTTCTGTAATAATAAAGTGTAGAATTTACCCCTTGTAAAACAATCACCTCACAATTAAGGTCACCCTAAGAGAGTACCAAATTATTTCTGCACCAGGAAGGTGAGGAAGTTATTCCTGATGATACATTCACCTCACAAATAAAGACACCTTGGTACAATCCTACATTATTTTTGTACCAGTAAAGTGTAGAAGTTAGTCCTGCTAATACAGTCACCTCATAATTAAGGTCACCCTGGGAGAATCCCAAATTATTGTTATGCAAGCAACAACACGGAGACAAATATAGATATGAAAAAGGCCAAATGGATGACGTTTGTTTATTATGGGTAACCAGTGTATAAGCCTTTTTGGCACACTGTAATATTTAAATAAAATAAATGTGGACTCTACAACCCAATGCCAGGCCTGTGACTGAGCCCATACTAGTCTCCTGAACATCAGGCTGTTAGAGCCCACATTTCAACATATAAAGCAGTAGCGGTATTCCTAGAACAATTGAAAGGAATGACATGTAATCACAGCAGAGCTTGTTATGTGTAGAGTTAATTTTAAAGCCAACATGATTAACTAAGCCAACATGATTAACTAAAAAGTGCCTTTCTGAATACCACGCTATCTGCTGCCAAAAGCACTAAATCTAAAATTATACTAATACCAAATGTGGGGGTATTTCGCCCCGATATATACAATTCCATACTATTCCTAAATCGAAAGTGGAAAAAGGCATGCAACATCTCTTGCAATAAAACCCCGTGAACACATCCGGTGCAAACCCTATGCTCACAATCAATTATAAATGTGGGGAAAGCATCGAGACCAGCAACCCCTTTCCAATAACGATGCACAAATCATGACTATACATCAAACATTCCTGGACGAAAAGTAGGGAGGCGGGTGGGTCAAATTAGACAAACGTCTGCCCCTTTATGCTTTCGCAAACGGAGTGCGGGATCAGCTTAGGATTCTCCCGAGGGACGCGCGCCAGTGCGCGCTGATTGGTTGATTTGATTCTCCCCACGGGAGTAATTAACACGTCCTTGCATAAATTAGCCTCCTCTAATGGGAGGCCTCCGTGTGCTGTTGTCTTGCACAAAGTCCAGTATGCAAATCGGCTGTGCCAGATGTGCACGCCATCATTTATGCAAGCAACAACACGGAGACAAATATAGATATGAAAAAGGCCAAATGGATGACGTTTGTTTATTATGGGTAACCAGTGTATAAGCCTTTTTGGCACACTGTAATATTTAAATAAAAGAAATGTGGACTCTACAACCCAATGCCAGGCCTGTGACTGAGCCCATACTAGTCTCCTGAACATCAGGCTGTTAGAGCCCACATTTCAACATATAAAGCAGTAGCGGTATTCCTAGAACAATTGAAAGGAATGACATGTAATCACAGCAGAGCTTGTTATGTGTAGAGTTAATTTTAAAGCCAACATGATTAACTAAGCCAACATGATTAACTAAAAAGTGCCTTTCTGAATACCACGCTATCTGCTGCCAAAAGCACTAAATCTAAAATTATACTAATACCAAATGTGGGGGTATTTCGCCACAGGTCACCGAACATGTGACCCCCCCACATAAACAAACCAGGCCTAACCGAAACCATTTTATCCTTTTAAGCTATTCTGATGTACTTCCTGCCGCTCTTATCTGCGCGTCAGATTCACCCCGCAATGCTGCCGCGGTAACTGCCCCAATGCGGAAGCTGTGGCCCTTAAAGCCACTAGTCTGATATCCACAGAAACCCAGCAATCGCTTTAAAGACACATCAAATTCACTGCGTAGCATTGGAGAGCCATCCGCATAGGCAATTAAAGATGATTGTATCTGACCTCTACCTGACTGAAACTCTCTCATAAAGGAAGCAAGGTATATGGTTGAACCAGGGATGCACTCACCTCTCACCTGGAGGGACTGCGGACCCTGCCGCGTGCTATGTTTGAAACGACGGAAGGAAATTGATATTAGATCTCCTGACATTAACACGTCACCCAACTGCGATTGGATATAATTCTAAAACAGCGGCATTGAGTGAACGCCACGCCTCTGGCCACAGGCCCCAAAACCATTCTACTCCACACAAAACCCCATAACCTACTCCTCCCGCAGCATCAGTGTACAGCTGAAGATAGTCACCTGTTATGAAGTCATCATCCAAGAGGAAAGATTTGCCATTGAAATGTTGCAAAAATTCTAGCCACACTTGTAGATCAAGTTTTGCCTGCCTCGTCAAGCGGATATGATAATGTGGCTTACATACGCCGATTGTCAAATCGATTAAACGGCGTAAAAATGGTCTGCCAGGTTTGATTACAGAACATGTGAATCCCCAAAACCCGAGTAGCTGTTGTAACTCCTTCAGTGTCATGTTCTGTCTGTCAAGAAAAAGTCACTAGTAATGCCCTGGCTTTATCCAACTTATCCTCTGGAAGCCTAGCCTCTTGATTGACAGTATCTAGAATAATTCCTAGAAAAGGGATCGAGGTGGACGGGCCAACTGTTTCATCAGGTGCTAGCAGTACCCCAATTTCCTTGCAAAGGTTAACAAATGCCATCAGATCCTGATTACACTTATCTGCTGAATCAGACACAATTATGAAATCATCGATCACGTGAATCATTGCTGTCACACCCAGTTTGACCTTTGCCACCCACTCTAGAGCCGTACTGAAACAATCAAGAAATGGCACATGAACTAGAGCAGCCCATAGGCAAAACAGCATCCATAAAATACTGCCATCCTCCACCTAAAACCCAACATTGGCCTATCTGCTGGCGAGACTGGTATGATACGGAAAGCCGATTCGACATCTACTTTAGCAACGTACACAGGTTTTGGCGAATCCGTAATAACATCAATGGCATCCTGAATTGTGGCATAAGTGACAGATGATATATCCTGTGGAATGTAAACATTAACAGATGAACCTTCTGGGTGTGACAAATGGTGAATCATTGTAAATTCACCTGGGTTCTTATGGACAACACCTAGTGGGGAGATTCTGTAGTTATGACAGGATGGAGGAATGTCATAAGGCCCCAGCACCCTGCCTAATGACAGCTCTTTCGCTATCTCCTTATCTATAACTTGTGAATATTCATCAGCAGATTTTAAACTGCATACATTGACATCAAACTGGGTTGGCAAGTCAAAACAACCTATTTTAAAACCATGTGAAAACCCATGTACAAGATACTTGCGTAGGTCGCTGTCATAACCAGTCAACCTTTCATGCAAAATTGCAGGAGAAACCGGGGAGGGCAACTTACCTCCTGACTCAGGGGGTGAACCACTGGCAGCTGGTTGTCTACCTGGGAAAAGTGTGTTACTTGAGGGCCCTGGTCTACCTGGGGGGCCTGGTCTAACTGAGGGGTTTGGTCGAGCTGGTGGGCTTGTAACCGGTGGGCTACTGGACTGTGGGCGTTTCCCCATGGTTTGAAAGCACCGCACAGCGGGATGGCCACTGCCGCCACACGACTGGCACTTGTGTGCAAAGTAGCAAGAGGCTTTGTCACACCACTCCCCCCAATTGTAGACAAAGCAGGGACCGACATATGTGGACTGGGCCCTACCCTTGCTTGGAAAGGGAAAACTTGCCTGGCGTCTAACTGTCTGGGACGCTTTCAACCATAACTCCCAATTGATGGAGTCCCAGGACCACCCCCTGAGATAACGCAGGGACCTAAATGCTTCGTCATAGGTCTGCCATTCACCACCTTCCTCAGCAACAACTCGATTAACTCTGTACCTGGTACGGTGTTAGTGTTTGGCCATGGGGTCGCCCTTGCGTTGCCCTGGCAAGCCGACAGGGGTGGCACAGTTTCGTTCGCGGCCAAGGGACGTGTCACTTCTGGGATAGGACCGTGGCCGGAAGCGGCTGCCAGCTGGGCGGCGCTGCCAAAGGCGGCTGACTCAGACGTCAATGCCGGATCTGGGCGCAGCACTGTTGGAGCCGGACGCAAAGCCTGCACCATCGAGTGTATCTCATGAAGCATCTTTTCCGATGCCGCCATCCGCCGCTCCATGTCCCGCTCCCACGCAGATTGTGGTCCGACTGGCCCGAGTGTGCCATTTACCACTGCCTGCAGATCGGCAGCGTCCTCGAAGTTCTCATGGACCGAACACTGCAATGGAGGCGTGCCCAATGCGACGAGTGGTGGCGGGTAGGCGAGCAAGACGGGCGGTGGCGGCATGCCCCCCGAAACAGGCGGTGGCGGCCAACGGGACAGCTGTGGCAGCCGTTCGCGAACGTGTCTGCCGAGTCAGCGATGCCCGACGCGCCGGTCGACCACGTGTAGCTCGAGGCATTCTACAAATCAAATAACACCGCAGACAATCTCACAGTAGATAGAACAATAAACGTTAGATATAGTGAATCTGATTAATGTAGACAAACACTGTCCGCAACAACGCTATCCACCCCAAACCGGAGCATTTTCAATATACCACAAAGTTACTTGTGCCACCAACCAATGTAAATTGTCAGACAAACTGCCAGTATACATACACTGCATAAGTAGATGGGTATACTTGTTGAAAACATTATGACACAATGGTTCATACACAATATAATAATCGCCTGTGGCCCTCCCACATGTATAAACATGACAACTGTCTAGCATAAAATTTACCAGCATAACTGACAAAACCTCGTCCATGTCTTGTCTGTAAGAGTCTACATAGAAGTTAGAATAGTTGCCTGTGGCCTTCCCACCAAAAACGTGCATAAACACGACAACTGTATAGCATAAAGTCTACTGGCATAACCAACAAAACTGTCATGTCTCATCTCATAAAAGTCTAAACACAATGTAGAATAGTTGCTCGTGGCCGTCATAACTAACAAAAATCCATCCACTCTTGGTATGTAAGTCTACACACAATTTAGAATAGTTGCCGGTGGCCCTCCCACCAAAACGTATATAAATACGACAACTGTATAGCATAAAGTTTACCGGCCTAACAAACAGATATCCTTCCAGGATATGTCAGTCAGTCTACACACAATCTAGAATAGTTGCCGGTGGCCCTCCCACCAAAACGTATATAAATACGACAACTGCATAGCATAAAGTTTACCGGCCTAACAAACAGATATCCTTCCAGGATATGTCAGTCAGTCTACACACAATTTAGAATAGTTGCCTGTGGCCCTTCCACAAAAACGTGCCTAAACACGACAACTGTATAGCATAAAGTTGACCGGCTAACAAAATCCCTGCCATGTCATGCCTGTAAGAGTCAACACACAAATTTAGAATAGTTGCCTGTGGCCCTCCCTCCGTAAAAGTCTAAACACAATGTAGAATAGTTGCTCGTGCCCGTCATAACTAACAAAAATCCATCCACTCTTGGTATGTAAGTCTACACACAATTTAGAATAGTTGCCGGTGGCCCTCCCACCAAAACGTATATAAATACGACAACTGTATAGCATAAAGTTTACCCGCCTAACAAACAGATATCCTTCCAGGATATGTCAGTCAGAGTCTACACACAATTTAGAATAGTTGCCTGTGGCCCTTCCACAAAAACGTGCCTAAACACGAAAACTGTATAGCATAAAGTTGACCGGCTAACAAAATCCCTGCCATGTCATGCCTGTAAAAGTCAATACACAAATTTAGAATAGTTGCCTGTGGCTCTCCCTCCGTAAAAGTCTAAACACAATGTAGAATAGTTGCTCGTGGCCGTCATAACTAACAAAAATCCATCCACTCTTGGTATGTAAGTCTACACACAATTTAGAATAGTTGCCGGTGGCCCTCCCACCAAACGTATATAAATACGACAACTGTATAGCATAAAGTTTACCGGCCTAACAAACAGATATCCTTCCAGGATATGTCAGTCAGAGTCTACACACAATTTAGAATAGTTGCCTGTGGCCCTTCCACAAAAACGTGTATAAACACGACAACTGTATAGCATAAAGTTGAACAGCTAACAAGTCCTGCCATGTAATGCCTGTAAGCATTCAATGTTGACATATTATCGCTCAAAAACAACAGAATTTATCCCCGCGGTTATACCAGATCTACAAGTACTCATTGCGTAAAAACTCAACCGAAAATGTGCATCCGAATGCCATGACAATGCACCACGCCATCCTCGATGTTGGACATTAACATTTTTACTCGATGACGCGCCCCGTGAAATTAACCAAATATTGCTCCCACTGCGTGAATAATGGCACCCCGCATACTACGGTAAAACCTATAATTCCCAATGTCTGAGAAATGGACTCCGTCCCTGCAAAAAACAGGCCGAATACTGTTCCACAGGCGTTTATGCCGCCAGAAAGAAATTCCGTCAGTGTTGGAACAAAACGCATCAAGGTACTGATTGATCTGGACAACCCGCTCCGCTCCTACCGCGTAACTCGAGTTCCACCATCTTTGCCGACGACAAACCTGACACACAACAACGCGGCGTACGCCCGTACCGAGCAATCTCACAGCGAGACGTTGGATGTCAAACGCAACCATGATTGGGTTCGGGTAAGATCTCCCATCGAGATCATTACCACCCAAGTGGATCACGATGACATCCGCCCGACACGAAACTATCCGCGCCATCATGGCCGGCGCCAGGAACGTTTCCAGGGTCGCCCCACGATGACCTAGAAACTGGACATCGCACGGGCGGCCCTGAACTTCGAATCCGGCAAACAGATCTGCCGATTCTACGAACGTACGCAGCCATGAAACATGACTATGACCGATACACAGAACAGAAATCGGGGAACACGCCGACGACATGATAGGGCCGACGACGAATTCAAACTACGAGATGACAAAATGGCGGAACCCGAATCGTCATAATTAAACGCAAATCAAATATAACGAAAATACTCAGCTCAATCCAGCTGAGAGACGTCCAAATCACCCCGATGCAGCGACGAATCGTAGCTGAACGAACGGATGAGAAGAAACAGATGATCGTGCAAAATATAAGAACCAATACAAACTCGTATCAAATTAGACAAACGTCTGCCCCTTTATGCTTTCGCAAACGGAGTGCGGGATCAGCTTAGGATTCTCCCGAGGGACGCGCGCCAGTGCGCGCTGATTGGTTGATTTGATTCTCCCCACGGGAGTAATTAACACGTCCTTGCATAAATTAGCCCCCTCTAATGGGAGGCCTCCGTGTGCTGTTGTCTTGCACAAAGTCCAGTATGCAAATCGGCTGTGCCAGATGTGCACACCATCATATATACCCGTAAAGTGTAGAAATTAATCCTGCTAATACAGTCACTTGACTATTAAGGTCAACATGGTACAGTCCCATATTATTTCTGTACCAGTAAAATGTAGAAGTTAGTCCTGCTAATACAGTTACCTCACAATTAAGTTCACCCAAAGACAGTACCAAATGATTTCTGTACAAGAAAAGTGTAGATGTTAGTCCTACTAATACAGTCACCTCACAATTAAGGTAATCCTAGGACTGTACCAAATGATTTCTGTACCAGTAAAGTGTGGAAGTTAGTCGTGCTAATATAGTCACCTCACAATTAAAGTCACCTTGGAAAAGTCCCAAAATATGTCTGTACCACTAAAGCATAGAAGTTAGACCTGTTAACTAAGGTCACATTGGGACAGTCCCAAATGATTTCTGTACCAATAAAGTGAAGAAGTTATTCTAGCTAATACAGTGACCTCACAATGAAGGTCACCTTGCTACAGTCTGAAAATATTTCTGTAGCAGTAACGTGTAGATGTTAGTCCTGCTAATAAGGTCACCTCACAATTATGGTCACCTTGGTAGTCTTAAATTATTTCTACACCAGTAAAATGTAGAAGAATACTACTGCTAATAGAGTCACCTCATAATTAAGGTCACCCTGGGAGTGTCCCAAATTATCTATGTAACAGCAAAGTGTAGAAAGTTAGTCCTGCTAATATAGTCACCTCACAATTAAGTTCACCTTGAAACAGTCCCTCATTATTTCTGTACCAGTAAAGTGTAGAAATTAGTACTATCAAAACAGTCACCAGACTATTAAGGACACCCAGGTACAATCGGAAATTATTTGTGTAGAGGTAAAATGTAGAAATTAGTCCTACTGATACAGTCACCTCACAATTAAGGTCACCCTAGGAAAGTACCAAATTATTTTTGCACCAGTAACATGTAGCAGTTAGTCCTGCTAATACAATTACCGAACAATTAAGGTCACCTTGGTACAATCACTCATTATTTCTGTACAAGTAAAGAGTAGAAGTTAGTGCTGCTAATACAGTGACCTCACAATTAAGTTCACCCTAGGACAGAACTAAATGATTTGTGTACCAGAAAAGTGTATACCATTAAAATGTAGAAGTTAGTCCTGCTAATACAGTCACCTCATAATTAAGGTCACCTTGGTACAGTCCCTTATTATTTATGTACCAGTAAAGTGTAGAAATAGGTCCTGCTAATACAGTCACCTCATAATTAAGGTCACCCTGGGAGAATCCCAAATTATTTATATACCCGTAAAGTGTAGAAATTAATCCTGCTAATAGAGTCACTTGACTATTAAGGTCAACATGGTACAGTCCCATATTATTTCTGTACCAGTAAAATGTAGAAGTTAGTCCTGCTAATACAGTTACCTCACAATTAAGTTCACCCAAAGACAGTACCAAATGATTTCTGTACAAGAAAAGTGTAGATGTTAGTCCTACTAATACAGTCACCTCACAATTAAGGTCATCCTAGGACTGTACCAAATGATTTCTGTACCAGTAAAGTGTGGAAGTTAGTCCTGGTAATATAGTCACCTCACAATTAAAGTCACCTTGGAAAAGTCCCAAAATATGTCTGTACCACTAAAGCATAGAAGTTAGACCTGTTAACTAAGGTCACACTGGGACAGTCCCAAATGATTTCTGTACCAATAAAGTGAAGAAGTTATTCTAGCTAATACAGTGACCTCACAATGAAGGTCACCTTGCTACAGTCTGAAATTATTTCTGTAGCAGTAACGTGTAGAAGTTAGTCCTGCTAATAAGGTCACCTCACAATTATGGTCACCTTGGTAGTCTTAAATTATTTCTACACCAGTAAAATGTAGAAGAATACTGCTGCTAATAGAGTCACCTCATAATTAAGGTCACCCTGGGAGTGTCCCAAATTATTTATGTAACAGCAAAGTGTAGAAAGTTAGTCCTGCTAATATAGTCACCTCACAATTAAGGTCACCTTGAAACAGTCCCTCATTATTTCTGTACCGGTAAAGTGTAGAAATTAGTAGTATCAAAACAGTCACCAGACTATTAAGGACACCCTGGTACAATCGGAAATTATTTATGTAGAGGTAAAATGTAGAAATTAGTCCTACTGATACAGTCACCTCACAATTAAGGTCACCCTAGGAAAGTACCAAATTATTTTTGCACCAGTAACATGTAGCAGTTAGTCCTGCTAATACAATTACCAAACAATTAAGGTCACCTTGGTACAATCACTCATTATTTCTGTACAAGTAAAGAGTAGAAGTTAGTGCTGCTAATACAGTGACCTCACAATTAAGTTCACCCTAGGACAGAACTAAATGATTTGTGTACCAGTAAAGTGTATACCATTAAAATGTAGAAGTTAGTCCTGCTAATACAGTCACCTCATAATTATGGTCACCTTGGTACAGTCCCTTATTATTTATGTACCAGTAAAGTGTAGAAATAGGTCCTGCTAATACATTCACCTGACCATTACCAAGACAGTACAAAATTATTTCTGCACAAGTAAAATGTGGATGTTAGTCCTCTAATATAGTCACCTCATAATTGAAATCACCCTGGAACATTACAAAATTGTTCTATAACAATAAAGCATAGAAGTTAGTCCTGCTAATTAAGGTCACACTGGGACAGTATCAAATTATTTCTGTACCAGTAAAGTGCAGAAGTTAGTCTAGCTAATACAGTGACCTCACAATGAAGGTCACCTTTGTACAGTCTGAAATTATTTCTGTAGCAGTAACGTGTAGAAGTTAGTCCTGCTAATACAGTCATCTCACAATTAAGGTCACCCAAAGACAGTACCAAATGATTTCTGTACATGTAAAGTTAGAATTTAGTCCTGGTAATACAGTTACCTCACAATTAAGGTCACCTTGGTAGTCTGAAATTATTTCTACACCAGTAAAATGTAGAAGGATACTCCTGCTAGTAGAATCACCTGATAATTAAGGTCACCTTGGGAGTGTCCAAAATTATTTTTGCACCAGTAAGGTGTAGAAGTTAGTCCTGCTAATACAATCACCTAACAATTAAGGTCACCTTGGTACAATCACTCATTATTTCTGTACAAGTAAAGTGTAGAATTTAGTGTTCCTAATACAGTCACCTCACAATTAAGTTCACCCTAGGACACAAACAAATGATTTCTGTACCAGTAAAGTGTATACCATTAAAATTTAGAAGTTAGTCCTTCTAATACAGTCACCTCATAATTAAGGTCACCTTGGTACAGTCCCTTATTATTTCTGTACCAGTAAAGGGTAGAAATAGATCCTGATGATACATTCAGCTGACCATTACCAAGACAGTATAAAATGATTTCTGCACAAGTAAAATGTGGATGTTAGTACTGCTAATATAGTCACCTCACAATTAAAATCTCCCTGGAACATTCAAAAAAAATTCTATAACAATAAAGCATAGAAGTTAGTCCTGCTAATTAAGGTCACACTGGGACAGTACCAAATGATTTCTGTACAAGTAAAGTGCAGAAGTTAGTCCCGTTAATTCAGTCACCTCACAATTAAGGTCACCTCCGTACAGTCCCTCATTATTTCTGTACCAGTAAAGTGTATAAGATAGTCATTCTAATAGTCACCTCACAATTAAGGTTACCAATGCACAGTCTGAAATTACTTCTGTACCAATAAAGTGTAGAAATTAGGCCTGCTAATACAGTCAACTGACTATTAAGGACACCCTATTACAGTCCGAAATTATTTCTGTAACAACAAAATGTAGAAGTTAGCCCTACTAATACAGTCATCTCACAGTTAAGGTCACCTTCGTACTGTCCAACATTATTTTTGTACCAGTAGAGTGTAGGAAGTTAGTTCTGCTGATACAGTCACCTCACAAATCAGGTCACTTTGGTACAATCCCACATTATTTCTGTACCAGTAAAGTGTAGAAGTTAGTCCTGCTAATACAGTCACATCACAATTAAGGTCATCCTTGGACTGTACCAAATGATTTCTGTACCAGTAAAGTGTGGAAGTTAGTCCTGCTAATATAGTCACCTCACAATTAAAGTCACCCTGGAAAAGTCCAAAAATATATCTGTACCACTAAAGCATAGAAGTTAGACCTGTTAACTAAGGTCACCCTGGGACAGTCCCAAATTATTTCTGTACCAATAAAGTGAAGAAGTTATTCTAGCTAATACAGTGACCTCACAATGAAGGTCACCTTGCTACAGTCTGAAATTATTTCTGTAGCAGTAACGTGTAGATGTTAGTCCTGCTAATAAGGTCACCTCACAATTATGGTCACCTTGGTAGTCTTAAATTATTTCTGCTCCAGTAAAATGTAGAAGGATACTGCTGCTAATAGAGTCACCTAATAATTAAGGTCACCCTGGGAGTGTCCCAAATTATTTATGTAACAGCAAAGTGTAGAAAGTTAGTCCTGCTAATATAGTCACCTCACAATTAAGGTCACATTGAAACAGTCCGTCATTATTTCTGTACCAGTAAAGTGTAGAAATTAGTACTATCAAAACAGTCACCAGACTATTAAGGACACCCTGGTACAGTCCGAAATTATTTGTGTAGAGGTAAAATGTAGAAATTAGTCCTACTGATACAGTCACCTCACAATTAAGGTCACCCTAGGAAAGTACCAAATTATATTCGCACCAGTAACGTGTAGCAGTTAGTCCTGCTAATACAAATACCTAACAATTAAGGTCACCTTGGTACAATCACTCATTATTTCTGTACAAGTAAAGAGTAGAAGTTAGTGCTGCTAATACAGTGACCTCACAATTAAGTTCACCCTAGGACAGAACTAAATGATTTGTGTACCAGTAAAGTCTATACCATTAAAATGTAGAAATTAGTCCTGCTAATACAGTCACCTCATAATTAAGGTCACCTTGGTACAGTCCCTTATTATTTCTGTACCAGTAAAGTGTAGAAATAGGTCCTGCTAATACATTCACCTGACCATTACCAAGACAGTACAAAATTATTTCTGCCCAAGTAAAATGTGGATGTTAGTCCTCTAATATAGTCACCTCATAATTGAAATCACCCTGGAATATTACAAAATTGTTCTATAACAATGAAGCATAGAAGTTAGTCCTGCTAATTAAGGTCACACTGGGACAGTATCAAATTATTTCTGTACCAGTAAAGTGCAGAAGTTAGTCTAGCTAATACAGTGACCTCACAATGAAGGTCACCTTTGTACAGTCTGAAATTATTTCTGTAGCAGTAACGTGTAGAAGTTAGTCCTGCTAATACAGTCATCTCACAATTAAGGTCACCCAAAGACAGTACCAAATGATTTCTGTACATGTAAAGTTAGAATTTAGTCCTGGTAATACAGTTACCTCACAATTAAGGTCACCTTGGTAGTCTGAAATTATTTCTACACCAGTAAAATGTAGAAGGATACTCCTGCTAGTAGAATCACCTGATAATTAAGGTCACCTTGGGAGTGTCCAAAATTATTTTTGCACCAGTAAGGTGTAGAAGTTAGTCCTGCTAATACAATCACCTAACAATTAAGGTCACCTTGGTACAATCACTCATTATTTCTGTACAAGTAAAGTGTAGAATTTAGTGTTCCTAATACAGTCACCTCACAATTAAGTTCACCCTAGGACACAAACAAATGATTTCTGTACCAGTAAAGTGTATACCATTAAAATTTAGAAGTTAGTCCTTCTAATACAGTCACCTCATAATTAAGGTCACCTTGGTACAGTCCCTTATTATTTCTGTACCAGTAAAGTGTAGAAATAGATCCTGATAATACATTCAGCTGACCATTACCAAGACAGTATAAAATGATTTCTGCACAAGTAAAATGTGGATGTTAGTACTGCTAATATAGTCACCTCACAATTAAAATCACCCTGGAACATTCAAAAAAATTTCTATAACAATAAAGCATAGAAGTTAGTCCTGCTAATTAAGGTCACACTGGGACAGTACCAAATGATTTCTGTACAAGTAAAGTGCAGAAGTTAGTCCCGTTAATTCAGTCACCTCACAATTAAGGTCACCTCCGTACAGTCCCTCATTATTTCTGTACCAGTAAAGTGTATAAGATAGTCATTCTAATAGTCACCTCACAATTAAGGTTACCAATGCACAGTCTGAAATTACTTCTGTACCAATAAAGTGTAGAAATTAGGCCTGCTAATACAGTCAACTGACTATTAAGGACACCCTATTACAGTCCGAAATTATTTCTGTAACAACAAAATGTAGAAGTTAGCCCTACTAATACAGTCATCTCACAGTTAAGGTCACCTTCGTACTGTCCAACATTATTTTTGTACCAGTAGAGTGTAGGAAGTTAGTTCTGCTGATACAGTCACCTCACAAATCAGGTCACTTTGGTACAATCCCACATTATTTCTGTACCAGTAAAGTGTAGAAGTTAGTCCTGCTAATACAGTCACATCACAATTAAGGTCATCCTTGGACTGTACCAAATGATTTCTGTACCAGTAAAGTGTGGAAGTTAGTCCTGCTAATATAGTCACCTCACAATTAAAGTCACCCTGGAAAAGTCCAAAAATATGTCTGTACCACTAAAGCATAGAAGTTAGACCTGTTAACTAAGGTCACCCTGGGACAGTCCCAAATGATTTCTGTACCAGTAAAGTGAAGAAGTTATTCTAGCTAATACAATGACCTCACAATGAAGGTCACCTTGCTACGGTCTGAAATTATTTCTGTAGCAGTAACGTGTAGAAGTTAGTCCTGCTAATAAGGTCACCTCACAATTATGGTCACCTTGGGAGTGTCCCAAATTATTTTTGCACCAGTAAGGTGTAGCAGTTAGTCCTGCTAATACAATTACTTAACAATTAAGGTCACCTTGGTCCAATCACTCATTATTTCTGTACAAGAATAGAGTAGAAGTTAGTGCTGCTAATACAGTGACCTCACAATTAAGTTCACCCTAGGACAGAACTAAATGATTTGTGTACCAGTAAAGTGTATACCATTAAAATGTAGAAGTTAGTCCTGCTAATACAGTCACCTCATAATTAAGGTCACCTTTGTACAGTCCCTTATTATTTCTGTACCAGTAAAGTGTAGAAATACGTCCTGCTAATACATTCAGCTGACCATTACCAAGACAGTACAAAATGATTTCTGCACAAGTAAAATGTGGATGTTAGTCCTCTAATATAGTCACCTCACAATTAAAATCACCCTGGAACATTCCAAAATGTTTGTATAACAATAAAGCATAGAAGTTAGTCCTGCTAACTAAGGTCACCCTGGGACAGTCCCAAATGATTTCTGTACCAATAAAGTGAAGAAGTTAGTCCTGCTAATACATTCACCTCACAATTAACGTCACCTTGGTAGTCTGAACTCATTTCTACACCACAAAAATGTAGGATACTCCTGCTAATAGAGTCACCTCATAATTAAGGTCACCTTAGGAGTGTCCCAAATTATTTATGTAACAGTAAAGTGTAGAAAGTTAGTCCTGCTAATATAATCACTCATTATTTATGTAAAAGTAAAGTGTAGAAATTAGTATTACTAAAACAGTCACCTGACTATTAATGACACCCTGGTACAGTCCGAAATTATTTCTGTACAGGTAAAATGTAGAAATTAGTCCTACTAATACAGTCACCTCACAATTAAGGTCACCATAGGAGAGTACCAATTTATTTTTGCACCAGTAAGGTGTAGAAGTTAGTCGTGCTAATAAGGTCACCTCACAAATGAGGTCACCTTGGTAGTCTGAAATTAGTTCTACAGCAGTAAAATGTGGAAGTTAGTCCTGCTAATACAGTCACCTGACAATTAAGTTTACTTATCTGTTGTTGTGTATTTGTTGTTCTACCTTCTGCACCAGTCACTTGGGAATCAAGACAAAGAACCTCTCCTGAAACAGAAATGCATTTTCTATCAATGCCAATCTAATGCACATGCATGGATCATCATATCTGAAAAGTATGTCCAAAAAGTGTAAAACGTTTTTTATAAAAGCGCTTTAGTTTTACTTAATTCCTGAGGCTTGATAATAGTTTACTTTTTCCAGTATATTTGTATTATATAGATGCTATCAATGACATATATTCAAATAATATATCAAGTAATGGAGCATGTATCTTTTAAAGATGGCTTACACATGTTCTATCAGTGGCAAATGATAAAAGTGGTTAATGACACATGGTTTTTACATTTTGCGAAAAATGATGAATAGAGTTATTGCCTCACAATTAAGGTCACCCTAACACAGTACCAAAAGATTTATGTACCAGTAAAATGTAGAAGTTAGTTCAGATAATACAGTCACCTCATAATTACGGTCACCCTGGGAGAGTCCCAAATTATTTATGTAACAATAAAATGTAGAAAGTTAGTATTGCTAATACAGTCACCTCACAATTAAGGTTACTTATCTGTTGCTGTGTATTTGTTGGTCTACCTTCTGCACCAGTCACTCGGGAATCAAGTAAACGAACCTCTCCTGACACAGAAATGCATTTTCTACCAATGTCCATCTAATGCACATGCATGGATCATCAGAACTAAAAAGTATGTCCAAAAAGTCTATTGCATTTATTATAAAGGCGATTTAGTTTTATTTAATTCATGAGGCTTTATAATAATTTATTTTTTCCAGTATACCTGTATTATGTAGATGATATCAATGACAGATATTCCAATAATATATGGAGTAACAGAGCATGTAACTTTTAAAGATGGCTTACATATGTTCTATCAGTGGCAAATGGTACAACTGGGTAATGACAGATGGTTTCTACATTTTGTGAAAAATGATGTTTAGAGCTATTGCCTCAGAACTAAAGGTCACCCACGGACAGTACCAAATGATTTATGTACCAGTAGAGTGTAGAAGTTAGTCCTACTAATACAGTCACCTCACAATTAAGGTCACCTCACAATTAAGGTCACCATGGTACAGGCTGAAATTATTTATGTACCAGTAGAATGTATAAATTAGTCCTGCTAATACAGTCACCTGTCTATTAAGGTCATCCTGGTACAGTCACAAATTACTTCAGTACCAGTAAAATATAGAAGTTAGTCCTGCTAATACAATCACCTCACAGTTAAGGTCACCTTGGAACAGTCCCACATTATTTCTGTACAAGTAAAGTGTAGAAGTTAGTCCTGCTAATATAGTCACATTACAATTAAGGTCACCTTGTAACAGTCCCTCATTATTTCTGTACCAGTAAAGAGTAGAAGTTATTACTGCTACTACAGTCACCTCATAATTAAGGTCACCCAAAGACAGTACTAAATAATTTGTGTACCAATAAAGTGTAGAAGTTAGTCGTGTTAATACAGTCACCTCACAATTAAGGTCACCTTGGTACAGTCCCACATTATTTTTGTACTAGTAAAGTGTAGAAATTGGCCCTGCTAATACAGTCACCTCCCAAGTAAGGTCACCCTAGGACAGAACAAAATTATTTCTGCTCAAGTAAAGTGTGGATGTTATTCCTGCTAATACTGTCACCTCACAATTAAAATCACCCTGGAACATTCCCAATTTTTGTATAACAATCAAGCGTAGAAGTTAATCCTGCTAACTAAGGTCACCCTGGGAGTTCCAAATTATTTTTGCACCAGTAAAGTGTGGAAGTTAGTCCAGCTAATACAGTCACCTCACAATTAAAGTCACCCTGGAACAGTCCCAAAATATGTCTGTATCACTAAAGCATAGGAGTTAGTCCTGTTAATTAAGGTCACCCTGGGACAGTCCCAGATGATTTCTGTACGAATAAAGTAAAGAAGTTAGTCTAGCGAATACAGTGACCTCACAATGAAGGTCACCTTGGTACAGTCTGTAATTATTTATGTAGCAGTAACGTGTAGATGTTAGTACTATTCATTAAGGTCACCATGGTACAGTCCCAAATTATTTCTGTACCAGTAAAATGTAGAAGTTAGTCCTGCTCATACAGTCATCTCACAATAACGGTCACCCAAAGACAGTACCAAATGATTTCTGTACATGTAAAGTGTAGAATTTAGTCCTGGTAATACAGTTACCTCACAATTAAGGTCACCTTGGTAGTCTGAAATTATTTCTACACCAGTAAAATACAGAAGAATATTCCTGCTAATAGAGTCACCTCATAATTAAAGTCACCCTGGGAGTGTCCGAAATTATTTTTGCACCAGTAAGATGTAGAAGTTAGTCCTGCTAATACAATCACCTCATAATTAAGGTCGCACTGGGAGAGTCCAAAATTGTTTATGTACCAGTAAAGTGTAGAAATTAATTCTGCTAATACAGTCACTTGTCTATTAAGGTCATCCTGGTACAGTCACAAATTACTTCTGTACCAGTAAAGTGTAGAAGTTAGTCCGGCTAATATAGTCACATTACAATTAAGGTCACCTTGTAACAGTCCCTCATTATTTCTGTACCAGTAAAGAGTAGAAGTTATTACTGCTACTACAGTCACCTCACAATTAAGGTCACCCAAAGACAGTACTAAATAATTAGTGTACCAATAAAGTGTAGAAGTTAGTCGTATTAATAAAGTCACCTCACAATTAAGGTCACCTTGGTACAGTCCCACATTATTTCTGTATTAGTAAAGTGTAGAAATTGGCCCTGCTAACACAGTCACCTCCCATGTAAGGTCACCCTAGGACAGAACAAAATTATTTCTGCTCAAGTAAAGTGTGGATGTTATTCCTGCTAATACTGTCACCTCACAATTAAAATCACCCTGGAACATTCCCAATTTTTGTATAACAATCAAGCGTAGAAGTTAATCCTTCTAACTAAGGTCACCCTGGGATTTCCAAATTATTTTTGCACCAGTAAAGTGTGGAAGTTAGTCCAGCTAATACAGTCACCTCACAATTAAAGTCACCCTGGAACAGTCCGAAAATATGTCTGTATCACTAAAGCATAGGAGTTAGTCCTGTTAATTAAGGTCACCCTGGGACAGTCCCAGATGATTTCTGTACGAATAAAGTAAAGAAGTTAGTCTAGCGAATACAGTGACCTCACAATGAAGGTCACCTTGGTACAGTCTGTAATTATTTCTGTAGCAGTAACGTGTAGATGTTAGTACTGTTCATTAAGGTCACCATGGTACAGTCCCAAATTATTTCTGTACCAGTAAAATGTAGAAGTTAGTCCTGCTAATACAGTCATCTCACAATAACGGTCACCCAAAGACAGTACCAAATGATTTCTGTACATGTAAAGTGTAGAATTTAGTCCTGGTAATACAGTTACCTCACAATTAAGGTCACCTTGGTAGTCTGAAATTATTTCTACACCAGTAAAATGCAGAAGAATATTCCTGCTAATAGATTCACCTCGTAATTAAAGTCACCCTGGGAGTGTCCGAAATTATTTTTGCAACAGTAAGATGTAGAAGTTAGTCCTGCTAATACAATCACCTCATAATTAAGGTCGCACTGGGAGAGTCCAAAATTGTTTATGTACCAGTAAAGTGTAGAAATTAATTCTGCTAATACAGTCACTTGACTATTAAGGTCACCTTGGTACAATCACTCATTATATCTGTACAAGTAAAGTGTAGAAGTTAGTGCTGCTAATACAGTCACCTCACAATTAAATTCACCCTAGGACACAACCAAATGATTTCTGTACCAGTAAAGTGTATACAATTAAAATGTAAAAGTCAGTCCTGCTAATACAGTCACCTCATAATTAAGGTCACCTTGGTACAGTGCCTTATTATTTCTGTACCAGTAAAGTGTAGAAATAGATCCTGATAATACATTCACCTGACCATTACCAAGACAGTACAAAATGATTTCTGCACAAGTAAAATGTGGATGTTAGTCCTGCTAATACAGTCACCTCACAATTAAAATCAACCTGGAACATTCCAAAATTGTTCTATAACAATAAAGCATAGAAGTTAGTCCTGCTAATTAAGGTCACACTGGGACAGTACCAAATGATTTCTGTACCAGTAAAGTGCAGAAGTTAGTCCCGTTAATTCAGTCACCTCACAATTAAGGTCACCTTCGTTCAGTCCCTCATTATTTCTGTACCAATAAAGTGTATCAGATAGTCATTCTAATAGTCACCTCACAATTAAGGTTACCAATGCACAGTCTGAAATTACTTCTGTACCAATAAAGTGTAGAAATTAGGCCTCCTAATACAGTCACCTGACTATTAAGGACACCCTGGTACAGTCCGAAATTATTTCTGTAATAAAATGTAGAAGTTAGCCCTACTAATACAGTCATCTCACAGTTAATGTTACGTTCGTACTGTCCCACATTATTTTTGTACCAGTAGAGTGTAGGAAGTTAGTTCTGCTGATACAGTCACCTCACAAATCAGGTCACTTTGGTACGATCCCACATTATTTCTGTACCAGTAAAGTGTAGAAGTTAGTCCTGCTAATACAGTCACATTACAATTAAGGTCACCCAAAGACAGAAACAAATGATTTCTGTACATGTAAAGTGTAGAATTTAGTCTTGGTAATACAGTTACCTCACAATTAAGGTCACCATGGTACAGTGACACATTATTTCTGTAATAAGAAAGTGTATAATTTACCCCTTGTAAAACAGTCACCTCACAATTAAGATTACCCTAAGAGAGTACCAAATTATTTCTGCACCAGGAAGGTGAGGAAGTTATTACTGATGATACAGTCACCTCACAAATAAAGACACCTTGGTACAATCCTACATTATTTTTGTACCAGTAAAGTGTAGAAGTTAGTCCTGCTAATACAGTCACCTCATAATTAAGGTCACACTGGGACAGTCCCAAATGATTTCTGTACCAGTAAAGTGAAGAAGTTATTCTAGCTAATACAGTGACCTCACAATGAAGGTCACCTTGCTACGGTCTGAAATTATTTCTGTAGCAGTAACGTGTAGAAGTTAGTCCTGCTAATAAGGTCACCTCACAATTATGGTCACCTTGGGAGTGTCCCAAATTATTTTTGCACCAGTAAGGTGTAGCAGTTAGTCCTGCTAATACAATTACTTAACAATTAAGGTCACCTTGGTCCAATCACTCATTATTTCTGTACAAGTATAGAGTAGAAGTTAGTCCTGCTAATACAGTCACCTCATCATTAAGGTCACCTTGGTACAGTCCCTTATTATTTCTGTACCAGTAAAGTGTAGAAATAGGTCCTGCTAATACATTCACCTGACCATTACCAAGACAGTACAAAATTATTTCTGCACAAGTAAAATGTGGATGTTAGTCCTCTAATATAGTCACCTCATAATTGAAATCACCCTGGAACATTACAAAATTGTTCTATGACAATGAAGCATAGAAGTTAGTCCTGCTAATTAAGGTCACACTGGGACAGTATCAAATTATTTATGTACCAGTAAAGTGCAGAAGTTAGTCTAGCTAATACAGTGACCTCACAATGAAGGTCACCTTTGTACAGTCTGAAATTATTTCTGTAGCAGTAACGTGTAGAAGTTAGTCCTGCTAATACAGTCATCTCACAATTAAGGTCACCCAAAGACAGTACCAAATGATTTCTGTACATGTAAAGTTAGAATTTAGTCCTGGTAATACAGTTACCTCACAATTAAGGTCACCTTGGTAGTCTGAAATTATTTCTACACCAGTAAAATGTAGAAGGATACTCCTGCTAGTAGAATCACCTCATAATTAAGGTCACCCTGGGAGTGTCCAAAATTATTTTTGCACCAGTAAGGTGTAGAAGTTAGTCCTGCTAATACAATCACCTAACAATTAAGGTCACCTTGGTACAATCACTCATTATTTCTGTACAAGTAAAGTGTAGAATTTAGTGTTGCTAATACAGTCACCTCACAATTAAGTTCACCCTAGGACACAAACAAATGATTTCTATACCAGTAAAGTGTATACCATTAAAATGTAGAAGTTAGTCCTTCTAATACAGTCACCTCATAATTAAGGTCACCTTGGTACAATCCCTTATTATTTCTGTACCAGTAAAGTGTAGAAATAGGTCCTGCTAATACATTCAGCTGACCATTACCAAGACAGTACAAAATGATTTCTGCACAAGTAAAATGTGGATGTTAGTCCTCTAATATAGTCACCTCACAATTAAAATCACCCTGGAACATTCCAAAATGTTTGTATAACAATAAAGCATAGAAGTTAGTCCTGCTAATTAAGGTCACCCTGGGACAGTCCCAAATGATTTCTGTACCAATAAAGTGAAGAAGTTAGTCCTGCTAATACATTCACCTCACAATTAACGTCACCTTGGTAGTCTGAACTCATTTCTACACCACAAAAATGTAGGATACTCCTGCTAATAGAGTCACCTCATAATTAAGGTCACCTTAGGAGTGTCCCAAATTATTTATGTAACAGTAAAGTGTAGAAAGTTAGTCCTGCTAATATAATCACCTCACAATTAAGGTCACCTTGGTACAGCCCCTCATTATTTCTGTACCAGTAAAGTGTAGAAATTAGTATTACTAAAACAGTCACCTGACTATTAAAGACACCCTGGTACAGTCCGAAATTATTTCTGTACAGGTAAAATGTAGAAATTAGTCCTACTAATACAGTCACCTCACAATTAAGGTCACCATAGGAGAGTACCAAATTATTTTTGCACCAGTAAGGTGTAAAAGTTAGTACTGCTAATAAGGTCACCTCACAAATGAGGTCACCTTGGTAGTCTGAATTAGTTCTACAGCAGTAAAATGTGGAAGTTAGTCCTGCTAATACAGTCACCTCACAATTAAGGTTACTTATCTGTTGTTGTGTACTTGTTGTTCTACCTTCTGCACCAGTCACTTGGGAATCAAGACAAAGAACCTCTCCTGAAACAGAAATGCATTTTCTATCAATGCCAATCTAATGCACATGCATGGATCATCATATCTGAAAAGTATGTCCAAAAAGTCTAAAACGTTTTTTATAAAAGCGATTTAGTTTTACTTAATTCCTGAGGCTTGATAATAGTTTACTTTTTCCAGTATATTTGTATTATATAGATGCTATCAATGACATATATTCAAATAATATATCAAGTAATGGAGCATGTATCTTTTAAAGATGGCTTACACATGTTCTATCAGTGGCAAATGATAAAAGTGGTTATGACACATGGTTTCTACATTTTGCGAAAAATGATGAATAGAGTTATTGCCTCACAATTAAGGTCACCCTGGCACAGTACCAAAAGATTTATGTACCAGTAAAATGTAGAAGTTAGTTCAGATAATACAGTCACCTCATAATTACGGTCACCCTGGGAGAGTCCCAAATTATTTATGTAACAACAAAATGTAGAAAGTTAGTACTGCTAATACAGTCACCTCACAATTAAGGTTACTTATCTGTTGCTGTGTATTTGTTGGTCTACCTTCTGCACCAGTCACTCGGGAATCAAGTCCACGAACCTCTCCTGACACAGAAATGCATTTTCTACCAATGTCCATTTAATGCACATGCATGGATCATCAGAACTAAAAAGTATGTCCAAAAAGTCTATTGCATTTATTATAAAGGCGATTTAGTTTTATTTAATTAATGAGGCTTTATAATAATATATTTTTTCCAGTATACCTGTATTATGTAGATGATATCAATGACAGAAATTCCAATAATATATGGAGTAACAGAGCATGTAACTTTTAAAGATGGCTTACATATGTTCTAACAGTGGCAATTGGTACAACTGGGTAATGACAGATGGTTTCTACATTTTGTGAAAAATGATGTTTAGAGCTATTGCCTCAGAACTAAAGGTCACCCACGGACAGTACCAAATGATTTATGTACCAGTAGAGTGTAGAAGTTAGTCCTACTAATACAGTCACCTCACAATTAAGGTCACCGTGGTACAGTCTGAAATTATTTCTGTACTAGTAAAGTATGGAAGTTAGTCCTGCTAATAGTGTCACCTCACAATTAAGGTCACCTTGGTACAGGCAGAAATTATTTATATACCAGTAGAATGTAGAAATTAGTCCTGCTAATACATTCACTTGTCTATTAAGGTCATCCTGGTACAGTCACAAATTACTTCTGTACCAGTAAAGTGTAGAAGTTAGTCCGGCTAATATAGTCACATTACAATTAAGGTCACCTTGTAACAGTCCCTCATTATTTCTGTACCAGTAAAGAGTAGAAGTTATTACTGCTACTACAGTCACCTCACAATTAAGGTCACCCAAAGACAGTACTAAATAATTAGTGTACCAATAAAGTGTAGAAGTTAGTCGTATTAATAAAGTCACCTCACAATTAAGGTCACCTTGGTACAGTCCCACATTATTTCTGTATTAGTAAAGTGTAGAAATTGGCCCTGCTAACACAGTCACCTCCCATGTAAGGTCACCCTAGGACAGAACAAAATTATTTCTGCTCAAGTAAAGTGTGGATGTTATTCCTGCTAATACTGTCACCTCACAATTAAAATCACCCTGGAACATTCCCAATTTTTGTATAACAATCAAGCGTAGAAGTTAATCCTTCTAACTAAGGTCACCCTGGGATTTCCAAATTATTTTTGCACCAGTAAAGTGTGGAAGTTAGTCCAGCTAATACAGTCACCTCACAATTAAAGTCACCCTGGAACAGTCCGAAAATATGTCTGTATCACTAAAGCATAGGAGTTAGTCCTGTTAATTAAGGTCACCCTGGGACAGTCCCAGATGATTTCTGTACGAATAAAGTAAAGAAGTTAGTCTAGCGAATACAGTGACCTCACAATGAAGGTCACCTTGGTACAGTCTGTAATTATTTCTGTAGCAGTAACGTGTAGATGTTAGTACTGTTCATTAAGGTCACCATGGTACAGTCCCAAATTATTTCTGTACCAGTAAAATGTAGAAGTTAGTCCTGCTCATACAGTCATCTCACAATAACGGTCACCCAAAGACAGTACCAAATGATTTCTGTACATGTAAAGTGTAGAATTTAGTCCTGGTAATACAGTTACCTCACAATTAAGGTCACCTTGGTAGTCTGAAATTATTTCTACACCAGTAAAATACAGAAGAATATTCCTGCTAATAGAGTCACCTCATAATTAAAGTCACCCTGGGAGTGTCCGAAATTATTTTTGCACCAGTAAGATGTAGAAGTTAGTCCTGCTAATACAATCACCTCATAATTAAGGTCGCACTGGGAGAGTCCAAAATTGTTTATGTACCAGTAAAGTGTAGAAATTAATTCTGCTAATACAGTCACTTGTCTATTAAGGTCATCCTGGTACAGTCACAAATTACTTCTGTACCAGTAAAGTGTAGAAGTTAGTCCGGCTAATATAGTCACATTACAATTAAGGTCACCTTGTAACAGTCCCTCATTATTTCTGTACCAGTAAAGAGTAGAAGTTATTACTGCTACTACAGTCACCTCACAATTAAGGTCACCCAAAGACAGTACTAAATAATTAGTGTACCAATAAAGTGTAGAAGTTAGTCGTATTAATAAAGTCACCTCACAATTAAGGTCACCTTGGTACAGTCCCACATTATTTCTGTATTAGTAAAGTGTAGAAATTGGCCCTGCTAACACAGTCACCTCCCATGTAAGGTCACCCTAGGACAGAACAAAATTATTTCTGCTCAAGTAAAGTGTGGATGTTATTCCTGCTAATACTGTCACCTCACAATTAAAATCACCCTGGAACATTCCCAATTTTTGTATAACAATCAAGCGTAGAAGTTAATCCTTCTAACTAAGGTCACCCTGGGATTTCCAAATTATTTTTGCACCAGTAAAGTGTGGAAGTTAGTCCAGCTAATACAGTCACCTCACAATTAAAGTCACCCTGGAACAGTCCGAAAATATGTCTGTATCACTAAAGCATAGGAGTTAGTCCTGTTAATTAAGGTCACCCTGGGACAGTCCCAGATGATTTCTGTACGAATAAAGTAAAGAAGTTAGTCTAGCGAATACAGTGACCTCACAATGAAGGTCACCTTGGTACAGTCTGTAATTATTTCTGTAGCAGTAACGTGTAGATGTTAGTACTGTTCATTAAGGTCACCATGGTACAGTCCCAAATTATTTCTGTACCAGTAAAATGTAGAAGTTAGTCCTGCTAATACAGTCATCTCACAATAACGGTCACCCAAAGACAGTACCAAATGATTTCTGTACATGTAAAGTGTAGAATTTAGTCCTGGTAATACAGTTACCTCACAATTAAGGTCACCTTGGTAGTCTGAAATTATTTCTACACCAGTAAAATGCAGAAGAATATTCCTGCTAATAGATTCACCTCGTAATTAAAGTCACCCTGGGAGTGTCCGAAATTATTTTTGCAACAGTAAGATGTAGAAGTTAGTCCTGCTAATACAATCACCTCATAATTAAGGTCGCACTGGGAGAGTCCAAAATTGTTTATGTACCAGTAAAGTGTAGAAATTAATTCTGCTAATACAGTCACTTGACTATTAAGGTCACCTTGGTACAATCACTCATTATATCTGTACAAGTAAAGTGTAGAAGTTAGTGCTGCTAATACAGTCACCTCACAATTAAATTCACCCTAGGACACAACCAAATGATTTCTGTACCAGTAAAGTGTATACAATTAAAATGTAAAAGTCAGTCCTGCTAATACAGTCACCTCATAATTAAGGTCACCTTGGTACAGTGCCTTATTATTTCTGTACCAGTAAAGTGTAGAAATAGATCCTGATAATACATTCACCTGACCATTACCAAGACAGTACAAAATGATTTCTGCACAAGTAAAATGTGGATGTTAGTCCTGCTAATACAGTCACCTCACAATTAAAATCAACCTGGAACATTCCAAAATTGTTCTATAACAATAAAGCATAGAAGTTAGTCCTGCTAATTAAGGTCACACTGGGACAGTACCAAATGATTTCTGTACCAGTAAAGTGCAGAAGTTAGTCCCGTTAATTCAGTCACCTCACAATTAAGGTCACCTTCGTTCAGTCCCTCATTATTTCTGTACCAATAAAGTGTATCAGATAGTCATTCTAATAGTCACCTCACAATTAAGGTTACCAATGCACAGTCTGAAATTACTTCTGTACCAATAAAGTGTAGAAATTAGGCCTCCTAATACAGTCACCTGACTATTAAGGACACCCTGGTACAGTCCGAAATTATTTCTGTAATAAAATGTAGAAGTTAGCCCTACTAATACAGTCATCTCACAGTTAATGTTACGTTCGTACTGTCCCACATTATTTTTGTACCAGTAGAGTGTAGGAAGTTAGTTCTGCTGATACAGTCACCTCACAAATCAGGTCACTTTGGTACGATCCCACATTATTTCTGTACCAGTAAAGTGTAGAAGTTAGTCCTGCTAATACAGTCACATTACAATTAAGGTCACCCAAAGACAGAAACAAATGATTTCTGTACATGTAAAGTGTAGAATTTAGTCTTGGTAATACAGTTACCTCACAATTAAGGTCACCATGGTACAGTGACACATTATTTCTGTAATAAGAAAGTGTATAATTTACCCCTTGTAAAACAGTCACCTCACAATTAAGATTACCCTAAGAGAGTACCAAATTATTTCTGCACCAGGAAGGTGAGGAAGTTATTACTGATGATACAGTCACCTCACAAATAAAGACACCTTGGTACAATCCTACATTATTTTTGTACCAGTAAAGTGTAGAAGTTAGTCCTGCTAATACAGTCACCTCATAATTAAGGTCACACTGGGACAGTCCCAAATGATTTCTGTACCAGTAAAGTGAAGAAGTTATTCTAGCTAATACAGTGACCTCACAATGAAGGTCACCTTGCTACGGTCTGAAATTATTTCTGTAGCAGTAACGTGTAGAAGTTAGTCCTGCTAATAAGGTCACCTCACAATTATGGTCACCTTGGGAGTGTCCCAAATTATTTTTGCACCAGTAAGGTGTAGCAGTTAGTCCTGCTAATACAATTACTTAACAATTAAGGTCACCTTGGTCCAATCACTCATTATTTCTGTACAAGTATAGAGTAGAAGTTAGTCCTGCTAATACAGTCACCTCATCATTAAGGTCACCTTGGTACAGTCCCTTATTATTTCTGTACCAGTAAAGTGTAGAAATAGGTCCTGCTAATACATTCACCTGACCATTACCAAGACAGTACAAAATTATTTCTGCACAAGTAAAATGTGGATGTTAGTCCTCTAATATAGTCACCTCATAATTGAAATCACCCTGGAACATTACAAAATTGTTCTATGACAATGAAGCATAGAAGTTAGTCCTGCTAATTAAGGTCACACTGGGACAGTATCAAATTATTTATGTACCAGTAAAGTGCAGAAGTTAGTCTAGCTAATACAGTGACCTCACAATGAAGGTCACCTTTGTACAGTCTGAAATTATTTCTGTAGCAGTAACGTGTAGAAGTTAGTCCTGCTAATACAGTCATCTCACAATTAAGGTCACCCAAAGACAGTACCAAATGATTTCTGTACATGTAAAGTTAGAATTTAGTCCTGGTAATACAGTTACCTCACAATTAAGGTCACCTTGGTAGTCTGAAATTATTTCTACACCAGTAAAATGTAGAAGGATACTCCTGCTAGTAGAATCACCTCATAATTAAGGTCACCCTGGGAGTGTCCAAAATTATTTTTGCACCAGTAAGGTGTAGAAGTTAGTCCTGCTAATACAATCACCTAACAATTAAGGTCACCTTGGTACAATCACTCATTATTTCTGTACAAGTAAAGTGTAGAATTTAGTGTTGCTAATACAGTCACCTCACAATTAAGTTCACCCTAGGACACAAACAAATGATTTCTATACCAGTAAAGTGTATACCATTAAAATGTAGAAGTTAGTCCTTCTAATACAGTCACCTCATAATTAAGGTCACCTTGGTACAATCCCTTATTATTTCTGTACCAGTAAAGTGTAGAAATAGGTCCTGCTAATACATTCAGCTGACCATTACCAAGACAGTACAAAATGATTTCTGCACAAGTAAAATGTGGATGTTAGTCCTCTAATATAGTCACCTCACAATTAAAATCACCCTGGAACATTCCAAAATGTTTGTATAACAATAAAGCATAGAAGTTAGTCCTGCTAATTAAGGTCACCCTGGGACAGTCCCAAATGATTTCTGTACCAATAAAGTGAAGAAGTTAGTCCTGCTAATACATTCACCTCACAATTAACGTCACCTTGGTAGTCTGAACTCATTTCTACACCACAAAAATGTAGGATACTCCTGCTAATAGAGTCACCTCATAATTAAGGTCACCTTAGGAGTGTCCCAAATTATTTATGTAACAGTAATGTGTAGAAAGTTAGTCCTGCTAATATAATCACCTCACAATTAAGGTCACCTTGGTACAGCCCCTCATTATTTCTGTACCAGTAAAGTGTAGAAATTAGTATTACTAAAACAGTCACCTGACTATTAAAGACACCCTGGTACAGTCCGAAATTATTTCTGTACAGGTAAAATGTAGAAATTAGTCCTACTAATACAGTCACCTCACAATTAAGGTCACCATAGGAGAGTACCAAATTATTTTTGCACCAGTAAGGTGTAAAAGTTAGTACTGCTAATAAGGTCACCTCACAAATGAGGTCACCTTGGTAGTCTGAATTAGTTCTACAGCAGTAAAATGTGGAAGTTAGTCCTGCTAATACAGTCACCTCACAATTAAGGTTACTTATCTGTTGTTGTGTACTTGTTGTTCTACCTTCTGCACCAGTCACTTGGGAATCAAGACAAAGAACCTCTCCTGAAACAGAAATGCATTTTCTATCAATGCCAATCTAATGCACATGCATGGATCATCATATCTGAAAAGTATGTCCAAAAAGTCTAAAACGTTTTTTATAAAAGCGATTTAGTTTTACTTAATTCCTGAGGCTTGATAATAGTTTACTTTTTCCAGTATATTTGTATTATATAGATGCTATCAATGACATATATTCAAATAATATATCAAGTAATGGAGCATGTATCTTTTAAAGATGGCTTACACATGTTCTATCAGTGGCAAATGATAAAAGTGGTTATGACACATGGTTTCTACATTTTGCGAAAAATGATGAATAGAGTTATTGCCTCACAATTAAGGTCACCCTGGCACAGTACCAAAAGATTTATGTACCAGTAAAATGTAGAAGTTAGTTCAGATAATACAGTCACCTCATAATTACGGTCACCCTGGGAGAGTCCCAAATTATTTATGTAACAACAAAATGTAGAAAGTTAGTACTGCTAATACAGTCACCTCACAATTAAGGTTACTTATCTGTTGCTGTGTATTTGTTGGTCTACCTTCTGCACCAGTCACTCGGGAATCAAGTCCACGAACCTCTCCTGACACAGAAATGCATTTTCTACCAATGTCCATTTAATGCACATGCATGGATCATCAGAACTAAAAAGTATGTCCAAAAAGTCTATTGCATTTATTATAAAGGCGATTTAGTTTTATTTAATTAATGAGGCTTTATAATAATATATTTTTTCCAGTATACCTGTATTATGTAGATGATATCAATGACAGAAATTCCAATAATATATGGAGTAACAGAGCATGTAACTTTTAAAGATGGCTTACATATGTTCTAACAGTGGCAATTGGTACAACTGGGTAATGACAGATGGTTTCTACATTTTGTGAAAAATGATGTTTAGAGCTATTGCCTCAGAACTAAAGGTCACCCACGGACAGTACCAAATGATTTATGTACCAGTAGAGTGTAGAAGTTAGTCCTACTAATACAGTCACCTCACAATTAAGGTCACCGTGGTACAGTCTGAAATTATTTCTGTACTAGTAAAGTATGGAAGTTAGTCCTGCTAATAGTGTCACCTCACAATTAAGGTCACCTTGGTACAGGCAGAAATTATTTATATACCAGTAGAATGTAGAAATTAGTCCTGCTAATACATTCACTTGTCTATTAAGGTCATCCTGGTACAGTCACAAATTACTTCTGTACCAGTAAAGTGTAGAAGTTAGTCCGGCTAATATAGTCACATTACAATTAAGGTCACCTTGTAACAGTCCCTCATTATTTCTGTACCAGTAAAGAGTAGAAGTTATTACTGCTACTACAGTCACCTCACAATTAAGGTCACCCAAAGACAGTACTAAATAATTAGTGTACCAATAAAGTGTAGAAGTTAGTCGTATTAATAAAGTCACCTCACAATTAAGGTCACCTTGGTACAGTCCCACATTATTTCTGTATTAGTAAAGTGTAGAAATTGGCCCTGCTAACACAGTCACCTCCCATGTAAGGTCACCCTAGGACAGAACAAAATTATTTCTGCTCAAGTAAAGTGTGGATGTTATTCCTGCTAATACTGTCACCTCACAATTAAAATCACCCTGGAACATTCCCAATTTTTGTATAACAATCAAGCGTAGAAGTTAATCCTTCTAACTAAGGTCACCCTGGGATTTCCAAATTATTTTTGCACCAGTAAAGTGTGGAAGTTAGTCCAGCTAATACAGTCACCTCACAATTAAAGTCACCCTGGAACAGTCCGAAAATATGTCTGTATCACTAAAGCATAGGAGTTAGTCCTGTTAATTAAGGTCACCCTGGGACAGTCCCAGATGATTTCTGTACGAATAAAGTAAAGAAGTTAGTCTAGCGAATACAGTGACCTCACAATGAAGGTCACCTTGGTACAGTCTGTAATTATTTCTGTAGCAGTAACGTGTAGATGTTAGTACTGTTCATTAAGGTCACCATGGTACAGTCCCAAATTATTTCTGTACCAGTAAAATGTAGAAGTTAGTCCTGCTAATACAGTCATCTCACAATAACGGTCACCCAAAGACAGTACCAAATGATTTCTGTACATGTAAAGTGTAGAATTTAGTCCTGGTAATACAGTTACCTCACAATTAAGGTCACCTTGGTAGTCTGAAATTATTTCTACACCAGTAAAATGCAGAAGAATATTCCTGCTAATAGATTCACCTCGTAATTAAAGTCACCCTGGGAGTGTCCGAAATTATTTTTGCAACAGTAAGATGTAGAAGTTAGTCCTGCTAATACAATCACCTCATAATTAAGGTCGCACTGGGAGAGTCCAAAATTGTTTATGTACCAGTAAAGTGTAGAAATTAATTCTGCTAATACAGTCACTTGACTATTAAGGTCACCTTGGTACAATCACTCATTATATCTGTACAAGTAAAGTGTAGAAGTTAGTGCTGCTAATACAGTCACCTCACAATTAAATTCACCCTAGGACACAACCAAATGATTTCTGTACCAGTAAAGTGTATACAATTAAAATGTAAAAGTCAGTCCTGCTAATACAGTCACCTCATAATTAAGGTCACCTTGGTACAGTGCCTTATTATTTCTGTACCAGTAAAGTGTAGAAATAGATCCTGATAATACATTCACCTGACCATTACCAAGACAGTACAAAATGATTTCTGCACAAGTAAAATGTCGATGTTAGTCCTGCTAATACAGTCACCTCACAATTAAAATCAACCTGGAACATTCCAAAATTGTTCTATAACAATAAAGCATAGAAGTTAGTCCTGCTAATTAAGGTCACACTGGGACAGTACCAAATGATT
Organism: Paraescarpia echinospica; assembly: GCA_020002185.1. Taxonomy (NCBI): domain Eukaryota; kingdom Metazoa; phylum Annelida; class Polychaeta; order Sabellida; family Siboglinidae; genus Paraescarpia; species Paraescarpia echinospica. Next base: position 48,563,588 of record CM034543.1, read on the forward strand.
TCTGTACCAGTAAAGTGCAGAAGTTAGTCCCGTTAATTCAGTCACCTCACAATTAAGGTCACCTTCGTACAGTCCCTCATTATTTCTGTACCAATAAAGTGTATACGATAGTCATTCTAATAGTCACCTCACAATTAAGGTTACCAATGCACAGTCTGAAATTACTTCTGTACCAATAAAGTGTAGAAATTAGGCCTCCTAATACAGTCACCTGACTATTAAGGACACCCTGGTACAGTCCGAAATTATTTCTGTAATAACAAAATGTAGAAGTTAGCCCTACTAATACAGTCATCTCACAGTTAATGTTACGTTCGTACTGTCCCACATTATTTTTGTACCAGTAGAGTGTAGGAAGTTAGTTCTGCTGATACAGTCACCTCACAAATCAGGTCACTTTGGTACAATCCCACATTATTTCTGTACCAGTAAAGTGTAGAAGTTAGTCCTGCTAATACAGTCACATCACAATTAAGGTCACCCAAAGACAGAAACAAATGATTTCTGTACATGTAAAGTGTAGAATTTAGTCTTGGTAATACAGTTACCTCACAATTAAGGTCACCATGGTACAGTGACACATTATTTCTGTAATAAGAAAGTGTATAATTTACCCCTTGTAAAACAGTCACCTCACAATTAAGGTCACCTTGGTAGTCTGAAATTAGTTCTACAGCAGTAAAATGTGGAAGTTAGTCCTGCTAATACAGTCACCTCACAATTAAGGTTACTTATCTGTTGTTGTGTATTTGTTGTTCTACCTTCTGCACCAGTCACTTGGGAATCAAGACAAAGAACCTCTCCTGAAACAGAAATGCATTTTCTATCAATGCCAATCTAATGCACATGCATGGATCATCATATCTGAAAAGTATGTCCAAAAAGTCTAAAACGTTTTTTATAAAAGCGATTTAGTTTTACTTAATTCCTGAGGCTTGATAATAGTTTACTTTTTCCAGTATATTTGTATTATATAGATGCTATCAATGACATGTATTCAAATAATATATCAAGTAATGGAGCATGTATCTTTTAAAGATGGCTTACACATGTTCTATCAGTGGCAAATGATAAAAGTGGTTATGACACATGGTTTCTACATTTTGCGAAAAATTATGAATAGAGTTATTGCCTCACAATTAAGGTCACCCTCGCACAGTACCAAAAGATTTATGTACCAGTAAAATGTAGAAGTTAGTTCAGATAATACAGTCACCTCATAATTACGGTCACCTTGGTACAGTGCCTTATTATTTCTGTACCAGTAAAGTGTAGAAATAGATCCTGATAATACATTCACCTGACCATTACCAAGACAGTACAAAATAATTTCTGCACAAGTAAAATGTCGATGTTAGTCCTGCTAATACAGTCACCTCACAATTAAAATCAACCTGGAACATTCCAAAATTGTTCTATAACAATAAAGCATAGAAGTTAGTCCTGCTAATTAAGGTCACACTGGGACAGTACCAAATGATTTCTGTACCAGTAAAGTGCAGAAGTTAGTCCCGTTAATTCAGTCACCTCACAATTAAGGTCACCTTCGTACAGTCCCTCATTATTTCTGTACCAATAAAGTGTATAGATAGTCATTCTAATAGTCACCTCACAATTAAGGTTACCAATGCACAGTCTGAAATTACTTCTGTACCAATAAAGTGTAGAAATTAGGCCTCCTAATACAGTCACCTGACTATTAAGGACACCCTGGTACAGTCCGAAATTATTTCTGTAATAACAAAATGTAGAAGTTAGCCCTACTAATACAGTCATCTCACAGTTAATGTTACGTTCGTACTGTCCCACATTATTTTTGTACCAGTAGAGTGTAGGAAGTTAGTTCTGCTGATACAGTCACCTCACAAATCAGGTCACTTTGGTACAATCCCACATTATTTCTGTACCAGTAAAGTGTAGAAGTTAGTCCTGCTAATACAGTCACATCACAATTAAGGTCACCCAAAGACAGAAACAAATGATTTCTGTACATGTAAAGTGTAGAATTTAGTCTTGGTAATACAGTTACCTCACAATTAAGGTCACCATGGTACAGTGACACATTATTTCTGTAATAAGAAAGTGTATAATTTACCCCTTGTAAAACAGTCACCTCACAATTAAGGTCACCTTGGTAGTCTGAAATTAGTTCTACAGCAGTAAAATGTGGAAGTTAGTCCTGCTAATACAGTCACCTCACAATTAAGGTTACTTATCTGTTGTTGTGTATTTGTTGTTCTACCTTCTGCACCAGTCACTTGGGAATCAAGACAAAGAACCTCTCCTGAAACAGAAATGCATTTTCTATCAATGCCAATCTAATGCACATGCATGGATCATCATATCTGAAAAGTATGTCCAAAAAGTCTAAAACGTTTTTTATAAAAGCGATTTAGTTTTACTTAATTCCTGAGGCTTGATAATAGTTTACTTTTTCCAGTATATTTGTATTATATAGATGCTATCAATGACATATATTCAAATAATATATCAAGTAATGGAGCATGTATCTTTTAAAGATGGCTTACACATGTTCTATCAGTGGCAAATGATAAAAGTGGTTATGACACATGGTTTCTACATTTTGCGAAAAATTATGAATAGAGTTATTGCCTCACAATTAAGGTCACCCTCGCACAGTACCAAAAGATTTATGTACCAGTAAAATGTAGAAGTTAGTTCAGATAATACAGTCACCTCATAATTACGGTCACCCTCGGAGAGTCCCAAATTATTTATGTAACAACAAAATGTAGAAAGTTAGTACTGCTAATACAGTCACCTCACAATTAAGGTTACTTATCTGTTGCTGTGTATTTGTTGGTCTACCTTCTGCACCAGTCACTCGGGAATCAAGTCCACGAAACTCTCCTGACACAGAAATGCATTTTCTACCAATGTCCATCTAATGCACATGCATGGATCATCAGAACTAAAAAGTATGTCCAAAAAGTCTATTGCATTTATTATAAATGAATATTTTTACATATGTCAAAATAGTATTTATGCAATGTGATGCGGATAATCCGTCAACAATTCGTTGTCACGATAATCTACCAATGTTCCGAGTTACGTAAGCACCCAGGATCAAAACGAGGCTGGGTGTGGACTGCCCCTTTGTGTTGGAATCTGATAGCAGCGAACGTCTTTGCCGTTTCAACACAAAGGAAGATTTACTTCAATCAAGTTCTCGAGGTTAGTATAGTTCAACGTTGTTCATACTATACTTCGATCTTGTGTATGCAATTTCGTGCGTGGTTTCGCGGATTAGTACTTTGATAATCCTTGAATTATACTGCATTCAAATTTGCTCGTTTACCCCGAATTTTTTCCTTTGTTCGCCGCCATTTTTTAAGCCGTCGATCTTTTTCATTCATCTTATCATGTCCGCTATGGACTGCCCCGCCGATCTCTTAGTGATTGGTCACAGCTTCGTTAAGCGTTTACACGCGTCGCTTATGCATCGTGATGGTACGACGCATGTTGTGGGGGCAGATTTAGGGGTTTCCGCGCAATATTCGAGTGTGTTTTACCACGGTGTGGGCGGACTTAAGATAGACGGTTTGCTGGCCGAGTTGCCGCTGATCAGTGAGCTCGGCCCGCGAGTGGTTATTGTCGACATCGGCACTAACGATTTGTCTCATGCCGGTGTCGTGCCCAGTCAGCTTGCCTCCCGTATTGTCGACTTCGCCCAGCGGGTGTTGGCAGTCGCTTCGGTGACAGAAGTAGTCATTTGTCAGGTTATGCCGCGCGTCGCAGTGCGCCCGCCCTGGCGCCAACATTTTTACAACGCTCGGTTCGTAGTAAATCGTACGCTGGATGCTCTGACATCGGACCTGCCCCATATTCATTACTGGCGACACAGAGGTATGCACACTAACTGGGAGCAATATTTTGATCACTTTGGGGTCCATCTAAACGAAGTTGGGATGCGCAAATATGTGCGCTCCATTAGGGGGGCTGCCATATTTGCTGCCACACAGTGGTAAATGCTCCACTCCTTTCAGTACAGCACATCTTCTTCTGGCTTTCCCCTCATTGTGCTGGAAATGTATATCACAGTACAATTTTGCCTTTGACAGTTTGTCTCCACCATGTGGTAATTACTGCATTTTGGTCCTTAATACTGTCACTGTCTGGGGGTTTATGTTGTTTGCAGTATGACTGGCTTTCGTTCAATCTTTTCACTGTTTTGCCACAATTGTATTTATATACGCTTTCTTCATTTAATTTACACTATCTATGGGAACCCTAACAGCAGTAATCACCAATACAATTCCCCCCGTGTTTGATTGTTGTGTTACGGTAGTGTTACCAGTGCTGCCACACACAATAGCCTGGGGGGGGGGGTCGATTGGTGTAGCCCACATGCTTAGTAGCTCCTTTGTGCCATATAATGTGTGGAGGCGCTGTGATACAGGCTGGTTGCTCTGTTTGTCCCACTATCTTATGATCCGTGTTTGTGGGCGTGCTGTGAAACAGACTGATTGCTCTGATGGCCCCACTATCTTATGATCCGTGTTTGTGGGTGTGCTGTGATACAGACGGATTGCTCTGATGGCCCCACTATGTTATATTACACGTTTTGTGGGTGTGTCGTGATACAGACTGGTTGCTCTGATGGCCCCACTATCTTATATTACATGTTTTGTGGGTGTGCCGTGATACAGACTGGTGCTCTGATGGCCCCACTATCTTATATTACATGTTTTGTGGGTGTGTCGTGATATTGACTGATTGCTCTGATGGCCCCACTATCTTATATTACATGTTTTGTGGGTGTGCCGTGATACAGACTGGTTCCTCTGATGGCCCCACTGTCTTCTGATTTTCGTTACAATACATCATCAAATATATTACCCGTAATGAGCCTGAACTCTACAGCAAACTTGTCAGTTGTACACAATCAATTCTATTACCAAGCAAGTTCACCGACACATTCTTTCCATTGCCACTCTTATTCCACGCTGCAAAATGCACACTTCCTTTCCATTTGGTCTTAATAAATGCAATTTTTATCTCTGTTTACATATATGTGTGAGTATGTATGTGTGTATAGATTTATGGAGTGTGTGTGCGTGTATCTATATGGATGGTATATATGTATGTATATATATGTGGATATATATATGTGTATCTATATCTATGATTATATATAATTTTTCATCTAGAGGTTATATCACCTCATGCTGCCCGTGGGGCGTCCACAGGATTATATACCATATTGGTCCATCCTGTTATGCAGGTAGATAGTGGGTGAGCTGTGATACTGACTAGTTTGGTGCCATGGTTTCGGAGAAAATGGATGTCGTTCCTGCCCTTTGTTTACTACTTTGCAGTATGCCCCCACGCGGACGTCCGCCGAAACCGGTTCGTGCCATGGTGCGACCGCCGTCCCAACGCCTTGCGGCCAGGAAACGCCCTGTCGAGTTTGAACCGCCCGTGCCAGCCCCTCCTGCTCGCCGACGTCGCCCTGTTTATGCCGCTGCGGGACGTCCGGAGGACTTGCCAGCCACGTCGGACAGTGTGCCGGTGACAACTACCAGCACTCCTGATATGGTAGCCATTGTCACCCGGGAAGTGATGAAACAATTGCGAGAGGACCGGGATGCCACGCGTGCCCATGTTGTCACACCCCCTGTGCCCACGCCATCAGTAGATGTCGCCCCGGAAGTCGCCTGGTCGATGCCAGACCCCACCACCGAGCAGGAGACTCCCATGGACTTTGCTGTCGCTGGTGCTCTCAGCACTTTGATGGACGATAGGGGTGAGCCCGCATCCCACTTCTCCGTCCCTCTCCACTCCACCACTTTGGGGGCTGACCTTCCGGAGCGCATTAAGGCCAAGATATGGGCCAACGAATTTGTTGAATTTTTCGATCTGACCCATATTCACCATACCCAACCCCAACAAATGGCTGTTTCTTCTGGTGACTCTCACCGCGTCTTCTCTTTGCTGCCCCAGACCAGGGGAAGGCAGATTTCCACCATCGACCAGTGGACTTCTGCCTTCTTGGTGTTTGGGGCAATATATGCCCAACGATTTCCGGAAGCAGCCCCCGGGTTGTTCAAATATTGCGATGTTGTCCGTGATATTGCCGCCACAGGTCCACCGTTGGCCTGGCGGCAGTATGACACACGATTCCGGTCGCTCCGACAATTTGATCTGGCCGGATTCCCCTGGGCGCAGCCCCGGTGGGATTTATTCTTTTCTTGCATGTATGCCAAGGATGTCCATGGGGGGTCAGCTCGTGCTCCAGGTCCCTTTCCCAACAAATCCCGTCGCCCGCAGTCCTTTCCCGTTGGCTACTGCTGGCAGTACCAGCGAGGGGGTAAGTGCCACTCCCGCTTGTGCAAATTCAAACACGTTTGCACTAAATGTCATGCACCCCATCCGTCCAGCTCATGTCGAAAAATCATCACTCCCAACACCAATAAATCCTAAACGCTTACACCAAGCTCTCCTTGGTTATGACCAGGCGGAAGTCACCTTTCTGGTCAATGGTTTCATCCATGGATTCAAAATTAACTATTTGGGTACTCCTACTCTCCTTTCCACTCATAATCACCCATCTGCTTCAGACCACAAGGCTATAGTTGACACGAAACTGACAAAGGAGCTTTCGCTGGGACGCATTGCTGGCCCATTCATCTCACCACCATTCACTCCCTATCAGTCCTCCCCCCTTGGGGTAGTTGCCAAGAAAGAGCCTAACGCATTCCGTCTCATTCATGATCTTTCTTATCCAGCGGGTAATTCCATCAACGAAGGTATTCCAAAGGAATTCACCACTGTATCTTATGAAACTTTAGATCATGTCATAGCTTTGTTGGGTCAGTTTGGCCGAGGGTCTCTGGTGGGGAAGGCAGACATTGAGGATGCATTCCGCATCATTCCCCTCCACCCGTCATGCTACCATTTGTTTGGGTTCACCTGGGATACTAACTTCTACTATGATCGTTGCCTACCAATGGGATGTGCTGAATCGTGTCGCCTGTTTGAACGGTTTACTTGTGCGTTGCAGTGGGTCCTGCAAAGCAGGGGTGTCATGGCTGTTAGTCACATATTAGACGATTTCATCTTCATCGGCCCCCCAAATTCATCTCGTTGCTTTCACGATCTCAACCGATTCATGGCTCTGGCCAAGGAGCTTTCTATCCCAATCAAGCATGAGAAAACCTGTCTCCCATCTACGCTTATCACTGTTCATGGCATTGAACTCGACACGGTCAAATGGGAAGCTCGCCTCCCCCAGGATAAAGTTCAGAAGCTACAGACATCCCTTGCCGTCATGCGGAAATGCCGTTCTGTGACATTGCACCAACTCCAATCCGTCATTGGGCTACTCACATTCGCAAGCCGCGTCGTTTCCCCCGGTCGTGCGTTCATCCGTCGCCTCATCCATCTTACAAGAGGTCTTTCTAGGCCTAACCATCATATCCGGTTGACGGCTGAGTCGCGCGCTGACTTGGCGGCCTGGCATTGTTTTGTCTCTTCATTCAATGGAGTCACCATGCTCATCGATAGTAATTGGGTTTCATCGGATTCCATTAAGCTGTACACTGATGCCGCATCTACGCACGGGTTTGCTGCCGTTTTTGGTTCCAGATGGTTTAATGGTACCTTTCCGGAAATCTGGGATGGTTACAACATTGCTGTATTGGAACTCTATCCTATCGTAGCCGCTTTGGAGCTTTGGGGACAATGCATGGCAAACCACTCAGTCCTGTTCCTCACTGATAACCAAGCTGTGGTGGACGTGATCAACAAGCAGTCCGCTAAGAACTGTCACCTAATGCGTTTACTTAGACGTCTGGTCGTGACTGCGTTGAAATTTAATGTATATTTTAAATCTAAGCACATTCCAGGAAAGACTAATGTCATAGCTGACAAACTGTCACGCTTTCAGGAATCCGCAGCTCGGCAGATGGCACCTTGGCTCCAACCGCAGCCAACAGCGATTCCGGCAGCAATTCTTCCTTGGCAGCAGTGATGCTACATCTACTAAATGCTGCCTTGTCTGACGGTACTAAAAAGGCCTACAAACGATCTATTACATCGTACGCAGCTTTCAGCCGGAAACAATTTCCCAACTGTACGATATTTCCAGCTTCAACAGGTCATTTGGCTACATATATAGCAAGCCTTTTCTCCAAAGACTATGCTCCAGCTACCCTTATGTCTTATATGTCTGCTCTGTCGTATATTCATAAATTGTCTGGTATGCCGGATGCAACTCAACATTTTGTTATTAAAAAATTGTTGGCTGGGGCTCAGAAGCTGGCAGGTACACCTGACACCCGTTTACCCATCACTCCCTCTGTACTATACCAGATAGTTGACGCCTCACAATTTATTGCCTCATCCACCTATACCAGGTATATGCTACAGAGCATGTTTCTCTTGGCATTTCATGCATTCTTGCGCATTGGGGAAATGACGGTCCATGCCCGATCCAGGAGCGACGCTGTCATACAGTTTGCAGATGTCACCCTTTCTCGTTCACACATTGTTCTAGTTTTGTGTCATTTTAAGCACAACACATCTGGGCGCCCTGTCACTCTGTCCATTTCGCAAACGCACAATCAGTATTGTCCTGTGCAAGCACTTTCTCGATTCCTGAAGGTTCGTGGTCCATTTAAGGGCCCACTGTTTGCATTTCCTAATGCCTCCCCTGTTTCTCGAAACTATTTTTGTCAACACTTGCATAAAGCTCTCCAGTGGGCGGATCTAGACCCCAGTAAATATAAAGCTCACAGCTTTCGAATCGGTGCCGCTACCACGGCAGCTGACATGGGGATGAGCGAAACACAAATTCAATCTATGGGCAGGTGGAAGTCCACTGCCTTTAAACGCTACATTCGTATTCCTATGCTGCACATGACCGGCACTTGATTGGTCTCGTTTTCCTGTAAGCGTTGGGTGCTTCAGCTTGGCTGGCGCCCATTCTGTACTGTAATATTCCTACTGATCTACCATATTATATATTATTGGGACACACTCTTTTCTCGATATATTAAATTTTGGTCTACTGCTGTAGGCAGGGGTTGTTGCAGCATGGCTGGCTTCCATTGTTTGCACTAGTATTCCCAAGGATATACAAAATGCCGTTTGTTTGAGACACTCTTTCCCCACCTGCTTTATGTCGCCCATTGTTGTTCGCAGTGGTTGTTGCAGCATGGCTGGCATCCACTGTGTATAGCTTGGCAATAAGGGGCACGACTGATCACCCTGGCATCCAGTTCTTGGTCACGTATCTGTTTAATGTGTGACATTGCCAGGCTAATTGGCGGTTATATTGAATAGACGCTGCAGCATGGCTGGCGTTTGTCTTACTTAAGGTGTATTGATACTTATTTTACTTTTCTCCTGTTCGTACCCGCACGACTCCATAGGCAGTTTAATGCACTGGCAGAGCCCTGGGGTGGGGTTGGGCCTCTAATGCAGGAGGCCGGGTGGGGAAAAATTACCACCCACCTTTGCTAATCTGATTTGTCATTTAATAATTGTTTGTAGTACCTCGGTGATAGTATCAGTTGTTTATCGCTTAAGCTTTATCTCATCGAGTGATGTATTTGGTTTGTTCCTGTTGGTTACAATTATTAAATGACCGTTACCAACTACATTAATTCTTGTTCAATTATTATAGCAAACAAGCTCAGGGTTCTGCCAGTAAGCATCAGCAGGGTATAAATGAATATTTTTACATATGTCAAAATAGTATTTATGCAATGTGATGCGGATAATCCGTCAACAATTCGTTGTCACGATAATCTACCAATGTTCCGAGTTACGTAAGCACCCAGGATCAAAACGAGGCTGGGTGTGGACTGCCCCTTTGTGTTGGAATCTGATAGCAGCGAACGTCTTTGCCGTTTCAACACAAAGGAAGATTTACTTCAACCCACCATCCTCCCCTTACTACCACCATGATACTTTGTTGCATGATACCTAATTATATTTAATTTCTTTGGCAGCAGTGTTTTGATAAACCTGCTGCACTTGTATGTGCCTATGTTTTCCTTGTACGTGTTACCATAACGTTGGAGATAGTTGTGTTTAGCACGTCCAATTGTCTATTGTATCTGTGCTGAATATGTATATACACATCATTGTATGATATGGGGGTGGGGGAAAAATTACCACCCACCTTTGCTAATCTGATTTGTCATTTAATAATTGTTTGTAGTACCTCGATGATAGTATCAGTTGTTTATCGCTTAAGCTTTATCTCATCGAGTGATGTATTTGGTTTGTTCCTGTTGGTTACAATTATTAAATGACCGTTACCAACTACATTAATTCTTGTTCAATTATTATAGCAAACAAGCTCAGGGTTCTGCCAGTAAGCATCAGCAGGGTATAAAGGCGATTTAGTTTTATTTAATTCATGAGGCTTTATAATAATTTATTTTTTCCAGTATACCTGTATTATGTAGATGATATCAATGACAGAAATTCCAATAATATATGGAGTAACAGAGCATGTAACTTTTAAAGATGGCTTACATATGTTCTATCAGTGGCAAATGGTACAACTGGGTAATGACAGATGGTTTCTACATTTTGTGAAAAATGATGTTTAGAGCTATTGCCTCAGAACTAAAGGTCACCCACGGACAGTACCAAATGATTTATGTACCAGTAGAGTGTAGAAGTTAGTCCTACTAATACAGTCACCTCACAATTAAGGTCACCGTGGTACAGTCTGAAATTATTTCTGTACTAGTAAAGTATGGAAGTTAGTCCTGCTAATAGAGTCACCTCACAATTAAGGTCACCGTGGTACAGTCTGAAATTATTTATGTACCAGTAAAATATAGAAGTTAGTCCTGCTAATACAATCACCTCACAGTTAAGGTCACCTTGGAACAGTCCCACATTATTTCTGTACCAGTAAAGTGTAGAAGTTAGTCCTGCTAATATAGTCACATTACAATTAAGGTCACCTTGTAACAGTCCCTCATTATTTCTGTACCAGTAAAGAGTAGAAGTTATTACTGCTACTACAGTCACCTCACAATGAAGGTCACCCAAAGACAGTACTAAATAATTTGTGTACCAATAAAGTGTATAAGTTAGTCGTGTTAATACAGTCACCTCACAATTAAGGTCACCTTGTACAGTCCCACATTATTTCTGTACTAGTAAAGTGTAGAAATTGGCCCTGCTAATACAGTCACCTCCCAAGTAAGGTCACCCTAGGACAGAACAAAATTATTTCTGCTCAAGTAAAGTGTGGATGTTATTCCTGCTAATACTGTCACCTCACAATTAAAATCACCCTGGAACATTCCAAAATTGTTCTATAACAATAAAGCATTGAAGTTATTCCTGCTAATTAAGGTCACACTGGGACAGTACCAAATGATTTCTGTACCAGTAAAGTGCAGAAGTTAGTCCCGTTAATTCAGTCACCTCACAATTAAGGTCACCTTCGTACAGTCCCTCATTATTTCTGTACCAATAAAGTGTATCAGATAGTCATTCTAATAGTCACCTCACAATTAAGGTTACCAATGCACAGTCTGAAATTACTTCTGTACCAATAAAGTGTGGAAGTTAGTCCAGCTAATACAGTCACCTCACAATTAAAGTCACCCTGGAACAGTCCCAAAATATGTCTGTATCACTAAAGCATAGGAGTTAGTCCTGTTAATTAAGGTCACCCTGGGACAGTCCCAGATGATTTCTGTACGAATAAAGTAAAGAAGTTAGTCTAGCGAATACAGTGACCTCACAATGAAGGTCACCTTGGTACAGTCTGTAATTATTTCTGTAGCAGTAACGTGTAGATGTTAGTACTGTTCATTAAGGTCACCATGGTACAGTCCCAAATTATTTCTGTACCAGTAAAATGTAGAAGTTAGTCCTGCTAATACAGTCATCTCACAATAACGGTCACCCAAAGACAGTACCAAATGATTTCTGTACATGTAAAGTGTAGAATTTAGTCCTGGTAATACAGTTACCTCACAATTAAGGTCACCTTGGTAGTCTGAAATTATTTCTACACCAGTAAAATGTAGAAGGATATTCCTGCTATTAGAGTCACCTCATAATTAAGGTCACCCTGGGAGTGTCCGAAATTATTTTTGCACCAGTAAGGTGTAGAAGTTAGTCCTGCTAATACAATCACCTCATAATTAAGGTCGCACTGGGAGAGTACAAAATTATTTATGTACCAGTAAAGTGTAGAAATGCTAATACAGTCACTTGACTATTAAGGTCACCTTGGTACAATCACTCATTATATCTGTACAAGTAAAGTGTAGAAGTAAGTGCTGCTAATACAGTCACCTCACAATTAAGTTCACCCTAGGACACAACCAAATTATTTCTGTACCAGTAAAGTGTATACCATTAAAATGTAGATGTCAGTCCTGCTAATACAGTCACCTCATAATTAAGGTCACCTTGGTACAATGCCTTATTATTTCTGTACCAGTAAAGTGTAGAAATAGATCCTGATAATACATTCACCTGACCATTACAAAGACAGTACAAAATGATTTCTACACAAGTAAAATGTGGATGTTAGTCCTGCTAATACAGTCACCTCACAATTATAATCAACCTGGAACATTCCTAAATTGTTCTATAACAATAAAGCATAGAAGTTAGTCCTGCTAATTAAGGTCACACTGGGACAGTACCAAATGATTTCTGTACCAGTAAAGTGCAGAAGTTAGTCCCGTTAATTCAGTCACCTCACAATTAAGATCACCTTCGTACAGTCCCTCATTATTTCTGTACCAGTAAAGTGTATAAGATAGTCATTCTAATAGTCACCTCTCAATTAAGGTTACCAATCCACAGTCTGAAATTACTTCTGTACCAATAAAGTGTAGAAATTAGGCCTCCTAATACAGTCACCTGACTATTAAGGACACCCTGGTACAGTCCGAAATTATTTCTGTAATAACAAAATGTAGAAGTTAGCCGTACTAATACAGTCATCTCACAGTTAAGTTCACCTTCGTACTGTCCCACACTATTTTTGTACCAGTAGAGTGTAGGAAGTTAGTTCTGCTGATACAGTCACCTCACAATTCAGGTCACTTTGGTACAATCCCACATTATTTCTGTACCAGTAAAGTGTAGAAGTTAGTCCTGCTAATACAGTCACATCACAATTAAGGTCACCCAAAGACAGAAACAAATGATTTCTGTACATGTAAAGTGTAGAATTTAGTCTTGGTAATACAGTTACCTCACAATTAAGGTCACCATGGTACAGTGACACATTATTTCTGTAATAATAAAGTGTAGAATTTACCCCTTGTAAAACAGTCACCTCACAATTAAGGTCACCCTAAGAGAGTACCAAATTATTTCTGCACCAGGAAGGTGAGGAAGTTATTCCTGATGATACAGTCACCTCACAAATAAAGACACCTTGGTACAATCCTACATTATTTTTGTACCAGTAAAGTGTAGAAGTTAGTCCTGCTAATACAGTCACCTCATAATTAAGGTCACCCTGGGAGATTCCCAAATTATTTATATACCAGTAAAGTGTAGAAATTAATTCTGCTAATACAGTCACTTGACTATTAAGGTCAACATGGTACAGTCCCATATTATTTCTGTACCAGTAAAATGTAGAAGTTAGTCCTGCTAATACAGTTACCTCACAATTAAGTTCACCCAAAGACAGTACCAAATGATTTCTGTACAAGAAAAGTGTAGATGTTAGTCCTACTAATACAGTCACCTCACAATTAAGGTCATCCTAGGACTGTACCAAATGATTTCAGTACCAGTAAAGTGTGGAAGTTAGTCCTGCTAATATAGTCACCTCACAATTAAAGTCACCCTGGAAAAATCCCAAAATATGTCTGTACCACTAAAGCATAGAAGTTAGACCTATTAACTAAGGTCAACCTGGGACAGTCCCAAATGATTTCTGTACCAATAAAGTGAAGAAGTTATTCTAGCTAATACAGTGACCTCACAATAAAGGTCATCTTGCTACAGTCTGAAATTATTTCTGTAGCAGTAACGTGTAGATGTTAGTCCTGCTAATAAGGTCACCTCACAATTATGGTCACCTTGGTAGTCTTAAATTATTTCTACACCAGTAAAATGTAGAAGGATACTGCTGCTAATAGAGTCACCTGATAATTAAGGTCACCCTGGGAGTGCCCCAAATTATTTATGTAACAGCAAAGTGTAGAAAGTTAGTCCTGCTAATATAGTCACCTCACAATTAAGGTCACCTTGAAACAGTCCCTCATTATTTCTGTACCAGTAAAGTGTAGAAATTAGTACTATCAAAACAGTCACCAGACTATTAAGGACACCCTGGTACAGTCCGAAATTATTTCTGTAGAGGTAAAATGTAGAAATTAGTCGTACTGATACAGCCACCTCACAATTAAGGTCACCCTAGGAAAGTACCAAATTATTTTTGCACCAGTAAGGTGTAGCAGTTAGTCCTGCTAATACAATTACCTAAGAATTAAGGTCACCTTGGTACAATCACTCATTATTTCTGTACAAGTAAAGAGTAGAAGTTAGTGCTGCTAATACAGTGACCTCACAATTAAGTTCACCCTAGGACAGAACTAAATGATTTGTGTACCAATAAAGTGTATACCATTAAAATGTAGAAGTTAGTCCTGCTAATACAGTCACCTCATAATTAAGGTCACCTTGGTACAGTCCCTTATTATTTATGTACCAGTAAAGTATAGAAATAGGTCCTGCTAATACATTCACCTGACCATTACCAAGACAGTACAAAATTATTTCTGCACAAGTAAAATGTGGATGTTAGTCCTCTAATACAGTCACCTCACAATTAAAATCACCCTGGAACATTACAAAATTGTTGTATAACAATGAAGCATAGAAGTTAATCCTTCTAATTAAGGTAACACTGGGACAGTCCCAAATGATTTCTGTACCAGTAAAGTGAAGAAGTTATTCTAGCTAATACAGTGACCTCACAATGAAGGTCACCTTTGTACAGTCTGAAATTATTTCTGTAGCAGTAACGTGTAGAAGTTAGTACTGTTCATTAGGGTTACCATGGTACAGTCCCAAATTATTTCTGTTCCACTAAAATGTAGAAGTTAGTCCTGCTAATACAGTCTTCTCACAATTAAGGTCACCCAAAGACAGTACCAAATGATTTCTGTATATGTAAAGTGTAGAATTTAGTCCTGGTAATACAGTTACCTCACAATTAAGGTCACCTTGGTAGTCTGAAATTATTTCTGTACAAGTAAAGTGTAGAAGTTAGTGTTGCTAATACAGTCACCTCACAATTAAGTTCACCCTAGGACACAAACAAATGATTTCTGTACCAGTAAAGTTGATACCATTAAAATGTAGAAGTTAGTCCTGCTAATACAGTCACCTCACAATTAAAGTCACCCTGGAAAAGTCCCAAAATATGTCTGTACCACTAAAGCATAGAAGTTAGACCTGTTAACTAAGGTCACCCTGGGAATTTCCCAAATGATTTCTGTACCAATAAAGTGAAGAAGTTATTCTAGCTAATACAGTGACCTCACAATGAAGGTAACCTAGCTACAGTCTGAAATTATTTCTGTAGCATTAACGTGTAGATGCTAGTCCTGCTAATAAGGTCACGTCACAATTATGGTCACCTTGGTAGTCTGAAATCATTTCTACAACACAAAAATGTAGGATACTCCTGCTAATAGAGTCACCTGATAATTAAAGTCACCTTAGGAGTGTCCCAAATTATTTATGTAACAATAAAGTGTAGAAAGTTAGTCCTGCTAATATAATCATCTCACAATTAAGGTCAACTTGGTACAGCCCCTCATTATTTCTGTACCAGTAAAGTGTACAAATTAGTATTACTAAAACAGTCACCTGACTATTAAAGACACCCTGGGACAGTCCAAAATTATTTTTGTACAGGTAAAATGTAGAAATTAGTCCTACTAATACAGTCACCTCACAATTAAGGTCACCATAGGAGAGTACCAAATTATTTTTGCACCAGTAAGGTGTAGAAGTTAGTCCTGCTAATAAGGTCACCTCACAAATGAGGTCACCTTGGTAGTCTGAAATTAGTTCTACAGCAGTAAAATGTGGAAGTTAGTCCTGCTAATACAGTCACCTCACAATTAAGGTTACTTATGTGTTGTTGTGTATTTGTTGTTCTACCTTCTGCACCAGTCACTTGGGAATCAAGACAAAGAACCTCTTCTGAAACAGAAATGCATTTTCTATCAATGCCAATCTAATGCACATGCATGGATCATCAGAACTAAAAAGTATGTCCAAAAAGTATATTGCATTTATTATAAAGGCGATTTAGTTTTATTTAATTCATGAGGCTTTATAATAATTTATTTTTTCCAGTATACCTGTATTATGTAGATGATATCAATGACAGAAATTCCAATAATATATGGAGTAACAGAGCATGTAACTTTTAAAGATGGCTTACATATGTTCTATCAGTGGCAAATGGTACAACTGGGTAATGACAGATGGTTTCTACATTTTGTGAAAAATGATGTTTAGAGCTATTGCCTCAGAACTAAAGGTCACCCACGGACAGTACCAAATGATTTATGTACCAGTAGAGTGTAGAAGTTAGTCCTACTAATACAGTCACCTCACAAATAAGGTCACCGTGGTACAGTCTGAAATTATTTCTGCACTAGTAAAGTATGGAAGTTAGTCCTGCTAATAGAGTCACCTCACAATTAAGGTCACCTTGGTACAGGCAGAAATTATTTATGTACCAGTAGAATGTAGAAATTAGTCCTGCTAATACAGTCACCTGTCTATTAAGGTCATCCTGGTACAGTCACAAATTACTTCTGTACCAGTAAAGTGTAGAAGTTAGTCCTGCTAATATAGTCACATTACAATTAAGGTCACCTTGTAACAGTCCCTCATTATTTCTGTACCAGAAAAGAGTAGAAGATATTACTGCTACTACAGTCACCTCACAATTAAGGTCACCCAAAGACAGTACTAAATAATTAGTGTACCAATAAAGTGTATAAGTTAGTCGTGTTAATACAGTCACCTCACAATTAAGGTCACCTTGTACAGTCCCACATTATTTCTGTACTAGTAAAGTGTAGAAATTGGCCCTGCTAATACAGTCACCTCCCAAGTAAGGTCACCCTAGGACAGAACAAAGTTATTTCTGCTCAAGTAAAGTGTGGATGTTATTCCTGCTAATACTGTCACCTCACAATTAAAATCACCCTGGAACATTCCCAATTTTTTGTATAACAATCAAGCATAGAAGTTAATCCTGCTAACTAAGGTCACCCTGGGAGTTCCAAATTATTTTTGCACCAGTAAAGTGTGGAAGTTAGTCCAGCTAATACAGTCACCTCACAATTAGAGTCACCCTGGAACATTCCCAAAATATGTCTGTATCACTAAAGCATAGGAGTTAGTCCTGTTAATTAAGGACACCCTGGGACAGTCCCAGATGATTTCTGTACGAATAAAGTAAAGAAGTTAGTCTAGCGAATACTGTGACCTCACAATGAAGGTCACCTTGGTACAGTCTGTAATTATTTCTGTAGCAGTAACGTGCAGATGTTAGTACTGTTCATTAAGGTCACCATGGTACAGTCCCAAACTATTTCTGTACCAGTAAAATGTAGAAGTTAGTCCTGCTAATACAGTCATCTCACAATAACGGTCACCCAAAGACAGTACCAAATGATTTCTGTACATGTAAAGTGTAGAATTTAGTCCTGGTAATACAGTTACCTCACAATTAAGGTCACCTTGGTAGTCTGAAATTATTTCTACACCAGTAAAATGTAGAAGGATATTCCTGCTATTAGAGTCACCTTATAATTAAGGTCACCCTGGGAGTGTCCGAAATTATTTTTGCACCAGTAAGGTGTAGAAGTTAGTCCTGCTAATACAATCACCTCATAATTAAGGTCGCACTGGGAGAGTACAAAATTATTTATGTACCAGTAAAGTGTAGAAATTAATTCTGCTAATACAGTCACTTGACTATTAAGGTCACCTTGGTACAATCACTCATTATAACTGTACAAGTAAAGTGTAGAAGTTAGTACTGCTAATACAGTCACCTCACAATTAAGTTCACCCTAGGACACAACCAAATTATTTCTGTACCAGTAAAGTGTATACCATTAAAATGTAGATGTCAGTCCTGCTAATACAGTCACCTCATAATTAAGGTCACCTTGGTACAATGCCTTATTATTTCTGTACCAGTAAAGTGTAGAAATAGATCCTGATAATACATTCACCTGACCATTACAAAGACAGTACAAAATGATTTCTACACAAGTAAAATGTGGATGTTAGTCCTGCTAATACAGTCACCTCACAATTAAAATCAACCTGGAACATTCCTAAATTGTTCTATAACAATAAAGCATAGAAGTTAGTCCTGCTAATTAGGGTCACACTGGGACAGTACCAAATGATTTCTGTACCAGTAAAGTGCAGAAGTTAGTCCCGTTAATTCAGTCACCTCACAATTAAGATCACCTTCGTACAGTCCCTCATTATTTCTGTACCAGTAAAGTGTATAAGATAGTCATTCTAATAGTCACCTCACAATTAAGGTTACCAATGCACAGTCTGAAATTACTTCTGTACCAATAAAGTGTAGAAATTAGGCCTCCTAATACAGTCACCTGACTATTAAGGACACCCTGGTACAGTCCGAAATTATTTCTGTAATAAAAAAATGTAGAAGTTAGCCGTACTAATACAGTCATCTCACAGTTAAGGTCACCTTCGTACTGTCCCACATTATTTTTGTACCAGTAGAGTGTAGGAAGTTAGTTCTGCTGATACAGTCACCTCACAATTCAGGTCACTTTGGTACAATCCCACATTATTTCTGTACCAGTAAAGTGTAGAAGTTAGTCCTGCTAATACAGTCACATCACAATTAAGGTCACCCAAAGACAGAAACAAATGATTTCTGTACATGTACAGTGTAGAATTTAGTCTTGGTAATACAGTTACCTCACAATTAAGGTCACCATGGTACAGTGACACATTATTTCTGTAATAATAAAGTGTAGAATTTACCCCTTGTAAAACAGTCACCTCACAATTAAGGTCACCCTAAGAGAGTACCAAATTATTTCTGCACCAGGAAGGTGAGGAAGTTATTCCTGATGATAGTCACCTCACAAATAAAGACACCTTGGTACAATCCTACATTATTTTTGTACCAGTAAAGTGTAGAAGTTAGTCCTGCTAATACAGTCACCTCATAATTAAAATCACCCTGGAACATTCAAAAATTGTTCCATAACAATAAAGCATAGAAGTTAGTCCTGCTAATTAAGGTCACACTGGGACAGTACCAAATGATTTCTGTACAAGTAAAATGCAGAAGTTAGTCCCGTTAATTCAGTCACCTCACAATTAAGGTCACCTCCGTACAGTCACTCATTATTTCTGTACCAGTAAAGTGTATAAGATTGTCGTTCTAATAGTCACCTCACAACTACGGTTACCAATGCACAGTCTGAAATTACTTCTGTACCAATAAAGTGTAGAAATTAGGCCTGCTAATACAGTCACCTGACTATTAAGGACACCCTGGTACAGTCCGAAATTAGTTCTGTAACAACAAAATGTAGAAGTTAGCCCTACTAATACAGTCATCTCACAGTTAAGGTCACCTTCGTACTGTCCAACATTATTTTTGTACCAGTAGAGTGTAGGAAGTTAGTCCTGTTAATACAGTCACCTCACAATTAAAGTCACCCTGGAAAAGTCCCAAAATATGTCTGTACCACTAAAGCATAGAAGTTAGACCTGTTAACTAAGGTCACCCTGGGAATTTCCCAAATGATTTCTGTACCAATAAAGTGAAGAAGTTATTCTAGCTAATACAGTGACCTCACAATGAAGGTAACCTAGCTACAGTCTGAAATTATTTCTGTAGCATTAACGTGTAGATGCTAGTCCTGCTAATAAGGTCACGTCACAATTATGGTCACCTTGGTAGTCTGAAATAATTTCTACACCACAAAAATGTAGGATACTCCTGCTAATAGAGTCACCTGATAATTAAGGTCACCTTAGGAGTGTCCCAAATTATTTATGTAACAATAAAGTGTAGAAAGTTAGTCCTGCTAATATAATCATCTTACAATTAAGGTCAACTTGGTACAGCCCCTCATTATTTCTGTACCAGTAAAGTGTACAAATTAGTATTACTAAAACAGTCACCTGACTATTAAAGACACCCTGGGACAGTCCAAAATTATTTTTGTACAGGTAAAATGTAGAAATTAGTCCTACTAATGCAGTCACCTCACAATTAAGGTCACCATAGGAGAGTACCAAATTATTTTTGCACCAGTAAGGTGTAGAAGTTAGTCCTGCTAATAAGGTCACCTCACAAATGAGGTCACCTTGGTAGTCTGAAATTAGTTCTACAGCAGTAAAATGTGGAAGTTAGTCCTGCTAATACAGTCACCTCACAATTAAGGTTACTTATGTGTTGTTGTGTATTTGTTGTTCTACCTTCTGCACCAGTCACTTGGGAATCAAGACAAAGAACCTCTTCTGAAACAGAAATGCATTTTCTATCAATGCCAATCTAATGCACATGCATGGATCATCAGAACTAAAAAGTATGTCCAAAAAGTATATTGCATTTATTATAAAGGCGATTTAGTTTTATTTAATTCATGAGGCTTTATAATAATTTATTTTTTCCAGTATACCTGTATTATGTAGATGATATCAATGACAGAAATTCCAATAATATATGGAGTAACAGAGCATGTAACTTTTAAAGATGGCTTACATATGTTCTATCAGTGGCAAATGGTACAACTGGGTAATGACAGACGGTTTCTACATTTTGTGAAAAATGATGTTTAGAGCTATTGCCTCAGAACTAAAGGTCACCCACGGACAGTACCAAATGATTTATGTACCAGTAGAGTGTAGAAGTTAGTCCTACTAATACAGTCACCTCACAAATAAGGTCACCGTGGTACAGTCTGAAATTATTTCTGTACTAGTAAAGTATGGAAGTTAGTCCTGCTAATAGAGTCACCTCACAATTAAGGTCACCTTGGTACAGGCAGAAATTATTTATGTACCAGTAGAATGTAGAAATTAGTCCTGCTAATACAGTCACCTGTCTATTAAGGTCATCCTGGTACAGTCACAAATTACTTCTGTACCAGTAAAGTGTAGAAGTTAGTCCTGCTAATATAGTGACATTACAATTAAGGTCACCTTGTAACAGTCCCTCATTATTTCTGTACCAGAAAAGAGTAGAAGATATTACTGCTACTACAGTCACCTCACAATTAAGGTCACCCAAAGACAGTACTAAATAATTAGTGTACCAATAAAGTGTATAAGTTAGTCGTGTTAATACAGTCACCTCACAATTAAGGTCACCTTGTACAGTCCCACATTATTTCTGTACTAGTAAAGTGTAGAAATTGGCCCTGCTAATACAGTCACCTCCCAAGTAAGGTCACCCTAGGATAGAACAAAGTTATTTCTGCACAAGTAAAGTGTGGATGTTATTCCTGCTAATAATGTCACCTCACAATTAAAATCACCCTGGAACATTCCCAATTTTTTGTATAACAATCAAGCATAGAAGTTAATCCTGCTAACTAAGGTCACCCTGGGAGTTCCAAATTATTTTTGCACCAGTAAAGTGTGGAAGTTAGTCCAGCTAATACAGTCACCTCACAATTAAAGTCACCCTGGAACATTCCCAAAATATGTCTGTATCACTAAAGCATAGGAGTTAGTCCTGTTAATTAAGGACACAGTGGGACAGTCCCAGATGATTTCTGTACGAATAAAGTAAAGAAGTTAGTCTAGCGAATACTGTGACCTCACAATGAAGGTCACCTTGGTACAGTCTGTAATTATTTCTGTAGCAGTAACGTGCAGATGTTAGTACTGTTCATTAAGGTCACCATGGTACAGTCCCAAACTATTTCTGTACCAGTAAAATGTAGAAGTTAGTCCTGCTAATACAGTCATCTCACAATAACGGTCACCCAAAGACAGTACCAAATGATTTCTGTACATGTAAAGTGTAGAATTTAGTCCTGGTAATACAGTTACCTCACAATTAAGGTCACCTTGGTAGTCTGAAATTATTTCTACACCAGTAAAATGTAGAAGGATATTCCTGCTATTAGAGTCACCTTATAATTAAGGTCACCCTGGGAGTGTCCGAAATTATTTTTGCACCAGTAAGGTGTAGAAGTTAGTCCTGCTAATACAATCACCTCATAATTAAGGTCGCACTGGGAGAGTACAAAATTATTTATGTACCAGTAAAGTGTAGAAATTAATTCTGCTAATACAGTCACTTGACTATTAAGGTCACCTTGGTACAATCACTCATTATAACTGTACAAGTAAAGTGTAGAAGTTAGTACTGCTAATACAGTCACCTCACAATTAAGTTCACCCTAGGACACAACCAAATTATTTCTGTACCAGTAAAGTGTATACCATTAAAATGTAGATGTCAGTCCTGCTAATACAGTCACCTCATAATTAAGGTCACCTTGGTACAATGCCTTATTATTTCTGTACCAGTAAAGTGTAGAAATAGATCCTGATAATACATTCACCTGACCATTACAAAGACAGTACAAAATGATTTCTACACAAGTAAAATGTGGATGTTAGTCCTGCTAATACAGTCACCTCACAATTAAAATCAACCTGGAACATTCCTAAATTGTTCTATAACAATAAAGCATAGAAGTTAGTCCTGCTAATTAGGGTCACACTGGGACAGTACCAAATGATTTCTGTACCAGTAAAGTGCAGAAGTTAGTCCCGTTAATTCAGTCACCTCACAATTAAGATCACCTTCGTACAGTCCCTCATTATTTCTGTACCAGTAAAGTGTATAAGATAGTCATTCTAATAGTCATCTCACAATTAAGGTTACCAATGCACAGTCTGAAATTACTTCTGTACCAATAAAGTGTAGAAATTAGGCCTCCTAATACAGTCACCTGACTATTAAGGACACCCTGGTACAGTCCGAAATTATTTCTGTAATAAAAAAATGTAGAAGTTAGCCGTACTAATACAGTCATCTCACAGTTAAGGTCACCTTCGTACTGTCCCACATTATTTTTGTACCAGTAGAGTGTAGGAAGTTAGTTCTGCTGATACAGTCACCTCACAATTCAGGTCACTTTGGTACAATCCCACATTATTTCTGTACCAGTAAAGTGTAGAAGTTAGTCCTGCTAATACAGTCACATCACAATTAAGGTCACCCAAAGACAGAAACAAATGATTTCTGTACATGTACAGTGTAGAATTTAGTCTTGGTAATACAGTTACCTCACAATTAAGGTCACCATGGTACAGTGACACATTATTTCTGTAATAATAAAGTGTAGAATTTACCCCTTGTAAAACAGTCACCTCACAATTAAGGTCACCCTAAGAGAGTACCAAATTATTTCTGCACCAGGAAGGTGAGGAAGTTATTCCTGATGATAGTCACCTCACAAATAAAGACACCTTGGTACAATCCTACATTATTTTTGTACCAGTAAAGTGTAGAAGTTAGTCCTGCTAATACAGTCACCTCATAATTAAAATCACCCTGGAACATTCAAAAATTGTTCCATAACAATAAAGCATAGAAGTTAGTCCTGCTAATTAAGGTCACACTGGGACAGTACCAAATGATTTCTGTACAAGTAAAATGCAGAAGTTAGTCCCGTTAATTCAGTCACCTCACAATTAAGGTCACCTCCGTACAGTCACTCATTATTTCTGTACCAGTAAAGTGTATAAGATTGTCGTTCTAATAGTCACCTCACAACTACGGTTACCAATGCACAGTCTGAAATTACTTCTGTACCAATAAAGTGTAGAAATTAGGCCTGCTAATACAGTCACCTGACTATTAAGGACACCCTGGTACAGTCCGAAATTAGTTCTGTAACAACAAAATGTAGAAGTTAGCCCTACTAATACAGTCATCTCACAGTTAAGGTCACCTTCGTACTGTCCAACATTATTTTTGTACCAGTAGAGTGTAGGAAGTTAGTCCTGTTAATACAGTCACCTCACAATTAAAGTCACCCTGGAAAAGTCCCAAAATATGTCTGTACCACTAAAGCATAGAAGTTAGACCTGTTAACTAAGGTCACCCTGGGAATTTCCCAAATGATTTCTGTACCAATAAAGTGAAGAAGTTATTCTAGCTAATACAGTGACCTCACAATGAAGGTAACCTAGCTACAGTCTGAAATTATTTCTGTAGCATTAACGTGTAGATGCTAGTCCTGCTAATAAGGTCACGTCACAATTATGGTCACCTTGTTAGTCTGAAATAATTTCTACACCACAAAAATGTAGGATACTCCTGCTAATAGAGTCACCTGATAATTAAGGTCACCTTAGGAGTGTCCCAAATTATTTATGTAACAATAAAGTGTAGAAAGTTAGTCCTGCTAATATAATCATCTTACAATTAAGGTCAACTTGGTACAGCCCCTCATTATTTCTGTACCAGTAAAGTGTAGAAATTAGTATTACTAAAACAGTCACCTGACTATTAAAGACACCCTGGGACAGTCCAAAACTATTTTTGTACAGGTAAAATGTAGAAATTAGTCCTACTAATACAGTCACCTCACAATTAAGGTCACCATAGGAGAGTACCAAATTATTTTTGCACCAGTAAGGTGTAGAAGTTAATCCTGCTAATAAGGTCACCTCACAAATGAGGTCACCTTGGTAGTCTGAAATTAGTTCTACAGCAGTAAAATGTGGAAGTTAGTCCTGCTAATACAGTCACCTTAATTGTCACCCAAAGACAGTACTAAATAATTAGTGTACCAATAAAGTGTATAAGTTAGTCGTGTTAATACAGTCACCTCACAATTAAGGTCACCTTGTACAGTCCCACATTATTTCTGTACTAGTAAAGTGTAGAAATTGGCCCTGTTAATAAAGTCACCTCCCAAGTAAGGTCACCCTAGGACAGAACAAAGTTATTTCTGCTCAAGTAAAGTGTGGATGTTATTCCTGCTAATACTGTCACCTCACAATTAAAATCACCCTGGAACATTCCCAATTTTTTGTATAACAATCAAGCGTAGAAGTTAATCCTGCTAACTAAGGTCACCCTGGGAGTTCCAAATTATTTTTCCACCAGTAAAGTGTGGAAGTTAGTCCAGCTAATACAGTCACCTCACAATTAAAGTCACCCTGGAACATTCCCAAAATATGTCTGTATCACTAAAGCATAGGAGTTAGTCCTGTTAATTAAGGACACCCTGGGACAGTCCCAGATGATTTCTGTACGAATAAAGTAAAGAAGTTAGTCTAGCGAATACTGTGACCTCACAATGAAGGTCACCTTGGTACAGTCTGTCATTATTTCTGTAGCAGTAACGTGCAGAAGTTAGTACTGTTCATTAAGGTCACCATGGTACAGTCCCAAACTATTTCTGTACCAGTAAAATGTAGAAGTTAGTCCTGCTAATACAGTCATCTCACAATAACGGTCACCCAAAGACAGTACCAAATGATTTCTGTACATGTAAAGTGTAGAATTTAGTCCTGGTAATACAGTTACCTCACAATTAAGGTCACCTTGGTAGTCTGAAATTATTTCTACACCAGTAAAATGTAGAAGGATATTCCTGCTATTAGAGTCACCTCATAATTAAGGTCACCCTGGGAGTGTCCGAAATTATTTTTGCACCAGTAAGGTGTAGAAGTTAGTCCTGCTAATACAATCACCTCATAATTAAGGTCGCACTGGGAGAGTACAAAATTATTTATGTACCAGTAAAGTGTAGAAATTAATTCTGCTAATACAGTCACTTGACTATTAAGGTCACCTTGGTACAATCACTCATTATAACTGTACAAGTAAAGTGTAGAAGTTAGTGCTGCTAATACAGTCACCTCACAATTAAGTTCACCCTAGGACACAACCAAATTATTTCTGTACCAGTAAAGTGTATACCATTAAAATGTAGATGTCAGTCCTGCTAATACAGTCACCTCATAATTAAGGTCACCTTGGTACAATGCCTTATTATTTCTGTACCAGTAAAGTGTAGAAATAGATCCTGATAATACATTCACCTGACCATTACAAAGACAGTACAAAATGATTTCTACACAAGTAAAATGTGGATGTTAGTCCTGCTAATACAGTCACCTCACAATTAAAATCAACCTGGAACATTCCTAAATTGTTCTATAACAATAAAGCATAGAAGTTAGTCCTGCTAATTAATGTCACACTGGGACAGTACCAAATGATTTCTGTACAAGTAAAATGCAGAAGTTAGTCCCGTTAATTCAGTCACCTCACAATTAAGGTCACCTCCGTACAGTCCCTCATTATTTCTGTACCAGTAAAGTGTATAAGATTGTCGTTCTAATAGTCACCTCACAACTAAGGTTACCAATGCACAGTCTGAAATTACTTCTGTACCAATAAAATGTAGAAATTAGGCCTGCTAATACAGTCACCTGACTATTAAGGACACCCTGGTACAGTCCGAAATTATTTCTGTAACAACAAAATGTAGAAGTTAGCCCTACTAATACAGTCATCTCACAGTTAAGGTCACCTTCGTACTGTCCAACATTATTTTTGTACCAGTAGAGTGTAGGAAGTTAGTTCTGCTGATACAGTCACCTCACAAATCAGGTCGCTTTGGTACAATCCCACATTATTTCTGTACCAGTAAAGTGTAGAAGTTAGTCCTGCTAATACAGTCACATCACAATTAAGGTCACCCTGGGAGAGTCCCAAATTATTTATGTACCAGTAAAGTGTAGAAATTAATCCTGCTAATACAGTCACTTGACTATTAAGGTCACCATGGTACAGTCCAAAAATATGTCTGTAGCACTAAAGCATAGAAGTTAGACCTGTTAACGAAGGTCACCCTGGGACAGTCCCAAATGATTTCTGTACCAGTAAAGTGAAGAAGTTATTCTATCTAATACAGTGACCTCACAATGAAGGTCACCTTGCTACGGTCTGAAATTATTTCTGTAGCAGTAACGTGTAGAAGTTAGTCCTGCTAATAAGGTCACCTCACAATTATGGTCACCTTGGTAGTCTTAAATTATTTCTACACCAGTAAAATGTAGATGGATACTGCTGCTAATAGAGTCACCTCATAATTAAGGTCACCCTGGGAGTGTCCCAAATTATTTTTGCACCAGTAAGGTGTAGCAGTTAGTCCTGCTAATACAATTACCTAACAATTAAGGTCACCTTGGTCCAATCACTCATTATTTCTGTACAAGAATAGAGTAGAAGTTAGTGCTGCTAAAACAGTGACCTCACAATTAAGTTCACCCTAGGACAGAACTAAATGATTTGTGTACCAGTAAAGTTTATACCATTAAAATGTAGAAGTTAGTCCTCCTAATACAGTCACCTCATAATTAAGGTCACCTTGGTACAGTCCCTTATTATTTCTGTACCAGTAAAGTGTAGAAATAGGTCCTGCTAATACATTCAGTTGACCATTACCAAGTACAAAATGATTTCTGCACAAGTAAAATGTGGATGTTAATCCTCTAATATAGTCACCTCACAATTAAAATCACCCTGGAACATTCCAAAATGTTTGTATAACAATGAAGCATAGATGTTAGTCCTGCTAATTAAGGTCACCCTGGGACAGTCCCAAATGATTTCTGTACCAATAAAGTGAAGAAGTTAGTCCTGCTAATACATTCACCTCACAATTAACGTCACCTTGGTAGTCTGAAATCATTTCTACACCACAAAAATGTAGGATACTCCAGCTAATAGAGTCACCTCATAATTAAGGTCACCTTAGGAGTGTCCCAAATTATTTATGTAACAGTAAAGTGTAGAAAGTTAGTCCTGTTAATATAATCACCTCACAATTAAGGTCAACTTGGTACAGCCCCTCATTATTTCTGTAAAAGTAAAGTGTAGAAATTAGTATTACTAAAACAGTCACCTGACTATTAATGACACCCTGGTACAGTCCGAAATTATTTCTGTACAGGTAAAATGTAGAAATTAGTCCTACAAATACAGTCACCTCACAATTAAGGTCACCATAGGAGAGTACCAATTCATTTTTGCACCAGTAAGGTGTAGAAGTTAGTCGTGCTAATAAGGTCACCTCACAAATGAGGTCACCTTGGTAGTCTGAAATTAGTTCTACAGCAGTAAAATATGGAAGTTAGTCCTGCTAATACAGTCACCTGACAATTAAGTTTACTTATCTGTTGTTGTGTTTTTGTTGTTCTACCTTCTGCACCAGTCACTTGGGAATCAAGACAAAGAACCTCTCCTGAAACAGAAATGCATTTTCTATCAATGCCAATCTAATGCACATGCATGGATCATCATATCTGAAAAGTATGTCCAAAAAGTCTAAAACGTTTTTTATAAAAGCGATTTAGTTTTACTTAATTCCTGAGGCTTGATAATAGTTTACTTTTTCCAGTATATTTGTATTATATAGATGCTATCAATGACATATATTCAAATAATATATCAAGTAATGGAGCATGTATCTTTTAAAGATGGCTTACACATGTTCTATCAGTGGCAAATGATAAAAGTGGTTAATGACACATGGTTTCTACATTTTGCGAAAAATGATGAATAGAGTTATTGCCTCACAATTAAGGTCACCCTAACACAGTACCAAAAGATTTATGTACCAGTAAAATGTAGAAGTTAGTTCAGATAATACAGTCACCTCATAATTACGGTCACCCTGGGAGAGTCCCAAATTATTTATGTAACAATAAAATGTAGAAAGTTAGTACTGCTAATACAGTCACCTCACAATTAAGGTTACTTATCTGTTGCTGTGTATTTGTTGGTCTACCTTCTGCACCAGTCACTCGGGAATCAAGTCCACGAACCTCTCCTGACACAGAAATGCATTTTCTACCAATGTCCATCTAATGCACATGCATGGATCATCAGAACTAAAAAGTAAGTCCAAAAAGTCTATTGCATTTATTATAAAGGCGATTTAGTTTTATTTAATTCATGAGGCTTTATAATAGTTTATTTTTTCCAATATACCTGTATTATGTAGATGATATCAATGACAGAAATTCCAATAATATATGGAGTAACAGAGCATGTAACTTTTAAAGATGGCTTACATATGTTCTATCAGTGGCAAATGGTACACCTGGGTAATGACAGATGGTTTCTACATTTTGTGAAAAATGATGTTTAGAGCTATTGCCTCAGAACTAAAGGTCACCCACGGACAGTACCAAATGATTTATGTACCAGTAGAGTGTAGAAGTTAGTCCTACTAATACAGTCACCTCACAATTAAGGTCACCTCACAATTAAGGTCACCGTGGTACAGTCTGAAATTATTTCTGTACTACAAAAGTGTGGAAGTTAGTCCTGCTAATAGAGTCACCTCACAATTAAGGTCACCTTGGTACAGGCTGAAATTATTTATGTACCAGTAGAATGTATAAATTAGTCTTGCTAATACAGTCACCTGTCTATTAAGGTCATCCTGGTACAGTCACAAATTACTTCAGTACCAGTAAAATATAGAAGTTAGTCCTGCTAATACAATCACCTCACAGTTAAGGTCACCTTGGAACAGTCCCACATTATTTCTGTACAAGTAAAGTGTAGAAGTTAGTCCTGCTAATATAGTCACATTACAATTAAGGTCACCTTGTAACAGTCCCTCATTATTTCTGTACCAGTAAAGAGTAGAAGTTATTACTGCTTCTACAGTCACCTCATAATTAAGGTCACCCAAAGACAGTACTAAATAATTTGTGTACCAATAAAGTGTAGAAGTTAGTCGTGTTAATACAGTCACCTCACAATTAAGGTCACCTTGGTACAGTCCCACATTATTTTTGTACTAGTAAAGTGTAGAAATTGGCCCTGCTAATACAGTCACCTCCCAAGTAAGGTCACCCTAGGACAGAACAAAATTATTTCTGCTCAAGTAAAGTGTGGATGTTATTCCTGCTAATACTGTCACCTCACAATTAAAATCACCCTGGAACATTCCCAATTTTTGTATAACAATCAAGCGTAGAAGTTAATCCTGCTAAGTAAGGTCACCCTGGGAGTTCCTAATTAATTTTGCACTAGTAAAGTGTGGAAGTTAGTCCAGCTAATACAGTCACCTCACAATTAAAGTCACCCTGGAACAGTCCCAAAATATGTCTGTATCACTAAAGCATAGGAGTTAGTCCTGTTAATTAAGGTCACCCTGGGACAGTCCCAGATGATTTCTGTACGAATAAAGTAAAGAAGTTAGTCTAGCGAATACAGTGACCTCACAATGAAGGTCACCTTGGTACAGTCTGTAATTATTTATGTAGCAGTAACGTGTAGATGTTAGTACTATTCATTAAGGTCACCATGGTACAGTCCCAAATTATTTCTGTACCAGTAAAATGTAGAAGTTAGTCCTGCTAATACAGTCATCTCACAATAACGGTCACCTAAAGACAGTACCAAATGATTTCTGTACATGTAAAGTGTAGAATTTAGTCCTAGTAATACAGTTACCTCACAATTAAGGTCACCTTGGTAGTCTGAAATTATTTCTACACCAGTAAAATGTAGAAGGATATTCCTGCTAATAGAGTCACCTCATAACTCACACTGGGAGTGTCCGAAATTATTTTTGCACCAG
Source organism: Paraescarpia echinospica (assembly GCA_020002185.1). Classification (NCBI taxonomy): domain Eukaryota; kingdom Metazoa; phylum Annelida; class Polychaeta; order Sabellida; family Siboglinidae; genus Paraescarpia; species Paraescarpia echinospica. Next base: position 48,594,250 of record CM034543.1, read on the forward strand.
TATGGTGTAGAATTTAGTCCTGCTAATACAATCACCTCATAATTAAGGTCGCACTGGGAGAATCCAAAATTATTGAAGTACCTGTAAAGTGTAGAAATTAATTCTGCTAATACAGTCACTTGACTATTAAGGTCACCTTGGTACAATCACTCATTATATCTGTACAATTAAAGTGTAGAATTTAGTCTTGGTAATACAGTTACCTCACAATTAAGGTCACTATGATACAGTGCCTTATTATTTCTGTACCAATAAAGTGTAGAAATAGATCCTGCTAATACATTCACCTGACCATTACCAAGACAGTACAAAATTATTTCTGCACAAGTAAAATGTGGATGTTAGTCCTCTAATATAGTCACCTCATAATTGAAATCACCTTGGAACATTACAAAATTGTTCTATAACAATGAAGCATAGAAGTTAGTCCTGCTAATTAAGGTCACACTGGGACAGTATCAAATTATTTCTGTACCAGTAAAGTGCTGAAGTTAGTCTAGCTAATACAGTGACCTCACAATGAAGGTCACCTTTGTACAGTCTGAAATTATTTCTGTAGCAGTAACGTGTAGAAGTTAGTCCTGCTAATACAGTCATCTCACAATTAAGGTCACCCAAAGACAGTACCAAATGATTTCTGTACATGTAAAGTGTACAATTTAGTCCTGGTAATACAGTTACCTCACAATTAAGGTCACCTTACTAGTCTGAAATTATTTCTACACCAGTAAAATGTAGAAGGATACTCCTGCTAGTAGAATCACCTCATAATTAAGGTCACCCTGGGAGTGTCCAAAATTATGTTTGCACCAGTAAGGTGTAGAAGTTAGTCCTGCTAATATAGTCACATTACAATTAAGGTCACCTTGTAACAGTCCCTCATTATTTCTGTACCAGTAAAGAGTAGAAGTTATTACTGCTACTAGAGTCACCTCATAATTAAGGTCACCCAAAGACAGTACTAAATAATTTGTGTACATGTAAAGTTAGAATTTAGTCCTGGTAATACAGTTACCTCACAATTAAGGTCACCTTGGTAGTCTGAAATTATTTCTACACCAGTAAAATGTAGAAGGATACTCCTGCTAGTAGAATCACCTCATAATTACGGTCACCCTGGGAGAGTCCCAAATTATTTATGTAACAATAAAATGTAGAAAGTTAGTACTGCTAACACAGTCACCTCACAATTAAGGTTACTTATCTGTTGCTGTGTATTTGTTGTTCTACCTTCTGCACCAGTCACTCGGGAATCAAGTCCACGAACCTCTCCTGAGACAGAAATGCATTTTCTACCAATGTCCATCTAATGCACATGTATGGATCATCAGAACTAAAAAGTATGTCCAAAAAGTCTATTGCATTTATTATAAAGGCGATTTAGTTTTATTTAATTAATGAGGCTTTATAATAATTTATTTTTTCCAGTATACCTGTATTATGTAGATGATATCAATGACAGAAATTCCAATAATATATGGAGTAACAGAGCATGTAACTTTTAAAGATGGCTTACATATGTTCTATCAGTGGCAAATGGTACACCTGGGTAATGACAGATGGTTTCTACATTTTGTGAAAAATGATGTTTAGAGCTATTGCCTCAGAACTAAAGGTCACCCACGGACAGTACCAAATGATTTATGTACCAGTAGAGTGTAGAAGTTAGTCCTACTAATACAGTCACCTCACAATTAAGGTCACCGTGGTACAGTCTGAAATTATTTCTGTACTACTAAAGTGTAGAAGTTAGTCCTGCTAATACAGTCAACTCATAATTAAGATCACCTTGGTAGTCTGAAATTATTTCTACACCAATAAAATGTAGAATGATATTCCTGCTAATAGAGTCACCTCATAATTAAGGTCACCCTGGGAGTGTCCGAAATTATTTTTGCACCAGTAAGGTGTAGAAGTTAGTCCTGCTAATACAATCACCTCATAATTAAGGTCACCCTGGGAGAGTCCCAAATTATTTATGTACCAGTAAAGTGTAGAAATTAATCCTGCTAATACAGTCACTTGACTATTAAGGTCACCATGGTACAGTCCAAAATTATTTCTGTACCAGTAAAATGTAGAAGTTAGTCCTGCTAATACAGTTACCTCACAATTAAGTTCACCCAAAGACAGTACCAAATCATTTGTGTACAAGAAAAGTGTAGATGTTTGTCCTGCTAATACAGTCACCTCACAATTAAGGTCATCCTAGGACTGTACCAAATGATTTCTGTACCAGTAAAGTGTGGAAGTTAGTCCTGCTAATATAGTCACCTCACAATTAAAGTCACCCTGGAAATGTCCCAAAATATGTCTGTACCACTAAAGCATAGAAGTTAGACCTGTTAACTAAGGTCACCCTGGGACAGTCCGAAATGATTTCTGTACCAGTAAAGTGAAGAAGTTAGTCCTGCTAATACAGTCACATTACAATTAAGGTCACCCAAAGACAGAAACAAATGATTTCTGTACATGTAAAGTGTAGAAGTTAGTCTTGGTAATACAGTTACCTCACAATTAAGGTCACCATGGTACAGTGACACATTATTTCTGTAATAAGAAAGTGTATAATTTACCCCTTGTAAAACAGTCACCTCACAATTAAGGTCACCCTAAGAGAGTAACAAATTATTTCTGCACCAGGAAGGTGAGGAAGTTATTCCTGATGATACAGTCACCTCACAAATAAAGACACCTTGGTACAATCCTACATTATTTTTGTACCAGTAAAGTGTAGAAGTTAGTCCTGCTAATACAGTCACCTCATAATTAAGGTCACCCTGGGAGATTCCCAAATTATTTATATACCAGTAAAGTGTAGAAATTAATCCTGCTAATACAGTCACTTGACTATTAAGGTCAACATGGTACAGTCCCAAATTATTTCTGTACAAAAAAAGTGTAGATGTTAGTCCTACTAATACAGTCACCTCATAATTAAGGTCATCCTAGGACTGTACCAAATGATTTCTGTACCAGTAAAGTGTGGAAGTTAGTCCTGCTAATATAGTCACCTCACAATTAAAGTCACCCTGGAAAAGTCCCAAAATATGTCTGTACCACTAAACCATAGAAGATAGACCTGTTAACTAAGGTCACCCTGGGACAGTCCCAAATGATTTCTGTACCAATAAAGTGAAGAAGTTATTCTAGCTAATACAATGACCTCACAATAAAGGTCATCTTGCTACAGTCTGAAATTATTTCTGTAGCAGTAACGTGTAGATGTTAGTCCTGCTAATAAGGTCACCTCACAATTATGGTCACCTTGGTAGTCTTAAATTATTTCTACACCAGTAAAATGTAGAAGGATACTGCTGCTAATAGAGTCACCTCATAATTAAGGTCACCCTGGGAGTGTCCCAAATTATTTATGTAACAGCAAAGTGTAGAAAGTTAGTCATGCTAATATAGTCACCTCACAATTAAGGTCACCTTGAAACAGTCCCTCATTATTTCTGTACCAGTAAAGTGTATAAATTAGTACTATCAAAACAGTCACCAGACTATTAAGGACACCCTGGTAGGGTCCGAAATTATTTCTGTAGAGGTAAAATGTAGAAATTAGTCGTACTGATACAGTCACCTCACAATTAAGGTCACCCTAGGAAAGTACCAAATTATTTTTGCACCAGTACGGTGTAGCAGTTAGTCCTGCTAATACAATTACCTAAGAATTAAGGTCACCTTGGTACAATCACTCATTATTTCTGTACAAGTAAAGAGTAGAAGTTAGTGCTTCAATACAGTGACCTCACAATTAAGTTCACCCTAGGACAGAACTAAATGATTTGTGTACCAGAAAAGTGTATACCATTAAAATGTAGAAGTTAGTCCTGCTAATACAGTCACCTCATAATTAAGGTCACCTTGGTACAGTCCCTTATTATTTATGTACCAGTAAAGTGTAGAAATAGGTCCTGCTAATACATTCACCTGACCATTACCAAGACAGTACACAATTATTTCTGCACAAGTAAAATGTGGATGTTAGTCCTCTAATACAGTCACCACACAATTAAAATCACCCTGGAACATTACAAAATTGTTGTATAACAATGAAGCATAGAAGTTAGTCCTTCTAATTAAGGTCACACTGGGACAGTCCCAAATGATTTCTGTACCAGTAAAGTGAAGAAGTTATTCTAGCTAATACAGTGACCTCACAATGAAGGTCACCTTTGTACAGTCTGAAATTATTTCTGTAGCAGTAACGTGTAGAAGTTAGTACTGTTCATTAGGGTTACCATGGTACAGTCCCAAATTATTTCTGTACCAGTAAAATGTAGAAGTTAGTCCTGCTAATACAGTCTTCTCACAATTAAGGTCACCCAAAGACAGTACCAAATGATTTCTGTATATGCAAAGTGTAGAATTTAGTCCTGGTAATACAGTTACCTCACAATTAAGGTCACCTTGGTAGTCTGAAATTATTTCTACACCAGTAAAATGTAGAAGGATACTCCTGCTAGTAGAATCACCTCATAATTAAGGTCACTCTGGGAGTGTCCGAAATTATTTTTGCACCAGTAAGGTGTAGAAGTTAGTCCTGCTAATACAATCACCTCATAATTAAGGTCACCCTGGGAGAGTCCCAAATTAGTTATGTACCAGTAAAGTGTAGAAATTAATCCTGCTAATACAGTCACTTGACTATTAAGGTCACCATGGTACAGTCCAAAATTATTTCTGTACCAGTAAAATGTAGAAGTTAGTCCTGCTAATACAGTTACCTCACAATTAAGTTCACCCAAAGACAGTACCAAATCATTTCTGTACAAGAAAAGTGTAGATGTTAGTCCTGCTAATACAGTCACCTCACAATTAAGGTCATCCTAGGACTGTACCAAATGATTTCTGTACCAGTAAAGTGTGGAAGTTAGTCCTGCTAATATAGTCACCTCACAATTAAAGTCACCCTGGAAAAGTCCAAAAATATGTCTGTACCACTAAAGCATAGAAGTTAGACCTGTTAACTAAGGTCACACTGGGACAGTCCCAAATTATTTCTGTACCAATAAAGTGAAGAAGTTATTCTAGCTAATACAGTGACCTCACAATGAAGGTCACCTTGCTACAGTCTGAAATTATTTCTGTAGCAGTAACGTGTAGATGTTAGTCCTGCTAATAAGGTCACCTCACAATTATGGTCATCTTGGTAGTCTTAAATTATTTCTGCACCAGTAAAATGTAGAAGGATACTGCTGCTAATAGAGTCACCTGATAATTAAGGTCACCCTGGGAGTGTCCCAAATTATTTATGTAACAGCAAAGTGTAGAAAGTTAGTCCTGCTAATATAGTCACCTCACAATTAAGGTCACCTTGAAACAGTCCGTCATTATTTCTGTACCAGTAAAGTGTAGAAATTAGTACTATCAAAACAGTCACCAGACTATTAAGGACACCCCGGTACAGTCCGAAATTATTTGTGTAGAGGTAAAATGTAGAAATTAGTCCTACTGATACAGTCACCTCACAATTAAGGTCACCCTAGGAAAGTACCAAATTATTTTCGCACCAGTAACGTGTAGCAGTTAGTCCTGCTAATACAATTACCTAACAATTATGGTCACCTTGGTACAATCATTCATTATTTCTGTACAAGTAAAGAGTAGAAGTTAGTGCTGGTAATACAGTGACCTCACAATTAAGTTCACCCTAGGACAGAACTAAATGATTTGTGTACCAGTAAAGTGTATACCATTAAAATGTAGAAATTAGTCCTGCTAATACAGTCACCTCATAATTAAGGTCACCTTGGTACAGTCCCTTATTATTTCTGTACCAGTAAAGTGTAGAAATAGATCCTCATAATACATTCACCTGACCATTACCAAGACAGTACAAAATGATTTCTGCACAAGTAAAATGTGGATGTTAGTCCTGCTAATACAGTCACCTCACAATTAAAATCAACCTGGAACATTCCAAAATTGTTCTATAACAATAAAGCATAGAAGTTAGTCCTGCTAATTAAGGTCACACTGGGACAGTACCAAATGATTTCTGTACCAGTAAAGTGCAGAAGTTAGTCCCGTTAATTCAGTCACCTCACAATTAAGGTCACCTTCGTACAGTCCCTCATTATTTCTGTACCAGTAAAGTGTATAAGATAGTCATTCTAATAGTCACCTCACAATTAAGGTTACCAATGCACAGTCTGAAATTACTTCTGTACCAATAAAGTGTAGAAATTAGGCCTCCTAATACAGTCACCTGACTATTAAGGACACCCTGGTACAGTCCGAAATTATTTCTGTAATAAAATGTAGAAGTTAGCCCTACTAATACAGTCATCTCACAGTTAATGTTACGTTCGTACTGTCCCACATTATTTTTGTACCAGTAGAGTGTAGCAAGTTAGTTCTGCTGATACAGTCACCTCACAAATCAGGTCACTTTGGTACAATCCCACATTATTTCTGTACCAGTAAAGTGTAGAAGTTAGTCCTGCTAATACAGTCACATCACAATTAAGGTCACCCAAAGACAGAAACAAATGATTTCTGTACATGTAAAGTGTAGAATTTAGTCTTGGTAATACAGTTACCTCACAATTAAGGTCACCATGGTACAGTGACACATTATTTCTGTAATAAGAAAGTGTATAATTTACCCCTTGTAAAACAGTCACCTCACAATTAAGGTCACCCTAAGAGAGTACCAAATTATTTCTGCACCAGGAAGGTGAGGAAGTTATTCCTGATGATACAGTCACCTCACAAATAAAGACACCTTGGTACAATCCTACATTATTTTTGTACCAGTAAAGTGTAGAAGTTAGTCCTGCTAATACAGTCACCTCATAATTAAGGTCACCCTGGGAGATTCCCAAATTATTTATATACCAGTAAAGTGTAGAAATTAATCCTGCTAATACAGTCACTTGACTATTAAGGTCAACATGGTACAGTCCCAAATTATTTCTGTACCAGTAAAATGTAGAAGTTAGTCCTGCTAATACAGTCACCTCATAATTAAGGTCACCTTGGTACAGTCCCTTATTATTTCTGTACCAGTAAAGTGTAGAAATAGATCCTGATAATACATTCACCTGACCATTACCAAGACAGTACAAAATGATTTCTGCACAAGTAAAATGTGGATGTTAGTCCTGCTAATACAGTCACCTCACAATTAAAATCAACCTGGAACATTCCAAAATTGTTCTATAACAATAAAGCATAGAAGTTAGTCCTGCTAATTAAGGTCACACTGGGACAGTACCAAATGATTTCTGTACCAGTAAAGTGCAGAAGTTAGTCCCGTTAATTCAGTCACCTCACAATTAAGGTCACCTTCGTACCATTATTTCCCTCATTATTTATGTACCAATAAAGTGTATAAGATAGTCATTCTAATAGTCACCTCACAATTAAGGTTACCAATGCACAGTCTGAAATTACTTCTATACCAATAAAGTGTAGAAATTAGGCCTCCTAATACAGTCACCTGACTGTTAAGGACACCCTGGTACAGTCCGAAATTATTTCTGTAATAAAATGTAGAAGTTAGCCCTACTAATACAGTCATCTCACAGTTAATGTTACGTTCGTACTGTCCCACATTATTTTTGTACCAGTAGAGTGTAGCAAGTTAGTTCTGATGATACAGTCACCTCACAAATAAAGACACCTTCGTACAATCCTACATTATTTTTGTACCAGTAAAGTGTAGAAGTTAGTCCTGCTAATACAGTCACCTCATAATTAAGGTCACCCTGGGAGATTCCCAAATTATTTATATACCAGTAAAGTGTAGAAATTAATCCTGCTAATACAGTCACTTGACTATTAAGGTCAACATGGTACAGTCCCAAATTATTTCTGTACCAGTAAAATGTAGAAGTTAGTCCTGCTAATACAGCTACCTCACAATTAAGTTCACCCAAAGACAGTACCAAATCATTTCTGTACAAGAAAAGTGTAGATGTTAGTCCTGCTAATACAGTCACCTCACAATTAAGGTCATCCTAGGACTGTACCAAATGATTTCTGTACCAGTAAAGTGTGGAAGTTAGTCCTGCTAATATAGTCACCTCACAATTAAAGTCACCCTGGAAATGTCCCAAAATATGTCTGTACCACTAAAGCATAGAAGTTAGACCTGTTAACTAAGGTCACCCTGGGACAGTCCGAAATGATTTCTGTACCAGTAAAGTGAAGAAGTTAGTCCTGCTAATACAGTCACATTACAATTAAGGTCACCCAAAGACAGAAACAAATGATTTCTGTACATGTAAAGTGTAGAATTTAGTCTTGGTAATACAGTTACCTCACAATTAAGGTCACCTTGGTACAATCACTCATTATTTCTGTACAAGTAAAGAGTAGAAGTTAGTGCTGGTAATACAGTGACTCACAATTAAGTTCACCCTAGGACAGAACTAAATGATTTGTGTACCAGTAAAGTGTATACCATTAAAATGTAGAAATTAGTCCTGCTAATACAGTCACCTCATAATTAAGGTCACCTTGGTACAGTCCCTTATTATTTCTGTACCAGTAAAGTGTAGAAATAGATCCTAATAATACATTCACCTGACCATTACCAAGACAGTACAAAATGATTTCTGCACAAGTAAAATGTGGATGTTAGTCCTGCTAATACAGTCACCTCACAATTAAAATCAACCTGGAACATTCCAAAATTGTTCTATAACAATAAAGCATAGAAGTTAGTCCTGCTAATTAAGGTCACACTGGGACAGTACCAAATGATTTCTGTACCAGTAAAGTGCAGAAATTAGTCCCGTTAATTCAGTCACCTCACAATTAAGGTCACCTTCGTACCATTATTTCCCTCATTATTTCTGTACCAATAAAGTGTATAAGATAGTCATTCTAATAGTCACCTCACAATTAAGGTTACCAATGCACAGTCTGAAATTACTTCTGTACCAATAAAGTGTAGAAATTAGGCCTCCTAATACAGTCACCTGACTATTATGGACACCCTGGTACAGTCCGAAATTATTTCTGTAATAAAATGTAGAAGTTAGCCCTACTAATACAGTCATCTCACAGTTAATGTTACGTTCGTACTGTCCCACATTATTTTTGTACCAGTAGAGTGTAGCAAGTTAGTTCTGCTGATACAGTCACCTCACAAATCAGGTCACTTTGGTACAATCCCACATTATTTCTGTACCAGTAAAGTGTAGAAGTTAGTCCTGCTAATACAGTCACATCACAATTAAGGTCACCCAAAGAGAGAAACAAATGATTTCTGTACATGTAAAGTGTAGAATTTAGTCTTGGTAATACAGTTACCTCACAATTAAGGTCACCATGGTACAGTGACACATTATTTCTGTAATAAGAAAGTGTATAATTTACCCCTTGTAAAACAGTCACCTCACAATTAAGGTCACCCTAAGAGAGTAACAAATTATTTCTGCACCAGGAAGGTGAGGAAGTTATTCCTGATGATACAGTCACCTCACAAATAAAGACACCTTGGTACAATCCTACATTATTTTTGTACCAGTAAAGTGTAGAAGTTAGTCCTGCTAATACAGTCACCTCATAATTAAGGTCACCCTGGGAGATTCCCAAATTATTTATATACCAGTAAAGTGTAGAAATTAATCCTGCTAATACAGTCACTTGACTATTAAGGTCAACATGGTACAGTCCCAATATTATTTCTGTACCAGTAAAATGTAGAAGTTAGTCCTGCTAATACAGTTACCTCACAATTAAGTTCACCCAAAGACAGTACCAAATGATTTCTGTACAAGAAAAGTGTAGATGTTAGTCCTACTAATACAGTCACCTCACAATTAAGGTCATCCTAGGACTGTACCAAATGATTTCTGTACCAGTAAAGTGTGGAAGTTAGTCCTGCTAATATAGTCACCTCACAATTAAAGTCACCCTGGAAAAGTCCCAAAATATGTCTGTACCACTAAAGCATAGAAGTTAGACCTGTTAACTAAGGTCACACTGGGACAGTCCCAAATGATTTCTGTACCAATAAAGTGAAGAAGTTATTCTAGCTAATACAGTGACCTCACAATAAAGGTCATCTTGCTACAGTCTGAAATTATTTCTGTAGCAGTAACGTGTAGATGTTAGTCCTGCTAATAAGGTCACCTCACAATTATGGTCACCTTGGTAGTCTTAAATTATTTCTACACCAGTAAAATGTAGAAGGATACTGCTGCTAATAGAGTCACCTCATAATTAAGGTCACCCTGGGAGTGTCCCAAATTATTTATGTAACAGCAAAGTGTAGAAAGTTAGTCCTGCTAATATAGTCACCTCACAATTAAGGTCACCTTGAAACAGTCCCTCATTATTTCTGTACCAGTAAAGTGTAGAAATTAGTACTATCAAAACAGTCACCAGACTATTAAGGACACCCTGGTACAGTCCGAAATTATTTCTGTAGAGGTAAAATGTAGAAATTAGTCGTACTGATACAGTCACCTCACAATTAAGGTCACCCTAGGAAAGTACCAAATTATTTTTGCACCTGTAAGGTGTAGCAGTTAGTCCTGCTAATACAATTACCTAAGAATTAAGGTCACCTTGGTACAATCACTCATTATTTCTGTACAAGTAAAGAGTAGAAGTTAGTGCTGCTAATACAGTGACCTCACAATTAAGTTCACCCTAGGACAGACCTAAATGATTTGTGTACCAGTAAAGTGTATACCATTAAAATGTAGAAGTTAGTCCTGCTAATACAGTCACCTCATAATTAAGGTCACCTTGGTACAGTCCCTTATTATTTATGTACCAGTAAAGTGTAGAAATAGGTCCTGCTAATACATTCACCTGACCATTACCAAGACAGTACAAAATTATTTCTGCACAAGTAAAATGTGGATGTTAGTCCTCTAATACAGTCACCTCACAATTAAAATCACCCTGGAACATTACAAAATTGTTGTATAACAATGAAGCATAGAAGTTAGTCCTTCTAATTAAGGTCACACTGGGACAGTCCCAAATGATTTCTGTACCAGTAAAGTGAAGAAGTTATTCTAGCTAATACAGTGACCTCACAATGAAGGTCACCTTTGTACAGTCTGAAATTATTTCTGTAGCAGTAACGTGTAGAAGTTAGTACTGTTCATTAGGGTTACCATGGTACAGTCCCAAATTATTTCTGTACCAGTAAAATGTAGAAGTTAGTCCTGCTAATACAGTCTTCTCACAATTAAGGTCACCCAAAGACAGTACCAAATGATTTCTTTATATGTAAAGTGTAGAATTTAGTCCTGGTAATAAAGTTACCTCACAATTAAGGTCACCTTGGTAGTCTGAAATTATTTCTACACCAGTAAAATGTAGAAGGATACTCCTGCTAGTAGAATCACCTCATAATTAAGGTCACCCTGGGAGTGTCCAAAATTATTTTTGCACCAGTAAGGTGTAGAAGTTAGTCCTGCTAATACAATCACCTAACAATTAAGGTCACCTTGGTACAATCACTCATTATTTCTGTACAAGTAAAGTGTAGAAGTTAGTGTTGCTAATACAGTCACCTCACAATTAAGTTCACCCTAGGACACAAACAAATGATTTCTGTACCAGTAAAGTTGATACCATTAAAATGTAGAAGTTAGTCCTGCTAATACAGTCACCTCACAATTAAAGTCACCCTGGAAAAGTCCCAAAATATGTCTGTACCACTAAAGCATAGAAGTTAGACCTGTTAACTAAGGTCACCCTGGGAATTTCCCAAATGATTTCTGTACCAATAAAGTGAAGAAGTTATTCTAGCTAATACAGTGACCTCACAATGAAGGTAACCTAGCTACAGTCTGAAATTATTTCTGTAGCAGTAACGTGTAGATGCTAGTCCTGCTAATAAGGTCACTTCACAATTATGGTCACCTTGGTAGTCTGAAATCATTTCTACACCACAAAAATGTAGGATACTCCTGCTAATAGAGTCACCTCATAATTAAGGTCACCTTAGGAGTGTCCCAAATTATTTATGTAACAGTAAAGTGTAGAAAGTTAGTCCTGCTAATATAATCACCTCACAATTAAGGTCACCTTGGTACAGCCCTTCATTATTTCTGTACCAGTAAAGTGTAGAAATTAGTATTACTAAAACAGTCACCTGACTATTAAAGACACCCTGGTACAGTCCGAAATTATTTCTGTACAGGTAAAATGTAGAAATTAGTCCTACTAATACAGTCACCTCACAATTAAGGTCACCATAGGAGAGTACCAAATTATTTTTGCACCAGTAAGGTGTAGAAGTTAGTCGTGCTAATAAGGTCACCTCACAAATGAGGTCACCTTGGTAGTCTGAAATTAGTTCTACAGCAGTAAAATGTGGAAGTTAGTCCTGCTAATACAGTCACCTGACAATTAAGGTTACTTATCTGTTGTTGTGTATTATTTGTTCTACCTTCTGCACCAGTCACTTGGGAATCAAGACAAAGAACCTCTCCTGAAACAGAAATGCATTTTCTATCAATGCCAATCTAATGCACATGCATGGATCATCATATCTGAAAAGTATGTCCAAAAAGTGTAAAACGTTTTTTATAAAAGCGATTTAGTTTTACTTAATTCCTGAGGCTTGATAATAGTTTACTTTTTCCAGTATATTTGTATTATATAGATGCTATCAATGACATATATTCAAATAATATATCAAGTAACGGAGCATGTATCTTTTAAAGATGGCTTACACATGTTCTATCAGTGGCAAATGATAAAAGTGGTTAATGACACATGGTTTCTACATTTTGCGAAAAATGATGAATAGAGTTATTACCTCACAATTAAGGTCACCTTAGCACAGTACCAAAAGATTTATGTACCAGTAAAATGTAGAAGTTAGTTCAGATAATACAGTCACCTCATAATTACGGTCACCCTGGGAGAGTCCCAAATTATTTATGTAACAATAAAATGTAGAAAGTTAGTACTGCTAATACAGTCACCTCAAAATTAAGGTTACTTATCTGTTGCTGTGTATTTGTTGGTCTACCTTCTGCACCAGTCACTCGGGAATCAAGTCCACGAACCTCTCCTGACACAGAAATGCATTTTCTACCAATGTCCATCTAATGCACATGCATGGATCATCAGAACTAAAAAGTATGTCCAAAAAGTATATTGCATTTATTATAAAGGCGATTTAGTTTTATTTAATTCATGAGGCTTTATAATAATTTATTTTTTCCAGTATACCTGTATTATGTAGATGATATCAATGACAGAAATTCCAATAATATATGGAGTAACAGAGCATGTAACTTTTAAAGATGGCTTACATATGTTCTATCAGTGGCAAATGGTACAACTGGGTAATGACAGATGGTTTCTACATTTTGTGAAAAATGATGTTTAGAGCTATTGCCTCAGAACTAAAGGTCACCCACGGACAGTACCAAATGATTTATGTACCAGTAGAGTGTAGAAGTTAGTCCTACTAATACAGTCACCTCACAATTAAGGTCACCTCACAATTAAGGTCACCGTGGTACAGTCTGAAATTATTTCTGTACTACTAAAGTGTGGAAGTTAGTCCTGCTAATAGAGTCACCTCACAATTAAGGTCACCTTGGTATAGGCTGAAATTATTTATGTACCAGTAGAATGTATAAATTAGTCTTGCTAATACAGTCACCTGTCTATTAAGGTCATCCTGGTACAGTCACAAATTACTTCAGTACCAGTAAAATATAGAAGTTAGTCCTGCTAATACAATCACCTCACAGTTAAGGTCACCTTGGAACAGTCCCACATTATTTCTGTACCAGTAAAGTCTAGAAGTTAGTCCTGCTAATATAGTCACATTACAATTAAGGTCACCTTGTAACAGTCCCTCATTATTTCTGTACCAGTAAAGAGTAGAAGTTATTACTGCTACTACAGTCACCTCACAATTAAGGTCACCCAAAGACAGTACTAAATAATTTGTGTACCAATAAAGTGTAGAAGTTAGTCGTGTTAATACAGTCACCTCACAATTAAGGTCACCTTCGTACAGTCCCACATTATTTCTGTACTAGTAAAGTGTAGAAATTGGCCCTGCTAATACAGTCACCTCCCAAGTAAGGTCAACCTAGGGCAGAACAAAATTATTTCTGCTCAAGTAAAGTGTGGATGTTATTCCTGCTAATACTGTCACTTCACAATTAAAATCACCCTGGAACATTCCCATTTTTTTGTATAACAATCAAGCGTAGAAGTTAATCCTGCTAACTAAGGTCACCCTGGGAGTTCCAAATTATTTTGGCACCAGTAAAGTGTGGAAGTTAGTCCAGCAAATACAGTCACCTCACAATTAAAGTCACCCTGGAATAGTCCCAAAATATGTCTATATCACTAAAGCATAGGAGTTAGTCCTGTTAATTAAGGTCACCCTGGGACAGTCCCAGATGATTTCTGTACGAATAACGTAAAGAAGTTAGTCTAGCGAATACAGTGACCTCACAATGAAGGTCACCTTTGTACAGTCTGAAATTATTTCTGTAACAGTAACGTGTAGAAGTTAATACTGTTCATTATGGTTACCATGGTACAGTCCCAAATTATTTCTCTACCAGTAAAATGTAGAAGTTAGTCCTGCTAATACAGTCATCTCACAAATAAGGTCACCCAAAGACAGTACCAAATGATTTCTGTACATGTCAAGTGTAGAATTTAGTCCTGGTAATACAGTTACCTCATAATTAAGGTCACCTTGGTAGTCTGAAATTATTTCTACACCAGTAAAATGTAGAAGGATATTCCTGCTAATAGAGTCACCTCATAATTAAAGTCACCCTGGGAGTGTCCCAAATTATTTATGTAACAGCAAAGTGTAGAAAGTTAGTCCTGCTAATATAGTCACCTCACAATTATGGTCACCTTGAAACAGTCCCTCATTATTTCTGTACCAGTAAAGTGTAGAAATTAGTACTATCAAAACAGTCACCAGACTATTAAGGACACCCTGGTACAGTCCGAAATTATTTGTGTAGAGGTAAAATGTAAAATTAGTCCTACTGATACAGTCACCTCACAATTAAGGTCACCCTAGGAAAGTACCAAATTATTTTCGCACCAGTAACGTGTAGCAGTTAGTCCTGCTAATACAATTACCTAACAATTAAGGTCACCTTGGTACAATCACTCATTATTTCTGTACAAGTAAAGAGTAGAAGTTAGTGCTGCTAATACAGTGACCTCACAATTAAGTTCACCCTAGGACAGAACTAAATGATTTGTGTACCAGTAAAGTCTATACCATTAAAATGTAGAAATTAGTCCTGCTAATACAGTCACCTCATAATTAAGGTCACCTTGGTACAGTCCCTTATTATTTCTGTACCAGTAAAGTGTAGAAATAGGTCCTGCTAATACATTCACCTGACCATTACCAAGACAGTACAACATTATTTCTGCACAAGTAAAATGTGGATGTTAGTCCTCTAATATAGTCACCTCATAATTGAAATCACCCTGGAACATTACAAAATTGTTCTATAACAATAAAGCATAGAAGTTAGTCCTGTTAATTAAGGTCACACTGGGACAGTACCAAATGATTTCTGTACAAGTAAAGTGCAGAAGTTAGTCCCGTTAATTCAGTCACCTCACAATTAAGGTCACCTCCGTACAGTCCCTCATTATTTCTGTACCAGTAAAGTGTATAAGATAGTCATTCTAATAGTCACCTCACAATTAAGGTTACCAATGCACAGTCTGAAAATACTTCTGGACCAATAAAGTGTAGAAATTAGGCAGGCTAATACAGTCACCTGACTATTAAGGACACCCTATTAGAGTCCGAAATTATTTCTGTAACAACAAAATGTAGAAGTTAGCCCTACTAATACAGTCATCTCACAGTTAAGGTCACCTTCGTACTGTCCAACATTATTTTTGTACCAGTAGAGTGTAGGAAGTTAGTTCTGCTGATACAGTCACCTCACAAATCAGGTCACTTTGGTACAATCCCACATTATTTCTGTACCAGTAAAGTGTAGAAGTTAGTCCTGCTAATACAGTCACATCACAATTAAGGTCACCCAAAGACAGAAACAAATGATTTCTGTACATATAAAGTGTAGAATTTAGTCTTGGTAATACAGTTACCTCACAATTAAGGTCACTATGGTACAGTGACACATTAATTCTGTAATAATAAAGTGTAGAATTTACCCCTTGTAAAACAGTCACCTCACAATTAAGGTCACGCTAAGAGAGTACCAAATTATTTCTGCACCAGAAAGGTGAGGAAGTTATTCATGATGATACAGTCACCTCACAAATAAAGACACCTTGGTACAATCATACATTATTTTTGTACCAGTAAAGTGTAGAAGTTAGTCCTGCTAATACAGTCACCTCATAATTAAGGTCACCTTGGGAGAGTCCCAAATTATTTATGTACCAGTAAAGTGTAGAAATTAATCCTGCTAATACAGTCACTTGACTATTAAGGTCACCATGGTACAGTCCAAAATTATTTCTGTACCAGTAAAATGTAGAAGTTAATCCTGCTAATACAGTTACCTTACAATTAAGTTCACCCAAAGACAGTACCAAATGATTTCTGTACAAGAAAAGTCTAGATGTTAGTCACCTCACAATTAAGGTCATCCTAGGACTGTACCAAATGATTTCTGTACCAGTATAGTGTGGAAGTTAGTCCTGCTAATATAGTCACCTCACAATTAAAGTCACCCTGGAACAGTCCCAAAATATGTCTGTACCACTAAAGCATAGAAGTTAGACCTGTTAACGAAGGTCACCCTGGGACAGTCCCAAATGATTTCTGTACCAGTAAAGTGAAGAAGTTATTCTAGCTAATACAGTGACCTCACAATGAAGGTCACCTTGCTACGGTCTGAAATTATTTCTGTAGCAGTAACGTGTAGAAGTTAGTCCTGCTAATAAGGTCACCTCACAATTATGGTCACCTTGGGAGTGTCCCAAATTATTTTTGCACCAGTAAGGTGTAGCAGTTAGTCCTGCTAATACAATTACTTAACAATTAAGGTCACCTTGGTCCAATCACTCATTATTTCTGTACAAGTATAGAGTAGAAGTTAGTGCTGCTAATACAGTGACCTCACAATTAAGTTCACCCTAGGACAGAACTAAATGATTTGTGTACCAGTAAAGTGTATACCATTAAAATGTAGAAGTTAGTCCTGCTAATACAGTCACCTCATAATTAAGGTCACCTTGGTACAGTCCCTTATTATTTCTGTACCAGTAAAGTGTTGAAATAGGTCCTGCTAATACATTCAGCTGACCATTACCAAGACAGTACAAAATGATTTCTGCACAAGTAAAATGTGGATGTTAGTCCTCTAATATAGTCACCTCACAATTAAAATCACCCTGGAACATTCCAAAATGTTTGTATAACAATAAAGCATAGAAGTGAGTCCTGCTAATTAAGGTCACCCTGGGACAGTCCCAAATTATTTCTGTACCAATAAAGTGAAGAAGTTAGTCCTGCTAATACATTCACCTCACAATTAACGTCACCTTGGTAGTCTGAACTCATTTCTACACCACAAAAATGTAGGATACTCCTGCTAATAGAGTCACCTCATAATTAAGGTCACCTTAGGAGTGTCCCAAATTATTTATGTAACAGTAAAGTGTAGAAAGTTAGTCCTGCTAATATAATCACCTAACAATTAAGGTCACCTTGGTACAATCACTCATTATTTCTGTACAAGTAAAGTGTAGAAGTTAGTGTTGCTAATACAGTCACCTCACAATTAAGTTCACCCTAGGACACAAACAAATGATTTCTGTACCAGTAAAGTGTATACCATTAAAATGTAGAAGTTAGTCCTGCTAATACAGTCACCTCATAATTAAGGTCACCTTGGTACAGTCCCTTATTATTTCTGTACCAGTAAAGTGTAGAAATAGATCCTGATAATACATTCAGCTGACCATTACCAAAACAGTATAAAATGATTTCTGCACAAGTAAAATGTGGATGTTAGTACTGCTAATATAGTCACCTCACAACTAAAATCACCCTGGAACATTCAAAAATTGTTCTATAACAATAAAGCATAGAAGTTAGTCCTGCTAATTAAGGTCACACTGGGACAGTACCAAATGATTTCTGTACAAGTAAAGTGCAGAAGTTAGTCCCGTTAATTCAGTCACCTCACAATTAAGGTCACCTCCGTACAGTCCCTCATTATTTCTGTACCAGTAAAGTGTATAAGATAGTCATTCTAATAGTCACCTCACAATTAAGGTTACCAATGCACAGTCTGAAATTACTTCTGGAACAATAAAGTGTAGAAATTAGGCCTGCTAATACAGTCACCTGACTATTAAGGACACCCTATTACAGTCCGAAATTATTTCTGTAACAACAAAATGTAGAAGTTAGCCCTACTAATACAGTCATCTCACAGTTAAGGTCACCTTCGTACTGTCCAACATTATTTTTGTACCAGTAGAGTGTAGGAAGTTAGTTCTGCTGATACAGTCACCTCACAAATCAGGTCACTTTGGTACAATCCCACATTATTTCTGTACCAGTAAAGTGTAGAAGTTAGTCCTGCTAATACAGTCACATCACAATTAAGGTCACACAAAGACAGAAACAAATGATTTCTGTACATATAAAGTGTAGAATTTAGTCTTGGTAATACAGTTACCTCACAATTAAGGTCACTATGGTACAGTGACACATTATTTCTATAATAATAAAGTGTAGAATTTACCCCTTGTAAAACAGTCACCTCACAATTAAGGTCACCCTAAGAGAGTACCAAATTATTTCTGCACCAGAAAGGTGAGGAAGTTATTCATGATGATACAGTCACCTCACAAATAAAGACACCTTGGTACAATCCTACATTATTTTTGTACCAGTAAAGTGTAGAAGTTAGTCCTGCTAATACAGTCACCTCATAAATAAGGTCACCTTGGGAGAGTCCCAAATTATTTATGTACCAGTAAAGTGCAGAAATTAATCCTGCTAATACAGTCACTTGACTATTAAGGTCACCATGGTACAGTCCAAAATTATTTCTGTACCAGTAAAATGTAGAAGTTAGTCCTGCTAATAGTTACCTTACAATTAAGTTCACCCAAAGACAGTACCAAATGATTTCTGTACAAGAAAAGTCTAGATGTTAGTCACCTCACAATTAAGTTCACCCTAGGACAGACCTAAATGATTTGTGTACCAGTAAAGTGTATACCAGTAAAGTGTAGAAGTTAGTCCTGCTAACACAGTCACCTCATAATTAAGGTCACCTTGGTACAGTCCCTTATTATTTCTGTACCAGTAAAGTGTAGACATAGGTCCTGCTAATACATTCAGCTGACCATTACCAAGACAGTACAAAATTATTTCTGCACAAGTAAAATGTGGATGTTAGTCCTCTAATATAGTCACCTCACAATTAAAATCACCCTGGAACATTCCAAAATGTTATATAACAATAAAGCATAGAAGTTAGTCCTGCTAATTAAGGTCACCCTGGGACAGTCCCAAATGATTTCTGTACCAATAAAGTGAAGAAGTTAGTCCTGCTAATACATTCACCTCACAATTAACGTCACCTTGCCAGTCTGAACTCATTTCTACACCACAAAAATGTAGGATACTCCTGCTAATAGAGTCACTTCATAATTTAGGTCACCTTAGGAGTGTCCCAAATTATTTATGTAACAGTAAAGTGTAGAAAGTTAGTCCTGCTAATATAATCACCTCACAATTAAGGTCACATTGGTACAGCCCCTCATTATTTCTGTACCAGTAAAGTGTAGAAATTAGTATTACTAAAACAGTCACCTGACTATTAATGACACCCCGGTACAGTCCGAAATTATTTCTGTACAGGTAAAATGTAGAAATTAGTCCTACTAATACAGTCACCTCACAATTAAGGTCACCATAGGAGAGTACCAAATTATTTTTGCACCAGTAAGGTGTAGAAGTTAGTCCTGCTAATAAGGTCACCTCACAAATGAGGTCACCTTGGTAGTCTGAATTAGTTCTACAGCAGTAAAATGTGGAAGTTAGTCCTGCTAATACAGTCACCTCACAATTAAGGTTACTTATCTGTTGTTGTGTACTTGTTGTTCTACCTTCTGCACCAGTCACTTGGGAATCAAGACAAAGAACCTCTCCTGAAACAGAAATGCATTTTCTATCAATGCCAATCTAATGCACATGCATGGATCATCATATCTGAAAAGTATGTCCAAAAAGTCTAAAACGTTTTTTATAAAAGCGATTTAGTTTTACTTAATTCCTGAGGCTTGATAATAGTTTACTTTTTCCAGTATATTTGTATTATATAGATTCTATCAATGACATATATTCAAATAATATATCAAGTAACGGAGCATGTATCTTTTAAAGATGGCTTACACATGTTCTATCAGTGGCAAATGATAAAAGTGGTTAATGACACATGGTTTCTACATTTTGCTAAAAATGATGAATAGAGTTATTGCCTCACAATTAAGGTCACCCTGGCACAGTACCAAAAGATTTATGTACCAGTAAAATGTAGAAGTTAGTTCAGATAATACAGTCACCTCATAATTACGGTCACCCTGGGAGAGTCCCAAATTATTTATGTAACAACAAAATGTAGAAAGTTAGTACTGCTAATACAGTCACCTCACAATTAAGGTTACTTATCTGTTGCTGTGTATTTGTTGGTCTACCTTCTGCACCAGTCACTCGGGAATCAAGTCCACGAACCTCTCCTGACACAGAAATGCATTTTCTACCAATGTCCATCTAATGCACATGCATGGATCATCAGAACTAAAAAGTATGTCCAAAAAGTCTATTGCATTTATTATAACGGCGATTTAGTTTTATTTAATTAATGAGGCTTTATAATAATTTATTTTTTCCAGTATACCTGTATTATGTAGATGATATCAATGACAGAAATTCCAATAATATATGGAGTAACAGAGCATGTAACTTTTAAAGATGGCTTACATATGTTCTATCAGTGGCAAATGGTACAACTGGGTAATGACAGATGGTTTCTACATTTTGTGAAAAATGATGTTTAGAGCTATTGCCTCAGAACTAAAGGTCACCCACGGACAGTACCAAATGATTTATGTACCAGTAGAGTGTAGAAGTTAGTCCTACTAATACATTCACCTCACAATTAAGGTCACCGTGGTACAGTCTGAAATTATTTCTGTACTAGTAAAGTATGGAAGTTAGTCCTGCTAATAAAGTCACCTCACAATTAAGGTCACCTTGGTACAGGCAGACATTATTTATGTACCAGTAGAATGTAGAAATTAGTCCTGCTAATACAGTCACCTGTCTATTAAGGTCATCCTGGTACAGTCACAAATTACTTCTGTACCAGTAAAGTGTAGAAGTTAGTCCTGCTAATATAGTCACATTACAATTAAGGTCACCTTGTAACAGTCCCTCATTATTTCTGTACCAGTAAAGAGTAGAAGTTATTACTGCTACTACAGTCACCTCACAATTAAGGTCACCCAAAGACAGTACTAAATAATTAGTGTACCAATAAAGTGTAGAAGTTAGTCGTGTTAATACAGTCACCTCACAATTAAGGTCACCTTGGTACAGTCCCACATTATTTCTGTACTAGTAAAGTGTAGAAATTGGCCCTGCTAATACAGTCACCTCCCATGTAAGGTCACCCTAGGAAAGAACAAAATTATTTCTGCTCAAGTAAAGTGTGGATGTTATTCCTGCTAATACTGTCACCTCACAATTAAAATCACCCTGGAACATTCCCAATTTTTGTATAACAATCAAGCGTAGAAGTTAATCCTGCTAACTAAGGTCACCCTGGGAGTTTCAAATTATGTTTGCACCAGTAAAGTGTGGAAGTTAGTCCAGCTAATACAGTCACCTCACAATTAAAGTCACCCTGGAACAGTCCCAAAATATGTCTGTATCACTAAAGCATAGGAGTTAGTCCTGTTAATTAAGGTCACCCTGGGACAGTGCCAGATGATTTCTGTACGAATAAAGTAAAGAAGTTAGTCTAGCGAATACAGTGACCTCACAATGAAGGTCACCTTGGTACAGTCTGTAATTATTTCTGTAGCAGTAACGTGTAGATGTTAGTACTGTTCATTAAGGTCACCATGGTACAGTCCCAAATTATTTCTGTACCAGTAAAATGTAGAAGTTAGTCCTGCTAATACAGTCATCTCACAATAACGGTCACCCAAAGACAGTACCAAATGATTTCTGTACATGTAAAGTGTAGAATTTAGTCCTGGTAATACAGTTACCTCACAATTAAGGTCACCTTGGTAGTCTGAAATTATTTCTACACCAGTAAAATGCAGAAGGATATTCCTGCTAATAGAGTCACCTCATAATTAAAGTCACCCTGGGAGTGTCCGAAATTATTTTTGCACCAGTAAGATGTAGAAGTTAGTCCTGCTAATACAATCACCTCATAATTAAGGTCGCACTGGGAGAGTCCAAAATTATTTATGTACCAGTAAAGTGTAGAAATTAATTCTGCTAATACAGTCACTTGACTATTAAGGTCACCTTGGTACAATCACTCATTATATCTGTACAAGTAAAGTGTAGAAGTTAGAGCTAATACAGTCACCTCACAATTAAGTTCACCCTAGGACACAACCAAATGATTTCTGTACCAGTAAAGTGTATACAATTAATATGTAAAAGTCAGTCCTGCTAATACAGTCACCTCATAATTAAGGTCACCTTGGTACAGTGCCTTATTATTTCTGTACCAGTAAAGTGTAGAATTAGATCCTAATAATACATTCACCTGACCATTACCAAGACAGTACAAAATGATTTCTGCACAAGTAAAATGTGGATGTTAGTCCTGCTAATACAGTCACCTCACAATTAAAATCAACCTGGAACATTCCAAAATTGTTCTATAACAATAAAGCATAGAAGTTAGTCCTGCTAATTAAGGTCACACTGGGACAGTACCAAATGATTTCTGTACCAGTAAAGTGCAGAAGTTAGTCCCGTTAATTCAGTCACCTCACAATTAAGGTCACCTTCGTACAGTCCCTCATTATTTCTGTACCAATAAAGTGTATAAGATAGTCATTCTAATAGTCATCTCACAATTAAGATTACCAATGCACAGTCTGAAATTATTTCTGTACCAATAAAGTGTAGAAATTAGGCCTCCTAATACAGTCACCTGACTATTAAGGACACCCTGGTACAGTCCGAAATTATTTCTGTAATAAAATGTAGAACTTAGCCCTACTAATACAGTCATCTCACAGTTAATGTTACGTTCGTACTGTCCCACATTATTTTTGTACCAGTAAAGTGTAGAAGTTAGTCCTGCTAATACAGTCACATTTCAATTAAGGTCACCCAAAGACAGAAACAAATGATATCTGTACATGTAAAGTGTAGAATTTAGTCTTGGTAATACAGTTACCTCACAATTAAGGTCACCATGGTACAGTGACACATTATTTCTGTAATAAGAAAGTGTATAATTTACCCCTTGTAAAACAGTCACCTCACAATTAAGGTCACCCTAAGAGAGTAACAAATTATTTCTGCACCAGGAAGGTGAGGAAGTTATTCCTGATGATATAGTCACCTCACAAATAAAGACACCTTGGTACAATCCTACATTATTTTTGTTACAGTAAAGTGTAGAAGTTAGTCCTGCTAATACAGTCACCTCATAATTAAGGTCACCCTGGGAGATTCCCAAATTATTTATATACCAGTAAAGTGTAGAAATTAATCCTGCTAATACAGTCACTTGACTATTAAGGTCAACATGGTACAGTCCCAAATTATTTCTGTACAAGAAAAGTGTAGATGTTAGTCCTACTAATACAGTCACCTCACAATTAAGGTCATCCTAGGACTGTACCTAATGATTTCTGTACCAGTAAAGTGTGGAAGTTAGTCCTGCTAATATAGTCACCTCACAATTAAAGTCACCCTGGAAAAGTCCCAAAATATGTCTGTACCACTAAAGCATAGAAGTTAGACTTGTTAACTAAGGTCACCCTGGGACAGTCCGAAATGATTTCTGTACCAATAAAGTGAAGAAGTTATTCTAGCTAATACAGTGACCTCATAATAAAGGTCATCTTGCTACAGTCTGAAATTATTTCTGTAGCTGTAACGTGTAGATGTTAGTCCTGCTAATAAGGTCACCTCACGATTATGGTCACCTTGGTAGTCTTAAATTATTTCTACACCAGTAAAATGTAGAAGGGTACTGCTGCTAATAGTCACCTCATAATTAAGGTCACCCTGGGAGTGTCCCAAATTATTTATGTAACAGCAAATTGTAGAAAGTTAGTCCTGCTAATATAGTCACCTCACAATTAAGGTCACCTTGAAACAGTCCCTCATTATTTCTGTACAAGTAAAGTGTAGAAATTAGTACTATCAAAACAGTCACCAGACTATTAAGGACACCCTGGTACAGTCCGAAATTATTTCTGTAGAGGTAAAATGTAGAAATTAGTCGTACTGATACAGTCACCTCACAATTAATGTCACCCTAGGAAAGTACCAAATTATTGTTGCACCAGTAAGGTGTAGCAGTTAGTCCTGCTAATACAATTACCTAACAATTAAGGTCACCTTGGTACAATCACTCATTATTTCTGTACAAGTAAAGAGTAAAAGTTAGTGCTGCTAATACAGTGACCTCACAATTAAGTTCACCCTAGGACAGAACTAAATGATTTGTGTACCAGAAAAGTGTATACCATTAAAATGTAGAAGTTAGTCCTGCTAATACAGTCACCTCATAAATAAGGTCACCTTGGTACAGTCCCTTATTATTTATGTACCAGTAAAGTGTAGAAATAGGTCCTGCTAATACATTCACCTGACCATTACCAAGACAGTACAAAATTATTTCTGCACAAGTAAAATGTGGATGTTAGTCCTCTAATGCAGTCACCACACAATTAAAATCACCCTGGAATATTACAAAATTGTTGTATAACAATGAAGCATAGAAGTTAGTCCTTCTAATTATGGTCACACTGGGACAGTCCCAAATGATTTCTGTATCAGTAAAGTGAAGAAGTTATTCTAGCCAATACAGTGACCTCACAATGAAGGTCACCTTTGTACAGTCTGAAATTATTTCTGTAGCAGTAACGTGTAGAAGTTAGTACTGTTCATTAGGGTTACCATGGTACAGTCCCAAATTATTTCTGTACCAGTAAAATGTAGAAGTTAGTCCTGCTAATACAGTCTTCTCACAATTAAGGTCACCCAAAGACAGTACCAAATGATTTCTGTATATGTAAAGTGTAAAATTTAGTCCTGGTAATACAGTTACCTCACAATTAAGGTCACCTTGGTAGTCTGAAATTATTTCTACACCAGTAAAATGTAGAAGGATACTCCTGCTAGTAGAATCACCTCATAATTAAGGTCACCCTGGGAGTGTCCGAAATTATTTTTGCACCAGTAAGGTGTAGAAGTTAGTCCTGCTAATACAATCACCTCATAATTAAGGTCACCCTGGGAGAGTCCCAAATTATTTATGTACCAGTAAAGTGTAGAAATTAATCCTGCTAATACAGTCACTTGACTATTAAGGTCACCATGGTACAGTCCAAAATTATTTCTGTACCAGTAAAATGTAGAAATAGGTCCTGCTAATACATTCACCTGACCATTACCAAGACAGTACAACATTATTTCTGCACAAGTAAAATGTGGATGTTAGTCCTCTAATATAGTCACCTCATAATTGAAATCACCCTGGAACATTACAAAATTGTTCTATAACAATGAAGCATAGAAGTTAGTCCTGCTAATTAAGGTCACACTGGGACAGTATCAAATTATTTCTGTACCAGTAAAGTGCAGAAGTTAGTCTAGCTAATACAGTGACCTCACAATGAAGGTCACCTTTGTACAGTCTGAAATTATTTCTGTAGCTGTAACGTGTAGAAGTTAGTCCTGCTAATACAGTCATCTCACAATTAAGGTCACCCAAAGACAGTACCAAATGATTTCTGTACATGTAAAGTTAGAATTTAGTCCTGGTAATACAGTTACCTCACAATTAAGGTCACCTTGGTAGTCTGAAATTATTTCTACACCAGTAAAATGTAGAAGGATACTCCTGCTAGTAGAATCACATCACAATTAAGGTCACCCTGGGAGTGTCCAAAATTATTTTTGCACCAGTAAGGTGTAGAAATTAGTCCTGCTAATACAATCACCTAACAATTAAGGTCACCTTGGTACAATCACTCATTATTTCTGTACAAGTAAAGTGTAGGATTTAGTGTTGCTAATACAGTCACCTCACAATTAAGTTCACCCTAGGACACAAACAAATGATTTCTGTACCAGTAAAGTGTATACCATTAAAATGTAGAAGTTAGTCCTTCTAATACAGTCACCTCATAATTAAGGTCACCTTGGTACAGTCCCTTATTGTTTCTGTACCAGTAAAGTGTAGAAATAGATCCTGATAATACATTCAGCTGACCATTACCAAGACAGTACAAAATGATTTCTGCACAAGTAAAATGTGGATGTTACTACTGCTAATATAGTCACCTCACAATTAAAATCACCCTGGAACATTCAAAAAAATTTCTATAACAATAAAGCAAAGAAGTTTGTCCTGCTAATTAAGGTCACACTGGGACAGTACCAAATGATTTCTGTACAAGTAAAGTGCAGAAGTTAGTCCCGTTAATTCAGTCACCTCACAATTAAGGTCACCTCCGTACAGTCCCTCATTATTTCTGTACCAGTAAAGTGTATAAGATAGTCATTCTAATAGTCACCTCACAATTAAGGTTACCAATGCACAGTCTGAAATTACTTCTGTACCAATAAAGTGTAGAAATTAGGCCTGCTAACACAGTCACCTGACTATTAAGGACACCCTATTACAGTCCGAAATTATTTCTGTAACAACAAAATGTAGAAGTTAGCCCTACTAATACAGTCATCTCACAGTTAAGGTCACCTTCGTACTGTCCAACATTATTTTTGTACCAGTAGAGTGTAGGAAGTTAGTTCTGCTGATACAGTCACCTCACAAATCAGGTCACTTTGGTACAATCCCACATTATTTCTGTACCAGAAAAGTGTAGAAGTTAGTCCTGCTAATACAGTCACATCACAATTAAGGTCACCCAAAGACAGAAACAAATGATTTCTGTACATATAAAGTGTAGAATTTAGTCTTGTTAATACAGTTACCTCACAATTAAGGTCACTATGGTACAGTGACACATTATTTCTGTAATAATAAAGTGTAGAATTTACCCCTTGTAAAACAGTCACCTCACAACTAAGGTCACCATAGGAGAGTACCAAATTATTTTTGCACCAGTAAGGTGTAGAAGTTAGTCCTGCTAATAAGGTCACCTCACAAATGAGGTCACCTTGGTAGCCTGAAATTAGTTCTACAGCAGTAAAATGTGGAAGTTAGTCCTGCTAATACAGTCACCTCACAATTAAGGTTACTTATCTGTTGTTGTGTACTTGTTGTTCTACCTTCTGCACCAGTCACTTGGGAATCAAGACAAAGAACTCTCCTGAAACAGAAATGCATTTTCTATCAATGCCAATCTATTGCACATGCATGGATCATCATATCTGAAAAGTATGTCCAAAAAGTCTAAAACGTTTTTTATAAAAGCGATTTAGTTTTACTTAATTCCTGAGGCTTGATAATAGTTTACTTTTTCCAGTATATTTGTATTATATAGATGCTATCAATGACATATATTCAAGTAATATATCAAGTAATGGAGCATGTATCTTTTAAAGATGGCTTACACATGTTCTATCAGTGGCAAATGATAAAAGTGGTTAATGACACATGGTTTCTACATTTTGCGAAAAATTATGAATAGAGTTATTGCCTAACAATTAAGGTCACCCTAGCACAGTACCAAAAGATTTATGTACCAGTAAAATGTAGAAGTTAGTTCAGATAATACAGTCACCTCATAATTACGGTTACCCTGGGAGAGTCCCAAATTATTTATGTAACAATAAAATGTAGAAAGTTAGTACTGCTAATACAGTCACCTCACAATTAAGGTTACTTATCTGTTGCTGTGTATTTGTTGGTCTACCTTCTGCACCAGTCACTCGGGAATCAAGTCCACGAAACTCTCCTGACACAGAAATGCATTTTCTACCAATGTCCATCTAATGCACATGCATGGAACATCAGAACTAAAAAGTATGTCCAAAAAGTCTATTGCATTTATTATGAAGGCGATTTAGTTTTATTTAATTAATGAGGCTTTATAATAATTTATTTTTTCCAGTATACCTGTATTATGTAGATGATATCAATGACAGAAATTCCAATAATATATGGAGTAACAGAGCATGTAACTTTTAAAGATGGCTTACATATGTTCTATCAGTGGCAAATGGTACAACTGGGTAATGACAGATGGTTTCTACATTTTGTGAAAAATGATGTTTAGACCACTAAATGATGTCTGTACCACTAAAGCATAGAAGTTAGACCTGTTAACTAAGGTCACCCTGGGACAGTCCCAAATGATTTCTGTACCAATAAAGTGAAGAAGTTATTCTAGCTAATACAGTGACCTCACAATAAAGGTCATCTTGCTACAGTCTGAAATTATTTCTGTAGCAGTAACGTGTAGATGTTAGTCCTGCTAATAAGGTCACCTCACAATTATGGTCACCTTGGTAGTCTTAAATTATTTATACACCAGTAAAATGTAGAAGGATACTGCTGCTAATAGAGTCACCTCATAATTAAGGTCTCCCTGGGAGTGTCCCAAATTATTTATGTAACAGCAAAGTGTAGAAAGTTAGTCTTGCTAATATAGTCACCTCACAATTATGGTCACCTTGAAACAGTCCCTCATTATTTCTGTACCAGTAAAGTGTAGAAATTAGTACTATCAAAACAGTCACCAGACTATTAAGGACACCCTGGTACAGTCCGAAATTAAAATGATTTGTGTACCAGTAAAGTGTATACCATTAAAATGTAGAAGTTAGTCCTGCTAATACAGTCACCTCATAATTAAGGTCACCTTGGTACAGTCCCTTATTATTTATATACCAGTAAAGTGTAGAAATAGGTCCTGCTAATATATTCACCAGACCATTACCAAGACAGTACAACATTATTTCTGCACAAGTAAAATGTGGATGTTAGTCCTCTAATAGTCACCTCACAATTAAAATCACCCTGGAACATTAAAAAATTGTTGTATAACAATGAAGCATAGAAGTTAGTCCTTCTAATTAAGGTCACACTGGGACAGTCCCAAATGATTTCTGTACCAGTAAAGTGAAGAAGTTATTCTAGCTAATACAGTGACCTCACAATGAAGGTCACCTTTGTACAGTCTGAAATTATTTCTGTAGCAGTAACGTGTAGAAGTTAGTACTGTTCATTAGGGTTACCATGGTACAGTCCCAAATTATTTCTGTACCAGTAAAATGTAGAAGTTAGTCCTGCTAATACAGTCTTCTCACAATTAAGGTCACCCAAAGACAGTACCAAATGATTTCTGTATATGTAAAGTGTAGAATTTAGTCCTGGTAATACAGTTACCTCACAATTAAGGTCACCTTGGTAGTCTGAAATTATTTCTACACCAGTAAAATGTAGAAGGATACTCCTGCTAGTAGAATCACCTCATAATTAAGGTCACCTTGGGAGTGTCCAAAATTATTTTTGCACCAGTAAGGTGTAGAAGTTAGTCCTGCTAATACAATCACCTAACAATTAAGGTCACCTTGGTACAATCACTCATTATTTCTGTACAAGTAAAGTGTAGAAGTTAGTGTTGCTAATACAGTCACCTCACAATTAAGTTCACCCTAGGAGACAAACAAATGATTTCTGTACCAGTAAAGTTGATACCATTAAAATGTAGAAGTTAGTCCTGCTAATACAGTCACCTCACAATTAAAGTCACCCTGGAAAAGTCCCAAAATATGTCTG
The DNA here is from genome assembly GCA_020002185.1 of Paraescarpia echinospica. Taxonomy (NCBI): domain Eukaryota; kingdom Metazoa; phylum Annelida; class Polychaeta; order Sabellida; family Siboglinidae; genus Paraescarpia; species Paraescarpia echinospica. The sequence goes on from CM034543.1 coordinate 48,624,162, forward strand.
TACCACTAAAGCATAGAAGTTAGACCTGTTAACTAAGGTCACCCTGGGAATTTCCCAAATGATTTCTGTACCAATAAAGTGAAGAAGTTATTCTAGCTAATACAGTGACCTCACAATGAAAGTAACCTAGCTACAGTCTGAAATAATTTCTGTAGCAGTAACGTGTAGATGCTAGTCCTGCTAATAAGGTCACCTCACAATTATGGTCACCTTGGTAGTCTGAAATCATTTCTACACCACAAAAATGTATGATACTCCTGCTAATAGAGTCACCTCATAATTAAGGTCACACTGGGAGTGTCCCTAATTATTTATGTAAGAGTAAAGTGTAGAAAGTTAGTCCTGCTAATATAATCACCTCACAATTAAGGTCACCTTGGTACAGCCCCTCATTATTTCTGTACCAGTAAAGTGTAGAAATTAGTATTATTAAAACAGTCACCTGACTATTAACGACACCCTGGTACAGTCCGAAATTATTTCTGTACAGGTAAAATGTAGAAATTAGTCCTACTAATACAGTCACCTCACAATTAAGGTCTCCATAGGAGAGCACCAAATTATTTTTGCACCAGTAAGGTGTATAAGTTAGTCCTGCTAATAAGGTCACCTCACAAATGAGGTCACCTTGGTAGTCTGAAATTAGTTCTACAGCAGTAAAATGTGGAAGTTAGTCCTGCTAATACAGTCACCTCACAATTAAGGTTACTTATCTGTTGTTGTGTATTTGTTGTTCTACCTTCTGCACCAGTCACTTGGGAATCAAGACAAAGAACGTCGCCTGAAACAGAAAAGCATTTTCTATCAATGCCAATCTATTGCACATGCATGGATCATCATATCTGAAAAGTATGTCCAAAAAGTCTAAAACGTTTTTTATAAAAGCGATTTAGTTTTACTTAATTCCTGAGGCTTGATAATAGTTTACTTTTTCCAGTATATTTGTATTATATAAACGCTATCATTGACATATATTCAAATAATATATCAAGTAACGGAGCATGTATCTTTTAAAGATGGCTTACATATGTTCTATCAGAGGCAAATTATAAAAGTGGTTAATGACACATGGTTTCTACATTTTGCAAAAAATTATGAATAGAGTTATTGCCTCACAATTAAGTTCACCCTAGCACAGTACCAAAAGATTTATGTACCAGTAAAATGTAGAAGTTAGTTCAGATAATACAGTCACCTCATAATTACGGTCACCCTGGGAGAGTCCCAAATTATTTATGTAACAATAAAATGTAGAAAGTTAGTACTGCTAATACAGTCACCTCACAATTAAGGTTACTTATCTGTTGCTGTGTATTTGTTGGTCTACCTTCTGCACCAGTCACTCGGGAATCAAGTCCACGAACCTCTCCTGAGACAGAAATGCATTTTCTACCAATGTCCATCTAATGCACATGTATGGATCATCAGAACTAAAAAGTATGTCCAAAACGTCTATTGCATTTATTATAAAGGCGATTTAGTTTTATTTAATTCATGAAGCTTTATAATAAGTTATTTTTTCCAGTATACCTGTATTATATAGATGATATCAATGACAGAAATTCAAATAAAAGATGGAGTAACAGAGCATGTAACTTTTAAAGATGGCTTACATATGTTCTATCAGTGCCAAATGGTACAACTGGGTAATGACAGATGGTTTCTACATTTTGTAAAAAATGATGTTTAGAGCTATTGCCTCAGAACTGTCACCCATGGACAGTACCAAATGATGAAGTTAGTCCTACTAATACAGTCACCTCACAATTAAGGTCACCGTGGTACAGTCTGAAATTATTTCTGTATTAGTAAAGTGTGGAAGTTAGTCCTGCTAATACAGTCAACTGTCTATTAAGGTCAACCTGGTACAGTCACAAATTACTTATGTACCAGTAAAATATATAAGTTAGTCCTGCTAATACAATCACCTCACAGTTAAGGTCACCTTGGAACAGTCCCACATTATTTCTGTACCAGTAAAGTGTAGAAGTTAGTCCTGCTAATATAGTCACATTACAATTAAGGCCACGTTGTAACAGTCCCTCATTATTTCTGTACCAGTAAAGTGTAGAAGTTATTACTGCTACTACAGTCACCTCACAATTAAGGTCACCCAAAGACAGTACTAAATAATTTGTGTACCATTAAAGTGTAGAAGTTAGTCCTGTTAATACAGTCACCTCACAATTAAGGTCACCTTGTTACAGTCCCACATTATTTCTGTACCGGTAAAGTGTAGAAATTGGCCCTGCTAATACAGTCACCTCCCAAGTAAGGTCACCCTAGGACAGAACTAAATTATTTCTGCTCAAGTAAAGTGTGGATGTTATTCCTGATAATACTGTCACCTCACAATTAAAATCACCCTGGAACATTCCCAATTTTTTGTATAACAATCAAGTGTAGAAGTTAATCCTGCTAAATAAAGTAACCCTGAGAGTTCCAAATTATTTTGGCACCAGTAAAGTGTGGAAGTTAGTCCAGCTAATACAGTCACCTCACAATTAAAGTCACCCTGGAACAGTCCCAAAATATGTCTGTATCACTAAAGCATAGGAGTTAGTCATGTTAATTAAGGTCACCCTGGGACAGTCCCAGATGATTTCTGTACGAATAAAGTAAAGAAGTTAGTCTAGCGAATACAGTGACCTCACAATGAAGGTCACCTTGGTACAGTCTGTAATTATTTCTGTAGCAGTAAAATGTAGAAGTTAGTCCTGCTAATACAGTCATCTCACAATAACGGTCACCCAAAGACAGTACCAAATGATTTCTGTACATGTAAAGTGTATAATTTAGTCCTGGTAATACAGTTACCTCACAATTAAGGTCACGTTGGTAGTCTGAAATTATTTCTACACCAGTAAAATGTAGAAGGATATTCCTGCTAATAGAGTCACCTCATAATTAAGGTCACCCTGGGAGTGTCCGAAATTATTTTTGCACCAGTAAGGTGTAGAAGTTAGTCCTGCTAATACAATCACCTCATAATTAAGGTCGCACTGGGAGAGTCCAAAATTATTGATGAACCAGTAAAGTGTAGAAATTAATTCTGCTAATACAGTCACTTCACTATTAAGGTCACCTTGGTACAATCACTCATTATATCTGTACAAGTAAAGTGTAGAAGTTAGTGCTGCTAATACAGTCACCTCACAATTAAGTTCACCCTAGGACACAACCAAATGATTTCTATACCAGTAAAGTGTGTACCATTAAAATGTAGAAGTTAGTCCTGCTAATACAGTCACCTCATAATTAAGGTCACCTTGGTACAGTGCCTTATTATTTCTGTACCAGTAAAGTGTAGAAATAGATCCTGATACTACATTCAACTGACCATTACCAAGACAGTACAAAATTATTTCTGCACAAGTAAAATGTGGATGTTAGTCTTGCTAATACAGTCACCTCACAATTAAAATCACCCTGGAACATTCCAAAATTTTTCTATAACTATAAAGCATAAATGAGAGTATGCTGCACCGGCACGATGCGGCATACATGTTTTTGTGCGGGCAACAATGCAGACAAGTGATGATTGGCCCAGTGGATTATTCTAATTATATGCTAATTCAACGTAGCCGTGGGCGCAAAGGACCAATCAGCGCATAGTAGTAGCGCGCAGTTGTAGCGCGCGCTAGAAGTTGGCCACTTTGGTTTGAGAGAACAAACTATTCGGTTGAGTTTTGCGTTCTGTTACTGCGTTTTCATTGCCGTCATTTTTTCACATCGTCATCACCAATTTTTGCGTTGCGTTTCCTCTGCGTCGGATCTTCCACGGAAGGTGATTGCGGGACACTTCGGCCGGTTCCAGCTGAGTATTTTCGTTGTTTGTAATTCCCTTTGTTGGCCGCCATTTTGTGCGTAGAGTTCGTCGCTGGCCTTTACCATGTCAGTGGCGAATTCAGAGATCGCTTCTTCGCCGTGTAAAGTTTTAGTTTTAGGCCACAGTCATGTATATTGGGTGGGCGCATTTGTGCAGTCGGCAAGTCCGACTGGGTTGTTTGCCGAGTTCGCGGTGCACGGCCGACCCTGCGATATCTCATATGAGGGCATTCGCGGGGCTCGGTTCGCTACACTGTTGGCTCCGGCGACGATGGCCCGAATTGTCGCCCGTCGTGCGGACGTTGTAGTCGTGCACATTGGAGGGAATGACATTACTGGTACTCCCATTCTAATTGCACTGGACGTTCAGCGTCTGGCGCGACGGCTGATCAGTTCGGGCGTGCGTCGTGTGGTGATTTGCCAGGTTTGCCGGCGGCAGAAATGGCGCCATGGTAGCTATGAGGTGGGTGCCGCTCAGGTTATGGAGATAAATCGGTACCTGGAGGCGTTTTGCCAGGATTCTGAGGGGATAATTTTCTGGAGGCATAAGCGCCTGTGGAACAGTGTCCGGGACGTTTTTCGACGGGATGGGGTGCATTTTTCCGACACCGGCAACTACCGGCTATACCGTAGTCGGCGGGGTGCGATATTCAAGGCTGTGGGGCAGATCTTTGGTTAATGGGGTAAATCTTGGTAGGCGGGGCACATCCTTGGTTAGTGGGGCAAATCTTTGGTTAAAACATCGCTCTGACCACGCGGAACTAGCATAACCGGGCGGCATTCCTAGGCTAAAAGAAATAGTATAGGTCACTTTGAATAAAATGTTTCGCAATTGTCGGTCGTTGTAGCGTGTTCACATGGTAGTCCTTTTTTATAAATGATGGTATGGTTACACGCACTGTCGTGCTACGTCACTATTTTGCTATTTGGTGCAATATGTTGTAGTATCCACACTAATTTGTCGTTTTACTATCTGCTGCTCAGATCTTACATCGTCACACACGCTGTAACCCTCTCTCACACGCTACGTAGTGCTGTCGCGTTTTCACACAGTAGTCCTTGTTTATAAATGATGATATGGCTACACGCAAGGTAGTGCTACGTCACTGTTTTGCTGCCTAGTGCAGTTTGTTGCGTGTCAACACAGTATACCTTCGTTTCCAATTTGCTGCTCTGGCAGATTTTGGAGTTACACATTCTGTCATGCTCTCTCACACGTAACGTAGTGCTCTGTCACTGGTTGCTGCTTTGGCAGTTTGTTGCGTTTCAACACAGTATACGGCTTTATAAATGATGGTATGGTTACACGCAATGTAGTGCTACGTCACTGTTTTGCTGCCTGGTGCAGTTTGTTGCGTGTCAACACAGTATACCTTCGTTTCCAAATTGCTGCTCTGGCAGATTTTGGAGTTACACATTCTGTCATGCTCTCTCACACGTAACGTAGTGCTTTGTCATTGTTTGCTGCCTGGTGCAGTTTGTTGCGTGTCAACACAGTATACCTTCGTTTCCAAATTGCTGCTCTGGCAGATTGTGGAGTTACACATTCTGTCATGCTCTCTCACACGTAACGTAGTGCTTTGTCACTGTTTGCTGCTTGGGCAGTTTGTTGCGTTTCACACAGTATACGGTTTTTATAAATGATGGTATGGATACACGCAACGTAGTGCTACGTCACTGTTTTGCTGCCTTGTGCAATTTGTTGCGTGTCAACATAGTATACCATTGTTTCTAATTTGCTGCTCGGGCAGATTCTGGAGTTGCACACACTGTCTTACTCTCTCACACGTAACGTAGTGCTTTGTCACTGTTTGCTGCTTGTGCAGTTTGTTGCGTTTCACACAGTATACGGTTTTATAAATGATGGTATGGGTACACGCAACGTAGTGCTACGTCACTGTTTTGCTGCCTTGTGCAGTTTGTTGCGTGTCGACACAGTATACCTTCTTTTCCACTTTGCTGCTCTGGCAGACTTTGGAGTTACACATTCTGTCATGCTCTCTCACACGTAACGTAGTGCTTTGTCACTGGTTGCTGCTTTGGCAGTTTGTTGCGTTTAAACACAGTATACGGCTTTATAAATGATGGTATGGTTACACGCAAGGTAGTGCTACGTCACTGTTTTGCTGCCTGGTGCAGTTTGTTGCGTGTCAACACAGTATACCTTCGTTTCCAAATTGCTGCTCTGGCAGATTGTGGAGTTACACATTCTGTCATGCTCTCTCACACGTAACGTAGTGCTTTGTCACTGTTTGCTGCTTTGGCAGTTTGTTGCGTTTCACACAGTATACGGTTTTTATAAATGATGGTATGGGTACACGCAACGTAGTGCTACGTCACTGTTTTGCTGCCTTGTGCAGTTTGTTGCGTGTCGACACAGTATACCTTCTTTTCCACTTTGCTGCTCTGGCAGATTTTGGAGTTACACATTCTGTCATGCTCTCTCACACGTAACGTAGTGCTTTGTCACTGGTTGCTGCTTTGGCAGTTTGTTGCGTTTCACACAGTATACGGTTTTTATAAATGATGGTATGGGTACACGCAACGTAGTGCTACGTCACTGTTTTGCTGCCTTGTGCAGTTTGTTGCGTGTCAACATAGTATACCATTGTTTCACACAGTATACGGTTTTATACACGATGGTATGGTTACACGCAACGTAGTGCTACGTCACTGTTTTGCTGCTTGGTGCAGGTTTCCAATTTGCAGCTCCGGCAGGTTTTACAGTTACACACACTGTCTTACTCTCTCACACGTCTGGTATAATTTACACACTCATAGAGTGCCTTGTCACGATTAGCTGCTGTGACAGTTGGTTGGTGCGTACTAAGGGTGGCGCATGTTTCATAACCTGACAGTGGTCAGCACACACATTATTGCCATTTAGGTTGGGATGTGTGCGGTTGGTCATTGTTTATCTTTGTTCCTTATGCAGTGTTTTGCGGTTGTAGCATGCCTCCAGCCACAGCACCACCGGGACGCGGGCGCCCACCACGGAGCGAGGCGACCACACGACAGACCCGTTCACGCACTCGGGCTGTTGAGTCAAATCAACCACAAAGTGTCGCGCCACTGCCGAGTCGGCCGTCCGGGGCTACGTCGAGACCGTCTCGCCCCCCGGTCAGCGCAGCGCCTCGAAGCCGCCACTGTCTCGTATCTGCCTCCGGTGTCGATGGGACGACCGCCATGGGAAACCTGATGAATTTCCGGGGGTTATTGACAGTAAATTGGCAAAGGAGTTTGGATTAGGCAGAATACTTGGTCCATATGCTGTTCCACCATTTGATGTTTATTATAGAATATCACCTCTGGGCGTTGTCCCTAAGAAAACACCAGGTGAATTTCGCATGATACATCATCTATCGTACCCGGAAGGATCTTCAGTCAATGACTTTATTCCTTAAGAATTCTCTTCCGTCCAATATGCAACGATTTATGATGCCATTGATTTTATTAAGCGTTCAGCAGGGCTTGTTTACATGGCTACGGTCGACATTGAATCAGCTTTTCGGACAATTCCAATTTCACCAGCGGACAGACCGTTACTGGGTTTTAAGTGGAGGGGCCAGTTTTTCATGGACGCAGTGCTTCCTATGGGTTGTTCGAGTGCATCGGCTATCTTTGAGCGTTTTAGTACAGCGTTAGAATGGGCTGCCAAGGTTAAATTACAGGTAACTGAAGTGATACATGTAATCGATGATTTTCTCCTGCTGGCATCCTCATTTGAGAAGTGCAATGATGACCTTAGGGCTTTTATCACAATGTGTGAACAGATTGGGGTACCGCTTGCTCCGGGAAAAACGGTGGGCCCATCCACCGCACTCCCTTTTCTGGGTATCATCCTGGATACCGTCCAAATGCATGCTAGACTTCCAGATGATAAGGTTGAAAAAGCTAGGGCATTACTTTTGAGTTTTCAGTCTAAGCAGACGGTCACACTTAAGGAATTGCAACAGTTAATCGGGGTGCTTTCATTTGCTTCGGCCGTCGTGGTCCCTGACCGGCCATTTCTCAGGCGTTTAATCGACCAAACCATGGGTAAGCTTAAACCGCACTATCACATTCGTTTAAACAGACAAACTAAACTTGACCTAGGAGTATGGTTGGAATTTCTCCAGCATTTTAATGGCAAGGCCTTTTTTCTGGATGAGAAATTTCTGACAGGTGACTACCTCCGACTATACACTGATGCAGAATGGTTTTGTGGTCTCTGGCCGGTGGAGTGGCGTTCATTCAATGTCACGGTTTTGGAGTTGTATCCTATAGTAGCAGCAGTACATGTGTGGGGTAATGTTTGGGAGAATAAAAGCGTATGCTTCTTTACGAATAACGAGGCCCTGGTACCTGTGATTAATAACCAGACATCGCAGGAATCCCACATCATGGCCCTAGTCCGTCCCCTGGTATTGGCATGTCTGCGGTTTAATATCAACTTTACAGCACGACATATCCCAGGCCGTTTTAACACGCTGGCTGATAAATTATCTCGTTCACAGGTGGAAGAGTTACACGCACTGGCGCCATGGGCGAATGCCAACCCAGTGGAAGGGCCCCACAGTGTGTCCCCAGCCAGCTTAGACAGTCTTTCAGCAGGTTGATGGAGGCCTCATTGGCACCATCTTCTCGACTACATTATGAGCGTGCATGGAAAAAGTTGGTTGCATTCCATGAGTCATTATTTCTCACAACTTGTATGCCTGTTTCTATACCTATGATGTTGCTATTTATTGCCCTCCTCCATGCTACGGGCGCTGCTCCGACATCCATTGTTTCAACCGTGTCAGCTATCGCTTATTTCCATAATACTAATGGTTTTGCCGACCCATCCAATTGTTTCCTGGTAGCTAAGTTGTTAGCAGGTGCACGTAATCTCGGGTCAGTGTCTGATGTCCGTCTGCCTGTCACCATACCAGTGCTTGCACGCTGGATACAGGCGTTACCCACGGTGTTTTCATCGCATTACAAGTGTCTCGTGCTCCGGGCAATGATGGTACGTGCCTTCAAAGCGTATCTGCGCATTGGGGAAATGGTGCCTCGGGCCCGGAAGATGGTCCACGGATGTTTGCAGGTGGGCGACGTTTTACTGTCAGGAGAGTTGATTATGCTTTCCTTCCGGCGCTTTAAACATAGCGCTCGGCAGGGTCCGCAATCTCTCCAGGTCAGAGGCGAATGCATACATGGGTCAGCTATCCATCCGGCTGCTTTCCTCCGGGAATTTCAGCAGGCTAGAGGTGCACTTCCAGGTTTGCTCTTTGCGCACCCCGATGGCTCCCCCATGTTGCGTAGGGAATTTGATGGGTTCCTAAAGAAGCTGTTGGTTTTCTGTGGTTATGAGACTAGCGCCTTTAAGGGGCACAGCTTCCGCATCGGGGCAGCCACTGCTGCGGCTCTGAGAGGCGAATCAGATGCACAGATCAGGGCGGCAGGTAGATGGACATCGGATGCGTTTAAGAAATACATTAGGATTGCTTGAATGAGAGCGTTTGCGTTGTCGTCCTTTTACAGTTTTATATTCGTGGGGTGGTCACAGGTTGAGGTGACCGGTGGCATAATCGACCCCACTTTTAAGGTTTAGCCTCAGTTATATATAGTGTAATGCGTCAGCGGGTAGTGTTGGTTTTAGATTTGGTGTGGTTGACTGGTGTGCTTGGCTAGTATTATACTGTGCAGTAGGTCTATGGTGATTTTAGCAGTAATGACATTGTTTGATATATGATATCATGTATACCAATACTGCTTGTTTTATGTGCCGAAATGTGGGCTCGGTCAACCTGAGGTACAGGAGACTAGCATGGGCTCAGTCACAGGCCTGGCCTTGGGATGTCGAGCCCACATTTCTCTCTTATCACGTTAATAAATAAACGTCATTCATTTGGCCTTTTTTCATCACTATATTGGACTCTGTGTTGTTGCTTGCATAAATGAGAGTATGCTGCACCGGCACGATGCGGCATACATGTTTTTGTGCGGGCAACAATGCAGACAAGTGATGATTGGCCCAGTGGATTATTCTAATTATATGCTAATTCAACGTAGCCGTGGGCGCAAAGGACCAATCAGCGCATAGTAGTAGCGCGCAGTTGTAGCGCGCGCTAGAAGTTGGCCACTTTGGTTTGAGAGAACAAACTATTCGGTTGAGTTTTGCGTCCCTCCCATCCCACCCACTTCTATAGAGTTTAGCATTAATAACACATGTGCATCATTAGTGGAAGAGGGGTCGTCAGCATATCTCAATGCTTTCCCCATTTTCTTAGTTCAGGTGGACAATGTGTTCACGGGGTTTTGATGCAGAGACAGCTCGCTTCTCTTCCACTGATGATTTTAGTTAGGTAGGACAGGCATAATCGACCCCACTTTTAAGGTTTAGCCTCAGTTATATATAGTGTAATGCGTCAGCGGGTAGTGTTGGTTTTAGATTTGGTGTGGTTGACTGGTGTGCTTGGCTAGTATTATACTGTGCAGTAGGTCTATGGTGATTTTAGCAGTAATGACATTGTTTGATATATGATATCATGTATACCAATACTGCTTGTTTTATGTGCCGAAATGTGGGCTCGGTCAACCTGAGGTACAGGAGACTAGCATGGGCTCAGTCACAGGCCTGGCCTTGGGATGTCGAGCCCACATTTCTCTCTTATCACGTTAATAAATAAACGTCATTCATTTGGCCTTTTTTCATCACTATATTGGACTCTGTGTTGTTGCTTGCATAAAAGTTAGTCCTGCTAATTAAGGTCACACTGGGACAGTACCAAATGATTTCTGTACCAGTAAAGTGCAGAAGTTAGTCCCGTTAATTCAGTCACCTCACAATTAAGGTCACCTTCGTACAGTCCCTCATTATTTCTGTACCAGTAAAGTGTATAAGATAGTCATTCTAATAGTCACCTCACAATTAAGGTTACCAATGCACAGTCTGAAATTACTTCTGGACCAATAAAGTGTAGAAATTAGGCAGGCTAATACAGTCACCTGACTATTAAGGACACCCTATTAGAGTCCGAAATTATTTCTGTAACAACAAAATGTAGAAGTTAGCCCTACTAATACAGTCATCTCACAGTTAAGGTCACCTTCGTACTGTCCAACATTATTTTTGTACCAGTAGAGTGTAGGAAGTTAGTTCTGCTGATACAGTCACCTCACAAATCAGGTCACTTTGGTACAATCCCACATTATTTCTGTACCAGTAAAGTGTAGAAGTTAGTCCTGCTAATACAGTCACATCACAATTAAGGTCATCCTTGGACTGTACCAAATGATTTCTGTACCAGTAAAGTGTGGAAGTTAGTCCTGCTAATACAGTTACCTCACAATTAAGTTCACCCAAAGACAGAAACAAATGATTTCTGTACATGTAAAGTGTAGAATTTAGTCTTGGTAATACAGTTACCTCACAATTAAGGTCACCATGGTACAGTGACACATTATTTCGGTAATAAGAAAGTGTATAATTTACCCCTTGTAAAACAGTCACCTCACAATTAAGGTCACCCTAAGAGATTACCAAATTATTTCTGCACCAGGAAGGTGAGGAAGTTATTCCTGATGATACAGTCACCTCACAAATAAAGACACCTTGGTACAATCCTACATTATTTTTGTACCAGTAAAGTGTAGAAGTTAGTCCTGCTAATACAGTCACCTCATAATTAAGGTCACCCTGGGAGATTCCCAAATTATTTATATACCAGTAAACTGTAGAAATTAATCCTGCTAATACAGTCACTTGACTATTAAGGTCAACATGGTACAGTCCCAAATTATTTCTGTACCAGTAAAATGTAGAAGTTAGTCCTGCTAATACAGTTACCTCACAATTAAGTTCACCCAAAGACAGTACCAAATGATTTCTCTACAAGAAAAGTGTAGATGTTAGTCCTACTAATACAGTCACCTCACAATTAAGGTCATCCTAGGACTGTACCAAATGATTTCTGTACCAGTAAAGTGTGGAAGTTAGTCCTGCTAATATAGTCACCTCACAATTAAAGTCACCCTGGAAAAGTCCCAAAATATGTCTGTACCACTAAAGCATAGAAATTAGACCTGTTAACTAAGGTCACTCTGGGACAGTCCCAAATGATTTCTGTACCAATAAAGTGAAGAAGTTATTCTAGCTAATACAGTGACCTCACAATAAAGGTCATCTTGCTACAGTCTGAAATTATTTCTGTAGCAGTAATGTGTAGATGTTAGTCCTGCTAATAAGGTCACCTCACAATTATGGTCACCTTGGTAGTCTTAAATTATTTCTACACCAGTAAAATGTAGAAGGATACTGCTGCTAATAGAGTCACCTCATAATTAAGGTCACCCTGGGAGTGTCCCAAATTATTTATGTAACAGCAAAGTGTAGAAAGTTAGTCCTGCTAATATAGTCACCTCACAATTATGGTCACCTTGAAACAGTCCCTCATTATTTCTGTACCAGTAAAGTGTAGAAATTAGTACTATCAAAACAGTCACCAGACTATTAAGGACACCCTGGTACAGTCCGAAATTATTTCTGTAGAGGTAAAATGTAGAAATTAGTCGTACTGATACAGTCACCTCACAATTAAGGTCACCCTAGGAAAGTACCAAATTATTTTTGCACCAGTAAGGTGTAGCAGTTAGTCCTGCTAATACAATTACCTAAGAATTAAGGTCACCTTGGTACAATCACTCATTATTTCTGTACAAGTAAAGAGTAGAAGTTAGTGCTGCTAATACAGTGACCTCACAATTAAGTTCACCCTAGGACAGACCTAAATGATTTGTGTACCAGTAAAGTGTATACCATTAAAATGTAGAAGTTAGTCCTGCTAATACAGTCACCTCATAATTAAGGTCACCTTGGTACAGTCCCTTATTATTTATGTACCAGTAAAGTGTAGAAATAGGTCCTGCTAATACATTCACCTGACCATTACCAAGACAGTACAAAATTATTTCTGCACAAGTAAAATGTGGATGTTAGTCCTGCTAATACAGTCACCTCACAATTAAAATCACCCTGGAACATTACAAAATTGTTGTATAACAATGAAGCATAGAAGTTAGTCCTTCTAATTAAGGTCACACTGGGACAGTCCCAAATGATTTCTGTACCAGTAAAGTGAAGAAGTTATTCTAGCTAATACAGTGACCTCACAATGAAGGTCACCTTTGTACAGTCTGAAATTATTTCTGTAGCAGTAACGTGTAGAAGTTAGTACTGTTCATTAGGGTTACCATGGTACAGTCCCAAATTATTTCTGTACCAGTAAAATGTAGAAGTTAGTCCTGCTAATACAGTCTTCTCACAATTAAGGTCACCCAAAGACAGTACCAAATGATTTCTGTATATGTAAAGTGTAGAATTTAGTCCTGGTAATACAGTTACCTCACAATTAAGGTCACCTTGGTAGTCTGAAATTATTTCTACACCAGTAAAATGTAGAAGGATACTCCTGCTAGTAGAATCACCTCATAATTAAGGTCACCCTGGGAGTGTCCAAAATTATTTTTGCACCAGTAAGGTGTAGAAGTTAGTCCTGCTAATACAATCACCTAACAATTAAGTTCACCTTGGTACAATCACTCATTATTTCTGTACAAGTAAAGTGTAGAAGTTAGTGTTACTAATACAGTTACCTCACAATTAAGTTCACCCTAGGACACAAACAAATGATTTCTGTACCAGTAAAGTTGATACCATTAAAATGTAGAAGTTAGTCCTGCTAATACAGTCACCTCACAATTAAAGTCACCCTGGAAAAGTCCCAAAATATGTCTGTACCACTAAAGCATAGAAGTTAGACCTGTTAACTAAGGTCACCCTGGGAATTTCCCAAATGATTTCTGTACCAATAAAGTGAAGAAGTTATTCTAGCTAATACAGTGACCTCACAATGAAAGTAACCTAGCTACAGTCTGAAATTATTTCTGTAGCAGTAACGTGTAGATGTTAGTCCTGCTAATAAGGTCACCTCACAATTATGGTCACCTTGGTAGTCTGAAATCATTTCTACACCACAAAAATGTAGGATACTCCTGCTAATAGAGTCACCTCATAATTAAGGTCACCTTAGGAGTGTCCCAAATTATTTATGTAACAGTAAAGTGTACAAAGTTAGTCCTACTAATATAATCACCTCACAATTAAGGTCACCTTGGTACAGCCCTTCATTATTTCTGTACCAGTAAAGTGTAGAAATTAGTATTACTAAAACAGTCACCTGACTATTAAAGACACCCTGGTACAATCCCAAATTATTTCTGTACAGGTAAAATGTAGAAATTAGTCCTACTAATACAAACACCTCACAATTAAGGACACCCTAGGAGATTACTAAATTATTTTTGCACCAGTAAGGTGTAGAAGTTAGTCCTGCTAATACAATCACCTAAAAATTAAGGTCACCTTGCTACAATCACTCATTATTTCTTTACAAGTAAAGTGTAGAAGTTAGTGCTGCTAATACAGTCACCTCACAATTAAGTTCACCCTAGGACAGAACCAAATGATTTCTGTACTAGTAAAGTGTATACCATTAAAATGTAGAAGTTAGTCCTGCTAATACAGTCACCTCATAATTAAGGTCACCTTGGTACAGTCCCTTATTATTTCTGTACCAGTAAAGTGTAGAAATAGGTCCTGCTAATATATTCACCTGACCATTACAAAGACAATATAAAATGATTTCTGCAGAAGTAAAATGTGGATGTTAGTCCTCTAATACAGTCATCTCACAATTAAGATCATCTTGGTATAGAAACACATTATTTCTGTAATAATAAAGGGTAGAATTTACTCGATGTAAAACTGTCACCTCACAATTAAGGTCACCCTAAGAGAGTACTAAATTATTTCTGCACCAGGAAGGTGAGGATGTTATTCCTGATAATACAGTCACCTCACAAATAAAGACACCTTGGTACAATCCTACTTTATTTCTGTACCAGTAAAGTGTAGAAGTTAGTCCTGCTAATACAATAACCTCACAATTAAGGTCACCTTCATACAGTCCCATATTATGTTTGTACCAGTAGAGAGTAGGAAGTTAGTTCTGCTGATACAGTCACCTCACAAATCAGGTCACTTTTGTACAATCCCACATTATTTCTGTACCAGTAAAGTGTAGATGTTAGTCCTGCTAATACAGTCACCTAACAATGAAGGTCACCTTGGTACAGTCTTAAATTATTTCTGTAGCAGTAACGTGTAGAAGTTAGTTCTGCTAATACAGTCACCTCATAATTAAGATCACACTGGGAGAGTCCCAAATTATTTATGTACCAGTAAAGTGTAGAAATTAGTCCTGCTAATACAGTCACCTGACTATTAAGGACACCCTGGTACAGTCCCAAATTATATCTGTAACAACAAAATGTAGAAGTAAGTCCTACTAATACAGTCATCTCACAATTAAGGTCACCTTGGTACAGTGGCACATTATTTCTGTAATAATAGTGTAGAATTTTCCCCTTGTAAAACAATCACCTCACAATTAAGGTCACCCTAAGAGAGTACCAAATTATTTCTGCACCAGGAAGGTGAGGAAGTTATTCCTGATGATACAGTCACCTCACAAATAAAGACACCTTGGTACAATCCTACATTATTTTTGTACCAGTAAAGTGTAGAAGTTAGTCCTGCTAATACAGTCACCTCACAATTAAGGTCACCTTCATACAGTCCCATATTATTTCTGTACCACTAAAGTGTAGAAGTTAGTCCTGCTAATACAGTCACCTTACAATTAAGGTCATGCTAGGACTGTACCAAATGATTTCTGTACCAGTAAAGTGTGGAAGTTAGTCCTGCTAATATAGTCACCTCACAATTAAAGTCACCCTGGAACAGTCCCAAAATATGTCTGTACCACTAAAGCATAGAAGTTAGACCTGTCAATTAAGGTCACCCTGGGACAGTCCCAAATGATTTTTGTACCAATAAAATAAAGAAGTTATTCTAGCTAATACAGTGACCTCACAATGAAGGTCACCTTGCTACAGTCTGAAATTATTTCTATAGCAGTAACGTGTAGAAGTTAGTCCTGCTAATAAGGTCACCTCACAATTATGGTCACCTTGGTAGTCTTAAATTATTTGTACACCAGAAAAATGTAGAAGGATACTGCTGCTAATAGAGTCACCTCATAATTAAGGTCACCCTGGGAGTGTCCCAAATTATTTATGTAACAGTAAAGTGTAGAAAGTTAGTCCTGCTAATATAATCACCTCACAATTAAGGTCACCTTGGTACAGCCCCTCATTATTTCTGTACCAGTAAAGTGTAGAAATTAGTATTATTAAAACAGTCACCTGACTATTAATGACACCCTGGTACAGTCCGAAATTATTTCTGTACAGGTAAAATGTAGAAATTAGTCCTACTAATACAGTCACCTCACAATTAAGGTCTCCATAGGAGAGCACCAAATTATTTTTGCACCAGTAAGGTGTATAAGTTAGTCCTGCTAATAAGGTCACCTCACAAATGAGGTCACCTTGGTAGTCTGAAATTAGTTCTACAGCAGTAAAATGTGGAAGTTAGTCCTGCTAATACAGTCACCTCACAATTAAGGTTACTTATCTGTTGTTGTGTATTTGTTGTTCTACCTTCTGCACCAGTCACTTGGGAATCAAGACAAAGAACGTCGCCTGAAACAGAAAAGCATTTTCTATCAATGCCAATCTAATGCACATGCATGGATCATCATATCTGAAAAGTATGTCCAAAAAGTCTAAAACGTTTTTTATAAAAGCGATTTAGTTTTACTTAATTCCTGAGGCTTGATAATAGTTTACTTTTTCCAGTATATTTGTATTATATAAACGCTATCATTGACATATATTCAAATAATATATCAAGTAACGGAGCATGTATCTTTTAAAGATGGCTTACATATGTTCTATCAGAGGCAAATGATAAAAGTGGTTAATGACACATGGTTTCTACATTTTGCAAAAAATTATGAATAGAGTTATTGCCTCACAATTAAGGTCACCCTAGCACAGTACCAAAAGATTTATGTACCAGTAAAATGTAGAAGTTAGTTCAGATAATACAGTCACCTCATAATTACGGTCACCCTGGGAGAGTCCCAAATTATTTATGTAACAATAAAATGTAGAAAGTTAGTACTGCTAATACAGTCACCTCACAATTAAGGTTACTTATCTGTTGCTGTGTATTTGTTGGTCTACCTTCTGCACCAGTCACTCGGGAATCAAGTCCACGAACCTCTCCTGAGACAGAAATGCATTTTCTACCAATGTCCATCTAATGCACATGTATGGATCATCAGAACTAAAAAGTATGTCCAAAAAGTCTATTGCATTTATTATAAAGGCGATTTAGTTTTATTTAATTCATGAAGCTTTATAATAAGTTATTTTTTCCAGTATACCTGTATTATATAGATGATATCAATGACAGAAATTCAAATAAAAGATGGAGTAACAGAGCATGTAACTTTTAAAGATGGCTTACATATGTTCTATCAGTGCCAAATGGTACAACTGGGTAATGACAGATGGTTTCTACATTTTGTAAAAAATGATGTTTAGAGCTATTGCCTCAGAACTGAAGGTCACCCATGGACAGTACCAAATGATGAAGTTAGTCCTACTAATACAGTCACCTCACAATTAAGGTCACCGTGGTACAGTCTGAAATTATTTCTGTATTAGTAAAGTGTGGAAGTTAGTCCTGCTAATACAGTCAACTGTCTATTAAGGTCAACCTGGTACAGTCACAAATTACTTATGTACCAGTAAAATATAGAAGTTAGTCCTGCTAATACAATCACCTCACAGTTAAGGTCACCTTGGAACAGTCCCACATTATTTCTGTACCAGTAAAGTGTAGAAGTTAGTCCTGCTAATATAGTCACATTACAATTAAGGCCACCTTGTAACAGTCCCTCATTATTTCTGTACCAGTAAAGTGTAGAAGTTATTACTGCTACTACAGTCACCTCACAATTAAGGTCACTCAAAGACAGTACTAAATAATTTGTGTACCATTAAAGTGTAGAAGTTAGTCCTGTTAATACAGTCACCTCACAATTAAGGTCACCTTGTTACAGTCCCACATTATTTCTGTACCAGTAGTGTAGAAATTGGCCCTGCTAATACAGTCACCTCCCAAGTAAGGTCACCCTAGGACAGAACTAAATTATTTCTGCTCAAGTAAAGTGTGGATGTTATTCCTGATAATACTGTCACCTCACAATTAAAATCACCCTGGAACATTCCCAATTTTTTGTATAACAATCAAGTGTAGAAGTTAATCCTGCTAACTAAAGTCACCCTGAGAGTTCCAAATTATTTTGGCACCAGTAAAGTGTGGAAGTTAGTCCAGCTAATACAGTCACCTCACAATTAAAGTCACCCTGGAACAGTCCCAAAATATGTCTGTATCACTAAAGCATAGGAGTTAGTCCTGTTAATTAAGGTCACCCTGGGACAGTCCCAGATGATTTCTGTACGAATAAAGTAAAGAAGTTAGTCTAGCGAATACAGTGACCTCACAATGAAGGTCACCTTGGTACAGTCTGTAATTATTTCTGTAGCAGTAAAATGTAGAAGTTAGTCCTGCTAATACAGTCATCTCACAATAACGGTCACCCAAAGACAGTACCAAATTATTTCTGTACATGTAAAGTGTATAATTTAGTCCTGGTAATACAGTTACCTCACAATTAAGGTCACGTTGGTAGTCTGAAATTATTTCTACACCAGTAAAATGTAGAAGGATATTCCTGCTAATAGAGTCACCTCATAATTAAGGTCACCCTGGGAGTGTCCGAAATTATTTTTGCACCAGTAAGGTGTAGAAGTTAGTCCTGCTAATACAATCACCTCATAATTAAGGTCGCACTGGGAGAGTCCAAAATTATTGATGTACCAGTAAAGTGTAGAAATTAATTCTGCTAATACAGTCACTTCACTATTAAGGTCACCTTGGTACAATCACTCATTATATCTGTACAAGTAAAGTGTAGAAGTTAGTGCTGCTAATACAGTCACCTCACAATTAAGTTCACCCTAGGACACAACCAAATGATTTCTATACCAGTAAAGTGTGTACCATTAAAATGTAGAAGTTAGTCCTGCTAATACAGTCACCTCATAATTAAGGTCACCTTGGTACAGTGCCTTATTATTTCTGTACCAGTAAAGTGTAGAAATAGATCCTGATACTACATTCAACTGACCATTACCAAGACAGTACAAAATTATTTCTGCACAAGTAAAATGTGGATGTTAGTCTTGCTAATACAGTCACCTCACAATTAAAATCACCCTGGAACATTCCAAAAATTTTCTATAACTATAAAGCATAAAAGTTAGTCCTGCTAATTAAGGTCACACTGGGACAGTACCAAATGATTTCTGTACCAGTAAAGTGCAGAAGTTAGTCCCGTTAATTCAGTCACCTCACAATTAAGGTCACCTTCGTACAGTCCCTCATTATTTCTGTACCAGTAAAGTGTATAAGATAGTCATTCTAATAGTCACCTCACAATTAAGGTTACCAATGCACAGTCTGAAATTACTTCTGTACCAATAAAGTGTAGAAATTAGGCCTGCTAATACAGTCACATCACAATTAAGGTCACCTTGCTACAGTCTTAAATTATTTCTGTACCAGTAAAATGTAGAAGTTAGTCCTGCTAATACAGTTACCTCACAATTAAGTTCACCCAAAGACAGAAACAAATGATTTCTGTACATGTAAAGTGTAGAATTTAGTCTTGGTAATACAGTTACCTCACAATTAAGGTCACCATGGTACAGTGACACATTATTTCGGTAATAAGAAAGTGTATAATTTACCCCTTGTAAAACAGTCACCTCACAATTAAGGTCACCCTAAGAGAGTACCAAATTATTTCTGCACCAGGAAGGTGAGGAAGTTATTCCTGATGATACAGTCACCTCACAAATAAAGACACCTTGGTACAATCCTACATTATTTTTGTACCAGTAAAGTGTAGAAGTTAGTCCTGCTAATACAGTCACCTCATAATTAAGGTCACCCTGGGAGATTCCCAAATTATTTATATACCAGTAAACTGTATAAATTAATCCTGCTAATACAGTCACTTGACTATTAAGGTCAACATGGTACAGTCCCAAATTATTTCTGTACCAGTAAAATGTAGAAGTTAGTCCTGCTAATACAGTTACCTCACAATTAAGTTCACCCAAAGACAGTACCAAATGATTTCTGTACAAGAAAAGTGTAGATGTTAGTCCTACTAATACAGTCACCTCACAATTAAGGTCATCCTAGGACTGTACCAAATGATTTCTGTATCAGTAAAGTGTGGAAGTTAGTCCTGCTAATATAGTCACCTCACAATTAAAGTCACCCTGGAAAAGTCCCAAAATATGTCTGTACCATTAAAGCATAGAAGTTAGACCTGTTAACTAAGGTCACTCTGGGACAGTCCCAAATGATTTCTGTACCAATAAAGTGAAGAAGTTATTCTAGCTAATACAGTGACCTCACAATAAAGGTCATCTTGCTACAGTCTGAAATTATTTCTGTAGCAGTAACGTGTAGATGTTAGTCCTGCTAATAAGGTCACCTCACAATTATGGTCACCTTGGTAGTCTTAAATTATTTCTACACCAGTAAAATGTAGAAGGATACTGCTGCTAATAGAGTCACCTCATAATTAAGGTCACCCTGGGAGTGTCCCAAATTATTTATGTAACAGCAAAGTGTAGAAAGTTAGTCCTGCTAATATAGTCACCTCACAATTAAGGTCACCTTGAAACAGTCCCTCATTATTTCTGTACCAGTAAAGTGTAGAAATTAGTACTATCAAAACAGTCACCAGACTATTAAGGACACCCTGGTACAGTCCGAAATTATTTCTGTAGAGGTAAAATGTAGAAATTAGTCGTACTGATACAGTCACCTCACAATTAAGGTCACCCTAGGAAAGTACCAAATTATTGTTGCACCAGTAAGGTGTAGCAGTTAGTCCTGCTAATACAATTACCTAAGAATTAAGGTCACCTTGGTACAATCACTCATTATTTCTGTACAAGTAAAGAGTAGAAGTTAGTGCTGCTAATACAGTGACCTCACAATTAAGTTCACCCTAGGACAGACCTAAATGATTTGTGTACCAGTAAAGTGTATACCATTAAAATGTAGAAATTAGTCCTGCTAATACAGTCACCTCATAATTAAGGTCACCTTGGTACAGTCCCTTATTATTTATGTACCAGTAAAGTGTAGAAATAGGTCCTGCTAATACATTCACCTGACCATTACCAAGACAGTACAAAATTATTTCTGCACAAGTAAAATGTGGATGTTAGTCCTGCTAATACAGTCACCTCACAATTAAAATCACCCTGGAACATTACAAAATTGTTGTATAACAATGAAGCATAGAAGTTAGTCCTTCTAATTAAGGTCACACTGGGACAGTCCCAAATGATTTCTGTACCAGTAAAGTGAAGAAGTTATTCTAGCTAATACAGTGACCTCACAATGAAGGTCACCTTTGTACAGTCTGAAATTATTTCTGTAGCAGTAACGTGTAGAAGTTAGTACTGTTCATTAGGGTTACCATGGTACAGTCCCAAATTATTTCTGTACCAGTAAAATGTAGAAGTTAGTCCTGCTAATACAGTCTTCTCACAATTAAGGTCACCCAAAGACAGTACCAAATGATTTCTGTATATGTAAAGTGTAGAATTTAGTCCTGGTAATACAGTTACCTCACAATTAAGGTCACCTTGGTAGTCTGAAATTATTTCTACACCAGTAAAATGTAGAAGGATACTCCTGCTAGTAGAATCACCTCATAATTAAGGTCACCCTGGGAGTGTCCAAAATTATTTTTGCACCAGTAAGGTGTAGAAGTTAGTCCTGCTAATACAATCACCTAACAATTAAGGTCACCTTGGTACAATCACTCATTATTTCTGTACAAGTAAAGTGTAGAAGTTAGTGTTACTAATACAGTCACCTCACAATTAAGTTCACCCTAGGACACAAACAAATGATTTCTGTACCAGTAAAGTTGATACCATTAAAATGTAGAAGTTAGTCCTGCTAATACAGTCACCTCACAATTAAAGTCACCCTGGAAAAGTCCCAAAATATGTCTGTACCACTAAAGCATAGAAGTTAGACCTGTTAACTAAGGTCACCCTGGGAATTTCCCAAATGATTTCTGTACCAATAAAGTGAAGAAGTTATTCTAGCTAATACAGTGACCTCACAATGAAAGTAACCTAGCTACAGTCTGAAATTATTTCTGTAGCAGTAACGTGTAGATGCTAGTCCTGCTAATAAGGTCACCTCACAATTATGGTCACCTTGGTAGTCTGAAATCATTTCTACACCACAAAAATGTAGGATACTCCTGCTATTAGAGTCACCTCATAATTAAGGTCACCTTAGGAGTGTCCCAAATTATTTATGTAACAGTAAAGTGTACAAAGTTAGTCCTACTAATATAATCACCTCACAATTAAGGTCACCTTGGTACAGCCCTTCATTATTTCTGTACCAGTAAAGTGTAGAAATTAGTATTATTAAACAGTCACCTGACTATTAAAGACACCCTGGTACAATCCCAAATTATTTCTGTACAGGTAAAATGTAGAAATTAGTCCTACTAATACAAACACCTCACAATTAAGGTCACCCTAGGAGATTACTAAATTATTTTTGCACCAGTAAGGTGTAGAAGTTAGTCCTGCTAATACAATCACCTAAAAATTAAGGTCACCTTGCTACAATCACTCATTATTTCTTTACAAGTAAAGTGTAGAAGTTAGTGCTGCTAATACAGTCACCTCACAATTAAGTTCACCCTAGGACAGAACCAAATGATTTCTGTACTAGTAAAGTGTATACCATTAAAATGTAGAAGTTAGTCCTGCTAAAACAGTCACCTCATAATTAAGGTCACCTTGGTACAGTCCCTTATTATTTCTGTACCAGTAAAGTGTAGAAATAGGTCCTGCTAATACATTCACCTGACCATTACAAAGACAATATAAAATGATTTCTGCAGAAGTAAAATGTGGATGTTAGTCCTCTAATACAGTCATCTCACAATTAAGATCATCTTGGTATAGAAACACATTATTTCTGTAATAATAAAGGGTAGAATTTACTCGATGTAAAACTGTCACCTCACAATTAAGGTCACCCTAAGAGAGTACTAAATTATTTCTGCACCAGGAAGGTGAGGATGTTATTCCTGATAATACAGTCACCTCACAAATAAAGACACCTTGGTACAATCCTACTTTATTTCTGTACCAGTAAAGTGTAGAAGTTAGTCCTGCTAATACAATAACCTCACAATTAAGGTCACCTTCATACAGTCCCATATTATTTTTGTACCAGTAGAGAGTAGGAAGTTAGTTCTGCTGATACAGTCACCTCACAAATCAGGTCACTTTTGTACAATCCCACATTATTTCTGTACCAGTAAAGTGTAGATGTTAGTCCTGCTAATACAGTCACCTAACAATGAAGGTCACCTTGGTACAGTCTTAAATTATTTCTGTAGCAGTAACGTGTAGAAGTTAGTTCTGCTAATACAGTCACCTCATAATTAAGATCACACTGGGAGAGTCCCAAATTATTTATGTACCAGTAAAGTGTAGAAATTAGTCCTGCTAATACAGTCACCTGACTATTAAGGACACCCTGGTACAGTCCCAAATTATATCTGTAACAACAAAATGTAGAAGTAAGTCCTACTAATACAGTCATCTCACAATTAAGGTCACCTTGGTACAGTGGCACATTATTTCTGTAATAATAGTGTAGAATTTTCCCCTTGTAAAACAATCACCTCACAATTAAGGTCACCCTAAGAGAGTACCAAATTATTTCTGCACCAGGAAGGTGAGGAAGTTATTCCTGATGATACAGTCACCTCACAAATAAAGACACCTTGGTACAATCCTACATTATTTTTGTACCAGTAAAGTGTAGAAGTTAGTCCTGCTAATACAGTCACCTCATAATTAAGGTCACCCTGGGAGATTCCCAAATTATTTATATACCAGTAAAGTGTAGAAATTAATCCTGCTAATACAGTCACTTGACTATTAAGGTCAACATGGTACAGTCCCAAATTATTTCTGTACCAGTAAAATGTAGAAGTTAGTCCTGCTAATACAGTTACCTCACAATTAAGTTCACCCAAAGACAGTACCAAATGATTTCTGTACAAGAAAAGTGTAGATGTTAGTCCTACTAATACAGTCACCTCACAATTAAGGACATCCTAGGACTGTACCAAATGATTTCTGTACCAGTAAAGTGTGGAAGTTAGTCCTGCTAATATAGTCACCTCACAATTAAAGTCACCCTGGAAAAGTCCCAAAATATGTCTGTACCACTAAAGCATAGAAGTTAGACCTGTTAACTAAGGTCACCCTGGGACAGTCCCAAATGATTTCTGTACCAATAAAGTGAAGAAGTTATTCTAGCTAATACAGTGACCTCACAATAAAGGTCATCTTGCTACAGTCTGAAATTATTTCTGTAGCAGTAACGTGTAGATGTTAGTCCTGCTAATAAGGTCACCTCACAATTATGGTCACCTTGGTAGTCTTAAATTATTTCTACACCAGTAAAATGTAGAAGGATACTGCTGCTAATAGAGTCACCTCATAATTAAGGTCACCCTGGGAGTGTCCCAAATTATTTATGTAACAGCAAAGTGTAGAAAGTTAGTCCTGCTAATATAGTCACCTCACAATTATGGTCACCTTGAAACAGTCCCTCATTATTTCTGTACCAGTAAAGTGTAGAAATTAGTACTATCAAAACAGTCACCAGACTATTAAGGACACCCTGGTACAGTCCGAAATTATTTCTGTACAGGTAAAATGTAGAAATTAGTCATACTAATACAGTCACCTCACAATTAAGGTCACATTGGTAGTCTGAAATTAGTTCTACAGCAGTAAGATGTGGAAGTTAATCCTGCTAATACAGTCACCTCACAATTAAGATAACCCTGGGACAGTCCAAAATTATTTCTGTACCAGTATAGTGTGGAAGTTATTCCTGCTAATACAGTCACCTCACAATTAAGGTCACTTATCTGTTGCTGTGTATTTGTCGTTCTACCTTCTGCACCAGTCACTTGGGAATCAAGACAAAGAACCTCTCCTGAAACAGAAATGCATTTTCTATCAATGCCAATCTAATGCACATGCATGGATCATCATATCTGAAAAGTATGTCCAAAAAGTCTAAAACTTTTTTTATAAAAGCGATTTAGTTTTACTTAATTCCTGAGGCTTGATAATAGTTTACTTTTTCCAGTATATTTGTATTATATAGATGCTATCAATGACATATATTCAAATAATATATCAAGCAACGGAGCATGTATCTTTTAAAGATGCCATACATATGTTCTATCAGTGGCAAATAATAAAAGTGGTTAATGACACATGGTTTCTACATTTTGCAAAAAATTATTAATAGAGTTATTGCCTCACAATTAAGGTCACCCTAGGACAGTATCAAAAGATTTATGTACCAGTAAAATGTAGAAGTTAGTTCAGATAATACAGTCACCTCATAATTACGGTCACCCTGGGAGAGTCCCAAATTATTTATGTAACAATAAAATGTAGAAAGTTAGTACTGCTAATACAGTCACCTCACAATTAAGGTTACTTATCTGTTGCTGTGTGTTTGTTGGTCTACCTTCTGCACCAGTCACTCGGGAATCAAGTCCACGAACCTCTCCTGACACAGAAATGCATTTTCTACCAATGTCCATCTAATGCACATGCATGGATCATCAAAACTGAAAAGTATGTCCAAAAAGTCTATTACATTTATTATAAAGGCGATTTAGTTTTATTTAATTTATGAGGCTTTATAATAATTTATTTTTTCCAGTATACCTGTATTATATAGATGATATAAATGACAGAAATTCAAATAATATATGGAGTAACAGAGCATGTAACTTTTAAAGATGGCTTACATATGTTCTGTCAGTGGCAAATGGTACAACTTGGTAATGACAGATGTTTCTACATTTTGTTAAAAATGATGTTTAGAGACATTGCCTCAGAAATAAAGGTCACCCATGGACAGTACCAAATGATTTATGTACCAGTAGAGTGTAGAAGTTAGTCCTACTAATACAGTCACCTCACAATTAAGGTCATCGTGGTACAGTCTGAAATTATTTATATAACAGTAGAATGTAGAAATTAGTCCTGCTAATACAGTCACCTGTCTACTAAGGTCATCTTGGTACAGTCACAAATTATTTCTGTACCAGTAAAATGTAGAAGTTAGTCCTGCTAATACAGTCACCTCACAATTAAGGTCACCTTGGAACAGTCCCACATTATTTCTGTACCAGTAAAGTGTAGAAGTTAGTCCTGCTAATGCAGTCACCTCACAATTAAAGTCACCCTAGGAGAGTACCAAATTATTTCTGCACCAGTAAGGTGTGGCAGTTAGTCCTGCTAATATAGTCAAATTAAAATTAAGGTCACCTTGTAACAGTCCCTCTTTATTTCTGTACCAGTAAAGTGTAGAAGTTATTCCTGCTACTACAGTCACCTCACAATTAAGGTCACCCAAAGACAGTACTAAATAATTTGTATACCAATAAAGTGTAGAAGTTAGTCCTGTTATTACAGTCACCTCACAATTAAGGTCACCTTGGTACAGGCTGAAATTATTTATGTACCAGTAGAATGTAGAAATTAGTCCTACTAATACAGTCACCTGTCTATTAAGGTCATCCTGGTACAGTCCCACATTATTTCTGTACCAGTAAAGTGTAGAAGTTAGTCCTGTCAATATAGTCACCTCACAAATAAGGTCACCTTGGTACAGTCTAACATTATTTCTATACGAGTAAAGTGTAGAAGTTAGTCCTGGTAATGCAGTCACCTCACAATTAAAGTCACCCTAGGAGAGTACCAAATTATTTCTGCACCAGTAAGGTATGGCAGTTAGTCCTGCTAATATAGTCACATTACAATTAAGGTCACCTTGTAACAGTCCCTCATTATTTCTGTACCAGTAAAGTGTAGAAGTTATTCCTGCTACTACAGTCACCTCACAATTAAGGTCACCCAAAGACAGTACTAAATAATTTGTGTACCAATAAAGAGTAGAAGTTAGTCCTGTTAATACAGTCACCTCACAATTAAGGTCACCTTGGTACAGTCCTACATTATTTCTGTACCAGTAAAGTGTAGAAATTGGTCCTGTTAATACAGTCACCTCCCAAGTAAGGTCACCCTAGGAGAGAACAAAATTATTTCTGCACAAGTAAAGTGTGGATGTTATTCCTGCTAATACTTTCACCTCACAATTAAAGTCACCCTGGAACAGTCCCAAAATATGTCTGTACCACTAAAGCATAAGAGTTAGTCCTGTTAATTAATGTCACCCTGGGACAGTCCCAGATTATTTCTGTACGAATAAAGTGAAGAAGTTAGTCTAGCTAATACAGTGACCTCATAATGAAGGTCACCTTGGTACAGTCTGAAATTATTTCAGTACCAGTAAAATGTAGAAGTTAGTCCTGCTAATACAGTCATCTCACAATTACGGTCACCCAAATACAGTACCAAATGATTTCTGTACATGTAAAGTGTAGAATTTAGTCCAGGTAATACAGTTACCTCACAATTAAGGTCAACTTGGTAGTCTGAAATTATTTTTGCCCCAGTAAGTTGTAGAAGTTAGTCCTGCTAATACAATCACCTCATAATTAAGGTCACACTGGGAGAGTCCAAAATTATTTATTTACCAGGAAAGTGTAGAAATTAATTCTGCTAATACAGTCACTTGACTACTAAGGTCATCCTAGGACACAACCAAATGATTTCTGTACCAGTAAAGTGTATACCATTAAAATGTAGAAGTTAGTCCTGCTAATACAGTCACCTCATAATTAAGGTCACCTTGGAACAGTCCCTTATTATTTCTGTACCAGTAAAGTGTACAAATAGATCCTGATAATACATTCACCTGACCATTACCAAGACAGTACAAAATGATTTCTGCACAAGTAAAATGTGGATATTAGTCCTGCTAATACAGTCACCTCACAATTAAAATCACCCTTGAACATTCCAAAATGTTTCTATAACAATAAAGCATAGAAGTTAGTCCTGCTAATTAAGGTCACACTAGGACAGTACCAAATGATTTCTGTACCAGAAAAGTGCAGAAGTTAGTCCCGTTAATTCAGTCACCTCACAATTAAGGTCACCTTCGTACAGTCCCTCATTATTTCTGTACCTGTAAAGTGTATAAGATAGTCGTTCTAATAGTCACCTCACAATTAATTCGTTCTAATAGTCAGCTCACAATCACAAATAACTTGAGCAGAAATCATTTTGTACTGTCTTGGTAATGGTCAGGTGATTGTAATTCAGTCACCTCACAATTAAGGTCACCTTCGTACAGTCCCTCATTATTTCTGTACCTGTAAAGTGTATAAGATAGTCGTTCTAATAGCCACCTCACAATTAAGGTTACCAATGCACAGTCTGAAATTACTTCTGTACCAATAAAGTGTAGAAATTAGGCCTGCTAATACAGTCACCTGACTATTAAGGACACCCTGGTACACTCCGAAATTATTTCTGTAACAACAAAATGTAGAAGTTAGCCATACTAATACAGTCATCTCACAGTTGAGGTCACCTTTGTACTGTCCCACCTTATTTTTGTAACAGTAGAGTGTAGGAAGTTAGTTCTGCTGATACAGTCACCTCACAAATCAGGTCACTTTGGTACAATCCCACATTATTTCTGTACCAGTAAAGTGTAGAAATTAGTCCTGCTAATACAGTCACATCACAATTAAGGTCACCCAAAGACAGAAACAAATGATTTCTGTACATGTAAAGTGTAGAATTTAGTCTTGGTAATACAGTTACCTCACAATTAAGGTCACCATGGTACAGTGACACATTATTTCTGTAATAATAAAGTGTAGAATTTACCCTTTGTAAAACTGTCACCTCACAATTAAGGTCACCCTAAGAGAGTACCAAATTATTTCTGCACCAGGAAGGTGAGGAAGTTATTCCTGATGTTACAGTCACCTCACCAATAAAGACACCTTGGTACAATCCTACATTATTTTTGTACCAGTAAAGTGTAGAAGTTAGTCCTGCTAATACAGTCACCTCATAATTAAGGTCACACTGGGAAATTCCCAAATTATTTATGTACAATTAAAGTGTAGAAATTAATCCTGCTAATACAGTCACTTGACTATTAAGGTCAACATGGTACAGTCCCAAATTATTTCTGTACAAGTAAAATGTAGAAGTTAGTCCTGCTAATACAGTGACCTCACAATTAAGTTCACCCAAAGACAGTACCAAATTATTTCTGTACAAGAAAAGTGTAGATGTTAGTCCTGCTAATACAGTCACCTCACAATTAAGGTCATCCTAGGACTGTACCAAATGATTTCTGTACCAGTAAAGTGTGGAAGTTAGTCCTACAAATACAGTCACCTCATATTTAAGGCCACCTTGGTACAGTGCCTTATTATTTCTGTACCAGTAAAGTGTAGAAATAGATCCTGCTAATACATTCACATGACCATTACCAAGACAGAACAAAATGATTTCTGCACAAGTAAAATGTGGATGTTAGTCCTGCTAATATAGTCACCTCAATTAAAATCACCCTGGAACATTCCAAAATTGTTCTATAACAATAAAGCATTGAAGTTATTCATGCTAATTAAGGTCACACTGGGACAGTACCAAATGATTTCTGTACCAGTAAAGTGCAGAAGTTAGTCTCATTAATTCAGTCACCTCACAATTAAGGTCACCTCCATACAGTCCCTCATTATTTCTGTACCAGTAAAGTGTATAAGATAGTCATTCTAATAGTCACCTAACAATTAAGGTCACCAATGCACAGTCTGAAATTACTTCTGTACCAATAAAGTGTAGAAATTAGGCCTGCTAATACAGTCACCTGACTATTAAGGACACCCTGGTACAGTCCGAAATTATTTCTGTAACAACAAAATGTAGAAATTAGTCCTACTAATACAGTCACCTCACAATTAAGGTCTCCATAGGAGAGCACCAAATTATTTTTGCACCAGTAAGGTGTATAAGTTAGTCCTGCTAATAAGGTCACCTCACAAATGAGGTCACCTTTGTAGTCTGAAATTAGTTCTACAGCAGTAAAATGTGGAAGTTAGTCCTGCTAATACAGTCACCTCACAATTAAGGTTACTTATCTGTTGTTGTGTATTTGTTGTTCTACCTTCTGCACCAGTCACTTGGGAATCAAGACAAAGAACGTCGCCTGAAACAGAAAAGCATTTTCTATCAATGCCAATCTAATGCACATGCATGGATCATCATATCTGAAAAGTATGTCCAAAAAGTCTAAAACGTTTTTTATAAAAGCGATTTAGTTTTACTTAATTCCTGAGGCTTGATAATAGTTTACTTTTTCCAGTATATTTGTATTATATAAACGCTATCATTGACATATATTCAAATAATATATCAAGTAACGGAGCATGTATCTTTTAAAGATGGCTTACATATGTTCTATCAGAGGCAAATGATAAAAGTGGTTAATGACACATGGTTTCTACATTTTGTAAAAAATTATGAATAGAGTTATTGCCTCACAATTAAGGTCACCCTAGCACAGTACCAAAAGATTTATGTACCAGTAAAATGTAGAAGTTAGTTCAGATAATACAGTCACCTCATAATTACGGTCACCCTGGGAGAGTCCCAAATTATTTATGTAACAATAAAATGTAGAAAGTTAGTACTGCTAATACAGTCACCTCACAATTAAGGTTACTTATCTGTTGCTGTGTGTTTGTTGGTCTACCTTCTGCACCAGTCACTCGGGAATCAAGTCCACGAACCTCTCCTGACACAGAAATGCATTTTCTACCAATGTCCATCTAATGCACATGTATGGATCATCAGAACTAAAAAGTATGTCCAAAAAGTCTATTGCATTTATTATAAAGGCGATTTAGTTTTATTTAATTCATGAAGCTTTATAATAAGTTATTTTTTCCAGTATACCTGTATTATATAGATGATATCAATGACAGAAATTCAAACAAAAGATGGAGTAACAGAGCATGTAACTTTTAAAGATGGCTTACATATGTTCTATCAGTGCCAAATGGTACAACTGGGTAATGACAGATGGTTTCTACATTTTGTAAAAAATGATGTTTAGAGCTATTGCCTCAGAACTGAAGGTCACCCATGGACAGTACCAAATGATGAAGTTAGTCCTACTAATACAGTCACCTCACAATTAAGGTCACCGTGGTACAGTCTGAAATTATTTCTGTATTAGTAAAGTGTGGAAGTTAGTCCTGCTAATACAGTCAACTGTCTATTAAGGTCAACCTGGTACAGTCACAAATTACTTATGTACCAGTAAAATATAGAAGTTAGTCCTGCTAATACAATCACCTCACAGTTAAGGTCACCTTGGAACAGTCCCACATTATTTCTGTACCAGTAAAGTGTAGAAGTTAGTCCTGCTAATATAGTCACATTACAATTAAGGCCACCTTGTAACAGTCCCTCATTATTTCTGTACCAGTAAAGTGTAGAAGTTATTACTGCTACTACAGTCACCTCACAATTAAGGTCACCCAAAGACAGTACTAAATAATTTGTGTACCATTAAAGTGTAGAAGTTAGTCCTGTTAATACAGTCACCTCACAATTAAGGTCACCTTGTTACAGTCCCACATTATTTCTGTACCAGTAAAGTGTAGAAATTGGCCCTACTAATACAGTCACCTCCCAAGTAAGGTCACCCTAGGACAGAACTAAATTATTTCTGCTCAAGTAAAGTGTGGATGTTATTCCTCATAATACTGTCACCTCACAATTAAAATCACCCTGGAACATTCCCAATTTTTTGTATAACAATCAAGTGTAGAAGTTAATCCTGCTAACTAAAGTCACCCTGAGAGTTCCAAATTATTTTGGCACCAGTAAAGTGTGGAAGTTAGTCCAGCTAATACAGTCACCTCACAATTAAAGTCACCCTGGAACAGTCCCAAAATATGTCTGTATCACTAAAGCATAGGAGTTAGTCCTGTTAATTAAGGTCACCCTGGGACAGTCCCAGATGATTTCTGTACGAATAAAGTAAAGAAGTTAGTCTAGCGAATACAGTGACCTCACAATGAAGGTCACCTTGGTACAGTCTGTAATTATTTCTGTAGCAGTAACGTGTAGATGTTAGTACTATTCATTAAGGTCACCATGGTACAGTCCCAAATTATTTCTGTACCAGTAAAATGTAGAAGTTAGTCCTGCTAATACAGTCATCTCACAATAACGGTCACCCAAAGACAGTACCAAATGATTTCTGTACATGTAAAGTGTAGAATTTAGTCCTGGTAATACAGTTACCTCACAATTAAGGTCACCTTGGTAGTCTGAAATTATTTCTACACCAGTAAAATGTAGAAGGATATTCCTGCTAATAGAGTCACCTCATAATTAAGGTCACCCTGGGAGTGTCCGAAATTATTTTTGCACCAGTAAGGTGTAGAAGTTAGTCCTGCTAATACAATCACCTCATAATTAAGGTCGCACTGGGAGAGTCCAAAATTATTGATGTACCAGTAAAGTGTAGAAATTAATTCTGCTAATACAGTCACTTCACTATTAAGGTCACCTTGGTACAATCACTCATTATATCTGTACAAGTAAAGTGTAGAAGTTAGTGCTGCTAATACAGTCACCTCACAATTAAGTTCACCCTAGGACACAACCAAATGATTTCTATACCAGTAAAGTGTGTACCATTAAAATGTAGAAGTTAGTCCTGCTAATACAGTCACCTCATAATTAAGGTCACCTTGGTACAGTGCCTTATTATTTATGTACCAGTAAAGTGTAGAAATAGATCCTGATACTACATTCAACTGACCATTACCAAGACAGTACAAAATTATTTCTGCACAAGTAAAATGTGGATGTTAGTCTTGCTAATACAGTCACCTCACAATTAAAATCACCCTGGAACATTCCAAAATTTTTCTATAACTATAAAGCATAAAAGTTAGTCCTGCTAATTAAGGTCACACTGGGACAGTACCAAATTATTTCTGTACCAGTAAAGTGCAGATGTTAGTCCCGTTAATTCAGTCACCTCACAATTAAGGTCACCTTCGTACAGTCCCTCATTATTTCTGTACCAGTAAAGTGTATAAGATAGTCATTCTAATAGTCACCTCACAATTAAGGTTACCAATGCACAGTCTGAAATTACTTCTGTACCAATAAAGTGTAGAAATTAGGCCTGCTAATACAGTCACATCACAATTAAGGTCACCTTGCTACAGTCTTAAATTATTTCTGTAGCAGTAACGTGTAGATGTTAGTCCTGCTAATAAGGTCACCTCACAATTATGGTCACCTTGGTAGTCTTAAATTATTTCTACATCAGTAAAATGTAGAAGGATACTACTGCTAATAGAGTCACATCATAATTGAAAATAAAGCGTAGAAGTTAGTCCTGCTAATTAAGGTCACACTGGGACAGTATCAAATTATTTATGTACCAGAAAGTGCAGAAGTTAGTCTAGCTAATACAGTGACCTCACAATGAAGGTCACCTTGGTACAGTCTGAAATTATTTCTGTAGCAGTAACGTGTAGAAGTTAGTACTGTTCATTAGGGTCACCATGGTACAGTCCCAAATTATTTCTGTACCAGTAAAATGTAGAAGTTAGTCCTGCTAATACAGTCATCTCACAATTAAGGTCACCCAAAGACAGTACCAAATGATTTCTGTATATGTAAAGTGTAGAATTTAGTCCTGGTAATACAGTTACCTCACAATTAAGGTCACCTTGGTAGTCTGAAATTATTTCTACACCAGTAAAATGTAGAAGGATACTCCTGCTAGTAGAATCACCTCATAATTAAGGTCACCCTGGGAGTGTCCAAAATTATTTTTGCACCAGTAAGGTGTAGAAGTTAGTCCTGCTAATACAATCACCTAACAATTAAGGTCACCTTGGTACAATCACTCATTATTTCTGTACAAGTAAAGTGTAGAAGTTAGTGTTGCTAATACAGTCACCCCACAATTAAGTTCACCCTAGGACACAAACAAATGATTTCTGTACCAGTAAAGTGTATACCATTAAAATGTAGAAGTTAGTCCTGCTAATACAGTCACCTCATAATTAAGGTCACCTCCGTACAGTCCCTCATTATTTCTGTACCAGTAAAGTGTATAAGATAGTCATTCTAATAGTCACCTCACAATTAAGGTTACCAATGCACAGTCTGAAATTACTTCTGTACCAATAAAGTGTAGAAATTAGGCCTGCTAATACAGTCACCTGACTATTAAGGACACCCTGGTACAGTCCGAAATTATTTCTGTAACAACAAAATGTAGAAGTTAGCCCTACTAATACAGTCATCTCACAGGTAAGGTCACCTTCGTAGTGTCCAACATTATTTTTGTACCAGTAGAGTGTAGGAAGTTAGTTCTGCTGATACAGTCACCTCACAAATCAGGTCACTTTGGTACAATCCCACTTTATTTCTGTACCAGTAAAGTGTAGAAGTTAGTCCTGCTAATACAGTCACCTTATAATTAAGGTCACCCTGGGAGAGTCCAAAATTATTTATGTAACAGTAAAGTGTAGAAATTAATTCTGCTAATAGTCACTTGACTATTAAGGTCACCATGGTACAGTCCCAAATTATTTCTGTACCAATCAAATGTAGAAGTTAGTCCTGCTAATACAGTCACATCACAATTAAGGTCACCCAAAGACAGAACCAAATGATTTCTGTACATGTAAAGTGTAGAATTTAGTCTTAGTAATACAGTTACCTCACAATTAAGGTCACCATGGTACAGTGACACATTATTTCTGTAATAATAAAGTGTAGAATTTACCTCTTGTAAAACAGTCACCTCACAATTAAGGTCACCCTAAGAGAGTACCAAATAATTTCTGCACCAGAAAGGTGAGGAAGTTATTCCTGATGATACAGTCACCTCACAAATAAAGACACCTAGGTACAATCCTACATTATTTTTGTACCAGTAAAGTGTACAAGTTAGTCCTGCTGATACATTCACCTCATAATTAAGGTCACCTTCGTACAGACCTACATTATTTTTGTACCAGTAGAGTGTAGGAAGTTAGTTCTGCTGATACAGTCACCTCACAAATCAGGTCACTTTTGTACAATCCCACATTATTTCTGTACCGGTAAAGTGCAGAAGTTAGTCCTGCTAATATAGTCACATCACAATTAAGGTCACCGCACTACAAAATTATTTCAGTAGTAAAGTGTAGGAGTTAGTTATGCTAATACAGTCACCTCACAATTAAGGTCACCATAGGACATTACCAAATTATTTCAGTAGTAAAGTGTAGAAGTTAGTTCTGCTAATGCAGTCACTCACAATTAAGATAACCCTGGGACAGTCCAAAATTATTTCTGTACCAGTATAGTGTGGAAGTTATTCCTGCTAATACAGTCACCTCACAATTAAGGTCACTTATCTGTTGCTGTGTATTTGTTGGTCTACCTTCTGTACCAGTCACTTGGGAATCAAGTCCACGAACCTCTCCTGAAACAGAAATGCATTGTCTATCAATGCCAATCTAATGCACATGCACGGATCATCAGAACTGAAAAGTATGTCCAAAAACTATAAAATGTTTATTATAAATGCGATTTAGTTTTACTTAATTGATGAGGCTTGATAATAGTTTACTTTTTCCAGTATATTTGTATTATATAGATGATATCAATGACAGAAATTCGAATAATATATGGAGTAACAGAGCATGTATCTTTTAAAGATGGCTTACATATGTTCTATCAGTGGCAAATGGTAAAACTGGGTAATGACAAATGGTTTCTACATTTTATTAAACATGATGACTAGAGATATTGCCTCACAATTAAGGTCACCCAAGGATAGTACCAAATGATTGATGTACCAGTAGAGTGTAGAAGTTAGTCCTGCTAATACAGTCACCTCACAATTAAGGTCACCTTGGTAGTCCCAAATTATTTCTGTACCACTAAAGTTTAGAAGTTAGTCCTGCTAATACAGTCACCTCACAATTAAGGTCACCTTGGTACAGTCTGAAATTATTTCTGTACCAGTAAAGTGTAGACGGTAGTCCTGGTAATACAGTCACCCCACAATTAAGGTCACCCTAGGACAGTACCAAATTATTTCTGCACCAGTAAGGTGTGGAAGTTAGTCCTGTTAATACTGTCACTTCTCAATTAAGGTCACCTTGGTACAGTTGCTCATTATTTCTGTACCAGTAAAATGTAGAAGTTATTCGTGCTAATACAGTCACCTAAGAATTAAGGTCACCTTCATACAGTCCCACATTAGTTATGTACCATTAAAGTGTAGAAGATAGTCCTGCTAATACAGTCACCTTACATTATATTCTATCAGTACAAATGGTAAAACTAGGTAATGACAGATGGTTTTTACATTTTATGAAAAATGATGACTAGAGATATTGCCTCACAATTAACGTCACCCTGGGACAGTCCCAAATGATATCTGTACCAGGAAAATGAAGAAGGTAGGCCTGCTAAACCTTGGTACAGTCTGAAATTATTTCTGTACCAGTAAAATGTATAAATCAGTCCTGCTAACAAGGTCACCTCACAATTAAGGTCACCTTGGTAGTGTGACGTTATTTCTGCAGTAGTAACGTGTAGAAGTTAGTCCGGCTAATACAGCCACCTTACAATTAAGGTCAACTAGGTACAATCCCCATTATCTCTGTAACAGTAAAATGTTAGTTAGTTCTGCAAATTGTTGTTGAAATTTAAATAAAGATAACATTATTGAGATTGACAGCAGTAAATTTGTTTAAACAATTGTTGGCCAATCATAATTAATTTGAACTATGAATTAAAGAATTGAAAACCCAAAATCTAAAACAACAACTGAAGATGGAGAAAAAGCAAATAATCTTGCTGACTACTTCTCCAGTGCATTCACTACAGAACAGCCAGTGTCTATCACATCCCATCCACACTCAAAGTAAACAATATAATAGGCATGGAGAGCTAAAAGTAACCGAAAACAATATTATTGTCGTTAAAACAACTTAATCTAAAGAAATCACCAAGTCCTGATGAAACAGGTGCTATATAAATAAAGGAGTTGTTACAGAATATCTGTCAACCATCACAAGGAAATTATTTTGAATTATTGATAAAAACATCTTGATTGGAAAGATGCCAAAACATTAACAATAGGGCTTATGCCAGTAGAAAAGGAAATAAGAAATTAACTTGCAATTATCGTTCAATAAGCCTAACATCTCTTAGTCTGTTAATGCATGGAAAATTACTTGATATCACATTAGGGTGATTCCATGGAAATGTGTCCGTGCATGCTAAATTTGCGATTCATGTGATAGATTTATTTTGTATTTTCTGTACAATTTAGATTTAGACTTTTCAGACGTTTGCTAAATCTGTCTTTCATTAACTCATTTGTGGTTTAAATAAGCTGTTTTAATTTACTCAGTGCTATAAGTTAATTCATTAGGGGTATATCCAATGTACATACAACATTAAAAATAATTAACTTTAATGATGTTGGTAATTAATTTAGTGTCATCTCCCATATGACACACACAAGGCTGACATTTTTTAATTTAACAATATTATTTTATCAGTTCATTTTCCATGCAAAAAATATTGTACTTAATATTCAATACATTCAACCAAGAAATAATAATAGAAAAGTAGTCACAAATAAAAAAAATTATTATGTGTAATTGATATTAAAAAACAACCCAAATAATTGCCATACAGGTCATGTGACACACATTATTTGTTATTATGTTTATAGTTGATTAAACAAATTTGAGAAATCATGGACACCAAAGCACCTAATGACTCATTTCAGCAAAAGTGAATGAATTGTTATCACCTATAGCAATAATGATCTTATATTTGCAATTTGCATTATATTTAAAACTATCAAAATTCACCCATTTATAAAAAGAACAACAAGACAAGTTTTGCTAGGTGGACTTCAACTGGGCCAGTAGATAACAGTATGGAATGTTCTTTAGATGTCATACTAATATTAATAAAATTGTGCATTTTGATCATCATCCTATTGCATCCGATGATTAGTTCTAGCTTAGGTATTTGCTACTATTTAGAAACTGTAATGTTTGAATAGTGCTAAACTACACACAAGGTCAATTTTATTTGATATGATACAAAATGTTAATGTTGCAGTGTAAACAGTGAAACATTTAATGTAATACTACAATAGCATTTTTTTCATCCCTTAATGTTGCATATTTAACAATATTATTTTATCAGTTAGTTAAAATTTGTATGTCAATTTAAGAAGAGCTTGGTTTTCGAAAACATTGGGTATACAAGTTTAACAATAAAAGTGCATATTTTTTATGATATTATCCTTACAGTTAAAAATCTTAAATATTTTAAGTAGCTTAGTTAACTTAGTTAACTAGCTTACCATTTAATAAACACTCAAGATACTGTCATTGTGCTTGCAACAGAATGGTTTCATAAAATATATTTTGCAGAATATTAGTGTTTTATATATAGCATGCTATGGTTAGGATTTAGAAAACAATTATCTAACTATTTAAGTACTTTTGTAACAAAACCATGTGACTAGGATAGATAAATGATAAAGACTGTATTAATTATTAAACCTCTGCACAAAATAGTTATTGTTTAAAAATGTAGCAATACAAGCATAAAGGCCATAAAACCTAACTGCAACCCTCTTGAGACCTTCAGCAGAACACTTTTCCCTCAAGGATGAACACTTGTCTCAGTGGCAGTTGCATATGTCCCGATTGCATGTATCAGTGGAAAGAACATAGACAAGAATACAAACATGAATAACGAGGCTCATGTCAGTAGTTGAAGAACTTCACAAACCAATTAAAAAAATTCCTTTAATATGTGGGAGGACAAGAATTAGGTTGTGTATCATTCACATTCTAACATGTAAGCTTTAGTGTTAATAATAATGATAAAAAAGGTAACAACTGTTGATGTGTCATATTCCTATTTTGTTTGCAAACACAATAAATGTAAAATCCCATCATGGTAGTAACATTATAAGACTATAAATGTTTCAATATATGATAAATACAATCCACTGTGACACCCAAGTTTATCATAATTCGTCTAGTTACCATGTATGAATCTTTTCAGGCTGTCTCAAATATATGGTGGAATCAATTGCATCATCATCGACAACAGGAGTAGATATTGTGCACATGGATTTATAGGATCAGTATCAATTGAAAGCACTGTTGAGTTAATAAACCACATCTGATTATTGTGACAATTAATGATGGGTGAACACATCAAAAGGTAAAATTGAGGCCGAGTGATGAGCATTGCACTACTAATAGACATAAATGGGCCACATATTTATACTGGACAGCTGCACTACCGGGTAGTCTCCTGAATACAGCAGTTGTAAACACAAACTGGTTATTCATAGTTTGCAAACATGTACCATATTTGTTTAACTGTAATAAAGACTTGTTTGCAAATACTCCCTACCCAGTTATTACTTATTGTTGGATTGGTGTATTAAAATTATATTCTATTGTGATTATAATGAAAATGTGTTAGTTAAACAATTATTTTCTCACAGGCATTATTTTTTATTACAATTTGATATTATGGAAACCATAAGACAATACACATGCTTCATCTAAAGTTGTTGATATTTTACAGTAGATTATGAATACACTTGTAATATACTACTGTATGTTATGTTAAAAAAGTAGTACAGATGAAATATAATTATTGATTTTATGTTATTTAATGTGATTCATGTATTACCCACTTGTTCAATGTGATTGTAATAAATTGCACATAATAAGACAATCTGCAGTTCTACAGTAATACTTATCTTGCAGTTAAACAGTAATACGTATATCTTGCATTATATGATTAATTGCGAACCCATAAACTTCTGGAATGTCAATACTATGTCAAACACTACTGCATAGGATGCATACAAATAACAAACAAAGAATCAAATAAAGAAACTAGAACCAAAGTGAACGAATCTCCTAAAGAAAGTGGAAGACATAATCAAAGAATTAGAAAAAGAAATTAGAACCAAAGTGAACGAATCTCCTAAAGAAAGTGGAAGACAGAATCATTGAATCAGAGAAAGAAATTAGAACTAAATTGAATGAAACAAGATTAAATAAACTTTAAATTAAAGATTAAAGAAGGTAAGTTTGAAAAAACCCAAGCAGTCATCAGACCAAACAAAGTTAAAGAAGTTGTAGAAATTCTGGTAAAAGAACAAAACAAGGAATCACAAGACAGTTAAAAATACTCATATAATGGCATCATCTCCACTTTACCTGGTTCAACATCACAACTAAAAATATCATCACAAAGAACAAATTCTAGAAATATGTACTAGTACAATAACTTCACAGAAACTGACATGAAAGAAATTCAGAGGCTTGGCCAGGCCAAGGAAAATGCAACCAATCCCAGACCGGTACTAATCACATTAACAAACACTAACAACAAACGAACATTTCTATGTACTGTATATTCCATCACATAAAACAATTCAAATAAAAAAATATGAATATAGTCCATAACAAAACAAGTCTATAACAAAACCAAACAAGACAGGAAGAATCCAAATAGCTCTTCGAAGTAGCTGAGGCAGGAAGCAGCAGAGAGTTCGGGGAATACCTATGCAGAGTCTGTAGTCCACCATGAGAATAAAACATAAGAAAGATCAAGAAGAGCCAATGAAGAATATACATCTACCTGGAATGACAGATGATAAAACATATATAAAGAAGAAGAAGAATTTCGGATGAAGACTGGCAATATTGGTTAAAACGAGTTTCTAATTTATAGTTATGTAATAAGAACAAATTTTTATTGAAATGTAAATAAAGATAGTATTATTGAGATTGGCAGCAGTCATAGTTTTTAAACAATTGTTGACCAAATGAGGAACAAGCAAAATTAATTTGAACAAAGAATTAAAGAACTAAAACACCATATAATAACATTTAATGAGGTGAAACTCAAAACCCCCAAATGTTTTGTATCCCCACCATTTTTTTATCCAGGCAAAATTATGATGGAATGAGGAGTTTTCAAATAAAGAATGGGAAGAGATAAGAGGCTGTGAAGACAATATTAATGATCAGTTGGAAATCCTTAAACAGTCCCAAACTCATTAGAAGATAAATATGGACCTCAACAAGAAATACCAAATTACAG
This sequence comes from Paraescarpia echinospica, assembly GCA_020002185.1. Taxonomy (NCBI): domain Eukaryota; kingdom Metazoa; phylum Annelida; class Polychaeta; order Sabellida; family Siboglinidae; genus Paraescarpia; species Paraescarpia echinospica. The sequence goes on from CM034543.1 coordinate 48,665,310, forward strand.
AAATGGAAATTTTCCTCTGAACGCAAACACCAGAAAACCATTTAGATGTAAAATAAATTATATACGGATTAGAGACATGGACACAAGGTTATTACTCAATGTTGGATTTGTGTTTGTCCAATGTAATTGTAATACAAAGTGTAAGTGTGTCGGTTAAACAATAATTTTTTCATAAGCATTTTCATTACAATTTTATATTATGGAAACCATAATACAACATGCAAGCTTCATCTAAAGTTGCTGATACTTTACAGAAGATTATCAGTACACTTGTAATATATTATTCTATGTTATGTTAAAAAGTAATACAGCTATATTATAATGATTTATGTTATGTTATTTAATTTGTGATTGATGTATTAATCACCTGTTCAATGTAATTGTAATAAATTACACATAACAAGACAATATGCGGTTAAACAGTAGTATGTATCTTGCAGTTAAAACAGTAATACTTATCTTGCATAATAAAACTAATTTATATTATTAAAAAAGTGTTTCTGTTGCATGTGGTATTTAATAATACATTATTATATGTGATGTTTTGCTGTGTAATGTGTCAGATCCTGTACAATTTGTAAACAGTTATATCAATGGCAGTGGAACAGCAATACCTAATATAACATTAATCCAAAGGAAATATGTTTCTATATAAATGTTTCTGATGTGAATATTTGCATAGTGAACATTGTCGTACACTGCTAGCACTGCCACTAGCAGTAGCAGAGTACCGTAGTTCCTTGTCGAGTCGATGACACGTTTTGTTGGAGATAAGAAATGCACGTTTATGGCAAATGACAACAGCGGTGGTTCTCTGCAGTGTCGTGTGTTTTCTAGTACGACGCTTGTATGGTTTCACCACGTCAAACAACTGATTATGGTGTGGATTTATGGAAGGAAAGTGGATTCCAACGTAGTAATCTCCGCCCTCGAACGTTGCAAACAGAATGACATGCGACTTCCGGCGTTCAGTAATATGACCCGATTTTTGCGCACGTGCGAACATGCCAATTTTTGTTGTAAGTACTTCACTCAAAACAACTTTTCTAACACATTTACAGTTTATTTGTATAATTGCTCCCAGCCCAGACCCCACCTTACCAGTATAATGTGTTTAGCCTTAGGCGTACTTACTTGTGAGACAGTGGCTTTATAATTTGCGATAGTTCTGCGCTTTCCAAAGGTTGTTGTGTTCGCTTGCGAGTTGGTTTATTTCGAGAGAAATTCCTTGTCTAGGCGTCTTCAGTCTTGTGATTTGCCACAGACACAGGTGCAGTTTACGTGGGTAGAGATGAGTTCTGGTGTGACGGTTGGCGCGGCTGTGTGCTGCCGTTACTACCTGTACGAGAATGCATTTATAGCGTTCTTTATATAGAGTCGACTGTAAGTTGCAACACAGGTGGCTGTGGGAAACAATGCAAGGCCCGCGAATTGTTTGCTATTGTGGGGGGAGCCCATTGTGTGGCATTGACGAAGTGTTGACCTAATATCGCTGTCGTTTCCTAGATTACATAATTCGTCCACTACATAATGCACTACCCAGCAAACACACTGTCTACGTATTTACGGCGTTGCTGGGAGGCAATTAGTTTAGGTGCAATGTTTTGACGCGGGGGTCGTTGTTGAAAATGCTCACTTTACAAGAGCGTAGAGAGCGCCAATAAACTAAACCGAAATTGTGCCGTCGAGAATATTAATATGAAGGGCAGTAGTGCGCAGGTTACGTTAGATACAGCTTAAACGTTGCTCAAAATTGATTAACAAATGTCACAACAACCTTGACCTTCGCAAAGCCATAAACCGCAACGCGCACACATTAACCGGTCACGGCGCTAATGTCATGTAAACAAATCATGCTTTAGCAAACTTTTAACTGCTAACATTTGGAAGACTTATTTGGCTGTGAACATCTGGTTTTCTGCGTTAAAGTGAACCCAAATTAACACGCAATTAGTAAATTTTAGTTGTTTATGACGGTCAAAGAGTGATGTAACGTCGTCTTAGAAATTTGCATTTTTAAGACCGTTTTTATTGTTATTAGTTTAGGGCCCAATATCTCAAAAAATGACAACGGGGTACCTAAAATTAATGTTACAAGCTGTCATCCATGCCAGGATATATATCTATGACGCGTTATAACCTGCCCAGATAACACTTTCTTTGTGATTTGCTTGCTGCGCAGAGAGCTATTTTGTGAAAATGGAGGCAGGGCTTTTTGAAGGATTTTTAACATGTGCATACTCTGCTATTTATACCCTGCTGATGCTCAATCGCAGAACACTGAGCTTGTTTGCCATACAATTAAACAAGAGTGGATGTAGTTGGTAAAGATCATTTAATAATTGTACCAACAGGAATTAAATCATATATATCAATCGATGAGATCAAGCTTAAGCACTAAACAAATCATACTCTCATCGAGGTACTGTAAAAACCATTATTAAATGACAATCAGATTAGCAAAGGTGGGGCGGTCATTTCTCCTACCGGCCTCCAGCAGTAGAGGCTCAACCCTACAAAAAAACACTCTCGTGGGAGCCACCAGTTATATTGATAACAAATCCTGGTGTATACAAAATGGTAGCTTAAATCAGTTAACAGAGTAAGTAAGTCAAATAACCCTTTGAACATGACATGGTGATTTTGGACGATTCTATTCATCTAAAGAGGTATACATAAAAGCTTATTCATATTTTTTTGTTCTCTCATAATGACAAATGTAACAATTTCGTAATGTACATAGATGTAAATAGGCCTGCAAATAATGATGTTTAACATACTCTGCAAACCCGTGTAAGCTATGAGTGTAGGTTTTACTTCTTATTAAATCAGGTGCATTATTGATAGTATGCAGCAAGGTGTTGCTGAGACTTTGTTTCCCAAATTCGTGTTGTACCCTGATTGTTGTTTATTGTATTGTCCATGTGTGTTGAAATTGTGAATGCTGTTGTTCAGATAAAGCAGCAAATTTTGAAGGTAAACAGGAAGTTTGTTATACACGAATTTATAATACAAGTTTGGTTCTTGCGATTTTAATAGTGTTCTATTTTTTTTAATTTAAGACTTAAACAGTGGTTCAGTGTGAGCATTATACTTGGTTGCACTAATAATCTGGTCTGAATTCGGTTACATTTGTTACACGTTTAAGTGTGGCAATATTAGTGTGTTGTACAATATGACCTTTATATTAAGAGCTAATAACCATTTTAGTCTATTTAAGACAACTAGCATCCTTCAAAACCTATTTGAAACTTTTTCAATGTGACTTTTCCAGTTACACTGTTCATTAAACGTTATTCCAAGAATGTGAAATTCTGCCACTGTATCAATTGTAGTGTTATTTCTGGTTAATTATGTGTAAATCACGCTTTTCACTAATTTTGTTTAATTATGTGTTTATAGCAAATTCTATGTTTCCAATTTTTTTAAACATTGAAAATGATTCAAAAGTTCTTGACAGGGTGATGTCATCGGCATACATTATGAATTTAAACTTTTGGCTGGCCTTGGAAAAGTCATTAATGTATATAATAAACAATAGTGGGCCTAAAATCGAGCCTTCTGGTATGCCTGTTGAAATATTATGCATTTCTGATTTGATATCCTTTATTTCGACATATTGTGTTCTATTATTTAGATAATTTCTAATTAAACTTAATGCTACTCCTTTTACACCATAATATTGTAATTTATCTAGTAATATCTTATGATCCAGGGTATCGAAAGCTTTGGAAAGATCCAGATAAATATTTATAGGAATTTCATTTCTACCCATGTGTGTCATTATCCTACCGGTTAATTCAAGGGCAAAATATTCCGTACGATGTTCCATTCTAAATCCATGTTAGTTTTCGAACAAGAGATTTTGCATTTTCAAAAATGAATCTAGCTGGTTGTAAGTCATCTTTTTAACTACTTTTGATATATAACTGGTAAGAGTGATATTGGTCTGTAATTGGTGAATTAAGTATCGTCATGTTAAAAAAAATTGAATTACTTTAGCGATTTTCAGTTTATGAGGGAAGATACCACCAACTTCAAACCCATGTTATTCCACATAGAAACCTAACCTTCTGCATTATGAACCCCCCACATGAGCATGTGGTGCGCTCTGCATTGTGAAACATATAACCGCAAACAAACTTGTGGGGCCATCTAAAGTCGGTATTGGAAAAACACAACACTATTTTGTATAACTTTCATAAAAAGTCACTTATTCATGTCATGAAATTATAAAATGTAAGGCTGTGACAGAATCTCATCATCAGAGTATTCATCTTAATTATTCATGTCTTTATTGTGTTCAATTATCCATGAACATGTGTAAGATATTTTGGTATATATTTGTCTGAATCATCAAATTGTATTGTACTGAACTATCGAAAAAAATACAATACCTTGTATTTAGTAAATAGTCTTAAAATAATGTTGTGACTATTTCCTATGATTTTTTCAAGCCAACACTGTGGCTTTAATTCTGCCCACCATCGTCTACAATGTTTCCCACTAGTTGTGTCTGTTGATATAGTTGACCAGTGGATAAGGTTCAACTTGAACAAACAAAAGTATGTATGAATACAATTTTTGTGAAGTTTCCTGGTTTTTAGTGCTACACACTGTAATTCATGACTTTCATAACTTTCATACATAATAATGGACACACTATGGAATATTTTATACTGAATAGTTTGAGTATATTTGATTTCACAATTATTTTCCCTTGGTTCAGGAAGAGAATCTAGAAAGTAGCTATAGCGGGATTATTTTCAATGCTTAATTAATTGCTCCCCTAACCTGTAGCTGTAATGCGGAAAAAGTAGCTATAACGGAAGTAACCATAGCAGGCCTAAACCCAATCGAACGCCATCTAGACTTCTCTGGGAAGCATTCAGCCACACTGCAATTAATATGCTAAGACCATTCATAACAAGTATCCACCACAGTCGATATTCATACCGCTGAGTGAACTGGAACAATGTAGAGTGAACGAAGGTTCAAAACGGCAGCAACAGGATTTAAAGCAAGGTTCTCTTAGTTGAGAATCTGATGCTCTGGTGAATGAGTTGCTGCACTCAGGTTATGGTTAGAATTATTTAGGTTTAGTGTTTCAATGAATATGCAATTGACTGCCCTCCTAGTCAACTTGTCACATGGCATAGCCAGGAATTGTTTAATTTGCACAGTGGATAAAGTAAAAAAAACTTATAATTTGCAAGGTGCATAGCTAGCCCCATTCTGCAAACTTTCTAATAATAATTCTCACCCCTGGCTTAAAAGGGTGATTCGGGGTGACAGAACTGAAAAGGTCAAAGTTTCTTTAATGCATACCTATAGAAATAACACAAGTGTGACAGTTGTAATTGGCTGGTAAAAACGGAGCCCCGGTAAAAACACCAGTAAAATATAGTGACAATAGTGTTTTGAAATTGTGTAGTATTTTTAGCAAATGTAGGTGTGATGTTTTGAAGTTACCAATACTGTTTTGAAATTGATCTGTGTATGTGTCACAGGGTGAGGTATATGCACATAGTTTTTGTTACAAGTTTGCCAGAATCCAGAATCAAGCCATGAGAATTATGACAGGAGCCATGCGAACCACACCTATCACAGAACTGGAAACTGTCACTGGACTACAAACTATAGAAGAGAGAAGAGATGCCAAGGTGCTGTCACAAGTAACCAAGTTCAAAAGACTGAATGACCATCCCATGCACCCAATAATGAACAAGCCAACAAAAGGGAGACTCAAAAGATACAACTTCATACATCAAAGCAGGATGCTTAAGAGAAAAGACCCAGAACTGCTGGATCACATATCAGAACCAATACCATCAACTGCATCTGTTCCATTATGGAAGAGGAAACATTTCCCTGTCATCAAAGACCACATCCCAGGAATCCAGAAGAAGGGAACACAGTCTGATGAGGAGAGAAAAGGCACAAGCCTGGAGTTCATACACTCTAGGTATCCTTGTGAGTAGTGGACGCATGTCTAGAGGGTCTGCCACCAAAGTAATCCGAGATGGAAGTAGAGGAGTGTACATCAAGTAAACAGAAGAAGAAGCACAGCACGGTACAGTCGCAACTGGCAACTACTCCACCAACTTCAAAGCTGAAGCTGAAGCGGAAGCCCTGGAGAGTGCTGTAGTACAACTGCAGAACAACCTGCGAAAGACACTTGCAAACACTGTCATCTTTATAGATGCCCTCTCAGTATTCCATGCCCTCCAGAACCTCCGAAAGAAGGAATTGAATGAACTGATTACTACACTGTCAGAACTAGGCGCACAGGCAAAAGTAGCACAACAGTGGATCCATGCACACTGCGGAATCATGGGAAACAAAACAGCTGACAGGCTTGCAAAAGAAGGGGGGAACTGGAACAAAACAACAAAGGCAAAACTGTGATGTTCAGTTGGTGACCAGGTGCTATAGTTGTAATATGCAAGAGAATGTTCTGAGCTGGGTTTAGTTACAAACAATCAAATAAATTAGTGATACCTTGCAGCCTGGCTAAAGAAAAAATGTATTGACTCATGGGCACTGACAGGTGCTAATCCCCCTTCTGAGCAAACAGTAGCTGTGGACTCTGCCAGCATTGTTTCTGCCACTACCAGCAACATATTTGCTTTATTAGCTTGTAGCACCCACCCAAGTACAAAGTGTATTTGAAATCTGGAAGTTTTCAAAACATAATACCTTATGACAAAATCCCAAAAGATAAATGTGTAAAATGAACTCAATTTGGCAGTACAATATTTAACTTCCATTTTCGAAATGTGCTTTCAAACTGTATAGATATCTGTACTAGTAATGTAGTTATTCTTTACTAGCAGGTTTGCTCTGTTAGACATTTGTTCCAGTGGTGATTCATTCCAGTTAGCCAACTTCAGTGGCGTGGCTTTTTGTCTTCTATTCAAATTAATTGTTAACTGAGTTGAAGATAATGATTACTGTTATTGAAGTTAATTGAAATTAATTGTTAATGGAATGAAAGTTAATTGTTAATTTAATTGATCAATTTGGGAGATTAATTTAATTGACATAATAAATATGAGGTTAATTTTATTTTATTTGAAAATATCAGAGTTCATTGTAATTTAATTAATTATTTTATCATGTTAATTGCCCCATGCCTGGTCAGGTGACAACATAAGATAGGGCTTTGTAATGTTTTTTAACACCATCTACATCCATTTTCTACATCCGACCAGGGTCCACCTCTGGCAACGGTGGGTGGAAATAAAGTCACAGGAAAAAGTCACAGAAATAAAGTTACAGTTTTGCCTACGAAAATAAGTTGCAGGAAATAAAGTCACAACATAATTTTTTTAATTGACCACAATAAATTAAATACAGTTTTGTAATTATTCACTGATAATTCAACAAAATAAAGTTGGCTGATAAGATGATTGTGATTATTCTGAAGAAACTCTGACATTGTCTTGCACATGTTCATTAACATTTGAACACACAATTGAGATTTATTAGATACTTTTTCAAACTTATGCATCAAATTTATTGTTATATTTAAATTTTGAATATTAAAATTAATATTCACCTGATTTGATTTAATATTTCAACTCATATTGTAAATACAAAGAACTGTAAATTTAAAGTATTTAGTGCAGTGGTGCAATGGCTAAAGCTTCAGAATCTCAAATGAGAGAACCCGGGTTCAAATCCTGTGCTGCGATGTCGAACCTTGGGCAAGTTCGTTCATTCTACATTGCTCCAGTTCACTCGGCTGTATGAATGAATACCTGGCTATAGACAATGGAGGATATTTGTGTACAAATAGTCTTTGCACATTTTTGTGCACACCGAATGGGCAAAAAAATGGGAGCAAAACCCAGGACCATCATCGCAAAGTTCGTGAGGCGTGACACCAAGACATCCATCATGAGAAACAAGAAAAACCTGAGGGGGCTGACCGGCTGCAGAAATGTCAGCATGAACTGAAATGGGACGAGACCATTAAGAGGGTGTGGACAATCAATGGATGGATTATGTGCATCCAAGAAGAGAATGGAATAGAAATGAAAAAGGTGATTGAATCACCAGACGATTTGTTCCGAGTTGGGTGGACGGAGGAGAAAGTGGCTGGACTGGGTGTGTACAACAGCCAGTAAGGACTGTACACATAATCAAGAGAAGGGTAAAGTGAATGAAACACCCCTCAAAATTAATCATGGTTTCTCCATGTAATATATGTAAACAGAATATTTGTAATAGTAATGATATATACTGTGATTGTTGTAAACACAGGATACATATAAAATGTTCAAAATTATCACTTAAGGAACTAAATGATTATGTCAGAATGTTTAACAACTGGTTCTACATGCATTGTTTAGCCACTATGTTTCCTTTTAGTAATGTCAGTAATGATGAGCTAATATATCTATCTGTGGGCATTGATGATGATATGGCAGATTTATATGATGAATGTACAGATTTAAACTTTCAGCCATTTAAATATACAAAGAATAATCAACATTGTATTGGTGATAACGCTGATCCTGATATCAACTTTTACAACAGATTACACATTGATAGTCATTATTATACAGATGATCAATTTAACAGAAAATGTTGTTACAAGAAACAGGGATCGGAAAACTTTTCTTTAATACATTATAATTGTCGAAGTATAGCAAAAAACTGCAAGATGCTAAAGGATCATATTGCAACACAGGATGTGGGGTTTGATGTCATCGCCCTTTCTGAAACTTGGCTAAATGATGACAGTAGTGAGACACCTACTATGGATGGATATGACTTTGTGTCAAGTTCTAGGAGTACCAGAAAAGGCAGAGGAGTTGGTCCATACATAAACAAATAATTACATCACAAATATCTCCCTGCTCTGTCAAAAAATATAGATAATTGTGCTGAAATTATAACTGCTGAGATTACGTTAAAAAAAGGTAAAAGAATAATTGTGTATTGCCTATTCAGAGCACCCAACAGAGACCTGACATTGCTAAATGAACATATAAATTCAATGTTTAGCAAATGCCACACAAAAACAGTATATTTATGTTTATTGATAAACCATGGATGACAAGTTCTTTAAAAATTGCATGTAAGAAAAAGAATCTACTATATAGACAATTCTTAAAAAACAGAACAGATGCTAAACAGGAAAAATACAAGAAATATAAAAATTAAGTGACAGCCATATTGAGATACATAGAAAAACAATACTTCTCCGACATTCTTGAAGTAAACAAGAAGAACTCGTAGGAAACTTGGAGAAACTTAAATACACTAATTAATAACAAGAAAAAAGGATCGGAATACCCTACTCAGTTTAAAGATAATACAAATAAAATCAGTGGCAGAAAGAATATCGCAAATGGTTTTAATGAATTCTTTTCAAATATAGGTCCTGCACTTTTACTGATGATGAGATATTGGCTCTAGTAAACAATGCTGTCACAGTTGGCCCCAAAGAGATCTGGCCGGATTGTCCCATTTTGCCATAATAAATTTGCTGCATTTATGAGTTGTTGCTGTTGTTCTGGCATAAACCATGCACAGTAATAAACACTATGCCTCAAAATATAAATAATAAATATAAAAATAAGTTAAACTACATATGTCATATATGTTGTGAAGTATGAACTTACAAAAAGGTAAGATGGCTATACCTGGAAAGTTTATTCTCTTTATCATCCAGTAGGCTACTAAGTCAACTCACCATTAATATTTGTTGAAACAATATCAGTGGTTGGGCTGAAACCCTTTGTTAGAAGTGGGAGTCTAGGGTTTTCTTAGATTCAGCTCACATGTGGAGTGTAATATTTCACAAACAACCCAAGCCTCCCCATTTCCGACACTTTGTATTTTGTTTCCTGGTTGTTATATACCATAATTATATATATATATATATATTATATACATATATTATATATATGTATATAATTATGCATATATATATATATATATATATATACAGATAGATACCAAGTTGTTTTTGGCTATATTTTATCATTATAACTTCCGATCATTGACATTGTGCACACCGTTTTGAAATACGTGAATGGCAAAATCCGAAGTGTCTGTTTAAATAATTTTCAATAAAAATCACTGAAATCCTGAGATGTTACTCAGGCAAATTATTATTGCATGACTGTCCCCTCCCCAGACAATACTCAAGTTGGTGGCCACCAGTATGCATAGAATGAATTAATTCTTCCTTTTTTGTTGTCTCCTGCTCTGGGCCTATATTTTCGACGGCAAAGGATTGTTTTTTCTTAAACAGACACAAAAGGCAATTTTTTGTTGGGTATGCTCCTAAAAGAGATAATACAAACTACCTTACGCAAGAGTGGGAGTCAGACAGACAATGTGCCCTCAAGTGTTAATAATTCCAAAAGTAGAACAAATATGTTGTGGGATAGGTTCTGATGTTGTCAACTTTGTTCTTGTAGTAATGTTGAATGTTCATAAATTAATCTTCCATGTGAAAGCCCTTAAAAACCCTGAGTGGGAGTATAAATTGGAGAACCAGAGTATTTCTGTGGATGAAATGGGATAATGGTTGAGGTGCAGGTACAATATCATGTTTTCTAAGCAGGTTATGGACCAGGCATGGGACAATTAACTGGAAATTGTAATTAATTAAAATGCAATTTAATCAACAAAAATATATTAGATTAAATTAACCTTGCATATTTGTCCTGTCAATAAAATAAAATTAACCTGTCATCTTTTCTCAATTAAATTATATTAACTTTCAATTAAATTAATAATTAACTTTAAAACAAGATAAAAGGAAGCCACTCTCTCCTTAGAAGGCTAACTGGTTTCCCCATCTGTAACATGGCAAGCAGGTTCCCAGCTAGCAAATATCATTGGACCAATGAAATTAAAGACTAAGTGAAATTAACCTTTTTTATTCCCAATCTGAATGAAATGTACTCTAAAAATAGTGTTCTGATATTTAATACATTTTAACCCTCTACGTCACGCTGTTCAAGGCCCTAGAACAGGGTGACGTAGCTGTCGCGCTTTTCTGTAAATTTTCTGTACAGTTTATTGCGACACCTAGCGGCTCTGACGACGTCACCGCAGGCATTGCCGCTGAGTACCTACGCTCTATTCTAACGTGGTAAATGGCAGTGTGGCTTGTTGTTTCAGGTTGTACGTGAAATTGCAACAACGGAATGTAATATTTTTATATTACTGCAAAGATAATAATCTTACCTAAAACTTTGTTACTGGATGTACCCATGAATATTTTCTTTACTTTTCGAGTTATTGCCGTTTGAACAGTGCGAATGCTTTTAATTTAATTCAACGTGTTGTTTGTTCGCTATGTGGCGCTGACTCTGCTGGCTGATCCAAAAAATTATCATGTTTATCATGTTTATCAGGACAGTAGTGACAAATCTAGTCATGCTGGTTCTCACAGCATCAACGAATTAGATGATTATGAAGAGGTTATAATTATTGTCCGCTACCGTATCTGCATGAACCAGACGCTGATGTTGTGAGAGACGAAAGATATATGCTGAATCAACCTGGCATTGGCAATAACGATGCGGTGCCCGACGCGTCGCAGTGCCAGTGCCGTGGTAATTCTTTTCATTTACATAGAATCAAGACTGGTGACAGTGATGTGAATTGTCCCTGGTGAAAAAATCTTGTGTGTGATATAAACCATTTAGAATCTAATTTGTGCTAACATATTGTTATAGATTTCAAAGTTCCTTGAATAAAGTGCTTACAATGAAAACAAATCCGGCGAAACTGTCTTACCGCAAAACGCGCCAGTGCCATTACCGGGGGGCATTACCGCCAAATACCGGCATTAGTCGCGTAATGCACATACTCAGTCTCAGTTGTGACAAGAAACTTCATGCCATGTCAAAAACCGCATCACTGAAATTTCGCGTTATCAACCCTCTTAACTTATGTTTAGTACTCTGCCTGATGTCGCACTAATTCACGTCACACATGTCATGGCATGGGCATATAGGTATAGCTATTTACACAATGCAGATAGAACGCACGGTTTTTGACCTGTCCTTGGACCTGGTGTCTTTTACCCTATTTAGACTGTCTATTTTCGTAAGTATATCACTGAAAACAACAGTTTTTAACAGTATATTGGCACAAATCTGACAAAATATGTGTTAATGATTGGGCACATAAATATCGTGCTGACATTTTGTTCAGGTTTTTGTTAAAACGGCATAGAACATTAGGACACACGATTTGTGCCCCGACCAACAGTACAGTGTATACTGTAATAATGCGACATTTTTGCATACGGCAAATATTTACGTACGTAACTGAGTCTGTATACGTATAACTAAACGATGTAGAATGATGGAATACTAATCGAAATGGAATTGGTTGGGTGGTTAAAAACAAAAGTAGGTTAAAAATATATTAAAAAGTAAATCGCTTGATTCTCGGATTCTCGCCAGTGTGAGGAATCAGCAGCGCCGCGTAGTGGTCGAAGCTGACGACACAGTGAGGATAATATTATGCATTCGCGCTGTTCAAACGGCAATAACTCGAAACGTAAAGAAAACTCATGGGCACATTTAGCAACAAAGTTTTAGGTAAGATTATTATCTTTACGGTGATGCAAAAATATTACATTCTGTGGTTGCAATTTCATGTACAACCTGAAACAACTAGCCGCACCGCCGTTTACCATGCTGAAGAATAGGGCGTGCTCAGTGGCATTGGCCTGCATATATGTTATTAGACCAATGGTATTTTTATTGACAAACCAATGATGGCAAACCATTGACAAACCATCATTGGCCCAATCATGTTTTTTCAATGGCAAGCCAATGATGGCAAACCAATAACAAACCTTCATTGGCCTAATCATCGTTTCTGCATCCACCGTTGGTAAATAAATAAATATATAAAAGTACTTATATAGCGTCCGATCAATTAAAATTGCTCTCGGGCGCTTTACATACATGCACACATATATAATAGTATTTTACATAAAAAGAAATGCTAACTAATAAATAAATATGTAAAAATATAACATTACCTTAAATATAGTTACTAATTTTTTTTAAAGAGATAATTAACAAAAACTTAAATAAATACATATATTAAGACATTCTTAAAAACTACTTTAAATACATTCATTTATACAAAAAGACAATTTAGACAAATCTCATTGGTCCACTGAGATTTGACAGCTGGACTAATGAAACAAAATATGTCCCTAAAAATTTAAAGAACATTTTTGAGAATTTAACTTAAAGATTGTATTGCCAGATTTGTTTCACCTATCACATTTATTCATTGTGAATTTGTTCTGCGAGATTATATCCAGAAAGACTCCAGATGTACTATAAATAGCCACAGAAGCAAACCCAGCCAGTACTCTTACATAATCGCAGTCACTTGGCCAGATGCCAAGTCTCATAAATGTGCCTAGAAAACGATTTTCATTTCAAAACTCTGGGGGCAACCAGTTCTTTATATAAGTAGTTAGCTCACATCTCCAGGCACCTTGTGTAAAACTTTCTTCACGAGATATCTGCCAGTTTTTTTAACATGACAAAAATGAACATGAGCAGCATACTTTGAGTTGACCAAAAATGGGGTATGGTCATTTGCCTAATGATCATTTGCCCAGTGGACATTTGCCCAATTGTTTTTTTGCCAAATGTTCGCTAGATCGAATAATGACGTCATGAAATGACATTACCATTAAAAATTAGAAAATTTGAATCTGCCACCATCATTTTTTGCATCAAGATATAGTATGCTTAGAATGCAGTGATTCAGTAAAGCATGATAGTTGGCAAAGTTTTTGAGAAAAAATGATGGTAAAAATCGGTAGGTTGAGACTACACTGCCCAGTTAAGGTTGGCTCCTTTTTCAAAAATTACCTATTGGGCAGACTATACAATTCAAGGATCAAAATCACCAGGATATTACTACCAATGAGGTATAAGCACGTGGTTGGTATATATAATATATTTTGGTTAACTACACATCTATAATCTATTGATTACTGATGTTCATTAGGATTATAAGACATCTATATAGTGGCATGTTGTGTGAGATCAACATTAGGGTGGGTGAAACAGTCTATATTTGACAACTGAACAGGGTTATCATAATAATAAGTGATGATTTGTTAGATCTGCATTTACAAGAGCTTTATTATGAGTAAATAAAAATAGGGTAACCCTAGAAATCATTACACCAGAAATAATATGATGACACCATTCTTTCATACCTTTGAAAGTCTGCCTCCACAATTTTTACCAGCACTAGTATAGAAAGTTTAACACAGTTATTCAGTTATCCTAACGGTACATATATCCCAGGGTAATCCTAAAACATGATGATTTGTAACAGTTTTGAGTAATTAAAAATAAATGTCAAAAACAAATTGAGGCTACATTTGCCAAATTATGCTCTTAGACACACATTGTAGAGCCAGTAGCACAGTAGTTAGAGCATCGGACTCTCAATTGATTCGAACCCAGGTTCGAATCCTGTGCTGCAATTTATCAGGTCAAATAAATTAAATTAACATCTTAAATTGTTCAATTAAATTAAATTAACCTCACACATGTATCAAGTCAATTAAATTTAATTAACCTCCCAAATTGTTCAGTTAAATTAAATTAACAACTAACTTTCATTCAATTAATTTCAATTAAGTTCAATTAAATTACCAATTAACTTCAACAATTAATTTTAATACAAGACAAAACACTAATGTGGCTAACTGGAACTGATCCCCACTGGAACAAATGTCTAACAGGCCAAACCTGCTAATAAAGCATAGTTACATTGTACAAATATATCTCTAAAATTTTAAAGCAAATTTCGATAATTCAAGTTAAAATATTATGTTGCCAAATTGTGTTCACTTTTCACATTCATCTTTTGGGATTTTGTCATAAGGTGTTATGTCTAGAAACCCTCCAGACTCTAGATACACTTTGTACTTGGTTGTGTACTAGAAACTAATGAAGCAGACATGTGGCTGGCAGTGG
>CM034543.1:48681314-48744770 GCA_020002185.1 Paraescarpia echinospica
TAACTCACTCAACAATGTACAGGTGGTCGAAACTTAATAATATCATATTAACACATTTATTAGCCTAAGATACAAATAACATAGTTAAATAATTTACAGATAATCAAATATATTAGTATTTTTGATTATATTTTAAATAAAATGTGTGTTATTTACAGTTTCTACATGGTGTTCCATTATTTTGACTTCTGGCAGTTTAGTTCAATACCAGTTTACCTTTTTGTTACAGTTCTTTCATCACATCATACTATATCTATACTATTTCTTGTGTGTGAATTGATTGGAAATAATGCTCACGGAAAACCCCCACATGGACATAATTCCCGTCATGGACATAGCATGTCATGGACAAAATCCATAATGGACTTAGCCCCTAACAGTAAGTTATTGTCATATGTTTAGTTTTGTTTTACAATTATTATGTCACACATATTAGCACTTTATATGCATTTGATAGAAGAAATAATAATGACATCAGTAACTTTGTATCAATCTTGGTCATGGGTTTTGTGCATGACAGATTTTTACTGTGACAGGTTACGTTCTATTCTCTAACCTGGTCAAACAGCCATGTCGTGAACTGACCCTTATCCAGCAATATTGTCAAAAAACAGGGTAGTACATAAACATCACTGTTTTCTGTGGAGAGCTTGCCAAGGTATGCATGTATCACCTGTAACAATCAATTGTCACTTTCAATATATTTAATTACACATTGTAACTTACTTTATAAATTTAACCACACCCAGTAAGGTAGGTGGACATATAACCATAATGGTGTTTATGAATAATGAAAGAACTCAATGTCATAAAAAAACTATCATGTTTATATTGCCTGTTAATACAGTGTAAATGCACTCAACCTATTCAACCTTTTGAACATATGTGTATATATGTGTGCGTGTGTGTGTGTGTGTATGTGTGCGCGTGCGTGCGTGTGTGAGAGATGTATGTATATATATACATGCACGTTTTTGAAGAAAATAACATACTTGGTCATTTAGCCATTCCCCTGGTGAAAGGATGGTCAAGTCTTTTGATGTCATGCTGATGCCACCAACTGTCACCTTAGCAGGAAGACTGTGTGGAGTCTGTGATGCAGGAAGACTGTGTGGAGTCCGTGTGGAAAGAAGACTGTGTGGAGTCTGTGTGGAAAGAAGACTGTGTGGAGTCTGTGTGGAAAGAAGAGTGTGTGGAGTCTGTGTGGAAAGAAGACCGTGTGGAGTCTGTGATGCAGGAAGACTGTGTGGAGTCTGTGTGGAAAGAAGAGTGTGTGGAGTCTGTGTGGAAAGAAGACTTTTACCACTGCATAATACATATTATTATAATGCTATACAGTGTCCAAATGTTAACATTGCCTCATAATTCCTATTATGTCATACATATTAACTATTTTTTGACTTATTTCTAATAATAAAAAATCACATTCCAAAGGTTTACAACACATGAACTAATGAAACCGTTTAAACAACACTTGGTGGAACTGTTCTCTGCAGTGTAGATCACACAGTTGCAATTGAAACATGCATGCTGATTATGGTGAATGTATCATAAGATGATAAAATCACAATTTAGTAAAATAGTCACAAGATGGTAACCATGCATCAGTTATGTGCAAAATATACATATACAAATGTAAATTACATTTATTCTAGCTGTGCTATTCATTGTTCATAAAAAGTAATAATATAATGTATGTGGAGCGCAGTAGCACAACAGTAAGAGCTCCGGACTCTCAACTGAGAGGAAGCAGGTTCGAATCCTATGCGGCGGTGTTAAATTTTGGGAAAGTTCATTTACTCTGCATTGGTTCAGTTCACTCAGCTGTATGACTGAGTACCTGGCTATAGACAGTGGTGGATATTTGTGTACGAATAGTCTTCACGCATTAATCACAGCGTGGCTGAATAATTCCAAGAGAAGTCGAGATGGTGTTCGATTGAACAGGTCTGCCAGGGAGTAAAGTGTAAAACGCATCGAGCAGTCCTAAGGACTGGATACTGCGCTATATAAGAATTTACATTTTTTAACGTATAATTATCTTATTTGTTAAACAATATGGATGCCAAGACGTCACATTATGGTATTTATAAAATATAACACAACACAATAATTAAATACCGAGTATAAAATATTGTTCTATGATCAATCACTTTTATTACAAAAAAGTAACTCAATATACTATGAAGATTCCTTCACATAAAACAATTTGGTATGCTTGCATACCTAAACTTATTTAGTGTAGGAAACATCAAAGAATAATGAGAGCAGGCATGGGAAACTAACTTTGAAAATTATTTAAAATACATAAACTCATATATTTTCCAGTTAAATTAATTAATATCATACGTTTATCAGGTCAATTAAATTAAATTAACCTCCCAATTTTTTTCAATAAAATAAAATTAACAAATAACTTTCATTTAATTAACATTCAATTTAAACTAACTTCTGTTAAATTAGAAATCAACTTTAACTCACCTGATGATTAATTTTAATACAAGACAAAAAGAACACATTATCCGCTAAAGAGGCTAACTGGTAACTGTCTGTAACAGGCCAAGCAAGCTAATAAAGCACAATGACATTGTACAAACTTATCTAAAACTTGAAAGTACAATATGAGAATTTAAGTTAAATACTGTATAGCTGGATTTTGTTCACTTTCACATTTTTAACCCATCCCTGAAGTGCCTGGCTACCCACTGGACATTCACAGTTCACCCAGCTCAGTCACTGACTGTCCCTGGCTGGAGATTTCAGATTGTGCAAACAATTGCCTGAACCTAACTATTTGCTTTCATGTCAGTTGGGTCACTGGCTGCTATTAGTGTGCACTTAAAATTTACATCTAATGACAACAGGCCTGTGAAAACCACCTGAGGCATAACATTGACTTAGAATCAAGCTTGCATATTATGCATGTGGGTAGTTTTCATCTTACAGCTTGAACCTGGAGCACCAAACTTTTAGGAATTAATATACGACCCCACAATAGGGTCGTTTCAAGATACTCCACATATTTGTATATGGGAGACATCACCAGTACATATCATGTATTTAGATTTTCAGAAAGCTTTTGACAAAGTGCCACATCAATGATTACTACTTAAACTATAGGTCCATGGCATAGGAAATGGTATAATTAACTGAATAAAAAAATGGCTGATTGACAGAAGACAACGGATAGTAGCTGATGGGGAGGATTCAAATTGGAAATCAGTTTTGAGTGGGGTACCACTGGAATCAGCACTGGGACCTATATTATTCTTAATATATATCAACGATTTGGACAATGATATAACAAGAAAGGTGTTGACATTTTCGGATGATACAAAAGTGTTCAGAAGGATTAAACGTTATGTAGATAGACAGCATTTACAAGATGATCTTGACAGGTTGATCAAATGGTCTGAAAAGGGGCAAATGTGGTTCAATTTTTTGAAATGTATATGCCTCCACACAGGACATGGGAACGAAGATATACAATGGGGGGTATTGTATTAAGTACAACTGTAAAAGAAAAGGACTTTGGGTTAACCACTAGTGCTGAGATGAAGGTTTCTAAGTAGTGCGGAATTGCAGCTACAAAGGGAAATAAAATCCTTGGATTAATTAGGTGAAATATAGCGTATAAGGAAAAAAAAAGATAAATTGTACAAAACAGTAGTTAGGCCTCAATTAGAATATTGTATACAAGCGTGGAGGCCATATCGCAAGAAGGACATAGATATGCTACAAAGAGTACAGAGGAGAGCGATTAAAATGATACCAACACTGAGGGATCTTAGTTATGAAATACACCAAAAATAAGATGGTTTAACAACACTAGAGTCCAGTAGATTGAGAGGAGATGAGATAAAAGTGTTTAAAATATTGAATGGTTATGAAAATATTGATAGAAATACTTTTTTCTCAGTTAGGAAGGATAGAAGTACTAGAGGACATGAAGTTATATTAGTAAAGGAGGAGTGTAGATTAGGTATAAGAATGTTCTACTTTTCACAAAGGACTGTAAATGAATAGAACAGATTATCTGCTGATTGTGTGGGTGTTTGCTACGTTAATATGTGTATTATTTTGTGTAAACATACAATCGACACACCTCAGAAGGGCGGGATGCAGAAGGGTTGGATAAAAAGGGTTGGGCTCTCAATAAGCCAAAAGGCTTCCTTGTCCACCTGCCATCTAGAGTTAATTCTCTGTGTGGCAATTTTGTTAGGTGGACAATGAAGGTATGGGGTAAATCAGTTGTTTGGATCTTTTTTCAATGGACTATATCTGATGCTTCAACTGTTGCATCATTGAGTCATTTTAATTAAATATCAACATAATCATACTCGCTGATGCAATGTATCGGTCAATAAGCCCATGCCAGGGGTAATTGTGCACAAAGGTTTGTGCATTTACCTGGCGGATTTGAACCACCAACAGATACCGAGACATTAGCATCTACAGGTGTACTCTTAATTTAAAATAAACAATGTTAAAAAGTAAATCAGTTTCAAGTTTCAATTAAAAACAGACAACTTAGTAACGGCCATTTACAAAATTTGCAGATGCTGCAAAATAGTATTGTTCACTTGTTACAATTATCAGTAAAGCTTACTACATAAATGGTGGATGAAATTACCAACACAAGTTACCTGATGCTGCACTGCCATAGCCTAGGGCAGTAGGGGGTCTAAATTCTAGTGATAAGGGCCTAAACAAACTATGCAGAGAATGTCATAATTCACTTGAAACAATTTAACACTACAAAGTGTACCAAGTCAGTATGATACAATTAATTAGTAAATTCCTTACTGTCATGTAACAGTATTCCCACACACTGTCAATAAGCTTATGTGTCACTGTGTCTACTTCTGAGAAAGGAAATATAACTATTCATACACAAATACAGTACAGTGCAGTGTGACAATAATAATGTAAGTACCTGTGCTAAATGCAATACTGATAGCGAGTGATTGTCCATGATTTATTAATCTATTTCATTCATTAATTGCACTATATATGGTCAAATACATTGGTATTTAGGTTGGTGTATTGACAATTACGCTACATTATTAATGTTAACTTGTTCTATTCTCATCGCCTCTATGATTCGTTGTTATTAAGTGCACCGCACATATCCGTGTTCGTTCTTTTTCACTGCACCGCACATCAGCATTAAACGTTCAAAACCATCGCTGTCTCATTCTTTAGAATGCGCGGTGCACTGAAAGGTATATTTATCAGATAGTACTGATATGTATCGTACGCATATTCCACTAATCGGCAGTAGTGAAAAGATACTACAGTTCTTGCCGTAGAAACAACGAAACCGCGAATAGTTCTGTTTGTGAGCGATAATATAGTGTTTAGAATGCTCGTAATGAACGAAACACTGCTACACATACACACAGTACTACAGACGGAGGCTCTACCAAGATTGTAGTTAAACAAACATACTCAAACTACATCATCATGGCCAATGTGGAAATACGATGCACATACACAGACTGTGATTACAAGACTGAAAAACTACCGGTCGAGTATGCCATGCAGCTTCTGGCCATGCACAACACGTCGGAGCACAATGCAGTGCCGCCGCCCACCCAAGCCACCGCCCCCAAAAAAGCGAAGGCAGACCGCCCGCCCATTGACATGGGCATCACGACAGAGCGGTGGGTCTACTTCCAGAAAAGGTGGAATACGTACAAGATTGCAACAGGCCTCACCGGAGCGGACATACAATGTCAACTTATGGACACCTGCAGTGAGCAGCTCCGCTACGCCATGTTTCAGGACAACAACGACATCGAGCAACAGCCAAACAAATATATTCTCGACTCCATACACAGGCTAGCCGTCAAAGCCGAAAACGTTATGGTGTCCAGGGTCGCGCTCAACAACCTTCAACAGCAGGCTGATGAGGGAATCAGAAACTTTACTGCCTGGGTGAAAGGTCAAGCAGATCTGTGCCAGTTCACACAAAAATGCACGTGTACAAAAGAAGTGCGATACACCTATGGTACGTGACGTGATCATCCGGGGACTGTATGATCAGGACATACAACGCGAGGTCCTCGGCATGCAGGAACAGGACATGGAACTCGACGCCTTGATCAAACTACTGGAGGCCAAGGAGATCGGCAAGAAGACACAGGCCTCCATCCTCGGCGATACAGGCGCCGGCATATCCAGGTACAAAAGGGACAAGAACCCATCGCAAATCGACAACCAGAACAGGCATTTTAAATGCCACTACTGCGGTAGAACCGGCCACGGAACTAATACAAACGGGCGTACGTCCAAGGCTAACAGAGAGGCCAACTGTCCAGCTTTCAACGCCACGTGCAACAAATGCTCATTGACAGGGCATTTCTCTGCCGTATGCCGCAAACAGACGCCTCGAAAGTCGGACAAGATCGACAAACCGGGTTCGCCGCCCAAGTCCGGCAACATGGAGATGAAAACGCTGAAATTAGACGACACCGAGGGCGCTGCAGACCGATCCATGCCCTCCGTGTACGAAGAGATGTGCGAGGCGAAGGACTCACACTCTTGCGATACTCGAGCCGGCCGGGCTCGTGCCGGCAGCTCACAACCTTCCGGCACTCGATCTGGCAGTCGTGCTGGCGGTCGGGAAAACAACGGGGAAACTGACGACATCGAGGAGATCGGCCTCGTTACCAGCATCGCCAGCCGCGGCAGCAACAAGTGTGGCAAGGAAGTCGTTATCGAATCGCAACAATTCAACAGACTCCGTGGTTGGATCGAGAGGCCAGTCAAAGGCCAGCCCACAGTCACACTGCAGGCCCGTGTTGTGCCATCAGACTATGCCCACTTTGGCTATCATTTCAGTAAACCGGCACGCACCTGTCAACTGCGGGTCATTACTGACACTGGCTGCCAGTCGACCATCATCAACACGGAACAGGTCCACAACATGGGGTACAAGAAGAGCGACCTCATTCCCACCCCATCGAAATCATCGGGGCAATCATTCTCCGCTTGTCAGGATTGGACCGTCATGGAAACTCGCATGAGACAACCCAGATCTGCTACGTCTCTAACAAGATCAAGGGAATGTACCTAAGCGAACATGGGTGCAAACAGCTTGGGATCATACCGGAATCCTTCCCATCAGTTGGCGCTGTCGAAACAAACAACGATGCCGCAGCCAGCTCATCTATGCCACCACCATCCACCAGGGACAACTGCAATTGCCCGGGGCGTACGATGCCTCCGCCACTGCCCACGTCCATCCCATTCCCTCCTACAGAAAACAACAGAGGGAAACTTGAGGAGTGGATTAAAGACTACTACAAAGGCAGTACTTTCAACACATGCGAGCATCAACCCCTCCCCCTCATGGAGGGACCACCAGTCCGCATCATGGTCAACTCGAACGCCTCACCTGTCACCATTCACACACCTATATCGGTTCCTCTACACTGGCAGGAACAGGTCAAGGCCGACTTGGACAGAGACATCGCACTCGGCGTCATCGAGCCTGTTCCTGTAGGTGAACCTATGACATGGTGCAGCAGGATGGTCATCACCAGAAAAAAGAGCGGGGGGCCTCGACGCTGCGTAGACTACCAGGCCCTCAACAAGTTCTGCAGCAGAGAAACACACCACACCATGAGCCCGTTTCATCAGGCGACGCTTTTCCCGGCAAACATGAAAAAGACTGTTACCGAACGGCTACCACTCAGTCCCCATCCACGAGGAAGTCCGTCACTACACCACATTCATCACCCCATGGGGCCGATACAGGTACAAGACCCTGCCCCAGGGGTTTGTCGCCGCCGGAGACGGCTACACTCGACGATACGACGAAATTGTTGCCGACATCCCGAACAAAACTAAGTGCATCGACGACGTAGGCATATGGGCCCCGACAATCGAGGAAGCATTTTTCCAAACCTGCAACTGGATGGATATATGCGGACGACACGGTATCACTCAGAACCCGGAAAAATTCCACTTCGCGGAAGACACGGTTAGTAGTAATAGAGGTTAAGTACCGGGGACGGTTGTCGCGTCGCGGTGGAAGTGGAAAAGTACCCGGATGTAGGTCAAGGTCAAAGGTCAAGGTCAAGTACCCCGATATAGGTCAAGGTCAAAGGTCAAGGTCAAATATCACGTGACCCGGACGTAGGTCAAGGTCACGTGACGCCCCTACCGAAATTTTTCGGAACTAAAAACAGCGCCCCATCGGAATTTTTCGGAACTATAAAAGCGCCACCTAGCGGATAGTTGGTGAACTTAAATATTTCCCGCCAAAACAAAAACAGCGCCCCCTGGCGGATAGTTGGTGAACTAATTATTTCCCTCCTAAACTATAACAGCGCCCCCTGGCGGATACTTGGCGAACTAAATATTTCCCACCAAAACTAGAATATCGCCACCTATCGGAATTTTTCGGGACTAAAATATTTCCCGCCAAAGCTAAAAACAGCGCCACCTACCGGAATTTTTCGGAACTAAAACAGCACGCCACCTCGCGAATTTTTTTGAAATTAAAATAGGTTGACCCGCAGCGCCCCTAGCGGATTTCTTCGGAAACAACTATTCAAGTGGTGCCACCTGAAGGACAAATTGTAAACTAAATGTTCGAGTACTTCCCAATTTCGTGCATCTTAGTTTGACCATTAGCGACCCCTGGCGGATTTTTTGGGTACTAAAATAGGTTTACCAGCATCGCCCCCTATCGGAATTTTTCGGGACTAATTATACAAGTGGTGCCATCTGACGGACAAGTTGTGAAGTAAATGTAGGAGTACTGCAAATATTCGTGTCTCTTGCACGCTTGCGTGCAATAGAGTCCCCTGACGGATACATCACGAACTACAAACATCATCCCCTAGTGGACAAATGTTCGTTCGGCACGACCACGTGACCTTTATGTTCTGTCGAACTGTTATAAAAGACCTGCGTCTGTTTTTTGTGGTCATTATATCTTACATTTTGGAAGATGAACAACATGACTAGTGATGACGTCCGACAAGGGATTTTGCTACCGAAGGCGCAGCCTTCTCCGGCTACGGGACCACTCGACCTCGCGACCCCAACAATCAACCCGGACCAACAACCAACGACCAGTTCAACGACCAGTCCGACGACCAGTTTGACGACCAGTTCGCCGATCAAACCAATTTCGTCTCTGTCATCAGCTCCGGCAATCAACCCAACCATCAACCTGACATCGTCACCTCCGACGAAGCGTCAGAAGCTGTTGTCTCGTTATACTTGCTGTATGTGTGGTAGTACCTTCAAGTATAAAGGGAATCGATCCACTCATGTGAAGGAGGGCCGCTGTCAAAGGAAGCAAGATAAACAGCGGCGACGTAAAGAACAACTTGAACAACAGCTTGAAGAACAACTTGAAGAGATAGCAGTAAGCTTCAATTTTTCATAGTGTTCAAATGGTATTCGTGCTATTTTGATAGAACATTTTCAAAAGACCATAATATTATATTTTTTCTTATATATATATCAGGTGAACATTCATTACTAAGCTCATCTCGTTACTGTTTCAGCGACAAGAAAAGGCATCCTCAAATCACACATCACGGCCATGAACTCAGACCAATTAGATGGTGAAAGACTGTTTGAGCGTTTTGTTAGACGCAGGTGTGAAGCTATCCGACGTGACAGTCGAACAGTTGTGTAATATCAATACATGGTTGCAAGAATCTGTTTCGAAACAGTGGTGAAACACTATGAAACATATGGGTCTTGCAGTTATGGAGCGTGACATGTAATACATTTGTGTTGTTCACGAATAAACTGTGCAAACCTCATCTTGTATCTTTTTCATAGTGTAATACAAAGCATATGTTGGGAACCTTACTAATAGTCTTACACATCACAAGTATGTCTGTGTAGTTCAGTACAGATATGTTAACCACTTATGTATCTGTGTAGTTCAGTACAGATATGTTAACCACTTATGTATCTGTGTAGTTCAGTACAGATACGTTAACAAGTTATGTCTGTGTGTGTGTGTGTAGTTCAGTACAGATACGTTAACCACTCATGTCTGTGTAGTTCAGTACAGAGATGTTAATGTACTCAGACCAACTAGTGGTGCAAACGAAACACTATGCTTTGACCAACAAACGGCACGAATCGGACTCAGATCAACTAGTTGCGTAAACGAAACAGAAACTTAACCGATTACGCTGCACGAATTGAACTCAGACCAACTAGTTGGACAAACGAAACACTATTCTTTGACCAACACATGTCACAAATTGAACTTAGATCAACTAGACACATCACACGAGACTATGTCCGAGATATGTCACGAGGCTTCGGATGACACGTCACACGAGAGTCCCGACGAGACAAGAGACGAGACTATGACCGATATATGTCACGAGACTACGGATGACACATCACACGAGAGTACCGACGAGACAAGAGACGAGACTATGACCGAGATATGTCACGAGACTACGGATGACACATCACACGAGACTTCGGATGACACGTCACACGAGAGTACCGACGAGACAAGAGACGAGACTATGACCGAGATATGTCACGAGACTACGGATGGCACATCAGAATAGACGGGTTACTGCGTGAAATTCCATCAACAAGATGGAATTCCACCACAATAGACGGGTTATCGCGTGAGATTCCACCACGAAGATGAAATTCCACCACAATAGACGGGTTATCGTGTGAGATTCCACCACAAAGATGGTATTCCACCACAATAGACGGGTTATCGTGTGAGATTCCACCACAAAGATGGTATTCCACCACAATAGACGGGTTATCGTGTGAGATTCCACCACAAAGATGGTATTCCACCACAATAGACGGCTTATCGTGTGAGATTCCACCACAAAGATGGTATTCCACCACAATAGACGGGTTATCGTGTGAGATTCCACCACAAAGATGGTATTCCACCACAATAGACGGGTTATCGCGTGAGATTCCATCAAAAAGATGGAACACAACAACCACAACACACAACACATACACAACACACACAACACACACCACACACACACACACAAAACAAACACAACATACACAATACACAACACACAACATACACAACACACACAACATACACAACACACACACACACACACAACACATACAACACACACAACACACACACACACAACAATAGCACACCTGCACATACACGCACACATAGCCACACACACACACACCGCACGCACACGCACCACGCACACAATAGCACACAACACATACAACATACCGCACCAGCACACACCAACACAACATACACATAACAACACAACGCCGCCCACACAAAACTGCAACGCTACACAACCACCACAACACCACAAACACCACACACACACACCGCACACAACACGCACACACACACACACACCACACACACAACGCACACACACACACACAATGACCACAACACACACACACCACACGCACACACCACACACGCACACACACACACGCACACACACACACACACACCACACACAGCATATGCAACATACACATACACAATACACAACACATACACACACACACGCACAACATACCCAACACACCATTACACAACTTACACGGCATAGTGTTTCGTTTGCACAACTAGTTGGTCTGAGTTCAATGTTCAATTCGTTCAGCGTGTTGGTCAAAGCATAGTGTTTCGTTTGCACAACTAGTTGGTCTGAGTTCAATGTTCTTTTTGACAGAATCTCACGCGATAACCCGTCTATTGTGGTGGAATTCCATCTTTGTGGTGGAATCTCACGCGATAACCCGTCTATTGTGGTGGAATTCCATCTTTGTGGTGGAATCTCACGCGATAACCCGTCTATTGTGGTGGAATTCCATCTTTGTGGTGGAATCTCACGCGATAACCCGTCTATTGTGGTGGAATTCCATCTTTTGGTGGAATCTCACGCGATAACCCGTCTATTGTGGTGGAATTCCATCTTTGTGGTGGAATCTCACGCGATAACCCGTCTATTGTGGTGGAATTCCATCTTTGTGGTGGAATCTCACGCGATAACCCGTCTATTGTGGTGGAATTCCATCTTTTTGGTGGAATCTCACGTGATAACCGTCTATTCTGATGTACCATCCGTAGTCTCGTGACATATCTCGGTCATAATCTCGTCTCTTGTCTCGTCGGTACTCTCGTGTGACGTGTCATCCGTAGTCTCGTGCCGTATCTCGGTCATAGTCTCGTCTCTTGTCTCGTCGGTATTCTCGTGTGACGTGTCACCCGTAGTCTCGTGACGTATCTCGGTCATAGTCTCGTCTCTTGTCTCGTCGGTACTCTCGTGTGACGTGTCATAGTCTCGTGTGATGTGTCATCCGTAGTCTCGTGCCATATCTCGGTCATAGTCTCGTCTCTTGATGTATCTATATATATATATATATATATATATATATATATATATGTATGAATCTATGAGTTCATTTTCGATTACCCATGCCAGGTTATTTGTTTACGACAGAAGTTGGTTTCGAAGGTTTTACCGAAGAAGCACGAATTTAAATACTATAGTACGAAAAAGGATAAAAACGTTCTAATGGTCCTGTGTACACTTGAACCTTAATACGGTAAACTATATAGATACTGGTACATCTTATCTGGGAGGTTATTATGTGTCTGTACTGTTCTAACATAACGCTTCACTTTCCTCGACCAATGAAGATAGCAAAGACTGTGCTGTCTTTTTATTGGTATAGGCTCTTTGGCATCAAGACGGTCGAGTCGACATTGCGCATCGCACATAGCGTGTTTATTTATTTAATAATGATGTTGAACGCGATTATGCACCTACGTACATACGTACATACGTACACACGTATAGGTTAAGAACACCAGCATGATAAAATGCTGAAACAGTATTGGTGGTCTCTAGGCACAGATGAAATACGGATGAGCCTTGGATAGGATATATCAGTTCAAAACAGTTTGACACCAGTTTGGATCCGGTTTGTACGCGGACTTTCAACTGTGACCGTTGGTAAGTGCAAATGACAAACAGTTTGACCAAAATATTACACAGATAGCTGGTAGTTTGAATGTTTTAACAGATAAGTTCGTATAACTTCCCTATGGCTATGACTTAACACGGGGCCAATACACAGACCCTTGAGGCTTGATTTATACCAGTTTATACCGGTTAACAGGGAGATTTTTCACTCACTATAACGACAATGACCATAACATCAAATGATGAGATTATATTCAAGTACGAAAGCTCAAAACAATGGCTAACCAAAGCGCTATCTGATTAACCAAGTCAACCTCGGGTACAAAATTACTGTGCGTAGCAGTTTGAAAAATTCCCTATGCTTTAACATGGGAAAATTCCCTATCCTTTAACACGGGGAAAATTCCCTATGCTTTAACATGGGGAAAATTCCCTATCTCATAACATAGTGAAAATTCCCTATGCTTTAACATGGTAAAAATTCCCTATCTCTTAACATGGGGAAAATTCCCTATGCTTTAACATGGGGAAAATTCCCTATCTCATAACATAGTGAAAATTCCCTATGCTTTAACATGGTAAAAATTCCCTATCCACAACATGGGAAATACTTTTCCAAGCTCATTTGCATAACTAGCCACGCCCACAATGCCCAGCTCGCTCGTGATTGGTCAATCGCAGGTGGCGCAGAGGCTGTCGGGATACCATCAGTTGCATAATCCTTGACTTTGGAATTGGCTGAGAGCAAGAGCAAAATCCGGCAACATCCGGGTGTTTCCCTATCCTTTAACATGGGGAAAATTCCCTATCTCATAACATAGTGAAAATTCCCTATGCTTTAACATGGTAAAAATTCCCTATCTCATAACATGGGAAATACTTTTCCAAGCTCATTTGCATAACTAGCCACGCCCACAATGCCCAGCTCGCTCGTGATTGGTCAATCGCAGGTGGCGCAGAGGCTGTCGGGATACCATCAGTTGCATAATCCTTGACTTTGGAATTGGATGAGAGCAAGAGCAAAATCCGGCAACATCCGGGTGTTTCCCTATCCTTTAACATGGGGAAAATTCCCTATGCTTTAACACGGGGTTCACTCACTTGTCCACTAGGGGATGATGTTTGTAGTTCCTGAGCTATCCGTCAGGGAGCTCTATTGCACGCAAGCGTGCAAGAGACACGAATATTTGCAGTACCCGAACATATAGTTTACAACTTGGCCACAAGATGACACCACTTGTATAATTAGTACCGAAAAATTCCGATAGGGGTCGCTGTTTTAGTTCACCAACTATCCGTCAGGGGGGGAGCTATTTTGGTTTTGGCGGGAAAGAATTAGTTCACCAACTATCCGCCAGGGGCGCTATGTAGTTTGGGAGGCAAATATTTTAGTTCACCAACTATCCGCTAGGTGGCGCTTTTATAGTTCCGAAAAAATTCCGATAGGGTTATTTTAGTTCCGAAAAATTCCGGTGGGGGGCGCCACGTTACCTTGACCTACATCCGGGTACTTGACCTTTGACCTTGACATACATCCGGGTACTTGACTTTGACCTTGACCTTCATCCGGGTACTTTTCCACTTCCACCGCGACGCGACAACCGTCCCCGGTACTTAACCTCTATTACTACTACGGTTGAGTTCGTCGGATTTGAGATAACGAAAACAAACATCCGGCCCAGCGACACATTCATCCGCGCGATCCAGGACTTCCCAACACCGCGGAACATCACCGACATAAGGTCGCTGTTTGGAATGATTAACCAGGTCAGTTACTGTCAATCGTCGTCCGAAGAACTACGCCCATTTCGCGAACTTCTGTCACCCTCAACCCCTTTCTACTGGGACGAGACCTTGGATGCTGCCCTTGCACACGCCAAGAGCTAGATCATCAAGACCATCGCCGAGGGGGTCAAGATCTTTGACAAAAGACGAAAACTTGCTTGTCCACCGACTGGTGCAAGTACGGCATCGGGTTCTCCCTTGGACAGAAACATTGCTCCTGTCCATCCGAGGAACCATGGTGCTGCAACACCGGCTGGAAACTGACGTTTGCCAGCAATCGGTATACACACAACGCAGAGGAGAACTATGCCCCTGTAGAAGGCGAGGCCTTGGCCGTCGCCTGGGCACTCGACAAAGCCAGGCACTTCGTCCTGGGCTGTAACGACCTCATCGTTGCCACCGACCACAAGCCCCTCCTCAAAGTGTTGGGGGACCGGAAGATGGAGGACATAAAAAACCCGCGCCTCTACAACCTGAAAGAAAAAACACTACCGTTCCAATTCAGGATCACCCACGTACCTGGTAAACGCCACTTCACCGCTGACAGCCTGTCCAGATACGCCTCTGGAGACCCCAATCCTAACAAGATGGACCTACCAGATGATGCACATGCGGCTGGCTATTCATCGGTACCGGCTGAACTTTGGTGGTACCAGGGGCTGCGCCGCATGGGCAACGAGGGGAATTTCAGTCACGAGGTTGCCGCACAGGAGGAACACCTAACATTCGGAGCCATGACCACACTATCGTCCATCGAATCGGTCACGTGGGACAGCGTCAGAGAACAGACCACCAGCGACCCCACCATGCGACAGTTGCACGACACGATCCTAGTAGGCTTCCCGGAAGACAGCAGGCACATGCCATAACTCACCCGGATCTATCATCAGTACAGGGCCGACCTCTCCATCACGGCGGGCGTAATACTGTACCAGGACAGAATCGTTATCCCGCCATCACTCCGCGACCAGGTCCTGGAAACACTACACGCCGCCCACCAAGGTGTGACGTCCATGAACGCCAGAGCGAAAGCATCGGTTTTCTGGCCGGGAATCACGATTCAGATCCAAGAGCTGCGCAATAACTGTCAAAGCGTGCCACAGAATTGCTCCCAGCAACCCCAAGCCGCCTCCCACACCCTCACCCGACCAAGTCTACCCATTCCAGATGTTGTGCGCCGATTACTTCTGTTACAGCGGCCACAATTACCTCGTCATCGTTGACAGATACTCGGGCTGGCCCTACGTGTGTCAACTGACGGGGGGTCGCCGGCACTCGTCAAGAAGCTACGGGAATTCTTTGTCACATATGGTATCGCCGAAGAGTTGTCATCAGATGGCGGCCCCGAGTTTACGGCTGAGCTCACCCAGCAGTTCCTCCGAGACTGGGGAGTTGCTCACCGCCTCTCGTCGGTAGCCTACCCCCATTCCAACACCCGGGCCGAGATCGGGGTTAAGTCAGCTAAGCGCTTGATCATAGAGAACACCGGGCCACATGGCGACGCCGACATCCCGGCATTCCAGCGAGCCGTGCTCACATATAGGAACACGCCTACGCCACTTGACAAACGCTCCCCGGCTGAAATCGTCTTTGGCCGCCAAATCCGCGACTTTATACCCGTCATGCCAGGAAAATACGAGCCATACGATACCTGGACAGACACAGCCGCCAACCGGGAGAAGGCTCTCATGGAACGCCATGCCAAAGAGGTGGAAGCCCTCCTACCCCACACTAAGAAACTGCCTCCTCTGAAAGTGGGGAACAGCGTTCGCATCCAGAACCAGACTGGGAATGCGCCACGACGCTGGGACAAGTCTGGACAAGTCATCGAGGTACGGCAACACGACCAGTACGCCATCAAAGTCCACGGGTCTGGCAGAGTCACCCTTCGCAACCGCCAATTTCTACGGCGCTACGTTATACGTGGATAAGCCATGCCCACGCCGTATCACGGATGACATCCCCAACAGGTCCGCTGACATAGGGAGACTGCCCCTATCCCTACTTCCCATGGAGGACCTGACACATGAGATCTCTACACCACTCGGCAGCGACGCCAATCGGTCGCCGCCGACCCCGAACACGGCAATGTTCAGAAAGTCGCAGAGCACACAAGAACGCCGACAAGACATACGCCCCAACCCGCACAGCCTCCACTTTGAGCCTGACACAGGGAATGAAGATACTCCGGTGGCCTCACCAAGATCGTCCGCCGATGAATCGCCATCCGCGGAACCGAACCGGGAAACTGCACCGCAACAGAAGCTCGCATCGGCGCCACCGTCAGTACCAAACACTATGTTCCGAGCGGACAGACCAAGGCGGCAGACACGCTTGCCGACCCGCTTCAAGGACTATGTGGTCGGTAACGAGTGATCGAACAAGGTACTCGAACAGTTCATGCGTCTCCCGTCACAAGAACTCGGGGCGAGGGAGGACATTGACAATTACGCTACATTATTAATGTTAACTTGTTCTATTCTCATCGCCTCTATGATTCGTTCTTATTAAGTGCACCGCACATATCCGTGTTCGTTCTTTTTCACTGCACCGCACATCAGCATTAAACGTTCAAAACCATCGCTGTCTCATTCTTTAGAAGTGTACATTTTAGTGGTAGGCCCCTAGGCTAGGGCTATACATTTTTAGGTAAAACGATTGTTTAATAGTGTTAATAATTTCAGCTGAAAGAATATTCACAAAATAGAATTCACAATTAACTAATTTCAAGTAGCACTTATCGTGGGGGCCAGTGTATTAAGGTTTGGCTCCCATGGGCATGGAATGTAAATTTTATGTGACACAAAGTAGTGACATACTAGCAGTACATTTGGTCATATAAGACTGAAGCCATTTGACATCTTAGGTTGAGTGCAATTTTTATTAATATTTGCCAAAAAATAACCACCAACCTGTAATGACTGCCATGGGTGTCTGTTTTGTCAAAGGAATATTTATTTATGCTTCAGGAAATCAAGAGGTACAACCCACAGAAAGATAAGAATAATAACCATTCTAGGTAATAAACAGTGGGCCTGCAGAGCAGCTGTATTAATAGCCACGTCATTGGCATTGCGTCCAGCCATCGTTTCATAATTATACTTCAAAAACATAGGCCTCTATTCTAACACCTATATCATTTAAGAGACCCATATTAATATACTGGGTTGACAAACGCTCCCCGTATACTATACGCTAGGCTACATACTATTAGCCTGGCCCTGGGGCTGGACTGTCTACTCACCGTCTACTTGATATTTGTCATGCTGCGTAGCTTTCAAAACAGAATTGCGCATTCGCTTTTCACACACCAAGTGCTTTTTTGTGACTAGGTAATGCCTTATGCAAGTCATGTACCGTCGGTACTCATCTCCTATTTTCTCCCGCTGCATCACAGGTATTTTCTCAACAAAAGATATGTGAACTAGCTGATACTAACTAATGTGCCTGTAGACAGTGGTCACACGCAGATGTACGATCCTGTTCAGCAACGTAGGGGGCAAATAGGTAGGTGGAGTAACGGTCGCTACAGCAAACGAAAAATGATTAATTGTATATCTCAGTCACCGAGTGCATCGAGCAAGGGTCAAAGTTGATCGGTCACCTGAGGTCACGTTGTTCACAGCGATGTGACTCAGTCGCCGCATACTTCTGGCACGGTGTCAAAGTTGATCGGACACCTGAGGTCACGTTGCTCACAGTTCGTCGATTTTGATGTATTGCGCTTGCGCGAGCATGCGCAATACGCAAAACGGAACCGGAACTTACTCTCAGACTGGAACCTCCACCCAGACCAGTACACCGGAGCTATAGCTACTTTACAGTATGTCCGGGTCCGGCCCAATAGCAACGGCCTTATATTAATTTCTTGCTTACATATTGTTAGAAGTTATAATAAAGTTCTGTAAATTGAGAGGTTCATGACCAAATCTAGTTACGCAACTATGTTCATGCGCAGCGGCAATAATATAAGAGAGCTATAATCAACTACACATACTGGTCGAGAAATTACAAAATCAAATGGCATATATATCAGATTATAGACTACTATGTAACTAGGCGATGCCAAATATCGCCCATTCATGCGTCGACTTGTTAATGTTCAAAAAAGGCTGCACAAAGAGTTAAGAGGAAAAACATGAAAATAACATGCAGCATATTCTATTAGATTACGGTTTATTGTATTGTGAAAATGTGACTGCAGTGTCATCTAATAAGTGATGTAAAATGCAAAATAATATCAATTATCGACATCGTGTAAACGAACCGGTAATTACTACTACAGCCTATCGGATAGTTGTGGTACTATATTAAATAATTAATTCAAAAGGTGGCAGCACTGGTACCATCGTTTACCTGGAATCTTGTAGCCTCGATTACCCAGGTTCCTGCCAATGTTACCAATAGGTGGCTTTACCCCAGATTCGGGTAGAGATGATGATTGGCTCTCAGGCCAACTATGAAATAACATATTAAATAAGGATATAGTTTTATAAGATAATACTATAACAATTATGGTCGCTGGGGGGCGGGGCATAACGTTTACTTTCAAAATGTATCCTTAGTCTAATGTTCAATTATAGTATACTAATTATTTTGAATAGATTACTTTTAATATCATGTAACTTGTAGAGCGATACAGAACCAAGAATTCAACCATAAGCTAAGCATATTTAAAATATATGCATATTTTAACACGTTTTGGCCCTGTCATATTCAACTTAATAAAACCGTTAGCCAACATCAATGATTATCGCTCTGTAGTGCGGAGCAACACTGTAAATAGTTCGCACACCCAAGATAAGTACGCATTACACTCTAACAACACACACACACACACACACACACACACACACACACACACACACACACACACACACACACACACACACACACACACACACACACACACACACACACACACACACACACACATACACACTATAAATACCCGTGCTACACAATAGCCTGAAGTCCGTATTGCCGCCGCCGCCGTGAAGTATAGCTCCTCGTCGCTTGCTCAAGTAAGTACTGCGCACAATATATGCGCTGCGAGCAAGGTATATTTCTGCTAGCGAATCTGCGTTATCGTTCCATGTTAAACGATTTATATTCTACGCACAATTAACCAGGAGAAACCTGTCGGTTTTTAAGCGTTAATTGTTTAAACATTTGCACGCCAATTTTCCAGTGCGTATGATATGAATCTGCCGGTTCTGTCTACACATAATATTAAGTAATTATACGTGATATAAGTTCTGATAATTATCATATAGCAATATTCAACCGCTTAATTGAAAATTATTTGAAAGTTCTACAATTACAATTTGACGTCGGGACAACCAGCATACGGGCGTGGTCGCTGACAGCATACAACCAGCGTCACGCGTCGCCTAACTCGAACTGGGTTTAACCCTTTGATCACGCCGTGATGTTTACATGACCCACGGATAGCTTTTTAATTGAATTCTTTCCTAAGTTTTGTTAAGAATTTTTCGTGTTTATGACATTCTTGTTCATCATAAATCAAGCTATAGTTTTGGTTGGGTTATGTGAAGTTATACAATGTAGTTTATTTCCCGAAGCTACTAATTGGGTATTATCGCCGACGTAATTGTATTGTATCTATTGCGGTATACTGTTTACTGGTCTCACTAAAACGTGTCGGTAATTGTGCAATTGTATTGATTTTCTAAAATTATCTGAGCTGCATTGTTCATTTTGATTTGAATTACCTAATGTTTTTGAATCAATAGTGCCAGTACGTTGTTAAATAGTAGGCATTACTTTGGAGACACAGTCTGGCATTTACATTTACACCCATCTAGATGTCAACATGACGTCTACAATTAACCTATGCACCAAAAACAGGTCATGGAAGTAGCCGGGGTATCTACTACCAAGGCTACTAAAGTTCTGAATCTCAGGAAGAAGGACAAATATAAATCCCTGACTTAGTGACAGTCACTGGTACTCCCACCACCTTTTGGGAAAACTTCCTAGAAACAGGACGGATTAGTTTGGAGGAGCCTCCAATGGGAGCGACTGTTTCGCTAGAATGTAATTCTGAGGTACAACTGCTAAAGGAACAACTGGAAAGGATGAGAGTAGAAATTGAGGAGAGAGATTGCAAGATCCAGGAATATGAGCGAGGAAGACCAGACAGGATCCGGTTTGATAACGACGAATGTGAATTCATGAGGTGGAGGGAAATGAAGAGAAGAGAGACGGAAGAACGAATGAAGAGAGATGAGAGAGATGGAAAAAAGGATGAAAAGAGAGATGGAAGAATGGGATCACCAAATCAACAAACGCAGGTCACAGGAGATGGGTGGTGAAGTGAGACTCATCCTTGGTGCACATCCCAAGGATGGGATATACAGTTCCGTTCCCTCACGTTTGTTGGGACAAGGAGTTTCACCTCACGATGTCGGTCGCCAACAAGTCCGTTAGAGATTGACAAGTGTCAGGAACCAGTCGGTTCCGGCACTATTAAACACAAGATTTATGAGCTACATGGTCCTGAACTAGTTCACGCATACACTCCAGTCGGCGTGAAACGTGAACTAGTCCCACAGAAAGACAGCTACCTAGATTGTCTCACGTTACGTCAGGAAAACATATACATGCCCAAAACACACACAGAAAAGATCGTGGTCGAATCAAAGCTGGAGTGTATGATATCATCTGACGTCAATGTATTCAAGCCAACATTTTTACCTGTTACCATGCGGTACCCAGAAGTCACCGTACAGTTGGATGTGGAAGTCAAGGTGAATGCTGAAATTAGAACAGACGTAGCCTTGCACGAATCCTGTAAGCGTGTTGATAATAAATACCCGGGAGTCGTATTAATGTGTGACGAACACGTACTGTCTGCAACTGCAGTCATCGCTCCAGGCGACTTGACAGAAACGATGACGTCACTCGCAACAACACATGCCAACCCTGACTCCAACATAGTCGCACACATTGACCCAGGATGAGACAACACGGGACACACTGGAGCACCGCCTGTGGATGATACAGCTGATATCGCTTCCCACTTCTCGGAACGAATGACGCCAACTGCGGAGGTGTCGCCGGACGACGGGGACAGCAAGACAGCCGTTGCCGGACCGCACAATCACAAGTTGAGTATGTCTCGGGCGGACTCAACTGGTCGCACGATGGAGGTGTCAACTGGAGCGTGACGAGACTGCGTTGACATGACTGTCGGAGCAGCTCAATGACGCGCCTCTTGGTGAGACATGTAACAACTGGGAGCTGAGAAACAAACCAGAATTCTCGGAAGAAAAGAAAAAGACGATGATAGCGGTGACAACAACACCGACAAGGCGCAAGTTGCTGACGGGGACGAGTTTCTGCAGGACGACAGGTTGAGCCATTTGCCAGTTGAAATGCACGAGTACTATGCGATGCGATGGTATAAATTATAAAGATGCCGTAATGAGCATGCGTACATCGAAAACGAGACTTAGGCAGCCAGTTGTATTTTATTAAACGCATTCCTTTTTGTGTTCAGAGCATATGATGATGGCTGATGACGTATACGGTTACATAAATGTTTGTTTTGCACAAAGAATTTGTTTTTCGTACTTCTAAATGTTATGACGAAAGTCTGGGACAAAAATCTCTCTTTTAACATGACATATATATATATATATACCTTTTCTACCGCTCAAATTGTATTTGTTAACTTATTTCCTTGTGGATATCATTGGTAGAAAATATAAAACTTATTTTGTATACATTGGATGAGACGACAACTTGAAGCTGGTTTTTTTTAACCTTTAGATTATTGGAAATGCCGTTCCTTTGTGTCCAAATTAATAATTTTTTAATATTATAAATAGCTACAATATTTGAAGTCGGTTTAATACGAAACATGTACATTTGTTTATAAATGATCGAAAAAAAATAATTTAGTCGTCACTTGCGTCACATGTTTTTCTTCCTGTCTACCGTGTAATTGTTTCTTTTTCGTTAAGTAAATCGAATTGCTGAGGCACCGTTTACCAAAACGTAGATACGCTACAGTGTAACTGACTGTTAATCCCAGCGGTGTACGATGCTGCCCAATATAGCATGCAGCCCGAAGGGGTAATTATTGAGACTGACTGGTCATAGTTATGTGTAGGCAACTGCTTTGATGTGTTCATGTGGGTACGATTATTGTTTTGAAATAGGTGCCATTTGTGAAGCTAG
This sequence comes from Paraescarpia echinospica, assembly GCA_020002185.1. Lineage (NCBI taxonomy): Eukaryota > Metazoa > Annelida > Polychaeta > Sabellida > Siboglinidae > Paraescarpia > Paraescarpia echinospica. Next base: position 48,704,267 of record CM034543.1, read on the forward strand.
ACATATTCATTACAACAGCATACGGTGAATTTGTACCATAAATTATGTGTGTGTGTGTGTGTGTGTGTGTTTCTGCGTGAGTGCGTGCGTACGTGTGTGATTATAAACCTATACTTACAGCATGCATGTGTGTCAATTGTATTGTTGTAAATACAGTTGTAGCATCACATTGCCAGGTCAAATAAAGCTAACTGCTGCAAACTTGACGCGTATTTATCATGAGTGTGTATTTCACAAAAGGTGTGTATGCTCATTTCAGTTCACAGTTTAGTAAGGGAAAGAGGGAGAGAATGAGAGAGGGAGAAAGGGAGAAAGGGAGAGAGGGAGAAAGGGCGAGAGAGTTAAGCTACGATTCCATATGTACGGATACGGCATGCGGATGCGGCATGCGGCAAAACAATGAATATAGTGCCCTGTGGACATTAACATAAATAGTTCCAAACATACACAGGCGGATGAGTTTTGTTGTGCGGATGCGGCTGCGGCTGCGGCTGCGGCAAACTGTATCGCTCCGTGCACCGATTGGAAACGTATCCGCACACGAATCGGATAAGAAATTCCCAGTAGTGACGTCACTACAGAGGTATTCCCCATTCCGCATGCGTTTCCGCACACCTTTCCATACATATGGAATCGTAGCTTTATTGTAAAAGAAATGATGCATTCAATAAGCACACTTATTTAATAGCAAGCGGGCTTAATGCAAGTTGTGTATAAAAACCACGTAATGTTGTGCAGTGTACGGACGTTAAAACGCCTTCTGCAAAGATTTGGCTTAAGGCGCAGACAAGTAATTGACTACATTAGGGTTGCAAAAGCAATGCAGGTACTTTCACGTTTTAGTAAGTACTAATTTCTATGTTATACATGTTCACGGCTACTGGGAATAATTCAAGATTATATTTATTTAACAAAAGAAAAGTTCGTAAATTAAGTAGATTTTAAATATGTTTGAATATGTAATAAATATGAGTAGCGATTCGGTATTAAATAAATTCTTTATGATCTTCTTCGTTTCTGTTTAGCATCATGTCAAAGAAAATAGCACAATGAGTCAGGGCATATTCCGGAATAACAAGTTGAATCATCATTATGAAAATATGAAATATATCACATATGTCTACCAATAAATCTACACCGTTGAATAGTTGTCTTGTTGAATGTGCTAATCTGCTTATGCAATATGCATCAATACCTTAACAACTAGTTAAATAGATGCGCTTTGTTGTGTAGAACATAAACCTTATGAGAGTAAAGTATAATTCATCACTTTAACGATTTAACACATTATAGCAAAACCATATGAATGATACATTATATCTTTAATTTTGGTGTACAACAATATAATTATATATATATATATATATATATACACATATATATGTAATTGACGTATGATATAGTGTTTACGAAATCAAAACGTGTGATGCTAATTACTATGACTATACATACAACTAATACCGTACATATTTATGTAACAATTTAATTACTAAGTTATGTAAACCGATACTCATTCAATATTTTATTGTTGAGGCGTATACATCGGGGCCGGTTTCATGAAGCGGCTAAGAACGTTCTTAACGCTAAGATGATTGTTTTAGTAAATGACGTGATTTTTTTAAATATAAGCGAACATAGGAATTTACGCAAACACGTGATGTTAGTAATTGCGTAACTTTAAGTACGCTTCGTGAAACCGGCCCTTGTTTTCTATGGGAACTTCCATAAACCACACTGAACTAGAATGATGCTACTTATTGACATCATACGGTCATAGCACCGCCTTCGATTAATTGTGTCTTTGATGTGACTAGTGGACACAATTGTTTCTGAACAAGTATACGCATGAGTCGACTAAGATGGGCAGGGCATGTAGAGAGAATGGGAAAAGAACGGATGGCAAAGAGAGCAGATGCACGGATACTGAAAAGGAAAAGGAGGAGAGGAAGAACTAGACTGCGATGGGAGGACTGTGAAAAAAAAGGTGGAGAACGAGAGCGAACGTTAGAGAGAACTGGAGACGACTGGTGGAGAGAGAGCAGTGCAGGACCAGTGAGAGAAAATAAAAAAATCAGAAATCGAGCATCGTACAGCTTCTACAGAACTTCTTTCCGAAAGGGAAAGAAAGCCGAACCATCGGACCGTTCTCGAGCGAACGGATTTGTCCGACCGAGAAAAGGTAGCGTCGTACAATCAACTGCTGAGTCGGTACAATACCATGGAGACGTCTCGGGCGGAGCAACCGCTAGGAGTGTCCGTGGTGAACGGAGAGTCGACGACCGACCATCAGCCGCCGCCGACGGGACCGTCCGGTATAGAGAGCGAAATCGTGAAAAGCATACCGAAGAATCTGAAAGAAATGGCCCGCCTCCTGGTGGAAAAATTGAAAACTGACCCGCTGATTCGCTGGAACAACCGAGGGGAGGTCGTGTACGACGGCACCGCAATAGAGGGAAGTAACATGGTAGATCTAGTGAACGATCTCATGAGAAAAAGGAAGAAGGCGGCATTACCGGTCGGCTGGGAGGCGTTCGGGGGTCATCTGAGGCGGCTGAACGTGCCAATGGAACTCGTCGGTAACCCCAGGCGTCGAGCGTACATACAACACGCGCCGAAGCGAACGGCGAAGCCTCGCACTCGCTCTCTCGAACGCCCGTGGGTCACCTATTAAAGAGGGTGAAACGCCCGAGTGGCTCAGAAGCCAGTATGTCGCGACAAAGAACGGTAGTCGTCGTTGGCGTAGTTGCAGCAGCAGTTCTTTTCTCTTTATTTTTCTGTGTATTATATATAAACCGGTCAGAGACCCCATGGGAGCGGTGGTGCCCCGGAGGCGTCGTCGTTCGCGACGAAACCTTCAACGGAACTCGCGCGCTCAACGCGACCTACTGAGGCGTACCTACTTCGATCCGAAACAGATGGGGAGTTACGCTGGCGTCAACGCGCTACACCGAACGACTCTAGTACCGAAACCGACCGTCAAGCGGTGGTTGACGGAGCAGGACGCCTATACCCTTCACAAGCCGGTCAAATGACGCTTCAAACGACGTTATTGTGGGCGGTCGAAACCAGCAGTGGCAAGCCGATCTCGTCGACGTAGCTAACCTGAAAAAGCACAACGACGGGACGACGTTTCTATTGACGGTCGTAGACGTCTTCTCGAAGTTGGCGTGGTGAGTCCCGTTGAAGAGCAAAACCGGTCAGGCGCTCGTTACGGCCTTCGAGGGCCTGCTGCAGCGGCAAAAGCCGCCGAACGCGCTGCAGACCGACAAGGGCACGGAGTTTCTCAACAGACCCTTTCAGAAACTCTTGAAGGCGCACGGCGTCCACCACTTCGTGACCCATAACGAAGAGACCAAAGCGAGTGTCGTGGAGCGATTCAATCGTACGCTGAAGACCCGCATGTGGAGGTACTTCATGAAGCACCAGACGTTGAGGTACGTGGAGGCCTTGCCCGGTCTCGTGCGGTCGTACAACAACGCCTACCATCGAAGCATCGGTAGGACGCCGGCGAGCGTCGATGCCGAGAACCAGGAGAGCGTGTAGCAACGGTTATACGGAGGCGGGTGTCGAAAAAAAAGCCAAAACTGCGAGAGTGGGACCGCGTACGTATCAGCAAGGTGAAGGGGCGTTTCAAGAAGGGGTACATGGCTAACTGGAGCGAAGAACTCTTCACCGTCGTAGAAGCGCACCCGTCCGCCCCTCCCGTTTACCGATTGATGGACGACGCCGGAACGGTACTAGACGGCACCTTCTACGAGCCGGAGCTACAAAAGGAAGTCGACTCGAAAGATAAACTATATCGGGTGGAGGAGGTTCTACAGAGACGTCGACGACGACGCGGTAAGGGTGAAGAGGTGCTCGTCAAATGGTCCGGCTATCCGGCCTCGTTCAACAGCTGGATCGACGCTAAGGCGCTCGTGGACTATAAGGGATGACCTGCATGCGATACGAAAAGTGTTGGAGTCTTGCTTCGTTTTATTATACGACAAAGGGAGGGTGCAGCTGTATCGACAGAGCGCCCAAAGGCGACCGTCGTCCGCGGCGGCCTCGCCGCCACCCCCGTCGGCGAACGCGCTCCATGGCGTCTCTGCGCGATAAAGGAAGGATGCCGTAGCGTCGGACGACAGTCGCGCTATGAACACCGTCGAGACGACAGCAGCAGCAGCAGCAGCCGATGCCGAATTCCGCCATCGACTCAGAGGTATTTGTCGAAGAGCCCGCCGTCGACTCATGCGTCTCTGTGGATGCGACCGATGTCGTCGACGACTCCGCCATCACGAACGCTCAATGGCGTCTCTGGGGTAACGAGTGCCCCAAAGCCGAGATCGTCTTCCTGTGTCAGATCGTCGTCCTCTACACGGTCATCCTGGTCAGCATATACAATCTATCGCGCAGTCAGGGCGACTCCAATCTGTAGACGGCGCTGCTGAGTAGTTGCTTCGGTTACCTACTGCCGAGTCCGTCTATGAAACGCGATGGCATCGTCCGATTTTTATCTGTCGCTACCGAGTAACGCCTCGATGAAAGACCACCCCGACAATACGCTAACCCACTACATCACGACTGTACCGCACGGCATCGATCTGGCGGGGCGCTGGGAATACGGGCTGGTGGAGCTACAGTACCCGCACACCTGGAACAACGTGAGAGAAGAGGACGCCGTGTTCTATTTAGCCTGCGAAAAGGGGGAAGAAAACGTTTATCGGGCCACCGACGGTACCTTGATTTACTGCACCTGCACCATCCCTCACGGTTTCTATAACAACGCTCACGAGTTGACGGAAAAAATGAACGGGGCGCTAGAGAAGGCGAGTACCGCCAGGTTCAAGGCAAACATGCGCTACAGCTCGATCCAACGTCTCGAATACGTTCGATCGCATACAATACGTACCCCTACTGCGGTAACAGTTCGCCACGATCGAAATAGATATAAGGGACGACCTCGGTCGCCCGATGCCATTCGAGCAGGGAAAACTCGTGGCGACGCTTCACAGCAGACGCTGTAAATGGAAGCTGTTTTGATGGCGAAGGCGATGTACGAGGACTACTACACTCGGCAGGTCGGCGGCAACCTGCCGGTATTCGCCGGTTCTAGAGTGCAGCGGGGTCACGGCCTGGGGAACCTTTTCGGGAGCCTGTTTCGAAGCGCCGTGCCGTTTATCAAGAGAGGGGCCTTGGCGCTGGGAAAGCGGGCCCTCAAGACAGGCGTACGCGTGGCGCGTGACGTCGTCGACGGGCGGGGTCTGAAACAGTCGGTGAAACGGCGCGCGAAAGATGCGGGAGCCGACCTTCTGGACGGAATGCTGAATAAGCAGGCGCCGCAGCCGAAACGACGACGTATAAAACCACCGGGTAGAGCGCCGCCGGTCAGTAAGACGAAACGGCCGCGCAAGAAACAGAAGCTTCCTAGGGACATATTCACCGAGTAGAATGGCGTTCATCCATCGACAGTCGTGCGAGGGGGTAAAAAACGAACTAGACCTGTACAGCGTCCCGATGACGCAGACGTGCATCGAGAGCGGCCAGTGGATCGATCATCAACCCCTGACGGCGCTCGATGCGAGCGGCCCTATCGAGTTTCTAGTTCCGGGATCGGGAGACGACTACCTGGACCTGTCGAGCGTCAGACTGTACGTACGATTCAAAGTGGTGAGGGGGGGACGGCACCGACCTCCAAGACGGCGATCAGGCGGGACCGGTGAATAACTTCCTGCACTCGCTCTTCAGTCAAGTCGACGTGTCGATGAACGGAACGCTCCTGACTCGGTCGACTAACACGTACTCGTATCGGGCCTACATCGAGACCCTGTTGAGCTACGGTGCCGATGCCAAGAACACGCAGCTCGAGGGCGGCCTGTGGTGTAAGGACACCGCCGGGCACATGGAGGAGCTCGCGGACGCCAACGAGGGGTACACGCGTCGCCACGCACACATCCTGCGCAGTCGGGAGGTGGAGCTTTTCGGACGACTGCACGCTGACGTGTTCATGCAAAACCGCTACCTACTGAACGGGGTCGACGTGAAACTCCGACTGGTGCGAAGCAAGGACGTTTTTTCGCTCATGGCGGGGGGCAACGATCCCAAAATTGTACTGCTGGAGGCCTTCCTGCAGGTCCGAAAAGCCAGGGTGAACGAGGACCTTCAGCTCGGTCATATCAAAGCGCTGACGAAGGGGACGGCCAAGTATCCGTTACGTCGAGTCGACTGCAAGGTGTTTTCCATACCGCAGGGGACCATGCCTCACACTCACGAGAACGTCTGGTTGGGGATAGTGCCGAAACGCGTGTTCCTGTGCCTGATCGATAACGACGCCTATAACGGGACCTACGCTAAAAACCCGTTTAATGCGAAGCACAACGGCATCAACTTCCTCGCGCTCTTCGTCGACGGACGCCAGGTGCCGAGCAAGCCGCTGCAGCCGAACTTCGCGACGAACAACTACGTCATAAGCTATCTGAACCTCTTCGCGGCGACGGGGAAGGCGTACGAGGACGAGGGCAACGACCTGACACGCACCGAGTTCGGGAGCGGCTACACCATCTTCGGCTTCGACCTGACGCCAGATTGCTGCGACGGCGACCATTTCAACGTCGTACGCATGGGGGCGCTACGCACGGAGACACTTCGCGGCGGCGCTACCGCGGACGGTGAACGTCGTCGTGTACGGCGAGTTCGAGTCGGTGCTAAAGATCGACAGGAGCCGCAACGTCGTGTACGACTACTGAGCATGGATACGTTTCAGCTGATGCGCCGCCTGGAGATCGATAAGTACACTAAAAACGTCGTCTTCGGCGTACTACCTAAAGACGAGATACGCCGACGGCGGGTCACCACCTACCCGGCGGCTTTCGTGTGCAACACCGACGACGGCGGCGAGGCGGGCGAACACTGGGTCGCCGTCTACGTAAGTCGGCCTGTACGGAAAGTAGCGCAGAGAGTCGTCCACGTCGATACCTTCGTCGGGCAGCTGTTGAAACACGGACGGGTTCGGATGGTAGACCCCGCCGGGGTAGACGTGGCGGACGCCTCCCTCGCACGTCGCTTCGTGGCGCCTTAATAAGTAGGCGGTTTGCCACAGCGCGTCGCCGCACTTACCGCACCGGTACGAATGACAGAACAGCGAAACGTCCTGTATGTACGAAAAGTGTGTGTCGTAATCGTTAACTTTCATAGTAGTGGGATAGCGATAGGTCGACCGACGGACCAGTTCGGCGATCGGTTTCCCGGGTTCCGACTCCTCCTCCACCAGTCGATAGACGATCACGTTGGTTTTAAGGACCGTCTCCACCCGATCGAGCGCCGTCAGAGGAACGCCGGAGAACTCGTCGGCGCTCGCCCCCGCGGCGTAGTCCGCGAAAAGCTTTAAGGTCGGGACTCTCAAAGCGGCTACGTCAGCGCCTCTATGGAGCGCCAGACAACGGAAGAGGCACAGATTATCGGTGTAGGGCCTACTGTGTGTATATTTCTCTAGAGCGATAACCGCCTTGCTGGTGCGTAGGTAGGCGGGAAGACGACCGTCGAGACAGCCGATATGATGGTTTTTGATGGTATTTAGAAAGAAGGTCGCGTTAGTCACCAATTCGGCCGTCCACCCCGAGTCGGATCTCTGCGCTACGACGTACTGTAGAACGTTGGGTTGTCGGACGCGTTCGAGAAACCGTTCGAAAGAGCGACTACTGGTAATCAGAGCGGGGGAGTCGAGGTAGCGTCCGCAGCAGTTACACGACGCGTGAAAGTATCTGTAACGTCCGTCTCCTTATGTCTGAAAATAAACTCAAAACTTAGGTTAATTTTAAAGGCCCGCGTCTGTTCCTCGAACATCAGTCGTAGTCGCGGCTCGAGCGTTCGCGTGTCCAAGTCGGTCAGGTGAAAGTTATATCTCGACTGAACAGTGCCGCGCGCCGTGGACGTACGTATACTCGACCAGTGTTCGTGAACGACCCGCCGTAACGCTTCCGACACCGCCTCCTCCTCGGGGGCGGCTTCTTTAGGGGGGTTACGGTGCGCCGTTCTCATATGTCTCAGCATATTACGACGTTGGCCGTAGGTCGCTCCGCAGGTCGGACATTCGTGAGCGTCCCGCGGTTCGCATATCTTCTTCTTCATATGCCTCTTTACACCGCTACGGTAGACGTAGGCACGATCGCAATTCGGGCATTTGTAGCGCTTGCACGCGTGCGCCACTAAAGCGTCGACGACACGACCGCATATAGGGCAGACCGCCACGAGGTGGCAGCACTGTCAGTCAGTCAGTCATGGAGGCTCTGCAGTGAGCGCGTCTATCCCAGTCAACCCCGCCAACGTTATTAACTTCGTTGGACTCCCGACTAACGCCTATATGGCGATGACAGCTCGCGTAGCGGCGTTGTAAGACACTAGGGGTTGAACGAGTGCTTGCGATCGCGCGGCGCTGACTACTAGGGGTTGAGCGCGTAATTGCGCGGCGCTGCCTGTTTCGGTGATTGTAGAGGTTGAGCGTAAACAACGTCGGTTTGCCGACTGCGATTGTGCGGCTGCTGACTGTTTTGGTGAATGTTTGGGGCGTTCTATTTTGGTGAAGGCCGCGCTTAGCGGTGGGCGGGGTGATTGACAGGGGTTCGCCGACTGCGTGCGGAAGAAAGCGGGCTAACTGTTTTGGTGAATGTTCGGGAGGCGGGCGTTCTATTATTGGAACTGACTGTAGGCGGGGGTTCGCCGATTGTTAGAATGCGTGCGGCAGGCTGACTGTTTTGGTGAATGCGTGGATGTTCGGGACAGGCATAATAAAGGAGGCATTTCATACGGTTTGAAAATTTTATTAAGCGTAAATACTGATCGAATACGAAATTTCACCACTACAGCAGGCAGTTCGTTTTCATATAGCGAAATTTACTACTAATTGTTCGTTACTACAGCAGGCGTTATTTGTTCGTTTTCATAGCAGGCGCTACTTCCAGCAACAACGACTCCTCAGGTATTCTTCCACAGCCGTCTCCAGGGCCGCGTTGTGTTCGCAGGTCAACCAGTTGGTCAGGGACCAGTCGACGACGTTCTTCATCGAAACGATCCGGCAATCAAGTCTGGTCGCATAGCAGTAGCATCAGCCTTACCGCACTCGGCACGAGCGGCCGGCCCATAAAATCATTCAGTACAAACTGAAAATGTCGCTCGCACATGATTTTCGCACTTTCTCAGCAACCAAACATATGCGCCACGGGGCCGTATATCAGCGAGGGGGCGCATCCCTTACACTCTCGTCGCGCACGGGCCAGCACGGCCTCGCCGATAGACTCGGCAAGCGCTCGCAGCAGCAGGGCGCTTTTCAACGCGTCGGGCGTTAACGCGGGGGCGGGTGAGGATAGCGATATCAGCGATGGTGGCTGCTCATCGCTCGATGAGATTGACACGACGTCCGGGGGACCGCACGTCGACAGGAGCTGAAGGGTCCTCTCGGCCCGTTATCGAAGACCAATTCCGCAGCCTCTTCCACACCGTCGGGTACCACGCACGTAACCTCCCACGGGGTATACGTTGGCAGATGATCGTCCAGGGGGTCCGCCGTACCCTCGAGCGTTGACCTCAGGGCGTCCGCCACTATCCCGTCCAACACGAGATCGCGGGCAAGGGTCTTCCCTCCAGCATCCTACAGCACAAGCAAAGCGTGCGTTATTCATTCAATCATCTACTCGGCCTTTGGGACAATCGTCAGACTTCGCACAGTGTACATGGCCATTTCCCCCCCCACACTGTCTTACGTACAGCGACTTTCATGACCGTTCCCCCGATCGCCTGTATAGTATCACGTAGTTTTTCAGGGGCCATAGGCGCCAGATAGGCGGCCTCGTAGGTCACGAGACCCGCCATGACGTTGTCAAACAATGTAACCCACATTTCCGGTTCAGACGTACCGACTTCAGTCAGCATGACGCGCACCGAGAAATATTGTCTCGGTTTAACGCCTGCGCCGTGCGACATGCATTTCAGGGTTCCATCTCTCATACGGGTCAGCTTGCGTCGGCACTCCGGGCACCCCGCGTACGTGCACTTCGCCCTCCAACCTACGCCACCGATCCTGACAGAGGTCGCCACGTTATACACACCGTCGTCTTCGACGGCCAGGAGGTCTTTGAAACTCACCGTCGGCGGCTCGTAGGTCGACGCAGGCGTTTCCGCGTCGGACTCGGCGGCCTTAGCCGTCGTCGGCGTGGCAGCGGCGGCTGCAGACTCCCTGCTCGCATGCACCGCTGACGGGGGCGCCACAGCAGACTCGCTGATCGCATGCACCGTTGACGGGGGCACCACAGCAGCAGCATCCTCACGGCCAGCAGCAACGGTAGACGCAATAGCCTTCAAAGTAGCGTGCTCGATCGCCAGTTTAGGAGTCGGAATCTTCTTCTTCTTCAAACCCGACATTTTGGTACCTTGAGCAGCCGCCATAGCAGTTCCGTCTGTAAGAGCGCAGAGAAACGACTACGTTAACAGCACACCACAAACGAGTGAATACAGACACGGTCTCAGCCTGCTTATTTATAGGGAAGCGTTCATGCCCTCGAACACGTACACCGCGCAGCTAGCGAGTCGATCTAGGTTATTGAAAATAGAAAAAGTTACAGGTCGCTTCAGTACACTTGCGTTTTGTTCGCCTTTACAGAATGTTTTTCTCGAAAAATAACCTTCCATACGAGTCTCTAGTCGGTATTTTACAATATACACCGTTCAATTCATACATTGAGATCTTTATTAGACGGTTTTTAATATTGCGCAATCCTTTCGTTATATTGCGCAATACTTTCGTTAAGGGCCTACGTGCACGACGGCAGGTCTACATACGCCTATAGGGCGCGTTGAAAACAACAGCGCGCATTTCGTTACACAGCCATAGTGAGTGAGCAACCAACTTACGAGGAGCTGAGGAATCAATTAAGGCGTGTGCAACGCGAACTCGACTGGTACGTTACACTTTATGTACTTAATATTCAGTACAGTGAGCCTACCTTTTACACGCCTTCTAACGTTTTTCACTCGTTAGTCACCGATCTTTCCTTATGTTTACAGGGTCTACTACTTATCGAGGCGGGGACACCCCCTGAATTGGAAGGTGTGAGCCTACCTTTTACACGCCTTCTAACGTGTTTCACTTGTTAGTCACCGATCTTTCCTTATGTTTACAGGGTCTACTATTTATCGAGGCGGGGACTCCCCCTGAATTGGAAGGGCTTCGGGAGACCACTACCTCCCGTACCCACGTCAACAGACTACTGGGAAGAGCCCGACGCCGGCGCCTCGCCACCCCTCACTCCCACCGTAGTCGCGCCTCCACAGCCCCGCGCCGTGCTCACGCCGCAGCCCCGCGCCGTGGTCGGGCCCCAGCCCCGCGCCGTCACGCCACAGCCCCGCGCCGATGCCAGTTTCACCCCAGACAGACAGGGATATATGAGGTGTTCAAATTCAAGTTTGTGGAGAGCCTCAATGTAGATATTGGGGCTACAAATCGAGGTTTTTGAAGATGGAGTTATTTTGGCGAGCCTCAATGGGTGTGCAAATTGTGATTTTGGAGAGCCTCAATGTGGGTGTTTTGGCAAGCCTCAAGAGGGGTGTGCAAATCGAAGTTTTGGAGAGCCTCAACCCACCAAATATCCACCATGTTCCGACGCCAGTGTTTTGGGTTTGGCTTTGTTGGCTGAGCTTGAACAAATTCGTGACCTTAAGCAACACTGAATGCCTTTTATGTTCAACGCATTGAATACGTATGCGGGTACAAATATAGTTATTGTGCACAAACGATTATGTGATTGTACTTCTAAATATTGTGATAAAGCCTAATGCGACTGAGTTTAGACTAAGATAAATGGGGGCATGCGGGCAATCACTTTAAAGAATGTAATCTAGATTCTCGCACCAAAACCGGATACCAAAAATTCATAGCATGAGGTGTGTACCTCTTCTACCACTCCCCATTTAAGTTTTGAATGGTTTCACCTGGATATCATTGATCGAAAAGATAAACGATAACGTATGTACCTCCACACATGAAAAACAGGGATGTTGATGGAATCTTTCAGTTGAACGTTAACCGTGGGCTTTGAAGTGTACATTTCTTGAATATTTATTCATTAATGACAAGCTATATTTTCATAGATGTACATATCTTGTTAATTGTGTCTTACATAAATAAAAAATATATATAAATAACTATAATCAGTTAGACCCTACTAAACGTTAATGTCTTTAGTTTATGATAAAATGTCTAAATCGTAAACGAAAATAGTATTGTCTCTAATTTTTATACTAAACCTACATACAAAAATGCACAAACGAGGTAGCGAATCGTTGTTCCTAGAGTGTAGTTTCATTTTCGCTAAGGGATCATCTCAGAACGTCGATGTGCGATATCAAGCGAAATTATTTTAGTTTGGGGAGGGGGGGTCTGAGGCAGTTTCATCTGGCGTCGGACATCGACCGACACTGTTAATTATACTGGTATCATCATATTAATGTTTAAAACAATTCGTCTGAGGGAGGGGTGGGGGGCTGAGGCAAGATGAAAGTAATTACGTCTGATGTCGGAAATCGACGTTCTGAGATGATCCATAAGTGAATCGAATTGTAGACGGACCGCGCGCTCCGTGTACCTCCTAGTAGACCTACTACAAGTTAACTTTCTGTCAATTTTGGCTGTTTATTACTTGGTCCAATAGCGCATGCAGCCTGATTTGAGTGGGCCTATTTGTTGACACCGCGTTATTTGTACTTTTCGGCGCAACGGTGCTTTTATGTGCTACTACGGAAACCAGATTAAGTCATTAAACATCACTGCATTTGCATCGAAGATCGTCTCACGGAATATATGTCAGTTTTTCTTCCAGACATGGAACTATTAGGGACCGAGGAGTAAATCAAGTAGCATAAATTATTAAAAGTTTATATTTTAATTTATATCAGGCATACATAACATGTTTGCATTCTGAACATATATTATGTCATTAATTAATAAATATACTCAAATATGCGTCAAAACTATTGGTTAATGTTCAACTGAGAAATGCCTAAACCACCCCTGGTCCATCGTGTCTGGAGGCACACAAAATAGTGTTTGTATTTGCGATCAGGGATATCCAGATGGAAACAATAATTATATAACAAATAAAATGTTGAATAGGTACATATTTCATGTTATAAAGTAACCTATTTCAGTCCCTAGTCTAGTCTTTGCAAAAAGGCTGCCTGCCTGGCACCCGTTTTTGTTTGGCTAAATTCAATACCAGTAGACTTCCGTGACAATATTTAGAAGTACAATCACATAATCTTTTGTGCACAATAACTAGATGTGTAACCGTATACGTACAGTCAGCGTCATCAGCCATCATCACATGCTCTGAACACAAAAAGGAATGCGTTTAATAAAATACAAATGGCTGCCTAAGTCTCGCTTTTGACGTACGCATGCTCATTACGGCATCTTTATAATGTATACCATCGCATCGCGCATCGCATCGCGCATCGCACCGCGCATCGCATCGCGCATCGTCCATCGCATCGCGCATCGCATCGTCCATCGCATCGCGTCATCGCCCCATGGTGGTGCAGATTGTCACACAAAAACGTGATGGCCCTGCTCGGCCATCATACATCTCAAACGTCTGTCAGGGAGGAGAGTTGGTGTTGTGGTCAGGATGCTAAATCTACAAGGGAGAGGAGACGTTGTTGTGACCATATCACTTGTATCACCAGGGTTGACACAGGCACGGGTAATGTGTCCATGGTATACATCGGTAACGGCGACTTCTCTGTGCAGTTGCTACATACGGAGTCCGCCACATTGCCAATTGAAGCGTTGGCTTGTCGATTCGATGGAGATGACTGACGTCACCAAATATGACTCAAATGCCGCAACGATGACTGACGCCATTAACGGCGGGTTATTGCCTCAGCAAAAGATGGGTACTATTCGGTTCACAGTTCCCATCAACAGGTGTGAGAGAATGACCGTCGATTGTAATCTCTATGATAAAGAGTCCGATGTTGTCAGGTACAAGGGTACACCATTAAGGGCTCAGCACACTGTTAGTTTCCCCATTGGCGACTATGTTAACGTTTTATGTGAAAACGTGACCTACAAAGTTTCTTAAACTTCTCACCTGCTGTTTTTATAATCTCATTGACATGCTGGTCGAGTTGAGTCAAAACCTAATATTTCTAGCTCTCGTAAAATGCCTGTATGTGTGACACCCGTCAATATTTACGAATGGATGCAGGCAGTAATCCGGCTAAAGGGTCAACTAGCCAAATTGCTACCAAATACCCTTCCGCTTAGTAAAATCAGCTATCAATGTGCCATTTTACTGTCAACAGCTTCTACAATCACACGGAGAAATCTGACTACTCAAATGCACTTATGTCAGAGTAGGTGAATTTTGTAAAAAAAAATAAAAAAAATAAAACAAATTGCACTTTTTCGTAACCAAGCAGGAAGTCCAACAGCGTCCTGACCCCTTAAAGACAAGTGAGACGCACGAAGTCCATATGTCCTCGTATCGCCACACAACTTCCGGTGCCTACAAACAAGACTTTCAATGATGGAACGTCCCCTACTGATGGGCAAAATCGCTAACGATGACAATTGCGGAGCACTGACTAGCATGCCTTGCGAAACACAGTTCCCTTATGACGGGAAATGATACATGGCAGCGATGGTGACCACGACTGTTGCAAGTAGCAACAGCGTTGCTGTCTGCTTTGTCGGTTACGACAAAATGGAAAATGTACGCAGTTCAAGGGTCAGGATGATCCGTCAGTCTTGTTCCACCGAAGGCTGACCATGCAGGCATTCGTGGAATATGATGACTGAGTAATTCCTGTTCAACTAGCCGTAGGATATTCTGACACGCATACACACACGCACGTATACAATCTAGTAGCCTAGGACGCTTGTCGGTGTCCTGGTTCAAGGACATACATATTTTCGTGTATATATAGTCACGTAGTATATGATGCCTGAGGCACTTGTCGGTGCTCGGGATGTACTTACGTAGTATATGATGCTTGGGGCACTTGTCGATGCCCGGGACGTACTCATGTAGTACATGATGCATGAGACACCTGTCGGTGTCCAGGGGCTAGCGTCTACATATAATTTGTTTATATAGTTCTGTGTATGCAGTGTTATAATGATTGGGAGTGAAGTTTCATTTTCAATAAGTTCGTTTTGCTTTATTACACAAGTGTTAAAATAATGGTGGTTGGGTTTAATTAAATGTATGTATAATTAAATACCCTAAATATTTAAATATTACGTCGGTGTCCGGGTTTACGTAAATGGTTTTATTAAATGTAAAAAAGATAACCTAAATATCAAATATTGAGACTTGAGTGAAGCCTTTGCCTGAGATGCTAGTCGGCGTTCGGGTTTTGGTTAATCTGTCGCATTTAGTGTATATATTTCCTGTTGTAATTATCCATAGTTCACGACTATTTGCATAACATACTCCATACATATTCCTCGTAATATATCCCGTTACTTTTTATGATGGGGAGGAATGTAGTTCGGAGCAGCAGTGTAAATAGGTCACACCCAAGATAAGTACGCACAACCGCATTACACCCTAACAATACACACACACACACACCCTATAAATACCCGTGCAACACAATAGCAAGGAGTCCGTATTGCCGCCGCTGCCGTCAAGCATTGCCCCTCGTCGAGAAAACGCTGCCGTCGGCCTTCGGCCTCCGCTGCGGGCTACACCAACATTGTGCCTGCTCAAGTAAGTACTGCGCTTTGTATTATTTTATATTTTGAATAAATTACTTTTAATATCATGTAACTTGTAGAGCGATACAGAACCAAGAATTCAACCATAAGCTAAGTATATTTAAAATATATGCATACTTTAACACGTTTTGGCCCTGTCATATTCAATTACTAAAACCGTTAACCAATATCAATGAGTATCGCTCACTTTCGTCGGTCGGCAATGTTTAGTTTTTCAAAATGTCGTCCTTTGTAATTACTCTATTAAATGGTTAAGTTACAAAACATGTTGCCTATGGATTTTATCTATTGACCTTTTAGATTATTATTTGCCTTTTATATTATTACGCATGTGTCAGGTGTAGTCCATTCCGATTTTTCACGATTTCTAAACGTTTTTATTGCTGATAACTGTGCGGGGTACTATTTTAGATATACCAGAATATAATCCCATGGTTATATATGTGATCAAATCAGCCTAAGACACGATTTGACAAATATTTAGCCTTAGTTTTCATAACAACCAGTTCAAAACAAGATGGCGAATCTGTAAACTACTTACATAAAACGCGCCAAAACCAAATCACCCCTAAGATAACCAAAAAATAAGTCCATTCACATAAAGCTTACGTATTATACTATTACAAATCCGTATTGTAGGCTGTCAGTAACAAACAAGAAATCTACAGTAAACACAATATACAATACAATAAACTGTCTACCAACTGGCAAATTTTACTACTGTCTTTTACATCTACTGTGATCTTACAACTACTGTGATTTTATATTAGCTGTGATATATAACTTAATCTTAAAAACAAATACCCACATTTATAGTGGAATATAATCTCTTTGTTTGTTTACAGTATTAACATAACTGTACAAGAAAAGCAGCTTGTGCAATAGCTGCTCTTATGATGGTGCCACCTAAAATGGGCACACCAGTGGTAGTTCTGATTAGTATCTTTATTGCATTCATACCCAAATTCCTGATACACTTGGACCACACCCAATTCACGGATGATCCAAATGGTCTGCTAACATATGACAGGTATTGTTGGACTGACACAAGTATTAGACTGGCACTAGAGACTTTCACCGTAACAAGTACCACACCAAACTGGCTTATGCAATCCCTACACCGGGACACAAAACATGTTATCTTGTCCTACTAATCCTCTGTGGGGACATCCAAACAAACCCCGGCCCAGTCAGAGACCCCTGTGGATTTTGCAAAAAGCCTGTTGTTTCAAATCACCGAGCAGTCTGCTGCAACCGGTGCAAACAATGGGTACACATTAAATGTTGTGATATACGTCCATGTCAATACCATCTCCTCTGTAACAGTTCCTGTTCCTGGCACTGCATGAAATGCGACCATCCTAACTACAATCATTCCTTCTTCCAAGACCATTTATTGAAATGTTCTCACAATCGATATAACGGCCTTAGTGACACAGACCAAAACATTGACCCCCATACACAGATCTCTCAAACAAACACGAGTCGTACATCCCAAACGTGGGATCCAACCTTTGGACCAAACCCTCAAAATGCATCAACCCCTGAACGTCGAAGGCAAACCAAACGTAACACATTTAGCGGAATTCTGATCAACACCAACAGCGTCAAAAGCATCGCAAAGACAACCCAATTAAAAACAACTATTCAATCAAATAATCCTGACATCATATTCCTAGTCGAAACCAAAATAGACGAAAACTACACTACCTATTCGTTCCTACCACCTAACTATAACGCCATCCGAAAGGACAGAAACGCCCATGGTGGTGGAGTTCTCATAGCCTTCCGCGATGACATTGTAGCAGAACCACTTGCAAATCTAAACTCAAGCTGTGAAATAGTATGGACAAAAATCCATTTCACACGAAACAAATCCATATACTTTGCATCCTACTACCGACCCCCCAGTAACCACCTCCAATCCCTTGAAGCTCTCCATGAATCCCTGTCAAAACTGTACAGATAACACAAAAAATTTCCCCTAATGTAGTTATAGCAGGTGACTTCAACCTTCCTGATATTAATCGGAGCAAGCAGCAAACCACTGACAACAGAACTGCCAGCAAGCATAACAAACTGCTAGAAATAATGAGATAATTTGGATTACAAAACATGGTCAACGATCCCACACGAGGTGATTCCGGCAATATCCTTGACCTCATACTCACTTCAAATCCATCAATAATTGCTAACACTCACACTACTCCCGGCATGAGTGATCGCGAAGCTGTGACCTTTAACGTAAACCTAAATCCAGTCCGTAACAGTAAACCACCACACAAAGTGTTCCAATGTAAATCTGCAAATTGGGGTAAGCTTAAAGACGACATAAAACAACTAACAACAACATACTTTGACACGAACCCAAACTCAAGAGATATCAACACAAATTGGAACTTTTTCTGGAATAATCTTACTTCATTAGTCAACAATAATTCCAGCCGCAACACTAAAGCAAAAACCCATCTTCCCTGGATAACACGTGAAATAATAAGAATGCAAAGAAGACGTAACAAAAGCAATAAAAAGCAAAACAAACTGGACGTAATAGCGACTGGGAAAGGTTTAGGCAACTCCGAAAACAAGCCACTAAAGCTGCAACCAAATCCTACTCAGACTATCTAAACAATCACATTGGAGACAGCCTAAAAACAAACCCAAAACAATTCTGGTCATTCATTAAAGCGAACAAACGAGAATACATTGGCATCCCTACACTGCAAGCAAACGCCCTACCAATCACAAACGATCGCGACAAAGCAAATACACATAACAACCAATTCAGTTCCGTGTTTACTCAAGAAATCTACCCCATTCCCCAACTAGCTCCATCCATCTATCCCGATATCCCCTCCCTTGAAATCGGGATAGACGGAGTAATTAAGCAACTAAAAAACCTAAACCAAAATTAAGCTACAGGCCCCGACGAACTCCCAGATCGAGTCCTCAAAGAGACTGTTGTGGAAATTACCCCCATCATCACACACATTTTCCAGCAGTCATACAACATTTGTAAACTCCCAGATGACTGGTTCCAGGCACTAGTAACACCAATACACCGAATGAGCCACAAATCAGACCCTGTTAATTATAGACCAATTTCGCTAACATGCATCCTCTGCAAAGTGATTTCGCCAAAACCTTCGACAAAGTCCCCCATAAACGCCTCCTATCCAAATTAGCTTTCTATGGAATAACTGGAAACACGCAAAACTGGATCAAATCGTTTGTATCCAATCGCAAACAGAGAGTCTCAGTTAGTGGAGCCCTGTCGGACAGAACATATGTTACATCTGGTGTACCACAGGGCTCAGTCCTTGAACCTGTCCTATTTTTACTCAACATAAATGACATAACCGAAAATGTCCAATCTCCTGTACGTCTCTTTGCAGACGACGGCATTATATATCGCAAAATCACATCCGAAACCGACCACGAAATTCTCCAATCTGACCTGATCAAACAACTCCAAACATGGTCTGACAAGTGGCAAATGGAATTTAACATATCTAAATGTGTGCATCTCCCAATAACAAACAAAACCAAACCCAGACTACATTCATATTCACTCTTTGGCGTGCCACTCTCTACCGTCTCTAGCCACCAATATCTTGGAGTAAAATTATATTCTAAACTAACCTGGGAAAACCATATGACTGACATAGCTTCCAAATCTTCAAAAGTCCTAGGTATGATCAAACGAACCCTCGGACCATGCAAACCCGAGGTAAAAGAAACATCCTATAACATGCTAATCCGACCAAAACTCGAGTATGCCTCTCCCATATGGAATCCACACACTGCCACCCAAATTAAACACATTGAAAGAGTACAACACTGTGCTGCCAGATTTGTCAGAAATGATCACAGACGCCAAACAAACTCAGCAGACCTAATAGCCACTTTTGGATGGTCAACTCTTGAACGACGACGCATTATCAAACAAGCCATGAGTTTTTACAAAATATTAATAACATAATCAACATCACACCCCCACCAGGTCTACTAACACAATCAAAACACCGTGGCCTCTACGTAGCCCCTAGGTGCCGCATCAATGCAGCAGTGTTCTCCTTCTACCCCCGAGCAGTTCGAATCTGGATGATCCCACCACAAATTACTGAACTATAAAACCCCATAGCATTTCAAACAGCAATCATGAACCTCCCTTTCACCACACCCATCTAAAGTGCCTATAAAATAAACAAACAAACTACCCACAACGCGCACAAACAAACACCATACAACTCCTGCGTTAGCAGCTCAAGTTTGGGCTGTTTGGTGTAAATCACCTAAGACCTAAGATTACAATAAAACGGAATCATGGTATAGTTGAGTTGTGAACTAACGCATTGCCATTGAGTGATTTACACTGCAGCCAGTTTCTGCCTATCTAAGGCTATGGCTGAGTGAATTTTAATAAATATAAATATGTCTCCATCTCTTAACAGGCCTGTAAGTCTCAATTTAGTTACCGGAGTTGGCCTCGGTTCAACATTTTCTAATTAAATAAAGTAGGCTTTATTGTTAAAATTAAGACTCTACTGACCTTGTAAATTTAATTTACTTTTTGACTTACGCCTTAGCGTTAGCTCTGGACTTAACATTCTTTACTATTTATTATCTTTATTATATGGTTTTGCAGTATTAATTTCTACTGAATATGATAATAGTCTAACATAGTTATGTCACCATTATTCTTATTGGGTGTTTTCTGCTTGTCTTGCTCTGTTGCTATAAGGGGTAGATATTTTGTATTATGCAAACCATTTACACCTAATCATTTCAATGTGTTTTTTATAATCACACTAGAATACATAATTGTATTTCAATTTTGCATCCATAATAGAAATTTACTGCCAATACCCCGCTCTATGCCAACATAGAAATTAGCAATAATTTTATTACTAGCAGGAGATGCAAGTCTCAATCCTGGGACAGCTGTTAGACGATACATTCGGGTGGCCACTATAAACGTTCGATCTGTACGAGATAAGACAGCCCCACTTTGTGATTTATTAATGTCAAAGAAAATATATTTTCTTGCTGTAACTGAGACCTGGCTCAGACCACATGATACACCTGACGCATTGCTGACGTTTTGCCTTCTGGTTACACCTTTCACCATCGACCATGTTTAGTCGGACGTGGTGGTGGTGTTGGCTTTCTAATATCACAGCAGTTCAAAGTTAAATTACACTCCAACCCTGAATACTCCAGTTTTGAGTTCATCTGTGCTGAAATTATAGATTCTTCTTTCTCCGCGTACTTTGTATCTATTGCCCTCAAGGACATCCAGAAATTTCTTTGAAGACTTAGGATCTGTTGGAAAATCTGGCAATTATTTATTCAGAATTTTACATTCTTGGTGATTTTAATATACATTTAGATATACCTTCTACAACTACAACTACGTTTGATGATATTCTGTCATCCTTTGATTTGAAACAACATGTTACCGTTTCGACACATTTACATGGCCATTGGCTTGGCCTCTTTGATTACCCGTTCAACTTGTAATACTGTCCAAGCGCCTACTCTTTCAGATGGATTATCAGATCACCATACTGTCATTGCTAGTATTAAAGTTTCTATAACGACATTAGAGTCGAAACACAATGTATCTTACAGAGCCATTCACAGGATTGACATTACAGCTTTAATGGCTGATATCCTTAAATTCGACCTGATCGCAGATCCAAAAGAATACCCATCTAACTTATATAAACAGTTACGTACTGTCAAGTACTCAATGCATTACTTAACAAACATGCACCTATAAAATCAAAATATGTGTCAGAAAGGCCACCGGCTCCATGGATGACTTATGAAATTATACAATCTAAAACACGTCATAGTTATTTAGAGCGTGGATGGCGCAAATTGTGTTCGCCATTAAACAGGTCGCGCTATTCTAACCAATGTCTCCTCTGTAACAGACAGATGGCCAAAGCTAAATCAGATTATTATACAGATATGGTCATAAATAAATCTGATAACCCACGGCAGTTATGGAACTGCATCACTAACACTCTACATAGACGGCCTGCTCCATCGCTACCTGATCACGTGGCATTTAAGTCTAGAGCTATGTGATTCGTTCTCTAGTCATTTTAAGAATAACATCAGTATTATTCGTTCTGCCTTCCCATAATGTCAATGGTTTAAATAATGTCAGTGTGGACTTTTCACAAGTAAATTCTCTACTTATATCATTTGAACCTGCAACAGTTGATGAAGTTAGGAGAATAATTATAACCTCCCCAAATACATCTTGTGCACAAAATGCATCACTTTGTTCTGGCTGTTTTCCTGATGATTTCAAATACGCTCATGTCACATCACTTCTTAAGAAGTCATCTCTGCATAAACAAGACCAAAACAATTATACACCTATTTCTAACCTCAGCTTTATTTCCAAAATACTAGAAAAGGTTGTAGCAAGTCGTCTAAGGTCTCACATTAGCACAAATGTCTTAACTAATGTGTCACAATCAGCATATATACAGTTTCATTCAACACATACTGACCTCATCAACTTTTAAAGGTTCATAATGACATTAAGTTGAACATTAATAATGGTAAAGTGACTGCACTTACCTTACTAGATCACTCTGCTGCTTTTGACGCGATTGATCGCAACATTCTCATTGAACGTTTATTAAACTTAAAGTGGTACGGCATATTTGGCACAGCTCTAAGCTGGTTTTCTTCATATCTCACTGATAGATCCCAAACTGTAAAGATTGGGAACTGCTTTTCAGCTGCACTGCAGATTTTTATTTGGTGTTCCCCATGGTTCTGTTCTTGGGACTCTGCTTTTTTACTCTTTACACCATGACTAAGCTTTGGTATACAAAGACATAACTTGGACCACCATCTTTATGCTGATGATACGCATATCTACATTTCGTTGGCTACACCGGATACAATCGCTCCCTTAACCAACTTAGTGATTGCCTTCAAGATATCTTCCACTGGATGACTGAAAGCAAGTTGAAATTAAATGCAAATAAAACTGAATTGATCATTATTGGTACTCCAATGCAGCATAGTAAACGTGATGGTTTTTTCCCTACACGTATTTAGAATCAGTCTATCACGCCAGCAACCTCGGTGCGGAATGTAGGAATGATCATTGTCTTGGATAGTAACTTCAATTTCCGACAACACATATCTCAAACGTGTCGCTGCTGTTTTGATAGTATTCGTGATCTTCGCCGTATTCGCCGGTATATGTCATTTTTTGTTGCTAAAACTATCGCAACAGCCTTTTTTAGCAGCATACTTGACTATTACAATTCCCTCCTTTATAATATCGCTAGCAAGAATATCACAACATTTCAGCATGACCAAAATTGTCTAGCAAGAGTAGTTACAAGATCTTCTCGTTTTTTCGCTCTGTACCACTTTTGAAGTCTTTGCATTGACTTCCTGTACGATCTCGCATAATTTTTAAGATCTGTACCATTAAATACCAGGCACTGTCCAGTAAGCAACCATCTTATTTGCATTCACAGCTTACTCCTGTATGAAAACCTATCCAGCTTCGATCATCTAGTTCTGACCTTCTTTTTGTTCCCAGAGTCAACAAAAACATTGGAACTGGGTTTTTTTCTGTTGCAGCACCAACTCTTTGGAATATGCTCCCTCTTAATGTTAGATCAGTTGAAAATATTACAAAATTCAGTCGTCATTTAAAAACTTATCTTTACAACCTTACTTATCCACCATAGCTCCGTGTACAATAGCGCGTTGACCCATCTGTTGACAACTGGAATACTGTTTATGGATTTTGAGATTGACCAATCGTTTTGTTTTGATGCGCCTCTTAGCTTGGTTTCCAAGGATTTAAGCGCAATATAAGTTATCTTATTGTTATTATTCAACATTAAACTTTTATTGAAACATGTCACACAAAATAAACTGACATTAAACTTTTTTCGTAGTTTAGTGCCTTTTAATGACATGCATATTCACTAGGTGGCAGCTCTCGTGGCTTTAAACGATTCCGTATTGACGTTCTTTGCTTATGTTCGAGCAGAAAGACGGAAAGTCGGTAGCATGTCGAGCAACCATTTTTAGGGTCCTTGGTTCGAATCCCGTAAAGTACTCGACATTTTGTTTGTGTTCATTTTGTTTAAGATTCATTTTATATTGTATAATACTATTTCGGGCACTATTTCGTAATTTTATTTCGTTATCGAAAACGTACATAATATATCAACATTCTGGGGGATAGACGTGCTAACTGGCAGTGAGCAGTCAAAACGCGATTCTGAGCCACACTATCTTCCTGGCGAAGTCATGCAGCCAGGCGAGAGTCGGTTAAATGAGACTAGAAATGTTGGTAAAAATCATTGGCAAGGTATATAGCTATTCAGTTTTCAGTAAATTGTCATAAGCTTATATAAAACGTAGGAAATGGTAAAACATCGCTTATAATCAGTTAATTCCGCTGTAAGACTGAGTACCTGGCTCTACACAGTGGTGGGTATTTGTGTACGAACATAGTTGTTGTGCAGTAATTGCAACGGGGTTGAATGCTTCCCAGAAAAATCGAGATGATGTTCAATTAAACAGATCTACAAGGGCGTAAAATATAAAACATTTTCAACAGACCTAAAGACTCGATACCACGCTGTACAAGAACTTACCTTTCCTTTTTATTGGCACAACTTACACAGCAGAACAAAACACAATCAAATTCACATATTAGTTATTTTAATTAACACTGTCTGTATTCGTTTTATTATATATATATATATATATATATATATATGAATGATATTATATTCACATAATTGGGGAAACATAATGAAACTGCTAATCATAACGCAGGAGATTTTCTGGAAACACCACTGCATTTATTATGGATAATAACTAATATTATAGATAATAAATTCTAGAGCTCTTCGCAGCTGCATGCTAGAGTCGGTTTCCATCTGCACATCCAATGCCTCTGTATGCAGTCTGATGCCAAGCAGTCTGACACCAATCAGTGCCATTTTCGGCCTCTGCCTTTCAGTCTTCAGAGCTGATGTTGCAGTTCTTCAGGTCGCGCTTACATACGTCCTTGAAAATGAGGGCTGGGCGTCCCACTGGTTTCGCTCAGTGGCGAGTTGTCCATAGAGGATGACTCTCGGCAAGCGGCCATCCTCCATGCCAGCTCCAGCGAGCGGAGACGATTCTGCAGTGAGTACATGCTGGGGATCCTAGCACGGACCAATATGTCACTGTAAGGGACATGGTCATGCCATGTGATACTGAAGATGCGTTTGAGGCACCGCATGTGAAAGATGTTGAAGCGGCACTCCTGTCGCTGCCGTAGAAGAGGGGGCTCAGCACACAGGCCTGGTAGACTCTCATCTTGGTGTTGTCAGTGAGCATCTTGTTTTCTCGTACTCTTTTGGTTAGCTTGGCCATAGTGACTGCGGCTTTTGAACTTGTTAACATACAACATTAATTATCAGTGTCAAATCCGTTTAACAGAACAGGTTCATCACCAGCTAGAAAGCATTAGGTATACCTTATTAAAGTAAAGGTTACGTTACATATCTAGCGTTTGTGCGTGATTGCGTGATTGCGTGCGTATGATTGAGATTATCTGTCAGACAGGGCCAAACTTGTTCTAGAAACAAAATCACATTTCATGGTCGTCTTCAAGCAAAATTACTTCTTTCTAACCTGTATCTTAATAGCATACCTTCTACTTGGATACACGGTCAATATCAAGTTTTATTATCAGCCGTCGGACATGTAATCTCAATAAAGTTTCTGACGGTCTACATCAACTATCTAAATACTATGTTCGTATCTTGCGGTATTATTGCCACCTTGAGATTTTAAATAGTTTCAAGAGACAGTGTTACTGAATGTCAAATGTTTGAAACAAATTCAAGTTAGGGAAAAACAAAATAATGTTTTTCTTGAGGACACATTGTGTTTCTTTATATAAAAATAAATAATACACAAGTTACTATTGACAGTATACATACTTGAATCGTGTGAACTTTGCTTATTACCCCCAAAATGGACAAAAACCCAACATTACCCATCTAAATGTAGATCTACACACCATAAACTGTGTTCATCTTGGAACCAATGAGCATCCAGTTTTCACCAGATCAGATATCCACAGCCAGACGAGCATGTCGATAAATCTTTAAATAATTTACTACGAAAACCTAACGTTTCTTTACTACGTGCTTTTGATATTTTCATTATAACATACTGGCATCTAAAATATAAGACAACAATGCTGTATTTTGAACATAGATATCATCACATGGTTCATCCAACTCTACAAAACTACAAAAGCAGGCATGGGATATGTGAAATGTTGCACATTCTAATGAAATACATCACAAGAGTTGTTTTGCCCTACAACTCCGTTTCTGTGTGGAAAAACATTCAGCAAGCATTTGGCATTATTTGGCATGTGCGCTCTATAAATACTTTGTATCAGACCATCACTTCTTTTGGCATGATCTAGTGGTATGATTGCACATAATTACTTTATCTCTCCATCTTATTAACATTTGTGAATCTGACCTTCAACATTCAAGGACAGCATTTTACTGCTAGAAAATGTATACAAATAAAGTAAAGGTACAAAGAGTTCATATTTACATGATAATGGTACAATTCATTCAGACATTAGTTAACCACCTGTTTTGCATAGACGTGATCTACACATTTCGTATCTCTGTAGCTACACACAAGTTTACAGTGTTTAGATTCTGTTGGCAACATTGAAAATACAGCGATTGTTTCTCTTTGGTTGACTTGGCTCCGTTGCCTAAGTCAATATCTACTCTTCAGCATTACCTACTACAGTATCAGGCCCAGTAGGACCAACCAAACATTACTCCAACATCTCCCTTCCTGTTGCATAGGCACCCACCTTCATGATATTTTGTTTGCCACTTCTCACGATTTCCGATACTTAATAATCCATCAGTCATATAATAGATCTTTTTATCATATATATTTTCCAGCCAGATGACAACAAAATTGTGTTTTTGTTTCAAATATCAACCAGCCGAATAAACTTTCTTGTTCTTGTTCAAGTTTCAAATCAAGTATCAACCAAAGTGTTTCTTTATAACAAAAACATAAGGCAAAGTTTGTAAAGTGACAACTGTATGTGGGAATGTTTGATTTATGAGATCTCATGCTGCAATAGTAATGTAATTCACATATATATAACCATTAACAACATTGTTGGCAAAGCAAAGCTTGACGGAGGTCACGTGAAAAATTCAATTGTGATATAAGCAAAACTGCGATGTAGTGGATACATCAATTATTACAAAAACTAACCACAATACTGGTCCATCAGAAGGGATAACCTGGCAATTTGTAAGGTGATCATTTTTACGGTTAGGTAAGAAACCATGTGCTTAGTTGGTGTTTTGTTTGCATCATGGCGCTACCTACACAGACGCAAGAGACAGTTTAAAGAAGTATTTTTATATGAGACATTTGATGAAGATTGCATAACTTGGGACAGTTGTATCCAATGCCATGCATGTTTTCTATCATTGTTCCATGCTTTTAAGTACAAGATATTTGTGAGACTTGCCAATATACATGTTGCCGCGTGTGTTCAGCATGTGTAATACTCCTCCAGATTCTCCCTCTGCAAAGCTGAATCCGTCGATCTCAAGACTTCCTTTCCTCCCAGTCCTGAAGTCAACAACTTCTTCCATGTTCATCTACTCATTACATAGCTAATATCACAAATACCTGGGTTTTATTTTTAAACTGAACAAAATGCTTTAAAATTCATATTGGTTAAAGTATGATCTATAATTAGCTATTAATATGATGTAAAATCAGAATGTTTAAATGTTAGGAATCTTGCATCACCATTTTCTAACTGGAGTCTTCAGTTGCCACCATTTTGCACATAACAGATATTCAAACCTATTTTGTTATATTAAAATAAGTGACATATCACTGGAATCGAATTATGGGAAAACAGAATAAATGATGAGAAATAATAATTTGTAAAGATTGTTAAGGACTGTTAAAATATATCCTCACCATGTTTTATCAAGGCGAAAAGATGAGAACATGCTTACCTCATAATTATGTCCATCATTTCAAGCTGACAATTTCAGAAAATGTACATATGATGACACACATGACGTGCCTGATTATATGTTATGGTGGTCACGGTTAGTCTATTAAGGAGACACTGCAGCTAAAATTACATTTATAAACAAACATTCTCAAAATGTGATTCTTCTGTATTCTGATAGCATATTATGTTTACTATTAATAAATATATATTTTATAACATTGACATACCTCTAAGTAAGTTATATTCATGAATAAAGTATGCTTCTGTCATGTGATTAAATCCCATTACCGAATCTTTGACAGCCCGTTTGCTAAAACCGGTGTTTTTCCAATTTAGAAACATCATATATTTAGAAGTAATGATGCTACATTAATGAAATGTTGACTGATGTGGAGGAGCAGCAAAGAATCGCCGTAGAGAAAACTGCGAGAAGTCGGAGAGAAGATGTGTCTGCAGCATCATACTAAACACACTATAATACACAACATGCTTGTATTTAATACTGCGTCAAAACAAAGCGTCACGCACTATCAAATAGATGCTCTGCTTCGCCAGTCTTCACTACATTCGTCCTGTTTGCTAAGCTTTTGTCGTTGCCAGAAGTTGACTGCGGACTGGCGCCTGCGTCATCAGTCGGCCTATCTGATATCGAATATAAAAAAAACTTTGAAACAAACGCTCGCACGCTCGTAGGCACGCACGCTCTCACCTGTTTGGTAACATTGACATAAATCTACAGTCATTGTCAAAACGACTCGCTACAAATTACTCCATAGAAACGGGCGTCTCTCGCCGGCGCTCGGTAGAGATGGCGGCAACCTGGCAGACGATCAGACTGTGACGTCACCACGAGACGGCCGACGCGCCATCTCTCGAGTAGTCGCCGCGGCATTTCTGTCGACGTCGTGAAGAAATATGGCGACTTTGTTTATACGAGCAAACCGGACGGCGTCTTACATATTTTTATGGGTCCTCATGTAGCCTCTACGCCGTACTGCTTCGTATTCCAGCTCTCATATATATCGTCGGTTCGGACTGTGCGCATGCATCTGACGAATTCCTTTGTAGGCTTGTGGCGGTGTAGAGTAATTTAATTGGACGGTGATGCAACAATTGCTGCAATATTTTCCGCTCACAAAACTGCACCGTTGTGACCTCATCCACAGACTGTGTGATGCTATTCCATAGATGTCTACAGCGATGTATAAATGTGCATACTAATGCAAAATCTACGTCTATCTTTAAAATATGTTGGTGGTGTCTTGTCGTATGTGATTCGACGTCCCTAATTGTCATAAAATTGGATGTCACAGCTGTATTATGGCGCAGCGACTTGTGCGCCAAATATATAAAATCAGGTTACAACCTTTGTAGATTAAAATGCTCCTCGGATGTGCCTCGGATACTGCGCCTCCACTCACTCTGACGCTGCATCCTCAAATGCTTACTATATCGCGATGACAGCTTCGTTAACACAGCTGATCTTCTATGCATGGAAAGGAATCCAAACACGAAACAATAAGAATCTTTACCACGAATTCGCTACAACGGAAGTTCAAAAGTGGTGAAATATCACTGTGTATTTTGTTGTGTGGCAACACTCAAACAGCTACAGAGAAGCGAATTCTTGTCAGAACTATCTAAAACTCATATAATTCTGCTTATATGTGATGTGCGATTGAGCGTGATACATAACGGCGTTCCATCCCTGGTACATTACAAAAAATGCTTAACCTCGGCCACATGTAAACCGACATTATCACTGTGTGTAAGACAACATTCAAAGAATTGGCGGGAAGCTATTTATTGTCAGAAATAGCTAAGAATTCACTTTCTGCTTTTTTGTGATGTACCCTTAAGCGTGGTGTATAAAAAATATACCAATCCTTAAACATTTGAAAAAGTCAAACCTCGGCCTGTTGAAAACTCGCATGATTACTGTGCACTTTGGTGTTTGGCGACATTCAGAGAACTGCACAGAAGTGAACTCTTGTTAGAACTGTCTAAAACTTAACATTCTGCTTCTATCTGATGTGCCATTCAGTGTGGTGTGTAAAACTGTCCAAATCATTGTACACTTCAAAAGGTGAAACCTCAGCCGATGAAAACTCACATTATCACTGTGTGTTTTGGTGTTTCGCAACATTCAAACAGCTATTGAAAAGCAAATGCTTGCCAGAACTGTCTAAAAAATTACTTTCTGCTTCTTCGTGATATGCCTTTGAGCGAGGTACATAACAGTGTACGATCCCTTGTACAGTTCAAAAAGTCAAACCTCGGCCTGTTGAAAACGAATATTATCACTGTGTATTTTGGCGAATTGAAACATTGAAATAGTTACCGGAAAGCGAAATCTTCTGCAGAGTTAGCTAAGAATAAATGTTCTGTTCTTAGCAATACATGCCACTGGGCTTGAGATACAACACGGTATGATCGTTTATATATTTCAAACAAATTCTAACCTCTGCCTATGGACAATTCATATACCGGTTGGGTCTATTGCCAATTCTCAAACAGTTGCGGGGCGAGCAACGAAACCTGCACAGAAAATGCTATGGCTCGACGAAATGTTTATCCATGACGTACCATTCAAAACTATGTACACGATTCTGTGATTCGTTGTGCACTGCAAAAATGTCAATGTACGTTGTTTGACATGACGGTGACTCACTCGCTGAATAAAAGATGTCAGTTTGCTAGAAAAGACCGACTTTATTTGCCCACAAGTACACAACACCAGTGTCAATATGTGTAACCTTCCACATGCTTACTTCCATTAGGTAGAACACAGTGGAACAGGTTGGTGACTTGAACTGCCTGATCAGTCAGTCTACCAACATACCCATTGACGACGCCTCAAGGCTATCTTTTTAGAATGCAGATGGTTTACAAAGGTAGTTCTCACACGTTGCGTGTGCAACGAGTATTTGCGGAACATACTAGTGATCAGATATTTCAATATAATGTTGAGACTGGCACCAGACGACCACGACCTTTTTACTAAATCAGAGTCACCCCAATAAATCGCTTGCTATTCGACCGTGCACAGACCCGCGGCCACCCCGAACTGAATATCGATCTATTTTGCGCGGCATTCTTGACTTAGTTTGACGAGAAATTGCATGTCTGCTAACAAGACTGATTGACTGACTGACTGACTGACTGACTGACCCGCAGGCCGAAGTCATTGCTGCTGGTTTCCAGTTCTCAGTTCTTTGAGAATGGAACGCTGTAATTGCCGACTGTATGCGAAATACATTCGAAGCAGTGTTCAGTGGTCAGGCTTAACAAGGATGCCCTGTGAAACACGCAAAACCCGCACACTTAAGCCAGGCGAACAAAGCACACTACCCGCTCGTTCGCTCGCCTGGCCGCACGTCCGGCCGGCGTCGATCGGCGAACGAGTCGCGGCGTAGCACTTGTGGTATATGTAACTGCTGTATCGCGGTAGATTGTCGCAACGTAACACGGCGTGTCTGACAGCCAGACGAGACTGATGCTTCAGACTTGAGGCGTGCTTGTAGCGTTCTGACGGCAGGAACTGTTGCACGTCGGCCGTCAACAACAAAAGGTCGTCTATGCATATGTCGCTCGCACTCCGCAGCAACTGCCCGATGAAGATATCGGCTCCGTTGCGGTTAACGTGCGGGTACATATAGTGTCTGGCCCGGCAGAAGTACCGCAGCAGTGTCGAGTCTGTCGTCAACTGATGATCCACCCCAGTACGCCGCCACGCTAGACAGAAGTCGATGTGCATGCACACGGCCCACAGGTAGAAACAAGATGGGTAGACGCCGCAACGAAGCACGTCCAACACCAATTGGACGTCCTGCAGGTGATACAATGCCTGGTAGATGAGCGTGAGCTGGGTACTTCCCACCGTATCATTCGCCGTCGTCATAGGCTGGTCGAGGAAGTGCACCCCGGCGCCCGGCCTCCACGGCTCTTGCGTCGGAAGTCGCCAGCCGGCCACCGCGCGCAGCATGTAGTCCGTCTTCCGGCGCGTGACGTCATCGAGTTCCGCGTTATCCGAGTGTCCGAAGAAGAATACCTCCCTGTCGACGATGTTCCGCAGTGTGTAGAGCGCGCTCAACACTAGTCTCACTGTGTCTCGATCGTCCGCCTGGTACGACGCCAGGATGTCGATCAGTTCCAGCAGTAACAACCGGTTGACGTCGCGCTGCGTCTCCTCCGTCGAGCTCAACACGAAACAGACGATCTCCTTCGCGACGTCCACGGGATCGACCAGCCCCGCGCAGATCTTGACGCGGATCTCGTTGCCGACATCGCGCACAAGTTGCTTGTCGATCTTCGTGTAGAAACGATGGAATTGCCAGATGCGTACAAACTCGGACTTTTGTGGATTTCGCCGGTGCTTCCGCGTCAGCTTTGTCCGCAGCCAGGTCTATCGCCCTGGCGAAGGCGGGAGTACAATTGTCGGTGATGTCTTAGTTTAGTGGTTGTTACGTCATTGATAACCATATGACCAGTCAATACGCGTGACGTGATTTCGTTGCTCACGTGTGTAACGACCTACACACATATTTATAGTTAAGTTTTAATGTCATATTTAGTGATCGTGTGGCATTATTACGATATAAATTTTTGGGTAACGTCTTTGAATTATTAACACTTAATGAATGTGTGTTTGATGCATCATAAATGTATTTCTACAAGTGCGTCTAGGGGGTTGTTGCGATCACCTTGCGTGATGAGTAGCCGTGACACGTGACTCTTCCACAAAGGTTCCATACATGGTAGGCCTACGATATAGGTTCATCTATCAGATTCTATGGGCATGCGTTCAACCTCACGTCTCCAATCATGGTCGCTAGCTAGCCTTCCTGGAGAGGAATAGAACCCCGTGTTCAAACGTTGTCTGTCCACTCCGTTACCCACAATCAGCCTGGGTGGTCATCATTAACTATTATTCGCTGAATTGGTTGTATTGATTATGGGAAAATCACGACCGCGCTGAACATCAAAGAGTTTTG
Source organism: Paraescarpia echinospica (assembly GCA_020002185.1). Taxonomy (NCBI): domain Eukaryota; kingdom Metazoa; phylum Annelida; class Polychaeta; order Sabellida; family Siboglinidae; genus Paraescarpia; species Paraescarpia echinospica. The sequence goes on from CM034543.1 coordinate 48,737,106, forward strand.
TGGCTAAACCACTTGGCGTCCGTCAGATTGTCTGTATTACCAAAATAGTTGTTTGTAACCTAGATTTTTTTCTGACATAATTATTTCTTGATGTATCACACTCTGTGTGTTGTTCTTATGTTGGAAAAATAAACACAATTAGTATTATTATTAATAGATCTGATTTTCGTGGGCTAAAAAATCATATTGGCAACAAGTTTTTGATGCCGTGCGGTCAGTCGACATCAGTTATGTATGTCATGCCGTAGACAGGTCACGACAAGACTCGACGGAGCAGCTCGGACCTGATCTGTGTAGGATTCAGGGCCCAACATCCACAGACAGTTCAGAGTATTTACGACAAGTTTATATAAATGTTCCTGAAACACCATTCTTCTTTAAAATCCTGAATAACACAGTCACGTATACAAATTGTATGCATGTGAGAGTGCGTGCATGTGTGTGTGTGTGTGTGTGTGTAGCGTATGTGCGTATGCATGCGTAGGTGGGTGCTCGTGCGGGCGTGCGAGCGTGTGGCATATTTAATCGACATCTCCATAAATGAAAACTGCGTATCCGAAAATCATTTATTTATTTTCATTTCATTTATACAACCAGCAGTTGCATGATGAATATCATGTATTTGTATTTGACCACCAGTACGCTAATATCTACAATGTGTGTAAAAAGTAGATACGTTTTTATACAGCGCAATATCGAGTTCTTGGGACTTCTCTGAGTTCTTTACACTTATGTACTACAATCGACCATAAGAAATGTCCTTATATAGATTTTGAACGTCTGCGTGTTGATAATCAAACATTTAAAGCCTAAATATACAAATACTGTCCAAACAATTAAGACATTTATAAATACATTTTAAGGAGCTCGTTTCACATGACCAAAAATGTAAATAACATTTATAATATTTGGCGTATTCAAAATAAGCCATCACAACATCGTTAATGTAAAACGAGGCAGGAGTCTCTTTAAAACGTCACGTGTTCTTGGCCCGTCATGCATAATTTTGTGTATATAATATGCACTCTGTTGATTTGTGTAGCGTCGCGTGTTGTCAGGCTATCGAGAATATATCAACAGTACTTTTCGTGAGAAACAATAGACAGTTTGAGCAATACGTTTTTTTCTCGCTACGATAGGCTAGTTTCATAACTTATAGACACTGACGTCATCAAAACCTGCCGGTCACGTGTTCGCCATAAATGTCACACCGAGATACGTACACGCAAATCACACACATATACAGTGGAACCTCGCTATTAATATTAAGGTCACCCTTGAGACATAGAAAACATGACCTGAATGGCGAGGTGACCGTATTAGCGGGACCATTTTTTTAATAGTTTACTGCTACAGAAATAAGTTGGGTCTATTCTATCGTGACCTTAATTGCAAGGTGCATGTATTACCAAAGTGACCGTAAGTAGAGGTTCAACTGTACATGTTTTGGTATACGTTAACACGGATAGAATTACTTCCATTATGAATACGATACTTATACGACTTTTTAATTTCAAAACAGATATGTGTAAGTTTTAGGGGCGATGTAAGTATATTGTAACGGGACAGGGAAATATTAGTAATTTTACAGTAGTTGGCTCCTCGCTGGCTGAAAATCACTCAAGCATGAAGGCCAAGAAACAGCTTGCGCAAATGGGAAATATCTCACCGCCTTGTAGCTGAAACTGTATGGCAGCTACATATAAGATTGTGTTGCAATCTTTTCGCAGCTTGGAACCTTGGAGTCAGGAGTGCGGACAGAGGGAGAGAAGGCCATCTGCAGCATCACTGTCATAATCTGCCACGGTGTCGTCGTCGAGTCTGGAAGAGACAGCGCTGTGTTAAAGGCGGCGATGAAGATGAAGCGCACACTAAGTGTTGTACACATGCACGTACACATGCGTATACAGTCAGGCGTACACGCACACCATACACGCTCTATAGCAGGCATGGGATAATAGTAATATGTAATAGTAATATAACGATTACAAATAGTGAAGTAATAGTAACAGGTTGAGCAAAAACTCAATGTAATAGTAATAGGAAACAATGTAGTAGTAATTGATATATTACTTTGATATTACTATTGAACATTTAAACCGAATTTCAACTACATAACAATTCCATTTGATTAGGTTGTAGATTCCACTAGTTTCTCCAGGTTTTGTCAACTACAGCATGGCCCTCGTGAATTTTACCCTAGAGTTGTATGAGCGTTTACATAGCAAGAGACACTGGTACAGTTTGACAGCTGCATTTACTAAAGATATTAAACTGGGCTTTCACTGCTTTGAAGCCAGTTCTGCCAAGTGCCAAGTTGCCAACTACCCTTTTCAAGTAAGCCTATGGGTTTAGTGACTGCCTCCATGGTGCACACAATTCAGCCTAAGCTAGTGGATGTGAAAAACATGCTGATGTATTTGTACTTGAGCCAATAATGAACTGTCCACCAAGCACCAAGCAGCAGTAGAGCAATGTGGTTTAATTAGACTGTAATATAATCCACCTAGTTATGTGTCTTTCATTCCAGTATGGTATTTAAATATAAAATGGAACATATATAGTTAGTATTTCAAATACTTTGTTCTAGTTGTTTCCAGCACTCGGCAACGTTCTATTAACTGTCTAGTTTGCATATTGTGTGGTTACAATGTTATGATCTTATGAGGTCTCATTCAACTAGTCAGCCTTTTCAGAACATTATCGCCAAACCGATCTTTCTATGCTGGCACTGAGGGTGGTCACTGCCAAGGTGCTTGTCGTCCTCAGTCGTTCTTTTACGTCCCAAATTGAGACGGGACCGACATTAACGTGATCTCCGAGTCACGAGGGATACACAGTCCCCAATGTTGAGAGCCAGGTTTTTACACCAAATATACCATACCTGCCCGGTCCGGGTATTGAACTCGGGGTGCCGGCATGTCACGCGGATGTGCTAATCACTACACTACCGCGCGCCCCCTTTGTGCATCGGTATCAATAAAAGGCAAGTTATATGTTTTTATTTACTTGTCTTGTTTAACTTCTTGAGACTGTGAGTCAAACAATTGTACTTATTGTATTTATGCATACAGTGCATTATATCATAAAATGTTCCGATAAAAATTGTAATAGTAATAGTAATTGCTTCAAATTTAATAGTAATAGCAATAGGAATAATTCAGCATGTAACAGTAATAGGAAGGAAACAAAGTAATAGTAATATAGATTACATTGCTATGTAATTGACCCCAGGCCTGCTCTATATAATCATTTGCAAGCACACACACACACACACACACACACACACACACACACACACACACACACACACACACACACACACACACACACACACACACACACACACACACACACACACACACAAACACACACACACAAACACACACCATGCACACTCCACACAAGCATATGCATGCACACACACTACACGCACAGACATGCACGCACTCACGCGCATGCATACTCTATACACGCGCGCACGCACCCGCTCGCGCGCGCACACATACACACACACACACACACACCAGTTTCGTCAACTGTTTACGATTTCTACTAATTGTCACCGCAATGTTTCCACCACATCCAGGATAATACGATCTCCACCCGGACTGGCAAAGCGGTACTAACGACTGGTATGCTCCGTGACGCCATTGCTGCTTACGACATTTGCAATGTGCATTATAGTAATGCAACATAGTTTCAGACACAAACGAACGTTAATAAGGTAACTGTGTTTCTAGTCAACTGTTCTAAACCAAACAGAGATATTTCAACCATCAAACAAATTATTAAAAAAACTGGTAAAATATACACTTATTTATTTTATTTGGTAAATTCCTATAGTTTGTCGAGATGTCGCACAATTTCAATTGCATACCTGACGTAGAACATTTGATCAGAAACACAATTATCTTGTTTTGAAACTATAATACGTTATTTGAGTGCACATTTTAACAGTTGTAAGCAACGACGATGCTGCCATGTCTACCAATCGTTTGTACTACTTCGCCAGTCGTCAATCTGGAATTTATAACCAAGTTGTGGCAAAGATGACTTTGCTTACTTTTGTAGTTGGCCATTGTTTGCTCTAATTATGACGTCATCATCGCCGACGATCACTGCAATTAAGAGACATTCTATGTTAGAGGGTGTGACAAGATGTGGGATTGGGGCAATGGCAGCAAAGGCAGCAAAGGCAGCAAAGGCAGCAAAGGCAGAAGGACATAAGAGACAGGAAGAGAAAGGAGAGAGAGAGATAGCGGGGGGGGGAGAGAGAGGGGGAGAAAGACAGGGAGAGAGGGGGATTGAGAGAGGGGAGATAAACAGGATATGCGTGAATTTTTTTCGATCACTTTGTGATGGGACACGTTTGTTTCGAGAATACTGAATGTACTACTGCATTAGACAACATAAAACATCAAATGGGAATGAGTTTTCACACCAAAAACTTACGTACTATTTTCTTGTAACTTACGTGACGGAGATAAAAGGGTAACATACATTCCCCTTAGCGGTTAATCTAGTGATATATGTAGGTTGATATCAGTCTAACCTTCGTGAAGATTTGTAACATACAGGACATCAATTTGTGGTAAGACCACATTACTGATCCGTCCGCGCAAAGAGTGCACTTGAAAACACCGTTTTGGTGTGATATGCTTGAACTTTTTTCGATCACTTTGTGATGGGACACGTTTGTTTCGAGAATACTGAATGTACTACTGCATTAGACAACATAAAACATCAAATGGGAATGAGTTTTCACACCAAAAACTTACGTACTATTTTCTTGTAACTTACGTGACGGAGATGAAAGGGTAACATACATTCCCCTTTGCGGTTAATCTAGTTATATGTGTAGGTTGATATCAGTCTAACCTTCGTGAAGATTTGTAACATGCAGGACATCAATTTGGGGTAAGACCACATTACTGATCCGTCCGCGCAAAGAGTGCACTTAAAAATACCGTTTTGGTGTGATATGCGTGAATTTTTTCGATCACTTTGTGATGGGACACGTTTGTTTCGAGAATACTGAATGTACTACTGCATTAGACAACATAAAACATCAAATGAGAATGAGTTTTCACACCAAAAACTTACGTACTATTTTCTTGTAACTTACGTGACGGAGATAAAAGGGTAACATACATTCCTTTTAGCGGTTAATCTAGTGATATATGTAGGTTGATATCAGTCTAACCTTCGTGAAGATTTGTAACATGCAGGACATCAATTTGGGGTAAGACCACATTACTGATCCGTCCGCGCAAAGAGTGCACTTGAAAACACCGTTTTGGTGTGATATGCTTCAACTTTTTTCGATCACTTTGTGATGGGACACGTTTGTTTCGAGAATACTGAATGTACTACTGCATTAGACAACATAAAACATCAAATGGGAATGAGTTTTCACACCTATAACTTACGTACTATTTTCTTGTAACTTACGTGACGGAGATGAAAGGGTAACATACATTCCCCTTTGCGGTTAATCTACTTATATGTGTAGCTTGATATCAGTCTAACCTTCGTGAAGATTTGTAACATGCAGGACATCAATTTGGGGTAAGACCACATTACTGATCCGTCCGCGCAAAGAGTGCACTTGAAAATACCGTTTTGGTGTGATATGCGTGAACTTTTTTCGATCACTTTGTGATGGGACACGTTTGTTTCGAGAATACTGGATGTACTACTGCATTAGACAAGATAAAACATCAAATGGGAATGAGTTTTCACACCAAAAACTTACGTACTATTTTCTTGTAACTTACGTGACGGAGATAAAAGGGTAACATACATTCCCCTTAGCGGTTAATCTAGTTATATGTGTAGGTTGATATCAGTCTAACCTTCGTGAAGATTTGAAACATGCATGATATCAATTTGGGGTAAGACCACATTACTGATCCGTCCGCGCAAAGAGTGCACTTGAAAATACCGTTTTGGTGTGATATGTGTTAATTTTTTTCGATCACTCTGTGATGGGACACTTTTGTTTCGAGAATTATGGATGTACTACTGCATTAGACAAGATACAACTTCAAATGGGAATTAGTTTTCACCCCTATAACTTACGTACTATTTTTTGTAAGTTACGTGACGGAGATGAAAGGGTAACATACATTCCCCTTTGCGGTTAATTTAGTTATATGTGTAGCTTGATATCAGTCTAGCCTTCGTGAAGATTTGTAACATGCAGGACATCAATTTGGGGTAAGACCACATTACTGATCCGTCCGCGCAAAGAGTGCACTTGAAAATACCGTTTTGGTGTGATATGCGTGAATTTGTTTCGATCACTCTGTGATGGGACACGTTTGTTTCGAGAATACTGGATGTACTACTGCATTAGACAAGATAAAACATCAAATGGGAATGAGTTTTCACACCTATAACTTACGTACTATTTTCTTGTAACTTACGTGACGGAGATGAAAGGGTAACAAACATTCCCCTTTGCGGTTAATCTAGTAATATGTGTAGCTTGATATCAGTCTAGCCTTCGTGAAGTTTTGTAACATGCAATACATCAATTTGGGGTAAGACCACATTACTGATCCGTCCGCGCAAAGAGTGCACTTGAAAACACCGTTTTGATGTGATATGCGTGAATTTTTTTCGATCACTTTGTGATGGGACACGTTTGTTTCGAGAATACTGAATGTACTACTGCATTAGACAACATAAAACATCAAATGGGAATGAGTTTTCACACCAAAAACTTACGTACTATTTTCTTGTAACTTACGTGACGGAGATAAAAGGGTAACACACATTCCCCTTAGCGGTTAATCTAGTGATATATGTAGGTTGATATCAGTCTAACCTTCGTGAAAATTTGTAACATGCAGGACATCAATTTGTGGAAAGACCACATTACTGATCCGTCCGCGCAAAGAGTGCACTTGAAAACACCGTTTTGGTGTGATATTCTTGAACTTTTTTAGATCACTTTGTGATGGGACACGTTTGTTTCGAGAATACTGAATGTACTACTGCATTAGACAACATAAAACATCAAATGGGAATGAGTTTTCACACCAAAAATAACGTACTATTTTCTTGTAACTTACGTGACGGAGATAAAAGGGTAACATACATTCCTTTTAGCGGTTAATCTAGTGATATATGTAGGTTGATAACAGTCTAACCTTCGTGAAGATTTGTAACATGCAGGACATCAATTTGGGGTAAGACCACATTACTGATCCGTCCGCGCAAAGAGTGCACTTGAAAATAACGTTTTGGTGTGATATGCGTTAATTTTTTTCGATCACTCTGTGATGGGACACTTTTGTTTCGAGAATTCTGGATGTACTACTGCATTAGACAAGATACAACTTCAAATGGGAATTAGTTTTCACCCCTATAACTTACGTACTATTTTTTTGTAACTTACGTGACGGAGATGAAAGGGTAACATACATTCCCCTTTGCGGTTTATTTAGTTATATGTGTAGCTTGATATCAGTCTAGCCTTCGTGAAGATTTGTAACATGCAGGACATCAATTTGGGGTAAGACCACATACTGATCCGTCCGCGCAAAGAGTGCACTTGAAAATACCGTTTTGGTGTGATATGCGTGAATTTGTTTCGATCACTTTGTGATGGGACACGTTTGTTTCGAGAATACTGAATGTACTACTGCATTAGAC
>CM034543.1:48745770-48944257 GCA_020002185.1 Paraescarpia echinospica
TGTGGTGGAATACCATCTTTGTGGTGGAATCTCACACGATAACCCGTCTATTGTGGTGGAATACCATCTTTGTGGTGGAATCTCACACGATAACCCGTCTATTGTGGTGGAATACCATCTTTGTGGTGGAATCTCACACGATAACCCGTCTATTGTGGTGGAATTTCATCTTCGTGGTGGAATCTCACGCGATAACCCGTCTATTGTGGTGGAATTCCATCTTGTTGATGGAATTTCACGCAGTAACCCGTCTATTCTGATGTGCCATCCGTAGTCTCGTGACATATCTCGGTCATAGTCTCGTCTCTTGTCCATCCGTAGTCTCGTGACGTATCTCAGTCATAGTCTCGTCTCTTGTCTCGTCGGTACTCTCGTGTGACGTGTCATCCGTAGTCTCGTGTGATGTGTCATCCGTAGTCTCGTGACATATCTCGGTCATAGTCTCGTCTCTTGTCTCGTCGGTACTCTCGTGTGATGTGTCATCCGTAGTCTCGTGACATATATCGGTCATAGTCTCGTCTCTTGTCTCGTCGGGACTCTCGTGTGACGTGTCATCCGAAGCCTCGTGACATATCTCGGACATAGTCTCGTGTGATGTGTCTAGTTGATCTAAGTTCAATTTGTGACATGTGTTGGTCAAAGAATAGTGTTTCGTTTGTCCAACTAGTTGGTCTGAGTTCAATTCGTGCAGCGTAATCGGTTAAGTTTCTGTTTCGTTTACGCAACTAGTTGATCTGAGTCCGATTCGTGCCGTTTGTTGGTCAAAGCATAGTGTTTCGTTTGCACCACTAGTTGGTCTGAGTACATTAACATCTCTGTACTGAACTACACAGACATGAGTGGTTAACGTATCTGTACTGAACTACACACACACACACAGACATAACTTGTTAACGTATCTGTACTGAACTACACAGATACATAAGTGGTTAACATATCTGTACTGAACTACACAGATACATAAGTGGTTAACATATCTGTACTGAACTACACAGACATACTTGTGATGTGTAAGACTATTAGTAAGGTTCCCAACATATGCTTTGTATTACACTATGAAAAAGATACAAGATGAGGTTTGCACAGTTTATTCGTGAACAACACAAATGTATTACATGTCACGCTCCATAACTGCAAGACCCATATGTTTCATAGTGTTTCACCACTGTTTCGAAACAGATTCTTGCAACCATGTATTGATATTACACAACTGTTCGACTGTCACGTCGGATAGCTTCACACCTGCGTCTAACAAAACGCTCAAACAGTCTTTCACCATCTAATTGGTCTGAGTTCATGGCCGTGATGTGTGATTTGAGGATGCCTTTTCTTGTCGCTGAAACAGTAACGAGATGAGCTTAGTAATGAATGTTCACCTGATATATATATAAGAAAAAATATAATATTATGGTCTTTTGAAAATGTTCTATCAAAATAGCACGAATACCATTTGAACACTATGAAAAATTGAAGCTTACTGCTATCTCTTCAAGTTGTTCTTCAAGCTGTTGTTCAAGTTGTTCTTTACGTCGCCGCTGTTTATCTTGCTTCCTTTGACAGCGGCCCTCCTTCACATGAGTGGATCGATTCCCTTTATACTTGAAGGTACTACCACACATACAGCAAGTATAACGAGACAACAGCTTCTGACGCTTCGTCGGAGGTGACGATGTCAGGTTGATGGTTGGGTTGATTGCCGGAGCTGATGACAGAGACGAAATTGGTTTGATCGGCGAACTGGTCGTCAAACTGGTCGTCGGACTGGTCGTTGAACTGGTCGTTGGTTGTTGGTCCGGGTTGATTGTTGGGGTCGCGAGGTCGAGTGGTCCCGTAGCCGGAGAAGGCTGCGCCTTCGGTAGCAAAATCCCTTGTCGGACGTCATCACTAGTCATGTTGTTCATCTTCCAAAATGTAAGATATAATGACCACAAAAAACAGACGCAGGTCTTTTATAACAGTTCGACAGAACATAAAGGTCACGTGGTCGTGCCGAACGAACATTTGTCCACTAGGGGATGATGTTTGTAGTTCGTGATGTATCCGTCAGGGGACTCTATTGCACGCAAGCGTGCAAGAGACACGAATATTTGCAGTACTCCTACATTTACTTCACAACTTGTCCGTCAGATGGCACCACTTGTATAATTAGTCCCGAAAAATTCCGATAGGGGGCGATGCTGGTAAACCTATTTTAGTACCCAAAAAATCCGCCAGGGGTCGCTAATGGTCAAACTAAGATGCACGAAATTGGGAAGTACTCGAACATTTAGTTTACAATTTGTCCTTCAGGTGGCACCACTTGAATAGTTGTTTCCGAAGAAATCCGCTAGGGGCGCTGCGGGTCAACCTATTTTAATTTCAAAAAAATTCGCGAGGTGGCGTGCTGTTTTAGTTCCGAAAAATTCCGGTAGGTGGCGCTGTTTTTAGCTTTGGCGGGAAATATTTTAGTCCCGAAAAATTCCGATAGGTGGCGATATTCTAGTTTTGGTGGGAAATATTTAGTTCGCCAAGTATCCGCCAGGGGGCGCTGTTATAGTTTAGGAGGGAAATAATTAGTTCACCAACTATCCGCCAGGGGGCGCTGTTTTTGTTTTGGCGGGAAATATTTAAGTTCACCAACTATCCGCTAGGTGGCGCTTTTATAGTTCCGAAAAATTCCGATGGGGCGCTGTTTTTAGTTCCGAAAAATTTCGGTAGGGGCGTCACGTGACCTTGACCTACGTCCGGGTCACGTGATATTTGACCTTGACCTTTGACCTTGACCTATATCGGGGTACTTGACCTTGACCTTTGACCTTGACCTACATCCGGGTACTTTTCCACTTCCACCGCGACGCGACAACCGTCCCCGGTACTTAACCTCTATTACTACTAACCGTGTCTTCCGCGAAGTGGAATTTTTCCGGGTTCTGAGTGATACCGTGTCGTCCGCATATATCCATCCAGTTGCAGGTTTGGAAAAATGCTTCCTCGATTGTCGGGGCCCATATGCCTACGTCGTCGATGCACTTAGTTTTGTTCGGGATGTCGGCAACAATTTCGTCGTATCGTCGAGTGTAGCCGTCTCCGGCGGCGACAAACCCCTGGGGCAGGGTCTTGTACCTGTATCGGCCCCATGGGGTGATGAATGTGGTGTAGTGACGGTCTTCCTCGTGGATGGGGACTGAGTGGTAGCCGTTCCAAGCGTCGGTAACAGTCTTTTTCATGTTTGCCGGGAAAAGCGTCGCCTGATGAAACGGGCTCATGGTGTGGTGTGTTTCTCTGCTGCAGAACTTGTTGAGGGCCTGGTAGTCTACGCAGCGTCGAGGCCCCCCGCTCTTTTTTCTGGTGATGACCATCCTGCTGCACCATGTCATAGGTTCACCTACAGGAACAGGCTCGATGACGCCGAGTGCGATGTCTCTGTCCAGGTCGGCCTTGACCTGTTCCTGCCAGTGTAGAGGAACCGATATAGGTGTGTGAATGGTGACAGGTGAGGCGTTCGAGTTGACCATGATGCGGACTGGTGGTCCCTCCATGAGGGGGAGGGGTTGATGCTCGCATGTGTTGAAAGTACTGCCTTTGTAGTAGTCTTTAATCCACTCCTCAAGTTTCCCTCTGTTGTTTTCTGTAGGAGGGAATGGGATGGACGTGGGCAGTGGCGGAGGCATCGTACGCCCCGGGCAATTGCAGTTGTCCCTGGTGGATGGTGGTGGCATAGATGAGCTGGCTGCGGCATCGTTGTTTGTTTCGACAGCGCCAACTGATGGGAAGGATTCCGGTATGATCCCAAGCTGTTTGCACCCATGTTCGCATAGGTACATTCCCTTGATCTTGTTAGAGACGTAGCAGATCTGGGTTGTCTCATGCGAGTTTCCATGACGGTCCAATCCTGACAAGCGGAGAATGATTGCCCCGATGATTTCGATGGGGTGGGAATGAGGTCGCTCTTCTTGTACCCCATGTTGTGGACCTGTTCCGTGTTGATGATGGTCGACTGGCAGCCAGTGTCAGTAATGACCCGCAGTTGACAGGTGCGTGCCGGTTTACTGAAGTGATAGCCAAAGTGGGCATAGTCTGATGGCACAACACGGGCCTGCAGTGTGACTGTGGGCTGGCCTTTGACTGGCCTCTCGATCCAACCACGGAGTCTGTTGAATTGTTGCGATTCGATAACGACTTCCTTGCCACACTTGTTGCTGCCGCGGCTGGCGATGCTGGTAACGAGGCCGATCTCCTCGATGTCGTCAGTTTCCCCGTTGTTTTCCCGACCGCCAGCACGACTGCCAGATCGAGTGCCGGAAGGTTGTGAGCTGCCGGCACGAGCCCGGCCGGCTCGAGTATCGCAAGAGTGTGAGTCCTTCGCCTCGCACATCTCTTCGTACACGGAGGGCATGGATCGGTCTGCAGCGCCCTCGGTGTCGTCTAATTTCAGCGTTTTCATCTCCATGTTGCCGGACTTGGGCGGCGAACCCGGTTTGTCGATCTTGTCCGACTTTCGAGGCGTCTGTTTGCGGCATACGGCAGAGAAATGCCCTGTCAATGAGCATTTGTTGCACGTGGCGTTGAAAGCTGGACAGTTGGCCTCTCTGTTAGCCTTGGACGTACGCCCGTTTGTATTAGTTCCGTGGCCGGTTCTACCGCAGTAGTGGCATTTAAAATGCCTGTTCTGGTTGTCGATTTGCGATGGGTTCTTGTCCCTTTTGTACCTGGATATGCCGGCGCCTGTATCGCCGAGGATGGAGGCCTGTGTCTTCTTGCCGATCTCCTTGGCCTCCAGTAGTTTGATCAAGGCGTCGAGTTCCATGTCCTGTTCCTGCATGCCGAGGACCTCGCGTTGTATGTCCTGATCATACAGTCCCCGGATGATCACGTCACGTACCATAGGTGTATCGCACTTCTTTTGTACACGTGCATTTTTGTGTGAACTGGCACAGATCTGCTTGACCTTTCACCCAGGCAGTAAAGTTTCTGATTCCCTCATCAGCCTGCTGTTGAAGGTTGTTGAGCGCGACCCTGGACACCATAACGTTTTCGGCTTTGACGGCTAGCCTGTGTATGGAGTCGAGAATATATTTGTTTGGCTGTTGCTCGATGTCGTTGTTGTCCTGAAACATGGCGTAGCGGAGCTGCTCACTGCAGGTGTCCATAAGTTGACATTGTATGTCCGCTCCGGTGAGGCCTGTTGCAATCTTGTACGTATTCCACCTTTTCTGGAAGTAGACCCACCGCTCTGTCGTGATGCCCATGTCAATGGGCGGGCGGTCTGCCTTCGCTTTTTTGGGGGCGGTGGCTTGGGTGGGCGGCGGCACTGCATTGTGCTCCGACGTGTTGTGCATGGCCAGAAGCTGCATGGCATACTCGACCGGTAGTTTTTCAGTCTTGTAATCACAGTCTGTGTATGTGCATCGTATTTCCACATTGGCCATGATGATGTAGTTTGAGTATGTTTGTTTAACTACAATCTTGGTAGAGCCTCCGTCTGTAGTACTGTGTGTATGTGTAGCAGTGTTTCGTTCATTACGAGCATTCTAAACACTATATTATCGCTCACAAACAGAACTATTCGCGGTTTCGTTGTTTCTACGGCAAGAACTGTAGTATCTTTTCACTACTGCCGATTAGTGGAATATGCGTACGATACATATCAGTACTATCTGATAAATATACCTTTCAGTGCACCGCGCATTCTAAAGAATGAGACAGCGATGGTTTTGAACGTTTAATGCTGATGTGCGGTGCAGTGAAAAAGAACGAACACGGATATGTGCGGTGCACTTAATAACAACGAATCATAGAGGCGATGAGAATAGAACAAGTTAACATTAATAATGTAGCGTAATTGTCAATACACCAACCTAAATACCAATGTATTTGACCATATATAGTGCAATTAATGAATGAAATAGATTAATAAATCATGGACAATCACTCGCTATCAGTATTGCATTTAGCACAGGTACTTACATTATTATTGTCACACTGCACTGTACTGTATTTGTGTATGAATAGTTATATTTCCTTTCTCAGAAGTAGACACAGTGACACATAAGCTTATTGACAGTGTGTGGGAATACTGTTACATGACAGTAAGGAATTTACTAATTAATTGTATCATACTGACTTGGTACACTTTGTAGTGTTAAATTGTTTCAAGTGAATTATGACATTCTCTGCATAGTTTGTTTAGGCCCTTATCACTAGAATTTAGACCCCCTACTGCCCTAGGCTATGGCAGTGCAGCATCAGGTAACTTGTGTTGGTAATTTCATCCACCATTTATGTAGTAAGCTTTACTGATAATTGTAACAAGTGAACAATACTATTTTGCAGCATCTGCAAATTTTGTAAATGGCCGTTACTAAGTTGTCTGTTTTTAATTGAAACTTGAAACTGATTTACTTTTTAACATTGTTTATTTTAAATTAAGAGTACACCTGTAGATGCTAATGTCTCGGTATCTGTTGGTGGTTCAAATCCGCCAGGTAAATGCACAAACCTTTGTGCACAATTACCCCTGGCATGGGCTTATTGACCGATACATTGCATCAGCGAGTATGATTATGTTGATATTTAATTAAAATGACTCAATGATGCAACAGTTGAAGCATCAGATATAGTCCATTGAAAAAAGATCCAAACAACTGATTTACCCCATACCTTCATTGTCCACCTAACAAAATTGCCACACAGAGAATTAACTCTAGATGGCAGGTGGACAAGGAAGCCTTTTGGCTTATTGAGAGCCCAACCCTTTTTATCCAACCCTTCTGCATCCCGCCCTTCTGAGGTGTGTCGATTGTATGTTTACACAAAATAATACACATATTAACGTAGCAAACACCCACACAATCAGCAGATAATCTGTTCTATTCATTTACAGTCCTTTGTGAAAAGTAGAACATTCTTATACCTAATCTACACTCCTCCTTTACTAATATAACTTCATGTCCTCTAGTACTTCTATCCTTCCTAACTGAGAAAAAAGTATTTCTATCAATATTTTCATAACCATTCAATATTTTAAACACTTTTATCTCATCTCCTCTCAATCTACTGGACTCTAGTGTTGTTAAACCATCTTATTTTTGGTGTATTTCATAACTAAGATCCCTCAGTGTTGGTATCATTTTAATCGCTCTCCTCTGTACTCTTTGTAGCATATCTATGTCCTTCTTGCGATATGGCCTCCACGCTTGTATACAATATTCTAATTGAGGCCTAACTACTGTTTTGTACAATTTATCTTTTTTTTTCCTTATACGCTATATTTCACCTAATTAATCCAAGGATTTTATTTCCCTTTGTAGCTGCAATTCCGCACTACTTAGAAACCTTCATCTCAGCACTAGTGGTTAACCCAAAGTCCTTTTCTTTTACAGTTGTACTTAATACAATACCCCCCATTGTATATCTTCGTTCCCATGTCCTGTGTGGAGGCATATACATTTCAAAAAATTGAACCACATTTGCCCCTTTTCAGACCATTTGATCAACCTGTCAAGATCATCTTGTAAATGCTGTCTATCTACATAACGTTTAATCCTTCTGAACACTTTTGTATCATCCGAAAATGTCAACACCTTTCTTGTTATATCATTGTCCAAATCGTTGATATATATTAAGAATAATATAGGTCCCAGTGCTGATTCCAGTGGTACCCCACTCAAAACTGATTTCCAATTTGAATCCTCCCCATCAGCTACTATCCGTTGTCTTCTGTCAATCAGCCATTTTTTTATTCAGTTAATTATACCATTTCCTATGCCATGGACCTATAGTTTAAGTAGTAATCATTGATGTGGCACTTTGTCAAAAGCTTTCTGAAAATCTAAATACATGATATGTACTGGTGATGTCTCCCATATACAAATATGTGGAGTATCTTGAAACGACCCTATTGTGGGGTCGTATATTAATTCCTAAAAGTTTGGTGCTCCAGGTTCAAGCTGTAAGATGAAAACTACCCACATGCATAATATGCAAGCTTGATTCTAAGTCAATGTTATGCCTCAGGTGGTTTTCACAGGCCTGTTGTCATTAGATGTAAATTTTAAGTGCACACTAATAGCAGCCAGTGACCCAACTGACATGAAAGCAAATAGTTAGGTTCAGGCAATTGTTTGCACAATCTGAAATCTCCAGCCAGGGACAGTCAGTGACTGAGCTGGGTGAACTGTGAATGTCCAGTGGGTAGCCAGGCACTTCAGGGATGGGTTAAAAATGTGAAAGTGAACAAAATCCAGCTATACAGTATTTAACTTAAATTCTCATATTGTACTTTCAAGTTTTAGATAAGTTTGTACAATGTCATTGTGCTTTATTAGCTTGCTTGGCATGTTACAGACAGTTACCAGTTAGCCTCTTTAGCGGATATTGTGTTCTTTTTGTCTTGTATTAAAATTAATCATCAGGTGAGTTAAAGTTGATTTCTAATTTAATAGAAGTTTTTGTTAATTTTATTTTATTGAAAAAAACTGGGAGGTTAATTTAATTTAATTGACCTGATAAACGTATGATATTAATTAATTTAACGGGAAAATATCTGAGTTTATGTATTTTGAATAATTTTCAAAGTTAGTTTCCCATGACTGCTCTCATTATTCTTTGATGTTTCCTACACTAAATAAGTTTAGGTATGCAAGCATGCCAAACTGTTTTATGTGAAGGAATCTTCATAGTATATTGAGTTACTTCGTTGTAATAAAAGTGATTGATCATAGAACAATATTTTATACTCGGTATTTAATTATTGTGTTGTGTTATATTTTATAAATTCTTATATAGCGCAGTATCTAGTCCTTAGGACTGCTCAATGCGTTTTACACTTTACTCCCTGGCAGACCTGTTCAATCGAACACCATCTCGACTTCTCTTGGAAGTATTCAGCCACGCTGTGATTAATGCGTGAAGACTATTCGTACACAAATATCCACCACTGTCTATAGCCAGGTACTCAGTCATACAGCTGAGTGAACTGAAACAATGCAGAGTAAATGAACTTTCCCAAAATTTAACACCACCGCATAGGATTCGAACCTGCTTCCTCTCAGTTGAGAGTCCGGAGCTCTTACTGTTGTGCTACTGCGCTCCACATACATTATATTATTATTTTTTATGAACAATGAATAGCATAGCTAGAATAAATGTAATTTACATTTGTATATGTATATTTTGCACATAACTGATGTATGGTTACCATCTTGTGACTATTTTACTAAATTGTGATTTATCATCTTATGATACATTCACCATAATCAGCATGCATGTTTCAATTGCAAATGTGTGATCTACACTGCAGAGAACAGTTCCACCAAGTGTTGTTTAAACGGTTTCATTAGTTCATGTGTTGTAAACCTTTGGAATGTGATTTTTTATTATTGGAAATAAGTACAAAATAGTTAATATGTATGATATAATAGGAATTGTGAGGCAATGTTAACATTTGGACACTGTATAGCATTATAATAATATGTATTATGCAGTGGTAAAAGTATTCTTTCCACACAGACTCCACACACTCTTCTTTCCACACAGACTCCACACAGTCTTCCTGCATCACAGACTCCACACAGTCTTCTTTCCACACAGACTCCACACACTTCTTTCCACACAGTCTTCGTGCATCACGGATTCCACACAGTCTTCTTTCCACACGGACTCCACACAGTCTTCCTGCATCACAGACTCCACACAGTCTTCCTGCTAAGGTGACAGTTGGTGGCATCATCATGACATCAAAAGACTTGATCACCTTTTCAACAGGGGAATGGCTAAATGACCAAGTATGTTATTTTCTTCAAAAACGTGTATGTATATATATACATACATCTCTCACACACGCACACACACACACACACACACACACACATATGTTCAAAAGGTTGAATAGGTTGAGTGCATTTACACTGTATTAACAGGCAATATAAACATGATAGTTTTTTTATGACATCGAGTTCTTTCATTATTCATAAACACCATTATGGTGATATGTCACCCTACCTTACTGGGTGTGGTTAAATTTCTAAAGTAAGTTACAATGTGTAATTAAATATATTGAAAGTGACAATTGATTGTTACAGGTGATACATGCATACCTTGGCAAGCTCTCCACAGAAAACAGTGATGTTTATGTACTACCCTGTTTTTTGGCAATATTGCTGGATAAGGGTCAGTTCACGACATGGCTGTTTGACCAGGTTAGTAGTTGTTCATGAGAATAGAACGTAACCTGTCACAGTAAAAATCTGTCATGCACAAAACCCATGACCAAGAATGATACAAAGTTACTGATGTCATTATTATTTCTTCTATCAAATGCATATGAAGTGCTAATATGTGTGACATAATAATTGTAAAACAAAACTAAACATATGACAATAACTTACTGTTAGGGACTAAGTCCATTATGGATTTTGTCCATGACATGCTATGTCCATGATGGGAATTATGTCCATGTGGGGGTTTTCCGTGAGCATTATTTCCAATCAATTCACACACAAGAAATAGTATAGATATAGTATGATGTGATGAAAGAACTGTAACAAAAAGGTAAACTGGTGTTGAACTAAACTGCCAGAAGTCAAAATAATGGAACACCATGTAGAAACTGTAAATAACACATTTTATTTAAAATATAATCAAAAATACTAATATATCTGATTATCTGTAAATTATTTAACTATGTTATTTGTAGCTTAGGCTAATAAATGTGTTAATATTATATTATTAATTTTCGACCACCTGTACATTGTTGAGTGAGTTAGTCTGATTTTGTTCAAGTAACAATGGGTTCAAACTGTGATACCCTTACACTTATGTTTTTTTACAAGCAGTAATGTGTGTTACTTATTTTTCCCTAGGTATGCTTTGCCAACTACCATTGCATCATGCTGCCCATCTGCCACCAGAACCATTGGTTCCTGCTGGTGGCATATGCACAGGACAAGACAGTCGCAGTGCTGGACTCACTGCCGCAGGAGACGAGACAAAACAAATTTGTTGTCCTATGGCAGTAAGTGTTACCTTCCAACGAACCAGTGTAACCATTCCGACTGCTTGTGTGCACTACAATCACTTTCTTATAGTTTCTAGCCCTATGTTGGTTAACAACTGCTATAACACCACTTACTGATAATGTGTGTCTTTACACATGTCCATGTTTTCATTGGTGTAGTAAAACAGTGGAGACAGGGCTTGTTGCCTACTGCAGTGTTTATGGTAACAAGCCTTTCAGTCATGCCTGCTATTGGTTAGTGATATGTTTTATGCAGGAGTATGTAGATTATTTTAACATGTGCCTCTGTAGTCAGACTATACTTACAATACACTTTGCAAATAATTGTGATATCTGGATAGTATGGATATTATTTCTGCATTCGTAGGTCCGTTATTTTTAAGAGATGCCTGAATTAAGGTGCAAAATGAATCATAAATGTGAACGGATTTCTGTCCTTCTTCCAGGAAATACACGCAAGCGAGAAATGCAAAGCTGGGCTTGCCATTGGAGACATGGACAGCCATAAACGTAAGATGTGGTCAGCAGGAAGACAGCCACAGTTGTGGTGTGTTCACAGTGATGGTGAGCATCAATTGAGAAACAATTAGGTATTACCATTAATTGTAATTTAGGATATATTAAGACAATAAATTCCTGCCAATTTGAAGAAAAAAAAACAGCAAATGTGCCAATCCTCCACATATATACACAGAGACACAATAGTCTGTTTCCTGGCATATTCCTACATGACATTTGCTATGTTATATATTTGAACAGTTTTTTGCAATGCTGGTTACATAAAACGTCCCTCACTGATGTAGGAATGAAAACTTCACGATACACACTAACTGCCAGCTCGATTACAATAACATTGAGCACGTTATCACACTACCAAGTAGGTTTGTGTAAAGTAGTATACTTCACAGAAATAGCAAAGGAAAATTGTGACCTGTATCGATGTATGTTATTAAGGGATATGTTTTCAGATGAGTGTATTATTTATGTAAGGAAATGTTAACATTAATGTGTATCTGTATTCCAGTATGCAAAGGCCATCATCATTGGAGTACCACCTTACAACTTCAAGATACGCCAGTGCCATGTCGATGATTTCAGAAAGGCAGTATTAGCAGAGTTCCTGCAATACAAGAAACAGTAATGGCACATGCAGCACTGAATATATACTTTAGTTTGTCATCTTACTATTTTAATCTCACCTCATCCTATTATTTGATGGCTCTTAGTGTAATTTATTATTTAAATGAGTTTATTCATTATTTATGTTTTAGGTATAATGCCCTTATATTTAAATTGTTTTTTAATTCAATGTACGATTCTTAGTTGTATTGTTTTTATGATATTTAACTTAATATTTTAATGATCTAACTATACAGGTTTGGTATTATGATTGTATTGTAAAGCACCATAGAGCACTGTGTGATTATGGCGCTATATAAATATATTACTTTATTATTATTACAGTCATGCTATATATGAATTAATGATTACTTGTGACAATGGTTTTATTTCTGAATAATTTAATTTTATATTACTTGGCTGATTAAATATTATGATATACTTTATTTGTAGCAATGTTGTATTGCAAGCGAGTGCAGCGTTATATAACGGGCTACGTGGTTTGGTTCTTTGTAAATGTATGCCAATCATTTTAGTGTATTCCTGTTGTTTTATGTTACTTTGTTTAACGTAATAACAATCACAGCTTTAGTTTCATAAGGATCTCCTCAGTTTAATTTACATTACATTAGATTGCCCATAATGTAACGTAAATATGTATGACCAGAAAGGCTAATGTTATCTACGAGTTAATAATTATTTGTAACAATAGGTTTATTTTTTAGTAATTGCATTTGATCACTTGTCTGATGAAACATCACCATATTATACAAAGGGCTAGTTTTGATCTCTGTAAATAAATAATTTTTTACATTTTATATTTCATTTAATAATACTATTTGAACTGTTATGTCACACATAATTATACACGTTGACATGATAATAAATGTTTATTTATGTAAGTCGTGAATGCATGACCCGTTTCCATAAATGTATTATTAAAGAATTGTTGAGTTACTCGGAGTTGCGTTGGGAAAAACTGTTTGGAAATGGTGACCCCAAGATCCCCACCCTCTGTACGAATTTTGAAGTGCCTCAATGGGTCTTCTAGACTGCACACAAAATGTCAGCCCCATATTTCCAAAACTGATGGAGATAAGTGCTATTTTAAAATGGTGTCCCCCAGACTGCCACCCCGGACAAATTTAGAAAAAATATAAAGCTACAAACCATCCCAATGGGTAAACTAGATCGCATTAAATGTCTGCCCCATACAGGCAAGCTGGCCCAGATAAGTGCCATTTTTAAATTGTGACCCCCACATTTAGATTTTTTTTATATCTAGATCCCAATGGGCTTGCTAGATCAAACACAAAAGTTCAACTCCACACATGACAAAATGACAGAGATAATTGCAATTTTAAAATTGTTACCTCCCCCGAGACCCCCACCACCTGGACGAATTTCGAAAATAAACTATATGTACAAACTACCCCAATGGACATCCTAAATCACACACAAAATGTCAGCTTCATACATGTCAAAGTAACAGAGATATGTGTCATTTATAAATTGTTACCCCCAAGATCCCTACCCCCCACGAATTTTTAAAAATCTAAATCTACGAACCACCCCCAATGGGCCTGCTAGATTATAAAAAATTCAGCTTCATAAATGCCAAACTGACGGAGATAAGTATGTGTCATGTCATTTAAAATGCAGAGATTTGCGTTTACCACAAAACCCGCTGTGCGTATAAACAGCTCTGTGTGACGAAGTTGTAAGATACACGTCAACGCTCTGAGACAATTACATCAAAATAAACACATTTTGTTTTGCAAATAACAACAAGTTATGCTAATTATGAGGTTTTGTTATGTATACTAACAATTACAAAAGTAACCGTATCATTAACGTAAACTATCACACATTCTTTCGGCAAACACCGTGTTAAGCTGGCTAAAAATAGGCGCTAACCTTTGACATGTACTGTGTGTACGCAAAACGGAACCGGAACTTACTCTCAGACCGGAACCTCCTTCCAGACCATACAGCTGCGGGCCGAAAGTAGGCGATAACCTTTGACATGTACAATCGCATGCACAATACGCAAAACGGAACCGGAACTTACTCTCAGACCGGAACCTCCTTCCAGACCAGTACACCGGCACTTCATTTGCGCATGCGCAATGCGAAACTACCGTTAAACAATAGCAACAGTGCCGCCTATCGGACAGTGATTGTAGCTCCGGCAGACTGCCGGAAAACGTATAAATCGACTACAGATCCGGCACTGATTGCCGGACGCCGTGCGAACCTGCTATAGCTCAGGCACTAATTGACTGCCGGACGCATCTATTATACAGTACAGGACGTTAGTACGGTTCAGGCACTGCCTGCCGGACGTCGTATGATTTGGCTATAGCTCCGGCGATGACTACAAAAGTTCCTGAAATTTGTTCCCCTCGTCTCTTAGATTATTTAATAAATCAGTTTGGTGAAAGTCATTGGTAAGAAAAGCAAGATAGATGCGCACACGCTTAATGCGCATACATTGCGGAAAAGTGCCGGACCAATAGCTGAGAAATTACGCTTACGGATCCGAAGTGCTAGCCACTTCGTTAATACAATAGCTGTTATTTATTTAGAATATAGATCCATTGCGTAAAAATTAAAATGTCTTGGGCGGGTTTACGAAAACGGTTTGTTCTATTAAGTTATTAAGTACTACAAAATGTTGGTCAAATTAAAATATATGTGATATTATCGCTCGTATTTGGATTTTAAAACATTGGCTTTCGATATACAATGGTAAGATATAATATTGTAGCAAAGAGTTGAGTTCTTATATTAACGAGTTAATGGATACATAAAATACAAATCAACTCACGTATCCTAACCGTTAACTTGCTGGCCAATGGAAGTCAGTGCGCCAAAACTCATTTGCCTCTATGTATGGACAGCCAATAAAAAGGAAATGTTACAAAAAAACTGACAGAGTACGTATATTGTTCATGGAAAAATCGAAGTTCCCCAGTGTTGATTTTGGTTTTTTTTTTTTATGTTCAGGAATCACTACTGGTCATCTTAAAACAAAAATTGGATTTTTAAACAAAATGTCCGGGTTTGATAAAAAATGTGCTGATTTCTGCTGGACTAAGAGCAATAAAAGATCAGCAAATACATCGGTTATTAACTTGAAAACCCTCTTGCCTCAAAGGATAAACGGATAGTAGTCATTGAAATAAATAATCACTGTATCCCAATTAAGCAGTTCCCATAAGTCCCACAAACTGAAACATTTCATGTTAATTAAACATTGTTTAGTTTACAAAGGTTTCTGAAGAAGAAAAACAGTAGCATATTTTAAAATACGATCAATACATTCACTATACAGTTAAACAAAAACACACAATGTCGGCATTACATGAGCTACATAATTATTATACAAGAAACTAAAGAGTTTTGTATATTGTGAGTTTGTTCCTCTGGTGATACCGATGTGCAGACACTGGCGGAAATATGTCTTTGAAGTAGTGTCGATGCGTTGACACTGGCTGTTGTTTGGATGTTTGTTTCTTCGGTAATGTTACTACTGTCATTGTGACAACGTGGTGACGCCTGCTGAAGTTCGCCGTCCTTGCGGTTACGTCGACGGAAGTTTGTTTTCCCACTGGTCACGTGGCGATACAGGCTGCAGGTGCCAATCGAACAAAATGGTGTCGTCGACATCACTGTCTGTAAGCATGCACAGTGACGTCATTACATGACAGGCTCCAGTGGCGTCCTCCTGCGGCGCCACCGTGTGTTAACCCGTTTGTTCTGTAAAATAACGCCATTATCCCCAGAAGCGATTTCGTTTTACTTCAGATTCTCAGGTTTGGACCCGGGAAAATCACAGCCCAATTTGTTCATATCATTCTTCAAATGGAGTACAATATTGCCTCTCAAGTAATATTTTTATCAAACCTATTCTCTCTGCATGTACAAATTGACTAACTGCTAATTTATCAAAAACATATGAAAACGTAACAATTCTTATGCGGTCGTTAAGTCGAATTTTTTAAATACGAAAGTATGTCATTATCAACCCCAAAAAATATCCCGTCAAAGTTATCATTATGTAGGCCCACACTGAAAACGAAAGTGAGGAAAATGGTTATAATGTGTACAGTGTTGTTGATTGCAGTGTTCAACCCAACAGTTTACTGCAGAGCAGGATACATGAATCGCAGACGATACTGTAAAGTAAGACATCTTGCTACAAAATGTTTTTTTCTTCTAGAAGCAATGCACATACTGTTTGGTCCTTTTAGTTGTTGTTGCTGTTTTGTTGTTGTTATTGTGTGTGTGTGTGTGTGTGTGTGTGTGTGTGTGTGTGTGTGTGTGTGTGTGTGTGTGTGTGTGTGTGTGTGTGTGTGTGTGTGTGTGTGTGTGTGTGCGTTCGTGCGTGCGTGTGCGTATATTTACCATCATCCACTTCTTCGCAACGTTCCTCCATTGTCTCATACCTCGTCTCACGTTTAAACGCCACATGCAGATATCTGCAACCGAAACCACGTTTTATATTCGTCAAATGGTTTCGACGTACGCATTATGTACATGGAAATTCGTAGAAAGAACCATGCTGTCAATGCGGAAGTGACGACACGACTGAGACGGAGACAATGTGTTGAACTTGTAGAAGATGTGTTGGTTTATGTGCTCTTTTTTTAACTTTCTCTAATTCAGTTGTATCGTTTTGGTGTAAAGAACCGACCTTTCGGTGGCATAAGAATGTTCGAACAAGTAAATATAACATACAAATGCTAGTACAGCCGAACTTCACTTTACGGTCACCTCTGTAATACAATCACCTCACAATTAAGGCCACAATAGGACAGTCGTACATTATTTCCAGAGTAATGTATGGCAAATTAGTTCCTTTAATAGGGTCACCTCGCTATTCGGTTATTTTGCCCCACCCCATGGTGACTTTAATAGCGAGGTTCCGCCGTACATATGAAACGCCCGAATACGCAGGTTAGTTCACGAGCGAGTGAACTGACGCAGTCGTAGTATAATAATCAGCGCCAGATATAGTTCAATGGGGGCCCCTGGACAGTGGTTGACCGGTCATCCTAACATAACAGGACCTCCCTCATCCCTACCTAGTACAGCATGTACTTCACAGCACATCACCATTTTGTATTTAGGACACAACTCTGCACCATAGTAACACTTTTATTTCAGAATATACACTGCATAATCGTCCACTAGCTTATCAATTGACATGCTTCCATATAATAAGAGTCACGACATGTGTTCATCATCTGCATTTATTTGACCCCAAAACCATGGAGACATGACCCAAAACAGTTTTGCGGAGGCCACATAAGAATTATTTTGTGAGTGTCTCTGGGCAACTAGCCCGCCTGTCCTGCTCTAAATGTGGCATTGGTAATAATTACATTTTAGCAAGCGCAACTCACATGAAAATAGCGAGCGCAAACAGTTCGACCCCTCCGCCGAAGACAAATGTGAATCCTGCGAAGAAGTGCACGGTGCGCCGGTACAGCACAGAGTCGTAGAGGTATGACGTCGCCAATGCCGCCACATTCTCTAGGATTGCTATCAAAGCAAATGCCTTGCCTGAAATACGATCATTTCCCGTGAAAATACTCACACATTCCTATATTCCATTGTTTCGCTCGTCCCGTTTGTTTCCTAATAATTTTGTCATAAATCAAATATCCTTTGTCTACTTAGACGTGTTCACTCATTGGTGCAAATGTGTTAATTACTTTTGATGAGGTCACTGAACAATCTATTAAAGTATTTATGACTGAGCCTAATTTGCGAAAACGGTAAAAGTAGCTCCGCACATAAAGCTGTTGATACTTTCCCTTGTTACACGATCTAACAATCACAATAACTAATCGATGGTTTTAATAATAAAGTGTGTATACTTGTATTAATTAAACCTAGTTTAATATTTAATACACGTAACATCAAAGGCATTGTAATTAGTATAATTATAGAGCCTTTGTTGGTATTAAGGAGATCTTCAATATAGGGAAGACATATTAGACATATGTGATGTCCATTGACGGTAATAGATTCACGCACCTTGTTCGTCTTGTTCCACCATACTTGACGACAAACTCCGGATACAGATCATTGTGCCGCCGTCACAGAAGCCGATCAGTGGCACTGAGAGAAGGGAACACATCGAGAATTCAGCTGACAGGGAAATAGTAATGTGACACGCCGAGCTGTGAGGGTGTAACAGTGTTAGTAGCGTTATGTGTGTAGCCATACATGCACTAAGGGACATACGCGTGTATGCATGTAAGCACGCATGTACGTACTTCATTATGTGCGTGTGTGTATGGTGTGTGTGTGTGGGGGGTGCATGTGTGTACATATGCACGTGTATAAATACACACGCACCTGTGTACGTATGAATATGCGCATATGTTTGAATGTATTATTTGTACGTATAAATAATTAGAGATCTGTCAAGACCATCACGGTACCAATGAAGACCATCCGTGTAGTGACACAGAATTAGAGTCCTATGAATGAAGACCATCCAGGTAATGACCAGAATTAGACACCTTTTAATGAAGACCGTCCATATATTTACTCAGAATCAGAGACCTACCAGTGAAGACCGTCCTAGGAGTTAGACAAAACGATATAGCTACCAATGAAGAGCATCCATATATTTATACAGAATAATGCACTCAACATCTTCTGACCACAGTAAAAAAGAGGAAGCTGCGATGGTATGGGCTTGTAAACACGATCAAGCGGGCTCACAAAACAATACTTCAAAGATAAGAAAACAGGGAAGACACAGGAAGAGATGGACAGATAACATTGAAGAAAGGATTGGGAAAACCTTCGATGAAACCCAGGCAATATCACACATACGCAAAGACTGGAATCGACTCATGCAACATTCCCCTACAACCCAGGCGGGCTACGGGATCAATAAGCAAGTAAGAAGTAACAGACCTACCGATGAATACCATCCAGGTGGTAACGCAGAACCCGAAGTAGACCTGCGAAGCGACGGCGCTGACCGCACTCACTAATAACACGGCCGTGTCCCGGGCGTGGAGGAGCCGCTTGAAGACGGGCAGGACGAGGAGCAGGAAGACGCCGCCGCAGGAGAACCGCACGCCCGTATAGACGCCGTACAGCGTCTGGGTCCAGCTGAGAGGCGGATGACGCAGGAACAGGTAAGACAGGGACGAGGCTGCAATGGTGACATGGACGGCGAATAAACATTTATACAATGTACAATAAGAATTCACATTGTGAATAAATGAATAAACAAATATATGTACTGTAAGATTCCACGTTATGGATATTGATAATAATAATAAGTATTATTATTATGTATTTAAAAGGCATGTTCTTCTATTGCGCAATATCCAGTCTCAAGGACTGCTCAATGCGCATTTACACTTTGTGTATAACTGCATATTTGCGTTAACTGGGTTTATGGATGCAGGGCCGTAGCTAGCGGGGGAAACAGAAAAATACGAAACAGTGCCTTTTTAGATTAAAAAGTGTCCTTTTTGCCTGCACTATTGATGCCATTGCCGTTTTTGGTGATTCCATGCCTACTTATTGGTCAACGTGCCTTATTTTCAGAAACTATCCCGCACTATATATATCCCGAAATACTCGATCCGTGCCTGAAACTCAGACTCAGAGTGTTTATTACCAAGTAGCATTTCAAATGTACGAAGAATTCTTGCCGTTGTGACGTCAACATACATGCACTCTTGTCTCCCCTGCCCCCCCATCATGCACACGCAAAATATACAATCAGAAGCTAAAACTAGTGTAAATTTAAACCAAGGCCAACTGCCAACATATTTTAAGACAGTCGTACATCTATTGACATAAAGTGAACTTGATAACATAATATTAATACCGTCTGAAACTTTACCTAAAAATTTAAAAAGTATACATGTAGTTAAATAAATAAATGTATAAATAAATTAGCTTAAGGTAATAATTTAGAAGTTAATAAATAAAATATAAAATATATATATATATATATAAATAATAATAATTTAGCATGGCGACATAAAATCTAAACCGACTGAAAATAGTATCATGGCATCTCGCGGTTCAAGTGACTCACAGCCTGCGGATAAAAACTATTTATAAATCTAGTGGTCCTTGTCTTAATACTTCTATAGCGCTTGCCAGAGGGAAGAAGTTCAAAGAGATGGTTAGCTGGGTAGGTAGTATCCCGTACAACGCTCTTGGATTTTCGCGCACAGCGAGCATGGTAAATAGATTCAATGGATGGCAACTTGCGCCCAATGATTCTAGATGCGCCCTTCACGATAACTTCTAGCCGTTGTTTCTCCTCCTGACTGGCGCGGCCAAACCACACTACAATCGAGAAAGTGAGGATACTTTCAATGATTGCGCGGTAGAATCGTATCATAATCTCCTGAGCAATGCTGAATCTCCTGAGCTGCCACAGGAAGAACAGGCGTTGTTGTGCCTTGTTTGTAATGCACAGTGTGTTTGTGCACAAGCTGAGATCGTTTGAAATTGTTGTTCCAAGGAATCTAAAAGATTCAACCTGCTCGACCTCCACGCCATTTATCGAAAGAGGGTGGATGGGAGTCTTCTTTTTACGAAAATCAACAATCATTTCTTTAGTCTTTAGAACGTTCAATTCGTGTTTGTTATCCGCACACCAGCCAACCATTCTCTGAACTTCCTCCCTGTATGGCGTCTCATTCGCATTCTCAATGCAGCCCTCCACAGTAGTGTCATCGGAAAACTTGATCACAAGGACCGATTGGTCCACGGAGACACAGTCATTTGTGAAGATAGTAAACAGGAAGGGAGCACACAACCTTGTGGGGCACCTGTATTTAGGATAAAAGGTTTGGATATAGAGTTGTTGACTCTGACAGATTGAGGCCTGTGAAGAAGAAAGTTAAGGACCCAGTGACACATGGCAGGATGTACATTCAACAATGAAAGTTTATTGAACAGCTTGAATGGGATGATAGTGTTAAATGCTGAGCTGAAGTCAATGAACAGGATCTTGGCATAGGTTCCTGGCCTCTCTAGGTGCTTCAGAATGTGATGCAGACCTAAAGCTACCGCATAGTCTACTGATCTGTTTGCTTGATATGCAAACTGGTGCGAGTCCAGGAGGCCGTCGGTGACCAACTTCAGGTACTTGAGTACTATGCGCTTGAACACTTTCATGGCGACTGAGGTCAGTGCCACTGGACGGTAGTCGTTCAACCCGGTGATGTTGGACTTCTTGGGAATGGGTATGATAGTGGAAGTTTTGAAGCAGACTGGAACTCTGCACTGCTGGAGAAAGGAGTTGTAGATGTCCGTAAACACCGCAGAGAGTTGGTCGGCGCAGTTTTTCAGGGTAGATGTGGATATGTTGTCTGGACCCGAAGCCTTCCGCGTGCTCTGTCTCCTGAACAGTTTCCTCACCTCAGTTTCCTGGACTATGAAGGGCGGAGACAGAGAGGTACCTGCTGGAAGTGGGCGCTGCTCTGGTGAATAGTTAAGCTTGTCAAATCTGCTGTAAAAGTCGTTGAGCTGATCAGGGAATGACGGATCACTGCTGTTGGTGGCCGCTGCGTGTTCCTTGTACTGCGTAATCTGCCGCAGGCCATTCCAGACAGATCTGATGTTGTTGGAAGCGAACTGGTCCTCAAGTTTGCGTTTGTATAAGGATTTGGTCTTCTTGACCGCCTTCTGCGTCTCGCACTTAGCTCTCCTGAATTCTTCCCTGCTGCCGCTGATGAACGCCGCGTTCTTCACCGCCTGTTTCTGCTTGATGTCCCTGGTGAACCAAGGTTTGTCGTTGCCATACAGGGTGACAGTCTTTGTCTCCGTGCACAGTTCCTCACACCAGTTGATGTAGGATGTCACGGTGTCAGCCCTGGTGGTGGCACGGTACGCATCCTTAAAGACTGTGTAGCAGTGATCCGGGACCTTGCTATTGCGTGCGGCACAGTCTACGTGCTGCTTGTACCTGGGCAGTACTTTCTTCAAATTTGTGTGATTAAAGTCACCCAGAATGATGACTACGCTGTCAGGATAGGTCGATTCTGCTGCCACCACCTGAGCAGCCAACTGGCTGACTGCACTGGCATCAGGGGGAATGTAAACAACCAACAACACGACCAAAGAGAACTCTCTCGGGGAATAGAACGGCTTGCAATTGATAGTTAGAGTTTCCAGTTCACGAGAACACGAAGAAGAGACAAGCTGAGTGTCATTACACCACCGCTGATTCACAAGAAAGCACACGCCACCACCTCGCTGCTTGTCTCGACCGGGTCCAGGCTTAAGGGGCAAAGTGAAGGGTTCCGGTAGTTCCTTAAAGCACAGTAATACTGCCATTGAGTAGCATTACCACATGAAAAATATAAACTGCATTACCTAAACATGTTTTGTTATGCATGTAAGGAGCTTCTTCTTCTGAAGTAAATGGTTTTGATTTCATGAAAATCGGACTACTGACAAAGTTATTAAGTTGGAAAGGTTACTACTCCAGGGGTTTTCGTTGGAACGGTGAACATGAAAAATAACACAGAAAGAATAGGGTCACAGTATTTCCAGGGTGTACCCCTATTTTACAATTTTTGTCATTGTTTTCACAACAGATAAGTAATTAATTGAGGTAATTACTTAAAATTTTGCATATATAGGTATTTTCACACGAGGAATTT
Organism: Paraescarpia echinospica; assembly: GCA_020002185.1. NCBI lineage: Eukaryota > Metazoa > Annelida > Polychaeta > Sabellida > Siboglinidae > Paraescarpia > Paraescarpia echinospica. The sequence goes on from CM034543.1 coordinate 48,768,556, forward strand.
ATTTTTTGCATTTTCGTTGACCTAATTTGCATATTTCATGACCTAATTAGCATAATATGGCCGACATATTGATTCACAGACTGTAACAAGATGCAATTCATGTCATGTCATTAATTGTTTAAAGTATATATACAGGGTATTAGAAAGTGTAACATATCTTGCTTCATTATAGTTAATTTCAATCCCAAATTTTTGGCAAAATTGGTGCCACATTTTCATAATTATTACAAAATGGCGGCCATATTGAATGAAGATTCCTAATGTTTTTGTGAAGAAATTGTTATTCTGAGCATGTAATTAACTCAGTAATGGCGTTTACAATAGTACAGCATAAACTGTTTCATTGCTATCAATTAATTACCACAATTTGAATAATTTGTGGAGTAATTTGCATAAAATAAAATGGCAGACATATTAAATGTGGAATCCCAATTTTTTGAATAAATATTTTTCCAAAAGCACATCATTAATATTTGAGGCATGTTGTAAAATAGTACAACACAAACATTTTCATTAGAATTCACTTAGTTGCCATTTGCATAATTGATTATGTAATTATCGTTAAAAAAAATGGCGGATATAGTAAATGTGGAATCCTCATTCGTGTTATAACAATTTTCAAAAGCATCAATTTATCATTTAACGTTTAGTGCTTCTTATCATAGTACTACATAAAGAGTTTAATTACTATAATTAGATGTCACTTAATTCCCACTTTGCATAATTAATGTATATACTAGTTATATTTAGCTATGTGAATTGCAGAAAGTGTCCTTGACCTGAGAGATACCTGCATTTAAATACACAGAGTAATGAATAATTGCACCAACAACTCAAATTTTATTGTTAGTCTCTGTTGTTACAATAGCTATATAAACTTAGGAATATATAATTATTAATTAAATAATATAGTTACACACACCATTAATATAATTGTGGCAATAAATGAATATTATAATGGTGGAAATACCAATCTTAAACTGGCTAGTTATTACTACTAGTAAGCAAATGTAATAAGTTCTTATTTTATATTTAACAGAGTAAAGTTGGAATACTAGTTCTTGAATTTCAAGTTTAAAATCAATTATTAAGTGTAGCCAGCGTATTGTGAATAGGGATTGCCTGTATGACAGCTAGGCGCCAAATCCGCCTAGCGGACAACCAGCGTAACGTGGTTGTCCGCCTGGCGGATATCCAGCGGCATGCTGACGTTACCAGGCGGATGTTACTATTTTTAGCACAGCGTCACGGTCTGCGGTGGCGTTCTCGAAAACCGTGCAACTAGGTCGCACAAAATGCGATTTCCGCACTTGTAAACCTTTTTAAAATATCACATAACATATATCATATGAACAGTCTGAAACTGACACGTAGGTGTGTATATATACACGAACTTGAATTTTAAGCGATAACATTACCAAAACTTCATGTTTATACGATAATTCGACATAACTTTCGTTTGGTTTAACGTAGAAACTTCGTGCAACGACTGCAGTGAAGACGAACACGTCTTCTAATTGGTCGAGCAGAACTCATGACGATCCAAATAGGTTTACAAGTGCGGGTTTTCAATTTGCCGCGACCTGTTTTTGCGAAAACCGTACCGTCGCGGAGCACCGTCGGCATGACACTTTTGTCGCACATCATCGCTCAATCACGAACGATAAGTTCGTCAAATAAAGGAATACTTTTAAAAACATTATGCCATTGTAAAGAACATTATCTTGTCGTTCCAGTGATATTAAATATGTATTAATTAACGCGGTCATAATGATGTAAGGGCTGCGTGACCGGTGACCTGTCGTAGTTTAGCGTCAAAACTGGCCAGATCCAACAGCTGCGGCGGCCGCTGTGGTAATGCTACATTGAGTGATACCGCATATTTTAAATGCTCTTTTCCCAATATGTAAAAGGGCAAAGTTTCTTAGAAAGGCAATTTTGACCTGTTAGATCCGCCCCTGCTCAAGGCAGTAGATGCATAGTGGCGAAGGAACCTGTTTGTATCATATTACTCTTAAAATTAAATAATAAAAAATTGCAGTTTCTTGGGTCCGTGACCAAGAACCTGCAAGCTAAACAGTGCAATCTGGGTGATGCATACGAGGGCATCCGGGACTGCAGGACCATCCCATCACGGTGGGATGAAATATGGCGCCGTGTTGGGATGGTGGCCAACTCTACAGGTATTGAGATTCGTAAACCCAGAAGGACACGGCTTCATCGCTATCGCGCCAATGCTGGGGGCGCGGATCAATCAGCAGCTGATTACTACTACGCATCAATACATTTGACTCATTTCTTGATCACGTCGTTGATGAGATGGCTGAACGATTTTCGAGTGACCACCATGGACTCACTACAGCTCAAGACCTCCAGCCCTCCAATCTATACAGAAACTAGATGACACAGGCCTAACTGAGGATTACAGTAGGTATCTCAGTTCGGCTGAACAAAACGAGCTTCCTGTGGTGATCGCAAAGTGCCGAAAGAGGTACGATGACCCTCAAGTTCCACCACCGTCGACATCACGTGAACTTATTTCGGCGTGTGGTCAAACATTTGCCGTCATCAGCGAGATCGTAAACATCTTCATCACTACACCAGTCGGACGCGTTGCTTGCGAGCGTTCCTTTTCTGCACTGCGACGCCTCGAGTGGTGGAGTCGGTCAATATTGATTGAAAGACGGCTCAACGGCCTCGGTACGTTATATGTCCAGAAAATCAAACTATCTTCCCGCCCCCGAAGAAGTTTATTTGTGTAAAGCCAATTGGCAAATTACTGCACGCGACGGCGAGAGGAAGTGATCTTATAAAACAATTTCAGACCGGTGTTACTGCTGGACCGATATTCCGTGTATGATGCATAGCTGTCGAATTTAATGTATTGTCATTTGATATTAATTATTTCTTTTTATGTATTTTGTTATTCCCACACAGCACCCGACCGACATTGAAACAATACTTGAGCCGTGGCGGGCGAAATACTCAAGAAAATACGGTAGATTGCACCAAGAGGGGGTACATTTTCAAAATTTTCTGGGAGGAACCCTTTACTGCCCCCCTTACCTTTGCCCATCATGTAAAAGAAAACAGAGGCAAGCAGTAGGCCGAGGTAGAGTTTTCTCTTCCGCTCTCTAGTCTTTGTTACCACTGCCAGGACGCCTCTAATGTGTCGTATGTGCACGAGGGAACGCCATTTTACACATGATGAATCCTGTGCCCGACTGTCTTGGATGCCAGGCGCCGACTGATCGCATACCGGTGTTGCAGCATTCTGTCATAGTATCAGATGAAATGTCTAAGTCAAATGCAAGCTGATAAATATTGTATTTATATAAATGTAACTTATAGTCTATTTTTCAGTTAGTTTTGTAAAGAAATCTTGTTAGCGGCATTAGAGTATAGGCTATGCCTACTTTTGGCGCTACGTGCATGTGTGCTTATTTTCAAAAGAAAACATTTATTGCCATAATTATACAGGGCCTAACTCGGTAATACTGTTGTATTTAAACGGTATTCAAAAGTTAATCAATACGGACATATCGATGGGCAACCAATCAAAAAGCTGTCACAAACCTTAAGCGGGTTATCGTTCAGCCGCACAGCGATGTAAACAAACACAAGTAGATACATTCCGATACAAGTCGAGTACACAAATACGTAGCTCGTGTGGTCGAGAATGATTCCAGAGACGAAGTGAGACACACCGCCACCCACAAACAGCATCGCCTCGACAATCCCTATGCGAAATGTCCGCTGTTTTTTGGGGCACACGTCTACCAAATAACTGAACGCTCCCATCAGCATCGTCATAGTCCCGCCAAAACACCCGAGCACGAACTGCCCAATGAGAAGTAGCCACAGCGGTCCGCCAGGGAAAATGGCGTTCAACAGATAGTTTGTGGAGCTGATCAGATGCCCGATGACGGGTAGAAACAGCGGGATTCTGCGACTGACTTTATCACTCCACGAACCGAACAAGAGAGTGAGAATAAGCGCCGGTGCTATGTGACAGACGGTTTCATAAAACATCCACTGAGACGTCTCTTTCTGTGTCGCTTCTTCGGCGGCGCTGAATGTCTCGTTCGTTAGCTGGTCACAGACGCTGGCATTGAATGAATCGAGACAGACCTTACTGTACCAAAGAGCCGAGGTGGTGGGTCGGGCCAGGCCGTCCGCCAGACAGACGAATAAAACTATAGGTTCAACTGACACGTTCTTCCACCATCCATACCAGGTGTCCACGAGACGCCGGCAAAATTGCGTCTTTGTATTTCTTCCGGAAGCGCTCATTTTGCTGTAATGTACAAATATTCATAAACAAATAACTTGTTTATTTTTTAAATGACGTATTACGAATTCATTTCGTATTATTAACTTTACTATTATTAATGTTGTGTAGAATCTGGACCCATTTCAATACTTTTGTTATATAAATATGCCTGGGGTGATGTTGAATGATGGAACTACCGCTCCGAGGTATAAAATTTAGGCAAAACTCGAGTTATAACGGCGAAATCGAGGTGGGTCCGGATTCTACACAAGTGCCTTAATTTTTAGTAGACTAGTTAGTAATGGTCAATTGTTTTATTAACAGTGATGCTACTACTAGACCTACTGGGGCCCAGTCATTTCCCTATTCCAAAATAATGTTATTTATGTTTATTCTGTTTAACTAACTAGTTAAACAGAATAAACATAAATATATTGACATTGATGAGCATAATTATGTAAGCCACGGCCCATCGTCGATCACAAGTAACTACCAGTTTTGTAGGCGTATGATTTTGTTGACGTAGATCAAGTCGAACGCAGCGGTTTACAAGAGTAAACTTCGAATGTAGTTATCCATGTGCAACCAACAACAAAGTATGAAAACTCACCGTTGTAATAATCGAGGAACGTCACCGAACCTAGACAACCACCTGTGTAGTTGCTCTTTGCCTCCGACGCTAATAGCAAATCTCTATTGTAAACGTGAGGCTAGAGGGCGGCGTATGATACTTGACATACACTCTTGCTTGAAGTGAGTCGTAATACATGCGTGCTATTTAGGTAAAGTTAAGTTCTTATACAGTGCGTCATCCAGTGCTCAAGGCGCTTTACGCGTCACCCCCTGGCAGACCTATTAATTTGAATTACTATTTTGACTTATCTGGGCTGCGCTATACGCAAAGGACCAATTTCGGCACGTGACTACTGCAGGCCCGTCACAAGCGGACTCGTGCTTTGTTTCATCTTACGTTACTTATTTACCTTTCAAGAAAATTGTTTGCATTCTCCGAACATTTCGGCCGACTCACTCGATCTTGACGTGTCACGTGTCCTCATCCAGTTGTACGAAATAACTGTGGTCATTTGACATAAATGTTTACTTGCAAAAGCTATTTTTACCTGTATGGAGGAATGGATTGGTCAGGATAATCACAAAGTTACATGTGCCAAATGACTCAAAACGAGGGTCAAAATAGGGAAAACTGCTTGAATGTATGTGCAGTCGTCGGTGTAATGGTTGGGAGCATAAACAAATCATAAACAAACCCAGCTATTACCAACCCCAACCATAGCTGATTCCAGTCATTTGATTGGTTCCAGCTATTACCCTAAGCCCAATCATAACTGACTCCATTCATAATTAGTAATAATAATTTTACCCCCTCAATGAAATTTCACACTAACGATTTATTCCCGTCGTCTAATTGGTTCCACCGATTACCATAACCCCATAGTATTAGTACCATAGGTACTAATAATAACCTTAACCTAATTAATAAGGACATTTCACACAACGTATTAAATATATATATATATATAATGTTAACCCATATGAATAATGACTTTTCACATTAACTAGTTATTCCCATTGTCTGATTGGTTCCAACGATTACCCTAACTTGAATCATAACTGGTCCTAACCACAGCTAATGATAATAGTAACCTTAACCCTATTGAATGATGAAATTTCACATAAATTAATTTTATTTCCATCATCTGATTGGTTTTAGCGACTATGTTATATACAATCCTAAACGACGACCAAGATTGACTCCAACCACTAGTAATAATAACCTGAACCATAATGAATAGCAATTTATTCCAGTCGTCTACTTATCATACTAACTTTTCCCGTCGTCTGACCAGTTACAACGATTATGTTTATAACTAACGTTAACCCGAACTAAATCAAACCATAACTAATTAGTATTAATAATGTCATTTCACACTATTTATATTGTCTTATTGGCTCCAACGATTACGAACTTGACCCTAGTGTACAGGATGATTCCCAAAGGTTACTAATGTTATTGGTTTTATGCTGACGGTAGTGTTTTGGAATTGGGTATTGTTTTGAGCGTACGTAAGGGTAGTGTTTTGAACTTAACAGTAGTGTTATGAAGGTACGCTCAAAACACTACGGTAGTGTTTTAACAGTACGCTCAAAACACTACCGTAGTGTTTTCAGCGGGGTAGTGTTTTGAGCGTCCTACACCTGGTCTGGGATGGTGAAAAGTCATCAGTAGGGGAAGTGCACCGATATTGAACCGCCTAACTTCCGAGCCCTCTTTCTCCATTCCTGTAGTGATATCGAGGACTATTAAGGATCAGGCCACGTGTTTCTACAAGCTGTGTTTGCAAGCGGGAAATAGAGTCACTGCATTTGTTATTTTTTCCACAAAATGCAAAAACGTTTTTTTCGTAATTGGTCCAATTTGAGTAACGGGTGACATATATTGGACTGCAGTGGTCCTGATAATGGACCAGGTGGTCCAATATAGGTGCTTCTGGTTCAATATACGTCATCTGTCTATTGTTGATGCTTTGAAAGAAACCAACGTTCAGCACCCATTTCAGAAGATAGTCGCTTAATGCATAAATCACGAAAGCTACGGCGTTTAAATGAGCATACAAATGGCATGTGACGACTAAGCGCCAAATCAATTTGACACAATTTAATTCTGAACTGAGAACAAACCATTATATTTTGTCACGAATAGAAGAATAAGTCAACGAAATGATTGCCATGATAGAATCTGTCACGGATAAACGAACAAACCAACGAAATAATTATCAGTAGAGTGTCTAATAATGGCCAAAAGACACCAGTCAGTAATTGATGGTCCCTGATCACCAAATTAGGAATACGATCTTTTATTGACACATGTCATATCGATAGTTATAGGGCAGGCCTCCAGCACAACTCATATGTTTCCATATCCCAGTGTACACATTTCACCATGGTTTCTTTTCGCTCTTCGTCACAAAGTACACAGTATCAAGACTCGTTGTCACATTGACCGCTTTTTTCGTTTTGGCTGGCAGGAGAAAGCTGCCGTTTTTGTCTTTTTCCTATCTTAATTGGATCTGTTGTCTTTCTATTTCTGTTGCCAACTGCTGAGTTATGCCTACTTTTGTGCCTTTTGACTTTTGTTGTTAAAGTTTTTTATAGGGACTGGTGGTTATTATTTCCGACTTGGAGGTTCTTCTCTTGGCCCTAGAAATCGTTGGTTTGGGGATTGGAGACAGCATTGCAGGAGTGACGCTCTTTCTACCCAGCTCTGGTTGATCAGTCAGCTGCTCCGTGATTGGGACTAATGCTTCATAATGACCAGCATCTTCACTCAGATTTAGGTATTTGACCATAATTGCACCATTCTCCTGAAATTCTGTCCCGAATTCAAGTACTCTCCCCAACGGAGACATGCACTGGTCGTTGTAGACAGCGTGCCGTCGCAACGATCTCTACCGAATTCAAGTACACTCTCCCCAACGGAGACATGCACTGATCGTTGTAGACAGCGTGCCGTCACAACGATCTCTATCTCCCCAGTCATTTCACTGGGATTCGCCATCGATGCGATTCTGTCCTTGATAGATGGGTAACACAATCTCTGAGGTAGATCTGCGTTCACCATCCTCTCATCAATGTTTTCATAAAGGCCAAAGTTGTCTAGCATATGTGCAATCATGTTGGATCGTAGCGCATTAGCGGAAGTAATTTATCGTATTCTCATTCGTGGGTCCTTTAAATTTCCATCGTTGTCTCTTTCTGCATGCTGCATATCGAGATATTGACAAATAACAACGGCTCGGAAGAAACAACGTCCATCTGCATTGGTTGCGACACACCTGAAACCAGACTAAGGAGATGGTGACTAGTTGTTTTGGTCCTCAGCCAAGTGTCACATTCCTCATTGTAATAGATCATCAGAGGTTTATAGAAAACCCGATCAAGTGGTTGGAAACGGTGCGTTGTGTATGGAGGAAGAGAAAATAGGACGACTTCATGGTCCCGGGCGTATTGGATTGCTTCAGTATCTTTTTCGTGTGTGACGAATGGCCGTCAAGAATCAACAGAACATGTTTGTCTTTGGAGCAGCCAACATGAGATACAAAGTGCTTCAGCCAGACAACGAAGAGTTCCTTGTTCATCCAGCCTGATTCATTATTCACTATGACGCTTCCGGGTAGGGCGCCTTCCTTCAGCGATTCTATCATGCGTTTACGCCTGAAAATTATCATTGGTGGAACATAGTTGCCCCCTGCACTCATGCTACACACCACTGTTGTAGTAAAGCCTCTCACCAATAGTAAGAGATCCGATTTGCTTTTCCCCTCTTTTTTAAGGACCCGGCCAGGCTTCTGCACAGTTGTTATACCCGATTCATCCACGTTAAAGATTTGATTGAACCCTTTGGCTCTCGTAATAGAAGTTGCCTCGGCTTGACGGAGGGAGAGTTCAGGGAGTCTCCTCATAAAATCACGGTACCAATGTCTGCTAGCTGCTTATTTTTCAGTGTTGAAGCAATGCCTTATCCCATTCGCTTCAGCCAACTGATATGCCATATCCATCAAATCTTTCCTGGTCATACCAATCAGCATATTCTCCAGTTCTAAAACATGCTCCACTAGCATGTTCTCCAACTCTGGCGGCAGGGGTCAGCACACTGTTGGTTTTCCCATAGGCGACCATGTTAACGTTTTGTCTGATTATAAGAAAACATGACCTATAAAATGTCTTAAACTTCTCACATACTGTTATCATCATCTCATTGACATGCTGATGGATTTAAAAAAAATTGTGACATTCTGTATTTCTGCAGCGTCTACTTGAGCTGCAAAGCTGACTGTCCGTGCGAATGCAATGAGAGAAGACCTACACCATCCGGTCTGACATACACGCGACACAACTCCACCTGCCTGCCTGCCTGCGAACACAGCCAGAACACGAGCACCACAAACAATCGACAATATTACATCATATCAGTTAGCATGGGCTGACTGATATGGACACATGACTGCAAACGCACCCCAATGATTACGACGATAATTCGGAAAAGTTCATTCTTCATTTACTCCCGAAAAAAAGTAAGTTCTTACCTATTTTTAAATCTATCATGCATGCCGGGTAAGCGCCATGACCAGAACATTTGTCAAAATTACTGCAACGTATCCTCTCATTGTTCACACGGTGTGGCTCAAGGCTCACATGATCGGCTGTTACACACAGGCTATTGTGACAGAGATGGGAAGCATCCAGTACTGCTTGTAGGAATGTCGTACGGTGCTGCAGCATGTAGGCTAAACGGTGGGCTGTTATTGTGCGTCTATTGCCACATGCAAATTTACAATTAATTGCACCATACTTTACGTTTGACCTTTTTCTACATTTCATACAGCCTGTCTACAATATACACTTATTGTTTGATGACACACACGCATTTTCATTAATTTTGTGTGAATATTTCTCATAAAACGTGTCATCCATGATGGCTGACTGTGTAGCTGTGTTTCCGTTGCCAGGGACTTTATTGGGGTCAGCACACTGTTGGTTTTCCCATAGGCGACCATGTTAACGTTTTGTCTGATTATAAGAAAACGTGACCTATAAAATGTCTTAAACTTCTCACCTGCTGTCATCTCATTGACATGCTGATGGATTTTTAAAAAAATTGCATACTTCCAGCTCTCGTAAAATGCCTGTATGTGTGACACCCGTCAATATTTACAAATGCCGGCAAGAATTACTCCGCAAACAGGTCACACAGACAAATTGCTGCCAAATATCCTTCCGCTTATTCAAATCATCTAGAAATCCACCATTTTACAGTCAACACCTTCTACAATCACACATGAAAATCTCCCTACTCAAATGCACTTATGTCACAGCATGTGAATTTTGAACAAAATCATTTCTCAAAAATACACTGCACTTTTCTTCGTGTGCAATGAACAGGAAGTCTAACTAGAACATGACCCCGGCAGAATGCAAGGGCGACCACAAGACTTTCTTGGACCATTACCGATTTTGTTGTTGTTGTTTAGGTGCCGCTTCAGGGTAGCCTTCGGAATCCCGTAGGTCCTGCTAGTTGCGTTGAGGCCGGCGTCTCCATTTCTGAATGACATGACCGCTCTATCCAAATTAAATGTGTAGCCTCAATCAAACAGATGCTACATTCCCAAATATTTCCTTGATTTAATATAATAATAATGGTATTCTGTATCTAATACTAAATAAACCCATTCTCATGTTTTAGTTTTGGTCATTCTGGCAGGAGGGGCTAGGTTTGAATACGGGATGTTTTTTCCCATATGAGGGTGATCGAGTTATGATGCTTGCTATGGGTTAAGTATACGTGCCACATATGCAAACCTATACATTTTACAAAGCTAATAAACTTACCAATCAAATTACAATCTACTCTGTAACAGACTTTGCATCACGCCTTCAAAGTTAGTTAAATATTACGAGATGGATAAATGCGCCTCCAGATCGCCTGCGTGAAGTGGAAGGCGCACCCCTTCAACTCCATGGCTGGGAAGACGACCCGAGCAGCTCTCCACGTCGTATCCTCGAAGTCGAGCACCATGCGCTCCACTCGTCGACGTGGCAGCATGGCAGACAATTTTCTGAAAACCGCTGTGTAGCCACTCTTGCGTCGGCGTGACATGACACACATCGCAAGTGGGAGTTGCTTTGTACAGCCATCTTGTCGAACAAATCCGTTTACAGTAAATAACTGTGTAAACGGCTGGCGGACGACGTAGAACGTCGCGTCGACGTACCACGTCTTCGCCTTCTCTAGCAGGTCCAGCTGAAGATCCGTGGCGAAGAGTAGATGCCGTGCCCCGTTGATGTCCCGGCGAAGGAAGTTGTCTGGAATGTGAGTATTGTTTAGTGCGAACGCCAGGTCTTGTGGGTGCTGCGGTCGGTTGCGTCTACGGTAGTAATTGGCGTTGGCAGCTATACTTCCCACGGCTGGAAGTGCTGGGCATGGGCGTGTGGTCGGAACGAATTCGGACACCAGGTCTCCGACGATCTCCCCAGCTGATCGAAACGGCTGCTCGTCGGCCTGTTTCTTTGCCAGGTGAGTGATTGCCGCAACAACATCAGCACCGAGACTCGGCTGGTGGACGTGCTCTCTGGGACCTTCCAAGAAATTCTGTCCAACTTGGCGGACGGTGACTGAACAGTTAACTTTTCTGGACCGGAGAGTACAACGCCAGGTAGTGCAATGTCTGGTTCTTCGCTTAACTGTATACGCGTAGCCGACCGTGTCAAAAAGTCTTTCCCCCGGATGGACATGTCTGTGACGATCCTGTAGCTTACGTAGAAATGCCCGATTTTCTCAGATCCTCTGATTTTTCCAAGAATTTTTTTCGAAACCCTCCGATTTACGTATAAATCTCCAGCATTGGCATTTTTAAACTTAACATATATAATGACTTGATAACTTCATTATAAAAATTAGCCATTTGTTTACCTAGGCCATAATACAACGATAGTAAATAGATCAATATTTAACAAGATTTAACAAGATTGCCATCCAGAGAATTAACTCTAGATGGCAGGTGGACAAGGAAGCCCTTTGGCTTATCGAGAGTCCAACCCTTTTATCTACATATACCCAGCCCTTCTGAGGTATGTGTCGATTTTATTTTTAAACATATTCACACTACTAGCACCCACACAATCATCAGATAATCTGTTCCATTCATTCACAGTCCTTTGTGAAAATGAGAACTTTCTCACGTCTAATCTACACTGTTCCTTTACTAATGTAACTACATGTCCTCTAGTCTTTCTATCTTTCTTAACTGAAAAAAACATATTTCTATCAATATTTTCATAACCATTCAATATTTTAAACACTTCTATCTGATCTCCTCTCAGTCTCCTGGTCTCTAGTGTTGTTAAACCACATTCTATTAGGCGTTTTTCATAACTAAGATCCCTCAGTTTTTGTATCATTTTAGTCGCTCTCCTCTGTACTCTTTCTAGCATATCTATGTCCTTCTTGCGGTATGGCCTCCACGCTTGTATACAATATTCTAAATGAGGCCTAACTATTGTGTTGTACAGCGGTATTATTAGTTCTTTTTCTTTATATGCTATATTTCGCCTAATCAATCCAAGGATTTGATTTCCCTTTGAAGCTGCAATTCCACACTGCTCTGAAACCTTCATGTCAGCAGTAATTGTCAGCCCTAAGTCTTTTTCTTTTACAGTAGTACTTAGTACAGTTCCCCCATTGTATATTCTACATATTCGTTCCCATGTCCTTTGTGAAAGCATTTACATTCCACAAAATTGAACAACATTTGCCACTTTTCAGACCATTTGATCAACCTGTCTAGATCATCTTGTAAATGCTGTCTATCCCCATCACTTTTAATCCTTCTAAACACTTTTGTATCATCTGCAAATGTCAACACCTTGCTAGCTATATCATCGTCCAAATCGTTTATATGTATTAAGAATAATATAGGTCCCAGTACTGATCCCTGTGGAACCCCACTCAAAACTGATTTCCAGTTTGAAGCCTCCCCATCAACAACTACCCGCTGTCTTCTGTCAATCAGCCATTTTTCTATCCAGTTAATTATACCATTTCCTATGCCATGGGCTTTTAGTTTAAGCAGTAATCTCTGATGTGGCACTTTGTCGAAAGCTTTTTTAAAATCTAAGTAGATGATATCTACTGGTGATCCATCATCTACCCACTTAGTGATATCTTCCAAAAACATAACATATTTGTTAAGCATGACCTCGCTTTTAGAAACCCATGTTGAGATGGGTTTATCAAGTTATGTTTAACAAGAAAATCCACCATGTGATCTTTAATTAGTCTTTCTAATAATTTACAAATCACTGATGTTAAACTAACTGGTCTATAATTATTTGACTTGTTTCTCGAACCTTTTTTAAATAACGGTATAATGTTTGCTTCTTTCCATTCTAAAGGAACCACTCCCTCTTCTAATGACAAGTTGAAAACTGTTGCAAGCGGTATGCTAATTTGTTCTACAATTTCCAATAGTAGTTTGGGTGGAATACCATCCACTCCAGGTGATTTATTTTCCTTCATAGCCCTAATTTTCTTAGCTACCATTTCTGGGGTTACAATTAACGGTCTTAAATAGTCTGATTCTGCCCCCTTGAACTTAGCCTCTGGTACTGGCAGTGAACTAGTGTCTTCTCTGGTAAACATTGAACTAAAATACTAATTTAGATCTTCTGCCATTAAGAATCCTTCTGATATTATATTTCCAGCACTATCTTCTAGAGGACCGACCTAATCCTGAACTTTCTGTTTGCTTCGAACATACGCATAAAAACTCTTGCTGTCATGTTTTATATTACAAGCTAATTTATGTACATAGCTTCTCTTTGAATTTATAATTTCAGCTGTAGCTTGGTTTAGTGCTTCTTTATAAATGTTGTAGTCTTCGTCATTTCCAGTACGTCTATATGACTTCCACATCATTTGTTTATACTTAATTTTTCTAATGGCTTCTTTCGATAAGTATTTCTTTCTGGTCCGTTTCCCTTGTTTTTTGAAGGGAACAAATTTATCTACGATGCACTCTATTTCATTCTTTAAGATATTCCAGCATTCTGTTGCTGTCTTATTCTTCAGTGTATTATTCCAGTCTATCTTTGCTAAATATTTCCTCATTTCCTTATATCATCCTTTGTGGAAATTTCTCCTGAACTGCTTTTTATTATTTCTTTCTGATTTTACTTTGATGGTAAAATGTATCTGGCTGTGATCACTACTTCCCAGAGGCTCACATAATTTAACATTGTCAACTAATTCATTCTGTGAGGATAAAACTAAGTCTAACACATTCTCTCCCCTGGTTGGTTCTAGCACATGTTCAAAAAGGAAATTATCTTGTACTAAAACTAAAAACTTGTGGTCCTCACTACCCATACTCTGTAGAGATTTCCATGTTATATGCCCATGGTTAAAATCCCCCATAATAACACAGTCCCGTTTGCTCACTTCCCTTATAGCGTTTTGTATTTTTTCATTCTCTTCTATGCTTATGTTTGGACTTCGATAAACTAATCCAACCGTTAACGTTGAGTTTCCTGTAACTATGTTACACCAAACAGCTTCTTCGCAATCTGCTTCTCTGTCTAATTTTATTTCATAAGCCTGGATAGATTATTTAATATATAAAATAACTCCACCTCCCTTTCTTCCTATTCTATCTTTCCTAAACATTACATATCCTGTCAGTCCCAATTCGGCATCTGATATATCGGTGGTGGTCCAGGATTCAGTTATACCTATTATATGGGGGTCAATATCTTCTACCATAATGTTTAGTTCATTTCTTTTGTTTACTATACTCCTTGCATTTAAACAAACACATTTATACCCAGCTTCAGAACAGTTTTCCAGACTGTTCTTTGCTGAATTATTTTTGCTGCCTTTATGTATGCCTCCAGTTTCAGGCTTCTCTGCGAGTCCCCCCTGTGAATTTAGTTTAAATAGATGCAACCTGTCCCACTGTCAACAGATCGCAGCAGATTCTCTGAGAATACTGCTGCCCCCTTTCCACTTAGATGGAGGCCATCTCTCATGTACATATCTTCTCTCCCAACAAAGTACCCCCATAAATCTAGGAATCCCACGCCCTCTTCCTCACACATCTGCTCAACTAGTGCGTTGATCGCCATCCTCTTACAGTTTCTGTATCTTGCCCCCCTTCCTCCCATTACTGGCAAAATTCCTGAGAGAATAACCTGTTCCACTCTTGTCTTCTTATTACCTTCTATTATCAGTTGGTATGTCGTGGCATCTATTCTGGTTCCGCATCTTATGTGGCACCACTTCTCGCAGGATTCGCACTGCACGGCTTTGGAATTTATTTGTACTCTTCTGTGGCATTCAACGCAAGGGTGTAACGGCGGCATTGCTAATGAGTTGTGAGTAGCCTTTCTACTATAGTATCGCATTATTTATAGAAACACAACACCTGCACCATGCTGTGATTGGCTGCGGTAATCATCTATTCAAAGAGTCACACCCTGTCACATGCCCTAATTGGCTATCTAGAACACCTAAAACATTTTAAGCCCATGTATGCTAATTCCAGTGTCGGGATTGGTGGATTGTAGAAACGGTACCCGTACCAGTACTGACCGTGCCTTAGGCCTAAGCTGTTGGAGATATGGGCATATAACATATAGGAGATAACAAATCTAACAGCAATAGTACGAATATATTTCACGTGGTTGTTCTATGAAATTGCAAAAATTTTCAATTCACCGGCAGCAGCCTAAGTAATGAATTGAACTAGAATTGATTACGAGAACACTGTTGTTTATTTCAATTTATTCCCAGCAAACACATAACGTTCCGCTAACGTCAGCATAGTGTTATATTTAGGTTAACGAATTTTTGTTTCCATATGATGACTATCCTGGGTGGTACATAGGTTTCTATGCTATCAGAATAGGTGAGTATATGTAGAAATGGGAAATAAATAGTTGTTGTTCTCCTCTTGATTTCCTGTACTATAGGGTGAGGCTAGCCTTGGTTCCGTTCCTCGATTTAAATAGTACACACACACACGCACACACACACACACACACACACACACACACACACACACACACGCACACGCGCACACCCACACACACACACATTCTGGTAACGTTCTGGGAACCTGTTTTTTTTTAGCTGGGTTGCTTGTGTTTTACTATCCCTACATAATTGTTCTGTACCTATTAATAACGGTCTGTTAAATAAACAAGAAATAACCAATTTTGCAAGATAGATATAAGAAGCTACCCTGAACCGTTTTATACTTCACAGGAAGACTTGACACGCAAGATCTGCTCACATCTTCATTCAAAACATTCATGATCCAGTAAATGCAGATGTCGGAAGCTGTGTTCCGATGTACTTTGTACAATGGGCAAGTGTGAAGAAACAAAGCGTTAACTTCGCCTGTGGATAATGGAAATTCTTACTATTTACTAAACAATACATTTGCTCAATGAGCCAGTGCGAGCAGCAAACGGACTGCTGTGGTCACACTTTCTGAACAGACGCAAATCAAAGACAAATAACATGAAAGGATCTGTTCAGTGTAAAAATGCAAGAGCATCAAGCCGATTAGTAATGCCTCTGCCAACTCAACAAGTACTTACAACACACAAAACAAAGATAAACACCATAACATTATATGCTCATTGAAACAATGCAGAGAAGTAAGCAAATTACTAAGGCCGCAACACATTTGTACGGCACACAAATCAAAGACATATGACATGAAAGGTTCTGCTCAACGAAACAATGCAAGAGCACAAATTAAGCTTACTAGGGTCTTTGGTTTTTTTCATGATTTTTAGTCAAATTTAAATGTCTATAAACTAGGCTCCTTTTCATTTTCTAGAAGCATAACGACTGTGCGAGTAATCTCATTAAAATAGGTGGGCCGCGATCGACGTTGTCGGACATCGACGTGGTTAAGCATAAACAACACGTAACATATGTAACATTTAATTTCTTTTTTTAAACATAATATACCTATATCGGAGTCCATATATCGTTACACACATCCCGAACAACTATCATTAATTAAATTACAACTAAATAGGTGGGCCGATATCGACGACCTATACATTATACAATAAACTAATTCACAATAAAACTATATCCTGCTGTAGTTAACTTTTAAATGGTGGTGGGCCGAAATCGACATGGCCCGAGATCGATGACATACCTTATACAATCAACTTATTTACAATAAAAACTACACTTTACCGAGATCGACGGCATACATTGTACAAGTAACTAATTTACAAAATAAACAGGTCGAATATGTGGGCCAAGATCGACGTGGACCGAGGTCAACATGGGCCGAGATCGACGGGCCGAGATCGACAAGGGCCGAGATCGACGTGAGTCGTATGAAGCATCCGCCGGGCGTCACTGCGATCTAATTACTGTACAGAACGGACGGTGGTCCAATTTAAAGGTCCTCAACCAGTTCGTTTGCCCATCGCCAATCCGGTTCTTTTAGGTCCAGACGTATAATGTGTGAATAGTTTATCTAGAGTTAATTCTCTGGGTGGCAATCTTGTTAAATTTAGCAACAAGAACGCGTAGCCGTGTATTAATTCAACGAGAATTGCAACTTGCGATCGTCTACACTCGACTCGAGGCTGTCTAAGACTAAGCCTAAAAGCCTTAGGCTAAGCCAGTCACCAGGTCCATGACGATATCGGCCAGATATTCAGTCAGAGGCTGTGACAACGAATATAATATTTGATATGCATTGTATTTGGTTACGTAGGATCTTGTTAATAAACTGTTATTGCGACAATACATATAGAGAATAGATGACGTGAGGGTGCGAAATGATAAGTTACATTGGTTTGGCAGTAGCTCGTGCAAGTAACTTAGTCAGGGAGCATCCGTAATTTCGTGCAACAGAACATCAAACACTGGAGTATAATATTGGTGATCCTAATTATTACAACAGTGTTTTGTGACTCACATTTTGATACTATTACTGCAGAATGCTGTTGATTTGCATTGTAGTTTATGCAAAATGAGATTTTTATATGACAACCATGTCCATGATGGTGATGACGATTTTATTTAATATAAAAATGTAAACGTGTAAATACATAACATATAAATAAAGCTAGAGTACACCATATATAAGGATTACACAATATTATGCTCGCACTTGTTTCCATTGTGGTCCTTGGTGCCTGGCTATAGTTTATGTAATTGGTATCCTGTGATACCTTTCAACTGACATATGCCAGCTATTCTTGTGTATTTACCAATATGTGTATATATTCTCACCACAGCAATATATGAATGCATACTGCGTAACTTGAATTATGATTTTGCTAGAGGCCACACTGCAACCCAAGAATGGGAATGAGACGAGGCAGAAGAGGAGCGAAGAAGGTCACCTGGGTCAGGCAGACACAGGGAGGAACATAGTCTGCGGGAGGCCCACATTTGATTAATCCAGGTAATATCAAATTTATAACAATCGACCACGTATAAGTTGTCAACAAATTTTAATGTGCAAATTTACATATATATTTGTTTTCATACACATTTTAATAATAACATCTTGGACATGGAAAACTAAGTTGACTTCTGCACTTATATTATACCCACAGGCATATTAATACACCTTTAAAAGTATTTAGCATGTGGCGATGACTCAGAAATAAGTTTATAAATATATTATTAATTTGTTTAAGAAGGTAAACATACATGTTATGAACCTTTGAATACTTAGCGAGGAAAATATACTGTTAGCATCACAATAACACCTCATTTTGTCATTTTCGACATTCACCTTTCGGCAGAACCTTAAAATGTCAAACATGAATATGTGTAGTAGTTACACATGGCAGACACTGACATGAATTTGTATACTGAAAACAAAACATATAAATGCGCTTTACTGATTAGCAAAATTCAAATCAGTCTATAATATTGACAAAGATCAGGCATCACTGTAATGAAATTGAATAATTTTTAATTCATGTAATAACAATGAACACCTTGTAAAGAAAAAATAGTTTAAATGTTTCATCATTTTGAAAAAAGAGCATATTCTACTAATGTCTGCATGTTGTATCAACCCATCCCCTCTTTCCTCCGGAACAACCCCGGTAAACACTGACTATTCCTAAGATATAAACATGTATAGATGCAGCTGCAGTAGCACATTTCTTGCTGCCGTTTTTCTTGTGAAATGCTGCAGGTCACACATGAAAATTTTTTAATATTTACTGATTATGAGAATGAACATTCCATAATTATTTAATCCCAACACTACAATGATACCTATTTCTGTTTACTGAAAATATGCTTTTCTTTACAGGAGATTGGACTAGTGTGCTTAGTACCACTAGTTCTCTAAGTTAATATGGCATACTGGGCAGTTGTATTTGTCCAGGATCTCAGACAAGATTGTACAGCCATGCAGCATGCTGCATATTAATGGTTTGTCATGTGAATGTCCACCGATTGATCCCAATTGTGTCAAGTGTTGCATCCGTGACAGATTCCCCAGTGCCGATGGGGTGTACACTGGCTTCCAGGTCAGTCAGTTAGCTTAACTGACTAAAAACCAATGTAGAATGTAGGTTGCTCGACATACGAATATGGTGACGCCTGACTAGCTCGGCAGTTGGTGATGGAACGGTGGGTGCCAGGGTCTGGCAGATATAGCATGAGTCTTTGGGCAACAACTCTTGATGCTGTGAGACAGGTTCAGTGTCGAGCATTCTTCAGTGAACTACGTCGGTTTGGATATCGATGACATCACTGTATGTGTTCGCTGTCTTCAATGGTACTGCATACCAGCTGCCTGTCATTTTGCTGTACATCCGCATCTACCTATACCGGAGACAAAGTGACAATTAGCATGACTGTGACATGTATGATATTTTATATGTGATGACACATTTATTGAAAGTCGATAATACATGGTATTTATATTCAATTAAACTTTAACTTTTAACAGTGTCCATGAAAAAATACATCAATTATCCAGCATTGTTACAGTGGTAGTGTTTCATTGTTTTTGTGTTGCTGATAGTCAGTGGCAGCCAGCTGAGTTCTTGCAATGTACACCAGGTACTTGTTATGTACAACACAAGTTTGTGATGAAGTAATGGTATTGAAAGCCTTTTGACATTTTTCAACAACAATCTGTTGATACACTGACAGCAGCATTTTACTTGTTTAAGTTCTCTATGTATCATGAGGACTGTTATATTTTTCATGCCATGTTTCATATTTCTAAATTATTCTTTTTTATCACTGGTTTATATTTTCACAAATAATTTACATTATATTTTCATTTCGCATGATGATTATACACCTGTACCCATTGTACTAATTATTTTATAAACAACACTTCAGCAAAGTTAATTCTGATATGGTGTAGTATCCAGTCCTCAGGATTGCTCAAAGCGCTTTACACTTGACTCCCTGGCAGACTTGTTAAATCGAACACCATCTCGACTTATGTGGGAAGCATTCAGCCACACTGAAATTAATATGCGAAGACTATTCGTACAAAATGTTGCGGTCTGTAGCCGGTACTATTCATACAGCTGAGTAAACCTGAGCAATGTAGCATGTAGTGATTGTACATGTAATTATCAGTCACATGGCAATGACCCTGATTAGTCTAGTCACTATTATTTGCGAGTTGTAAACATACATACCAAGCACTGCATAAACTAAAAAAAAATTGAATGTTATATCATATTGATGTTTTTTTAACAAAGAACCATAAATTATGATTCTTTGTTAAAAAAAACCAATTATGATTCTTAATAGTTATTTTATTTGATATGTACAGCCCCTGTACATAGTACATTTGTTCAACTAAACATCTTCCTAAGTAATTTTTTCTCATTGGTTTACATTTTATGGGCATGCGATATTAAACAAATTTGTTAAATAAACATAATTGTTTAGTCACTAAGTTGTAAACATACAAGGCATGTATAAACTACAAGTTGCATTTGACATCACGTGTACTAGTGTTGTTTTTTGTAACAAAGAATCTTAGTAAAAGTTTCTGTTTGTTTGTTTATATATACCCGACATTTTTTCAACCTCTTCCTAATTTTTGTTTCTATTGTTGTTTTGCATTTTATGTACATGTGATATGTATATGATGTTAAAAATTATTACATTATACACATCAAGTGCAGTGATTGTACGTGTAGTTGTATTGTACTTTTCATTATTTTGTAGTCAATCTCATCAAATAGTGTCAATAAAATGTTTTTACTTTACATTGTCTTTACTTTAATTTACATGCATTTCTAACAACAATATACAATTTAACGAGGACACACATTACTGCAAAATCATCATGCAGACAAACAAAATTATCACATACTGGGATGGATCCAGAAATCGAGTATGGGGGGCACAAAAACCTCCACTGGCGGCCGAACCAAATGGTGTAGTCTAAATTTTGTCGCTACCACGCTGCCATAACTTCACCCGCTCCATTGGAGTGGTGATGTTGGAAAACACCATAACTTTCGGCTTATTATTATCACCTAAACTGGGGCACATTTCAAACGGTCTGGGAGGACACAGTCGCGTGGGCCCATTATAAAAGATTTGCAGACACGCCAAATTCTTAAGGTCTAGAGGGGCCCGGCTGGATCCGCCTATGAATACTTGTTTATTGCTTGTATTTATAATTTTGATAACAGGTTTGGTGACAGAGTAACCACATTTGACAACACTCATTTACCTTAAGGTGAAGAGCTTTGAAGCACACATCTGCACGTGGTGTTGACACACCTCGAGTTCTGATAGTATGGTACATGTATTAATAAAAATAATTTTAATGTACACTGTACTTGCAAAAGTTGCAGTGCAATGAACGACTACCTGCCAAATGCAACCAATGCCAACGGTCAAAAGCTATCTATATATATATATATATACATGTTATGGACATTACATTTCAGAGGGGCGCTGGTTTTCTGAACATAATAAAAACTCACAGAAGGGGCAATCAAAAAACCTGGTGAAACTACTGGAATATTCTTTTCCTTGTAAATAATTAAATACCAAGATTACATACAATTACAATTGAATTCATATTAAAATTTTTAATATCCAATAATAGTAATTTTTAATATAAAAGTAATAGATTAGTTAAATTAATTACTATTACATTACTGTCGTTAGTCAATTATGTGTCGTTAGTCAATTAAAATGGCGGGTGCTGTATGATGTTTCAAGAGAGGTTTTTTGGGAGCCTGCATCAAATAATGCACCTCCAAAATCATTATGAATTTGATTTGGTTGTAGTCTGTAGTTCCACAAGGACAGCACTTCCACGCCATCATATAGAAAGCTGTGAATATCATAACATATAAGGTTTATACTTTATGTGGATGAAGGTGAAATGTCGAAACAAGCGAGAGTGTGGCACGGCGAGATGTCAAATTCGGAATGGATTCTTTCAAGGACATCCATCCTCTTGGACATCTGAAGGGTTTATCCAGTTTGACCAGCTACACGAACATGATGGACTGCAGCTATCGGAAGAAACAACAACAACAACAAACGGTTCTTTTCAGAGCCGACCAACACTTTGCAAAATATACTGAGACATGAGAGTTTATTCATAAGTATAAGTTCTCCAAACATTCATCAATTCATCTTTAAAAAGGCCACATTGTCACGTAACTCATTAACTAGAAATTTACAAACAACTTAACATTAGCATGTTTTACCAATAAATACAAAAATCTGCCAAATAATATTTCATACAAAGGTTTTCATGATCATTAATAGTATGTCATTATTATAATAAAGTATTTTGATATAGCTATTTTTTAATCAACATAACATCTCTGATATTGTTAACATAAAATATGAACAACTGGAATAATGTATAATAAATAAAATATTGTATGGTTTCACAATAATTACAAAGAACATATTTCCGAAAGGGGATCCATGACCCAATGCCACCTAAATATGCCATTTTAAGACTATAACCGGAATGGATCAGACTTAAATCCCATAAAATATTTATCAAGACCTTTATACAGTCTTTCATACTGCTGACATTATTGATGTCAAAAACTTTTTTAAATGTTGAACCATTCAGTAATTGCATGGCAAACACACATGTCAACTACATTTTTGTATTCACCTGTAACTGTTTATAATAAAGCTCACTTATTATTTTTAGGAAATAAAACAATATTTTGTTTGCAATATAAAATGTTTGTAAAACACAAAACATTATTATATGTATATGCCATGATGAATTGCCTCTGGTAAATACTATTAAAATGCACCAGTATTTACACAAACCAATAATCGTAATAAACCCCCACTTGCTGTTAACATTGAATTTAAGGTAATCTTATTTAATTAAATATCGCGTATTTTATTGACTATTTTATATTATCGAAATTTGAATGTGATCTATCCCCACGTCTGAAGTCAACCATAAAGTGGTGCCACCTACCGGAACTAATGAATACACGCAAAAACGAGTGAATTTCTTGTACATTTTGATCAATAAAAGACAGTAAATGTAATTGTTTGATCACGTGACAAGTGTATATGTGTAGAATAGGTATTGTAGATACGCGATGTGAAGTTTGGTGACTGTAGGTGACCTTTATCCTGGTTTTTTCGAGGTGCGGGCCTAAACTGCAAAAGTACCCATAAACGAACTAGGATATCATTGGGGAGTACTTGATCCCTCTGGTTTTTTGTGAAATTACTAAGAAACGCGAGGAGCAAAACAATCGAATTGGTTGAGTACTTTTAAGTACAGGTCCAATATCGGTGTACTTCCCCTACAAATGCGGTAGGGTAACTGTTCATATATCTTCAACATGCCCATTATCAGTTTAGACGCGACAGGACAACTGGTCATATATTTGCAGCACGCCCATCATCAGTACAGACGCAACACACAGAGATATATCCTTCGTCGACCTCGTCACTCTCATCGTCTATCCAGATATCCGAATCTTCACCATCCATCGCTCCGACGTCGTCCTCGGCATCAAGGGGAGTTACCGACAGAGATTCCGACAGTGAACTGCCTTGGAACCACTCCGGCTCCAAACTACCTGACTTCTTTGTCCATTGACTGGCAGCGGGCCTCGCCTCGCAAGTCGGGTTAGACTGATCGGCCCTCTTCCATATCCTAGCAACAAAGTGTGCTCCCGTGATGTGATTGGTTAGTCTTGCAACAAGGCTGCATTCCATCCCAACTGTCGCCGTCGAGTGGGTACTGCAGAAACATGAGGCTCATTCCTAGTCCGATCGAGTGTCGCCATCTACCAGGCTATTAAACTACATCTAACCAAATCCGCTGCATCGCTGGAAATCAGCCTAGGGCTAGTAATATAATTATACTAGAAATTATATATGCCCATGGAGCAAAAAAAGGGTACCAGTTATCACCATTAGAGTATTTTATTTATTTTAAACCCGTTCAGTGCCACCATCTGGACAGACAGTTTCCATATTTCTCCAATAGGTGGCAAAGTAAATATGCAACTTTCAAAGTAAATAACTCCAAATAACTCTCAAAGTGTTTTTAATACCGTGCCCGTTGGTAGATGAGAGACCATGGGTCGAAGGAAGTAATGAACATAAAAAGAAGCAATTCGACGTCAACATCTGGGAGAAAAAACACTTACAATGACTCAAAATTAGATTATTAAGGGAGGGTTTTGCGGCACTCAACCAGGCAGTACAAAGATACGGAGCGATGCTACTGTTCAATATTTAGTATATACACTCTATTGTTATTCTTGGTTATTATATTAAGATACACTGTAGACGTAGTCACAAGAATATGGCTGAAATATCTTATTACCTGGATACTAACTAACATGCATCAAATGTTAGAATAACTGCAGATTTTATCTATTATGAAGAGCAACAAAATTATGACTAATCCTATATTCAACCAACAAAGAAGTGCTTGAACTGACTTGAGTAAGTTTTTTCCAATTTGTTATAGAGTCCAGTGTTGTGAGAGACACATCATTAACTAAGGAATGGAAACGTACACTGTAACACCTGCATGAAAACCTATAGTATAGATTTCAAAAAAATGGGCCAAGAGGCCCTGAAGTCCTTCGGACTAATACATCTATATGTGACCCCAGCTGACCAAATGAGTCATAAGTCGGAAAATTGTAACATTGTTTTCTTACATTCTTATAAAGGATGGGTAGGGTGCTTTACATGGTTTCAAAAATTATGACTGCTATAAAAATTGGCAAAGTTATGTAGCATTGAACAAGGTAGGGGTCAAAAAAATTAAAATGAAGAAAACGGCTGTTGAAGTTTTACATTATATATGCAAATGGATTGCATGAAAATATTACATGCACAACATTCAAATGTGGCACACAGTATGTATGTTATGTTGCAACGATACACTGGAAGATTAAGAGGACAGATTATTTGAGAGCAAAAAGTAGACTAAAAAAAAATGACGAAACTAATGTAGAGTTAAGAGAATTGGCTAGTGGGTATAAATGCTTTATAAAATAAATATCAAAATGCTACCATAAACAGTTACATGAAAACTTGCGCAACCTAAAACATAGCAAGCCTGCAGAATACTGGGATATACTTAATAAAGCAAGTAACAGCAGTGAAAAATGTGGAAATATTTCACTGGATAAGTTTACGAACCACTTTAAAAAACTCTGAAAGTGAAACTGAAAGTGAAACTGCAGCTAGTGAAATACCTTTTGATCCAAGAAAGATTTCCCAGTCAAACGATCACATAAACAAACCGTTCACGCAAGATGAGGTACTAATGCAAATAAAAAAACACAAAAACAAAATGGCATGTGGTATTGATAATGTTATAAATGAATACTTAAAAAACAGCCCCACAGAACTAATTATAGTTATTGTTCAGATGTTAAACCTAGTTCTATTATCTGGCATTGTGCCAACAGATTGGTGTATTGGGATCATTAAGCCTATAAACAAAAAGCAGGGGTCAATAGATGACCCAGACAACTATCATGGTATTACACTATTAAGCTGCATAGGCAAGTTGTCTACAGCTTCCATTAACGCGAGACTGACCATATACCTAAAAGAAGCGAATGTAATAGGTGAATTCAACAACATATTAAAAGGTATCATCATGTGGATAATTAAATGCTCTTCAAAATAACACTTACTTGTAATTATAGAATACACCCACCCAAATGTTTTTTGGCGAATCATAGTTACAGATCATTAAGGGCTATGATGGAAATAAAATGTTGACATGTTTAGTAGTGACTATATGCATGCCAGTGAAGATACACCTGGAAATAAAATATTTGAGTAGTTGTTCACGAGGTACATATACATAGCATGCATTTTGACTTAAAAACAGTAGCACTTAATGATATAATACTGATTGAATTGGAGCTGCATATAACTGGATTTAAATTTGCCCAGTGCACACCACAAATCCAGAAACATGGGGCAGGGATCTAAGATTGTCTCACTCTCTACATAAGTCTGATATACTGCTGTGTTGTAACCATGTTTTAAAATGGTAAGCCAAAGGACAGCATTTGGGAGCATGTTTTGATTGTTGAAGAGAATGGCAGTAAGTTGGCAAAATGCACAAAATGTGGCACTCGGCAAGGATGTAAACCATACAGTAGTATTGAAGTTCAATGAAATTGTTGGAAAAGATGAATTTGTATTATGCTTCTGTGATCAGGGTATTTAATTATTTACAAGGAAAAGTAGATTCCTCTAGTTACTCCAGGCTTTATGAGTTTACATAGCAGCAGACACTGTGACTACTGCCTGGCTAAATGGATGCAATGGTGCTTTGAAGTTAGTTCTTCTGCCAACTATCCTTTTCACACAAGCCTATAGGTTTAGTAGCTGCCAGCACACTACTGAGCCTAAACTACCATGCAGGTGTGAAAAACGTGCTGATGTATTTGAACTTGATCCACTAATTAACTGTCCACCAAGCAGTAGCAGAGCAGTTTTATAATAATAATAATGCACAAGTTAAGTGGTAGTGATCTTCCTTTTATTATTCATGTGATGTTTATTGTGAGCAGGGCGGACAAATGGTTATCATACGTAGACAGGTACAGAAAGAAACTGATGTTATCTATAAAAAGAACACGTTTGCCTATCAATGGCATGTATTTCATATTGTTGCCGTTTCTGCCGGGTAGAAACAGTTTCTGCCCAGCAGAAATCAAACAACCCTGTAGGTAATTATTAATCAAATGTTCTTTTGGTGAATCATAGTTACAGATCATTAAGGGTTATGATGGAAGTAAAATGTTGACATGTTTTATTTTCACTTATTGCACCATGTCTTGCATTTAGAGGAATAATTATTATAGAAAATAAAATGTTGTGGCACCTATTTTTAAATACATGCATTGATGAGAAACCGGGAATTACTTTTCTGTGGCCTAAGAATAACTAATTTCACAAACTTCCTGCTTATAATTACATAACAGAAAAGACAACCTCCATATAAAACAACTGCATCAAAATAGACATCCATACAAGACACAGACTCCACATGAGACAGATGTTTTGGGAAGGGGAATAGCTACCAGGTTCTGTTTCTGGCACAATACACATAATCTACTGTTAGGGGACAGTCTCAAAACCACATCACTAGATAGTGTAAAAATTGCATTTTTGGGGCCCCTGAGGTGCCCTTAGAATGATTCAATCAAATACAGATGTTTTGTGTATAGTGGCACTACCACATGTAATGTCTATACAAAATTAGAGAAAAAGATACTGAAGAGTTTTTGAAAAAACAGGGCCAGGCTGTGTCAGCCTTCTTATCATGTGATGTAGAGTTACCACAAGCAGAACACTTGTCTTCTTTGTTATTTGCTATTTACCTGAATTATTTTTAAGTCTGTTAGTCATAATTATAAGGGACTTGACATTGCAGCTGGTGAAATTTACAACAACCACAGTGATGATGATGTAGACATTTTCTTCTAATGGTTGACATGTGAAGGTGTCAACTATATTGTGAATCTGTAATTATTAGTCTATATTGATACAATTGATTTACATAGTACCATGTCTACATAAGGCATGGCAAGTATAAACATAACAGTAGAATGCATTTGATATCAATAAAGTGTATGATATTTCACTCCATAGTTGCCAAGAATATTTATTTTCTATGTTTATCATGTACAGGTGACATATTTAATCAATAGACAGCACAATCATACCATTTTATAATTAAATGAATATCAAAATAAACACAACTTGCAATTATAGAAAATCAATAGTTTTGAACTGTTCAGATTAACAGGGGTCTAATGCCTCTGTTCTGCCTGTGACCAATTAAAGATTAGTTAAGGTCTCAATGGAACAATAGCCAGCTGGACGCTAGGCTCCAGAGTGGGGTGGGGGTGAGGAGTCCATTACACAAGATACTGGCACTCTGCCAAACTGAATCAGCAAGCTCAAGCAGATACAAGCAAAATGTAACCATTTAGCTTTTTTGGGAGGCTCAGGCCGAGGTGCCCTTAGTATGATTCAAATACAAATTTCTTGTGTACATCGACACTACCCTAAGATGTCTCTACGCAAAATTAGAGAAAAAGTTACAGAACAGTTTTTAAAAAAATAGACAAAATCTAAACAACTTACCAGTTTTGGGGCCCTTGGAGGCCCTATGGAGCCCTTAGAACGATTCAATCAAATACAGGTTTCTCGTGCATAGAGGCAGTGCCCTAAGATATTTCTATGCAAAATTAGAGAAAAAGTTGCTGAGCGGTTTCTGAGATACGGCAGTTAATGGCGGACCGCGGACGGCGGTCGCAGAGTGATGGCAATAGTCCTTTTGGATCTTCGGCCTAAAAACTTTAGATTTAGTTGTTGTATGACGCCTGTCGTACATAGCCATGATTGGGTCCTGGAATGTAAGCACTAACAATGAGACCCATAACAAGGATAAGGTATGAAAGTTCACATTTTATTGGTGGACTTTAGTGACATCGTTATTGCATTGGCTCATCCTAGTATCTCAAAATAATACAACAGACGCAATACTAAATGTGTGCTGCAGACGCATAATTATAAATACAGAAATCAAGTAACAATGTGAACACAATGCAGTATCCGAGTGCCAACAACTCAGCAGCGCTGGTACACGTCGTAACATGGAACGCAGCGGATACAAGTCATAACATGGAGCACAGCGGATACAGGTCGTAACATGGAACACGGCAGCCATTGTACAAGAACATAAAACATGACAGCAGACGAGAGTAAACATACTTTGAGCAAAACCAGCAACTCTGATCAACTTTCTGCGAGTAAACAGTGTCCTGCTACAAATAAACGGAACAGCGTCCTGCTACAATTTACAGCGTCCCGCTACAAGTAAACAGGGTCCCGCTACAAATAAATGGTGTCTCATTATAAGTAAACAGCAATAAACACATCTAGAATATCGACTAGGGAGACAATTACTAAAGTTCCTTTTCAGAGAACCAATGCTCAAAGTGATAAGACTTGTAGCAATGCAATGCCAACCAAAGATGTTTCTATGCCAGTTCAGCAGTAGTGTGCACTGCCGGATGCAGCAATGTACACTGACCAACTTAAGGAACAACAAACTTCTACAGCAGATGATAAAGAAAACCAAGAGTAAAAGGGAAGGAGCAGAGACCGGTGAAATCTTCAACTTCAACTGTTAAAAAACAACGGCAACATCTTCGAATACTTACAATTCAATGAGAGATCAGCACCAGGCATAATTTCCCAACCGATATTACTGGATTTATTATATTTATTGTGGTAAATTTGTTGTGGTACTAGCAAAATCACCTAGAAATAACTCAACATGTTGAATGCCAAAAAAGTTTCTTTAGTTTTGACTTGAGCAGAGTTGTCGTTAAATGAGAGGCAGTACTAAACTACCAAGATAAGCATTGTGTCAATATCATTTGCCATTTCTTGATATCACAGTGGCATGGGACAGAAGTTGGAATGGCAATGAAGGAATATGGTAAGTCTACCTTATCAGATAGGTACTACCAGGTAACCTTCTATGGCAGGTGTTATCTTACATGGCAGGTGTTATGGTAGTCTGGTAAAGGCATACGGTAGGTGCAAAATTATGATTGTCTTGTCAAGGCATATGGTAGGTGCTATCATATACAATCGTTACCATATATGGTTGTCTGGTTAAGTCATAACTAGGGGCTACATCAGTCTGCCCGACCTAGTCATTTTTCAAATTAATGAATAAACTGCCCCTGAAACTCAAAGATAGACAACAGCTAGAAGTATCACAAGAGACCAACCAACCAGCAAGACTGCAGTGGCTAGCTGCTTTATGAAGGAGTTACACAGGGACATACTGAAAGAGAAGAAATGCAATGAACGCCTCTAGGACACAGCAGTCAAGGGCAGTTAGCAGGGAATGTCATATACTACTAGGATGAGCACTGCAGTCTCCTGCCATCACAGGCGGGATGATACTGACTGTCACTACTGCACCCACACACGACTGTCAACATGCATACATTCGTTCAACGGTAACAGGGAACATACAAACGCGTATTGCTAAAGACCACATCATGTACATAATAATACCAGCAGCGAACACGGCACGTTCGGCACAGTCTTTCACGTCCGAGACATCACCGAGGAAGGACGACACCGACTTGAACATTAGCCACAAAAATACTGCTCTCTCTTTCTTTCTTGATCCTTCGTTCAGCCAGAGCCGCTCACTGCAAGAGCTGCTTACTGCAAGAGCCACTCACTGAAAGAGCTGCACCTGTAGATCATTATGTATCCTGGAAACTTCTAGAACTGCTCCAGTTGGAGAGCTCCTGCTGCAGTTGGAGAGCTCCTTCTGCTCCAGTTGGAGATATCTTTCTGCAGGCTTCCACATCAATTTGCCACATTCTCAGTTCATTTTGGTGTTAAATTAAAAAAAATAGATAATTGATGTCAAGAACATTTGGCTGCCCACTGTTGCGCCTGTGACACATACTTTGTAACCATTGTAACCCATGCATCATAACCACGTAACAGCTGGTCTGCGTATCCAACTGCAACACTTCCTGTGGTATCATAATAAAATGTGTGCACACCCTACTTACAAATATTGACGGCCTTAAATGCAGACATGTTTATCCTTTGAGTGTCTCGCAGACGTACAGGGCTTTAGTCAGGCTACGCTGGGCAGAGATCAACAGAGGGTGAGGGTGTATACCCCACATCAGTGTGGACATACAGACCGCGCGGACGCAGACAATGCCTCCGAAGCGTCACGCACCAGGCTGGACTGCACAGCGCCTGCCAGTATCCGTCGCCTTAACTAGCACTTGGTAACAATGCGGCATACAAATAGGATACAAACTCTCAATAAATGTACACGAAACTGATGCATAAACACGCACGACGCTGCAGCAAGGTACGTTTTCCCAGTCTCAATCCGTATGGTGACTATGTACAATCAGGGAGACTTCAAGCACCATACATGGTTTCAACTAACAATCAACAGTTGTCGCTCCGGATTGTGCATCCTGCGAGGCGCTTCCCATTATATTATACCAGTATGTACAACAAACACACACACACATATATATATATATAAATATAATCGTATATAAATAGAGAACGTGCGACCGGTTGGTTCGGCGCAGTCCTCATAAATAGCTACTGCAGTAAAAGCTTGCATTTGTCCATTCGTCGAATCGCCTCACGTTCTGGCAGTTGTGAACTGGACGCGCGACAGGATACGAGTGCGAGGTGACGCATAACACTAATTGCGATCCGCTGACGTCACCTGTCCACTGTACAAACGTGCCAGTTGTGTAAATGTCTTTGCTCTGTCACCACCTCTACCCCATGTGATTATGTTATGCAGGTAGTGTGCAAATGTGTATGTACAAAGGGGTGGAGCGATTTTTTCAACGTCACAGGTCATGTGACACGCGACAGTCACCGACACGTGATGGTATGTTGCCCAGCGGTCCTCTTCTGGCATGAGACGCCGGCGTAGTTGTGCAACCACAGATGAAGAAGCAGATTGGTAAATCCTACAGTGGATGTCACGTGGCCTTGATGCGCTGCACGGCAACCTTGATATAGCGGGCGAACTCGGTGACCGTGCTCTGCATGGTCAGCTGACCATATTCGATGTTGAGAGACGTGAAGAAGTCTGTCGGATATAAGAACGGCTCTGTCAGGGCAGGGTGACATGTAGACCAGGGGAAGGGGAGAAAGGGAAGGAGCAAAGTGTGAAGATATTCATCTAAACGAAGACATTTTCTAGTAAAATTAGTGCATCGTTATTACAAGAGAAATGTATATGTATGTGTATATTACAAGTACTAAATACAATAGTCTTTTACACTGAATTGTTAAGTGGTATACAACATAGAAGGTGCACAGGGAAGGGATTGGAGAAACATAATTGACCCACCCCCCCATTAATATTAATAACTTTACTGAATGAATAGTTTTAAGGTTATATTATGTGCAGTTGATTTAATAAATGTGTGTAGTGTAAATAACAGACAATGACAGAATTTATTTTGATTGTACCTTGTGAAAGTGTCAACACTCATCAGTGTACAGCACCAGACACTTTTTGCTATTTCTCGCTGAATTCAAATTGGGCTCAATTGTAAATAACATGAGTAGTTCATCCGATGATTTGATCAAAACTAAATAATATATTTTAACAAACGAGCTAGCATGTTCGAGAGGATACCCGATAGGTTTGAATTTTTAGAAATGGTTCTAAAACGAGAATTTAAATTTCTCGCACCTTTGTATTCGCGTGCCTTCAGATCGGCCTGATCCCAGATGTCGTGGCTCTGACTCAGGTAGTTCATGATGCCGAGGTACTGTTGCGTCACGGAATGTATGCGCTGCGGCACGCTGACAGTGGCCGGAGCCATACCGCTGGTACCACTGCTGCCACTGCCACCAGGGTTGTGATTGCCGTTCATCATCTTAGACACGCCGTGGTCACCACTGCCACTGCCCTGCAACATAGCGTCACTCACTGACTCAACAACATGCCAATATATCCATAAACAAAAATTATCTAACCATCTCTATCTAAATTTTTTGTTACATATATATATTGTGTCTGTGTATGTTGATGACACGACAGAGCTGGTTGTTGTGTGTGTACGTGATGACACTTATTACAGAACTGGTTGTTGTGTCTGTGTATGTGATGACACTTACGACAGAGCTGGGTGTTGTCTGTGTATGTGATGACACTTACTACAGAGCTGGATGTTGTGTCTGTGTACGTGCTGACAATTAGACAGAGTTGGATGTTGCGTCTGTGTATGTGATGACACTTACTACAGAGCTGGATGTTGTGTCTGTATATGTGATGACACTTACTACAGAGCTGGATGTTGTGTCTGTGTACATGATGACACTTACAACAGAGCTGGATGTTGTCTGTGTATGTGATAACAGTTACGACAGAGCTGGATGTTGTGTCTGTATATGTGATGACACTTACGACAGAGCTGGATGTTGTGTCTGTGTATGTGATGACACTTACGACAGAGCTGGATGTTGTCTGTGTATGTGATGACACTTATGACAGAGCTGGTTGTTCGATCTGTATACGTGATAACACTTACTACAGAGCTGGATGTTGTGTCTGTGTATGTGATGACACT
Organism: Paraescarpia echinospica; assembly: GCA_020002185.1. NCBI lineage: Eukaryota > Metazoa > Annelida > Polychaeta > Sabellida > Siboglinidae > Paraescarpia > Paraescarpia echinospica. The sequence continues at coordinate 48,802,064 of CM034543.1, forward strand.
TACGACACAGCTGGATGTTGTGTCTGTGTATGTGATGACACTTATTACAGAGCTGGATGTTGTGTCTGTATATGTGATGACACTTACGACAGAGCTGGATGTTGTGTCTGTGTATGTTATGACACTTACGACAGAGCTGGATGTTGTGTCTGTGTATGTTATGACACTTACGACAGAGCTGACAGAGCCGACACTGCCAGCGGGTGACTGTTGCGGTGACATTGGTGACGGGGTTCCCGTCGTACGACTCCAGTTGACACTGTTTGCCTGATATGGCGATGGCACTTGCACATGGCTCGGTTTTGACGCACCCGACTGACAGAATAAACAAACATTTTAACCATTTTATCCAACATATTACTACTTGCTCAGCCAAATTGTTTCATTTCATAACTTCAGATATTTATTTGCATACAAAAAAATGTAAGTTGTCCTGTTAATCTTACTTTATCTCTTGTTAAAGCAACTTTTAGTCATATTCAGCACATCTAATTTTAATGCACTTTCTTTTAATTAGTGGAGATGGTTTAATATATATTCCTGTATTTATAATTCATACAGATTATGTTTGGTGGTAACCAACTTCTTGTAGATATAGAATGAGTTTGAATAATAATAGTAATACTAATAGACTTCTATAGCACCGATATACAAGAAACATGAGCTCAAAGGCAAAACAAAAAAGAACCTTAGGCAAAATCATAAACACGGACATGCAAGAGTCATCATTAAAACAAAGGACTGCAGAAAATTTAGGGTAAAGAATGCAATTTCAAAAATAAACAGTAAGAAGTTACAATACAATATCAGTATATTACTATCCTGTGTTATCTATGGCTCTATTGCCCCATTATCAGATTAAATCGACATGTGAGACCAGTGGTAAAGAATCAAGGCAACTAAACCTACCTTATACTCATCTATCACCTTCTTGAGACGATTCATCTCAGTTCGTTTCAGCTGGAATAACTTGAGACACAGAATCGACTGCATTCGTAAACTGAAAGCACCAATTAAGACAATAATAAACCATGTTTATCCAGGTTAAATCTTAAGGAATTAAGACTTTACATTCATGACGCTAAAACATTATATATTAAAAAAATACACCTAAGCAGACTGAAGATTACATTTAAACAATTATAAATTAGATAAAACAACATAGGACAGAAAGGTGAATATAAATACAATGGAATGAGATCAATATATTACATTATTTTCTTCTAGAGGCCTTAATAACAGAAACTGACACCAATACTAGTAGTAAAGGTGTGTCAATCTAATAATAATAATAAGATAACTTCTATTGCACCTAAATCCTTGGAAACCAAGCCAGAGGCGCATCAAAACAAAAGGATTTGTCAATCTCAAAATCCATACGTAGTATTCCAGTTGTCAACAGATGGGTCAAAGCTCTCTTTCACAAACTACCACACAGTCTCGGTAAGGTACAAATGAAATGAATGCACAACCAATTGTGCTTAATCATCAATGAAATAGTAATTTGTCAGTTTACTACCTAGCCAATCACTAGTATATTTACTCATAAAACATGCACACATCCATGCGCACCGTTTATAAAGATGCATACAGTTGTTACGAATGACGGCCAACGAGTATGTTGATAATTACCAGTAAGTTATAAGTAACTGAGCTGTACCTTAATACTGTCATTTTGGCCTCCTTGTCGTGGATCTCGCCTGGTTCATGACTTGTCCGACTGCTGTACTTGTGTCTGTAACACAACAGAGTCCGTGACAATAAGACGCCTTATGTGTTTACCTCTGCATGATTATTAACATAAAGTCACATAACAGAAAATAAAATACATATCTCAGTTTTCAATGTAATGTAAAAACTTATTTAGCCAAGATTCTAGTGAACGTCTTAGTGAGTCAGTATTTGATGCTTCACGAAGAAATCACCAGCGATCATCAACACACTGTCAACCAGAAGGTTGAATGGTCCAGCAGCTTAGTGCGTACATTTTCATCATAATTTATATATCAACTGTTTACACCAACTGCCACCAATGTGTCACACTAGTCCTGCCACCAATGTGTCACACTAGTCCTGCCACCAATGTGTCACACTAGTACTGCCACCGATGTGTCACACTAGTACTGCCACCGATGTGTCACACTAGTACTGCCACCAATGTGTCACACTAGTACTGCCACCAATGTGTCACACTAGTACTGCCACCGATGTGTCACACTAGTCCTGCCACCAATGTGTCACACTAGTCCTGCCACCAATGTGTCACACTAGTACTGCCACCGATGTGTCACACTAGTACTGCCACCGATGTGTCACACTAGTACTGCCACCAATGTGTCACACTAGTACTGCCACCAATGTGTCACACTAGTACTGCCACCGATGTGTCACACTAGTCCTGCCACCAATGTGTCACACTAGTACTGCCACCGATGTGTCACACTAGTACTGCCACCGATGTGTCACACTAGTACTGCCACCAATGTGTCACACTAGTACTGCCACCAATGTGTCACACTAGTACTGCCACCGATGTGTCACACTAGTCCTGCCACCAATGTGTCACACTAGTACTGCCACCGATGTGTCACACTAGTACTGCCACCAATGTGTCACACTAGTACTGCCACCAATGTGTCACACTAGTACTGCCACCAATGTGTCACACTAGTACTGCCACCGATGTGTCACACTAGTCCTGCCACCAATGTGTCACACTAGTACTGCCACCAATGTGTCACACTAGTACTGCCACCGATGTGTCACACTAGTCCTGCCACCAATGTGTCACACTAGTCCTGCCACCAATGTGTCACACTAGTACTGCCACCGATGTGTCACACTAGTCCTGCCACCAATGTGTCACACTAGTCCTGCCACCAATGTGTCACACTAGTCCTGCCACCAATGTGTCACACTAGTCCTGCCACCAATGTGTCACACTAGTCCTGCCACCAATGTGTCACACTAGTCCTGCCACCAATGTGTCACACTAGTCCTGCCACCAATGTGTCACACTAGTCCTGCCACCAATGTGTCACACTAGTACTGCCACCGATGTGTCACACTAGTACTGCCACCGATGTGTCACACTAGTCCTGCCACCGATGTGTCACACTAGTACTGCCACACACTAGTCCTGCCACCAATGTGTCACACTAGTACTGCCACCAATGTGTCACACTAGTACTGCCACCAATGTGTCACACTAGTACTGCCACCGATGTGTCACACTAGTCCTGCCACCAATGTGTCACACTAGTCCTGCCACCAATGTGTCACACTAGTACTGCCACCGATGTGTCACACTAGTACTGCCACCGATGTGTCACACTAGTCCTGCCACCGATGTGTCACACTAGTCCTGCCACCAATGTGTCACACTAGTCCTGCCACCAATGTGTCACACTAGTCCTGCCACCAATGTGTCACACTAGTACTGCCACCGATGTGTCACACTAGTACTGCCACCGATGTGTCACACTAGTCCTGCCACCGATGTGTCACACCTTTCAATAGTCCTTGCCACCACCAATGCGTCACACTAGTTCTCTCGCCACCAATGTGTCACACTAGTACTGCCACCGATGTGTCACACTAGTACTGCCACCGATGTGTCACACTAGTCCTGCCACCGATGTGTCACACTAGTCCTGCCACCGATGTGTCACACTAGTACTGCCACCAATGTGTCACACTAGTACTGCCACCGATGTGTCACACTAGTCCTGCCACCGATGTGTCACACTAGTACTGCCACCAATGTGTCACACTAGTACTGCCACAAATGTGTCACACTAGTACTGCCACCGATGTGTCACACTAGTCCTGCCACCGATGTGTCACACTAGTACTGCCACCAATGTGTCACACTAGTCCTGCCACCAATGTGTCACACTAGTACTGCCACCAATGTGTCACACTAGTACTGCCACCAATGTGTCACACTAGTACTGCCACCGATGTGTCACACTAGTCCTGCCACCAATGTGTCACACTAGTCCTGCCACCAATGTGTCACACTAGTACTGCCACCAATGTGTCACACTAGTCCTGCCACCAATGTGTCACACTAGTCCTGCCACCAATGTGTCACACTAGTACTGCCACCGATGTGTCACACTAGTACTGTCACCACTTTTCCTTGAATAGCTACCCACAAACCGATTATACAATCAATTATAGATCAGTTGGGCTAAACATGTGAATGAATGAACTTTCTTTCAACAACAACAGACACACTAAAGTAGCTAACTATTAAATTATAGATGTATACAATTATAGAAAAAGGGCAAGGAGAAGAGTAACACTTATAATTATTTACCCTGTTACACATAATAGTACTGCCACCGATGTTCACACTAGCACTGCCACCGATGTTCACACTAGTACTGCCACCGATGTTCACACTAGTACTGTGACCAATGTGCCACACTAGTACTGTCACCGATGTTCACACTAGTACTGCCACCGAAATGTCACACTAGTACTGCCACCAATGTTCACACTAGTACTGCCACCGATGTTCACACTAGTACTGTGACCGATGTGCCACACTAGTACTGTCACCGATGTTCACACTAGTACTGCCACCAATGTTCACACTAGTACTGCCACCGATGTTCACACTAGTACTGCGACCGATGTGCCACACTAGTACTGTCACCGATGTTCACACTAGTACTGCCTCCGAAATGTCACACAAGTACTGCCACCAATGTTCACACTAGTACTGCCACCAATGTTCACACTAGTACTGTCACCGATGTTCACACTAGTACTGTCACCGATGTGTCACACTAGTACTGCCACCAATGTTCACACTAGTACTGCCACCGATGTGTCACACTAGTACTGCCACCGATGTGTCACACTAGTACTGTCACCGATGTGTCACACTAGTACTGCCACCAATGTTCACACTAGTACTGTCACCGATGTGTCACACTAGTACTGCCACCAATGTTCACACTAGTACTGTCACCGATGTGTCACACTAATACTGTCACCGATGTGTCACACTAGTACTGCCACCGATGTGTCACACTAGTACTGCCACCGATGTTCACACTAGCACTGCCACCGATGTTCACACTAGTACTGCCACCGATGTTCACACTAGTACTGCCACCGATGTTCACACTAGTACTGTCACCACTTTTCCTTGAATAGCTACCCACAAACCGATTATACAATCAATTATAGATCAGTTGGGCTAAACATGTGAATGAATGACACTTTCTTTCAACAACAACAGACACACTAAAGTAGCTAACTATTAAATTATAGATGTATACAATTATAGAAAAAGGGCAAGGAGAAGAGTAACACTTATAATTATTTACCCTGTTACACATAATAGTACTGCCACCGATGTTCACACTAGCACTGCCACTGATGTTCACACTAGTACTGCCACCGATGTTCACACTAGTACTGTGACCAATGTGCCACACTAGTACTGTCACCGATGTTCACACTAGTACTGCCACCGAAATGTCACACTAGTACTGCCACCAATGTTCACACTAGTACTGCCACCGATGTTCACACTAGTACTGTGACCGATGTGCCACACTAGTACTGTCACCGATGTTCACACTAGTACTGCCACCAATGTTCACACTAGTACTGCCACCGATGTTCACACTAGTACTGCCACCGATGTGTCACACTAGTACTGCCACCGATGTTCACACTAGTACTGCCACCGATGTTCACACTAGTACTGTGACCGATGTTCACACTAGTACTGTGACCGATGTGCCACACTAGTACTGTCACCGATGTTCACACTAGTACTGCCACCGAAATGTCACACTAGTACTGCCACCAATGTTCACACTAGTACTGTCACCGATGTTCACACTAGTACTGTCACCGATGTGTCACACAAGTACTGCCACCAATGTTCACACTAGTACTGCCACCGATGTGTCACACTAGTACTGCCACCGATGTTCACACTAGTACTGTCACCGATGTGTCACACTAGTACTGCCACCGATGTTCACACTAGTACTATCACCGATGTGTCACACTAGTACTGCCACCAATGTTCACACTAGTACTGTCACCGATGTGTCACACTAATACTGTCACCGATGTGTCACACTAGTACTGCCACCGATGTTCACACTAATACTGTCACCGATGTTCACACTAGTACTGCCACCAATGTTCACACTGGTACTGTCACCGATGTGTCACACTAGTACTGTCACCGATGTTCACACTAGTACTGCCACCGATGTTCACACTAGCACTGCCACCGATGTGTCACACTAGTACTGCCACCGTTGTTCACACTAGCACTGCCACCGATGTTCACACTAGTACTGCCACCGATGTTCACACTAGTACTGCCACCGATGTTCACACTAGAACTGTCACCACTTTTCCTTGAATAGCTACCCACAAACCGATTATACAATCAATTATAGATCAGTTGGGCTAAAAATGTGAATGAATGACACTTTCTTTCAACAACAACAGACACACTAAAGTAGCTAACTATTAAATTATAGATGTATACAATTATAGAAAAAGGGCAAGGAGAAGAGTAACACTTGTAATTATTTACCCTGTTACACATAAAAAACCTCTATAATATTGTGTAACACAGTACAAATTTATGCATGTGTTAGAACTTAGAATACATCATTATCATGTCCAAATCATGGCAGGCCATTCGTAAAAAAGAAGTTATTAAAGTAATAATATAACCCTAACACCAGTCTTTTTCACAAAAATACATTCTATGATGATTATGAAAATGAAACGGTTCCAAGATTACTTACTTGATTAGCTTGAGAGTGTCGCTGTACATACAGAAGATGCGGCCGGGGTCACTCGTGTGTTCCCGCTCCATGGCAAAGCACCACTGGATGAAGTAAATGCCAGCCTCGGTGTACGTCAGGAACTTGGCCAGTGGCTCACTCTGCAACATCACATAACATTGTCTGACCAATCATTGCCACTGTTACTGTGTGTGTGACATTGCCTGACCAATCACTGCCATTGTTACAATCTGACCAATCACTGCCACTATTATAATGTGTGTGTGACATTGCCTGACCAATCACTGCCATTGTTACAATCTAACCAATCACTGTCATTGTTGCAGTTTGTGTGACACTGCCTAACCAATCACTGCCATTGTTACAGATTGTGTGACCTCTGCGGATATACACTTACAATTATCCAAATTTATTACTACACAGATAAATCTAATTGTTTTCCTTGGTGAATTCTGGACAAAGAAGCTTCGTTATCCACTGTCTTTTCCATACACTAACCAAAATACCCGACATGAAGCCACAAGACCTGCATACATATTCCTGCCGAGGCTTCAATGAGGGGACACTAAGACCATGTGGGCATACTCACTGTGTTGTCTGCTTGGTGCTTCAGTTTCTTGGCGAAGTCCAGGTAGTAGACAGCCGATCGCAGTCTGCAGACACAACACATTCCAGCTACAAGTGGCTCACACCGTTTCTACAGTTCTACCAATTACTTCATGTACAATCGAACCTCATATTATGGTCACCTCTGTAATACAGCCATCTCACAATTAAAGTCACCGTAGGACAGTCGCAGATTTGTAACAGTAAGGTATAGGACATTAGTCTCGCTAATACAGTCACCTCACTATTCAGGTCACTTCTATTTAGTCTCAAGGTGTCCTTGGTAGTGCGGTTTCACACTACTGATATATCTTGATACGCAGCTTGTGATGTAATATATATATATTGACATAATGCCAGAATATTTATAACTGACATTCCACTTCGCTTTGGATGAAAGGACGAAACTGTTTGTACAAAAAAAAATTATTTTCAATTTTACACATTTTCTTACATGCTAACTTGTATTCTTTATTTCTCATATCACTATGGGAACAAGTGAAACTCTTCAAAATACACCACAATGTACCCTGAATGTAAGTCACACATATTACCCGCATTTTCACATGTAATGTTGAACAACTGCAAATCAAGCAAATGTAACATACTTGTCTTCAGCGGGATCCACACGGTGGCAGCACTTATGTCTGGGGGACATGCGTGTACTGACGTCGCGAGTGTGGAGTGTTGGTCGATGGTGCGAGCTGCCGTTACTGTAGGGAGAGTAGCTCCCCCTGGAGTGTCGATCGGAGTACGAGTCGATCTGACCAGCGGCCATTGCGCCCCAATCGCTGCCAACTTTCTGGTATTGGTTGCCATGGCAATTGGTGGTGCGATATCTCGCTGGACTGTCACACTGGGTCTCTGACACATCACTCGGGGCATCCCAGTCTGTGCGCATCTGTCGAACAAATACAACACAGCATATCTTAGTTACTGATGCTGTTGCGATTCAACTGAACACTTGGTACTTAAAAGGAGCCAGTCAGTTCCTCTAGAAGTCTGCTGTGTTGAACCTGGGGAAAATGGTACATCATTGAACATCAAAGGGTATAGCAGTTACCTCAGCCCGACTCGGCAGTATTGCCAATAAAGCTTGTTTTGAAACCGATGTTTTGTTTCCTATTTGAACATATGCACCCGTGGTCGTGCCTTATAATCATGACCATTGTTACGGACTTACTAAACACAATTTGGCGGGCAGTTTACCTTCAACAAAGTTAGTATAGTCTTAAAACATTATATTAATTAATGAATGAAAAAATAGGAACATGCTACATACGTTATTTTAAGTATATATATAATTATGTTCAATATTTTGACTGCAAAATGTTCAAATTGTAAATAAAACATTCAGATTTAAAACACTCTCTATTGGCAATGTTCCAATATTATGCATGTGATCTAGGGACACTGAATTTCCGCGATTGCGGAAAACGGACGGAATTCGGGTTTTGAAACGGAATTGACTTTTTGGAACGGATATTCTGTGATCGTGGAAAAAGGATGGAATTCCGTGTAGTCTACATTTTTTAACGGAATTTGCGTTTTTGAACGGAAACTCTGTAAATGCTGCAAGAGTAGAATCACCAACACTGTAAAAGATAATGACTTTATTTGCGATATTTAAAAATCAAACATGATTACTGTGCAACAGTATTCGTTTATTTTGGTGGATTTATAATGCAGGATTTTTTTTAATGCGAAAGGCAAATCGTTACAATGTCATGGTGCCTGTGCTACCTCGTGTTGACCGACGTAAACAGGGATGCGGGCAGAAGGCACTAACGTAAAGCGTTTCGTGATAGTTGTCTGGCTGTCCACTAAGCGCATTGGAGACATGTTGCTAATTAAATGTAGTTGTTACATCATTAGAACATGCATAAGTGTACAGATTCGGTTTCGAACATAAAACTCGAAGGACTAACAACAGCCTATATTACGCTCAAAGTGATATAGCCCACATTTCATAGTTCTAACAAATTCCATTGGATGGTGTCATATATAGCGCTAGCTAAATTTGTTGAAAAAATGATTAGTGAAACAGCATCAGTGATCTGAACATTCATAATTGTTAATATGATTGCTTGTATAATTTACATTTGTTAACTTATATATTAAGTATTGCTCATTAGAAATAACCTGTCATTCATATGTTTAATAAGAGATTTAACAAGATTGCTGTCCAGAGCTACAAGCTCCAGACGGCATGCGGACAAGGAAGCCTTTGGCTTATCGAGAGTCCACAAATTTTCCAACTACGTATAGCCCGCCCTCCCCAGATAGCTGTCAATTTTTATTTTTTAACATATTCACACTGCTAGCATTAACACAATCATCAGATAATTTGTTTTTTCTATTTGGTCTCCTCATAGTTTCCAAGTCTGTAATGTTGTCAACACGCATTCTATTAGGCGTCTTTCATAATTAACATCTTTCAGTTCTGGAATCAGCTTAGTTGCTCTTCGTTGCACTCTTTCTAGTTATGTTACTGTGTGACAGGAATTATTCTATTATCTAAACTGATTATGTACGGTTGTTACTGTGTTGCAAATATTGCACAAACAAATGTCGTTACAAAAGTTAGCCACACAGTAAAACAGTATTATTAATTTTAGATGCAGAGGTCATAACATTGTCATATTTTAGATATTTCACAGATTGCATTATTTTTCAAAGTTAATTTTGAAATAAATTATTTCTTTTTTAAACAGAAATGGGCTTCTTTAGCCAGTATGCAGTATGTAAAATGTGTAATTTGTGGAAAATACATCATTTGAAAAGGAATTTTCCTTTTTCTGAAACGGAAAATATATCGTTTGAAATGGAATTTTCCTTTCTCTGAAACGGAATTGAAATGCAATTTGCCTTTTTTTATACAGAAAATCAGTGTCCCTATTGATCTCTGTCACGCTTAGCCTTGCCCGTATATTATGTGCATTAGGTTACTAGTGCGGCATGACATCTGCTAAATCAATCTTTCCCACATGCAGCTCTCGCTTACGCAACTTTGTTTATATGTTTTTGTCACAAAACACAATTGCGGGCAGAATTTACAAAAAAATACACGATGGAATGCCCGAATGTTCCAAGTGTCTGGCATCCATTTTTGATGGCTTGCGGACCTTGTTGCTATGCAACAGGACAGGACAATTCAAAATTTCTAGATGAAATGGTCGATGGAATAACCCTACATGTCTGCGGCATAGTTTGCCATAAAGTCCTCACCTTGTGATGATCACGATCCCAATCGCGACCGTCGCGGTGTGCGCTCCGGTCACGCTCAAGCGACCGTGATCCATAGCGTGAGTCGACCGCGTCCACTGCTGCCTGACTGTGCTGACTAGAAATACTGCTGCTGGTGCTGCCTCCTGGAGGCCTGTCTGACCGCCGCGGGTGCTTTCTGTCCCATGCATGGTCGTCTTTATGGCTCGTACTCCTGCAATCATCACATTTGTTCTGTGTGAGTTTGGAGCAACAAACCACTCGGTTACAGTAGCGCCATATGGAGATAATGGGGTCTAAGGTTACAGTAGCGCCATATGGAGATAATGGGGTCTAAGGTTAAACCATTGTTAAACGGAATCCATTAGCAAATTTAAGGTGCTTTTTTAAATGCAAAAAGCTGCCGGTGTATCACAGAGGACAATATTCTGTGACACACCAGCAAAAGTGTCTCAGTGGCACATCCTCATCCAAGCATTGAGTTCTCAGTATACAAGGTCACTGTTAAGGATCGGTATTGATAAGAATGTTAGTGAAATTACCCTCTGATCATCGCTTAATTCTCTAAGGTAAGATAAAGGCCTTCTAGAACAACAAAAACATCAACACAAGCAAATAACCGTAAATAAGTATTGTTGTGTTTCCTAAAATACCCAGTACATTGACAATTATTAGTAGAAAAATGGCCAATGGTTCAAGGATGTGAATAAACATAAAGAAGTGACTGAACTATGAAACATTACAAAAAAGGCATCTCGTCACATCAATCAATTTAGCTAAAATGTTACAACTCCCTCCTCCAAGTACTCACTCTTGGTCCGTGACGTCATCAGAGATGCGTTGAGGTGACATGTTGGAGTCAGTGGTGCGTGACCGCTTGCTGCAGTCCTGCTGGGAGTCTGTATCACTGCTCACTTCCGGCTTACGTTTCGGGATCTTCATCTTTGGCAGGGGGCGGGGGGCATCGCCATTGGAGAACTGCGCGAGAATGTCAATTGGCATCGGTCGTTTCTTTTTTTCAACAGCGCCGGGATTCTTCCCGGACTTACCGTCTATGCAGTCAGTCGCGACACCAGTCCTCTCAGTGCACCCATTAGCGGCGTGCTTGTCATTCACGAGTTCACTTTCATCCTTTAGCATGGACGTATTGTCCAACTTTTCATGCTTCACTGGCATGGTTTTCGTTATGCCATTATGCGTATCATTTTGTCTTATATCACCGAACTTCGAGTTCGACTGGAGCGACTGTGAACTGTCCCTGGCGGTAGGTGGAGAAGTCATTTCATATTTCACAACTACGTCGCTCTTGCGATCGGCACTTTCCGGCGATGCAGTTTTGAATATCGAACGCTTTAAACGGACCATTATAGATGGCCTGCCATCGACATAATTGAGGCCGCAGGAGGCACTTTTGTCTGTCGCATCATTAACAGCTACAGTGTCCGCATGTTTCGAGTCAGCAGGAATTGGAGATAGGAGGGGTTGGGCGAACACATCTTTAAGGTCGAGAGAGAAGACAGACTTTGGTGAACTCTTCGGTTCGGCCTTTGGTGCAACTTTTCCAGACACCTGGCTGCGACATACAGCAGTCCTGTCCTGTCTGTCTTTTTCCGGGGACGAAATCCCGACGACATCGACAAACGACGTTTCATCGTTGTCCGAGCTGTCAGAACTGGATGACACAAACTCCTTCGATCGAGGACTCTTACCCGCAGCCCGTTTACCAGTTTGTCGGGGTTTTGCCCCGGACGGCGGTTTCTTATCAGCAGTCCGACGTCTCGTTGGTGCCGTAGAGTGGGATTTGTTAGGTGCAGGAGATAGTGACACGTCCCGTTTTGTGTCACCTGAACGCTTCTTATTGGCATCCTTCTTCGACTTGGCAGTTCGTCTTGGTGTGTTGAACAGATCACACTTGACGCTGGAGCCACGTTTCTTCTCCTTTGGTGTCAGTTCGCCGTTGCGTTTTGGTGTGCTGGTGCTGTTGCCGCTTAGTAACGACGTCGTCAGCGGCGACTTCTTGATTACACTGGCGCCCTCCACAGTGCACTCGCTGCGCTGGATGGTGTCGAGGGGCGACAGTGACGACTTCCGGAGGAAGTCAGAGTTGTTGATGATGTTGTGGCAGAGTTCGTCGAGGTGGTGTGCATCAGGCTCTGACAGGTTGGGCAGTGGAGTTGATGCCGTCTCAGCAGCTGTGGCAGAGATGATACCACTGACCTTCTCCTTCGGGATGAAGTTCTCCAGGTTCCATTTTGACTGCTGCTGCAAGAAGACCAATAACAAAATTAGATCAGCAGATGGCAGGGATAAGATCTTAAGTTCTTATATAGCGCAGTATCCAATCTTCAGAACTGCTCAAAGCATTTTAAACTTTACTACCTTGCAAATCTGTTTAATCGAACACCATCTCAACTTCTCTGGGACGCTTTCAGCCACACTGCAATTAATGCGCGAAGACTGTTCATACACAAATATCAACCACTGTCTATCGCCAGGTATTTATTCATAAAGTTGCATGAACTGAAGCAGTTTAGAGTGACTGAACCTGCTCAAGGTTCGACATGGCAACACAGGATTCGAACCCAGTTTCTCTTGATTGAGAGTGCGATGCTCTAGTCACAGTGCTACTATGCTCCATTGATGAGATCACAATAAGTCATGGCTAGAATGTTCAACAAGTAAGCTCAAATTTTGGTGGTCAGCAGGATCTTTAATTCTGTCATGTTCATGGTCCAGTCAAAAGCTGGTGGTCCATGTTTTAACATTAACAACTGTCAGATTTAGCATAAAGATAATATCTTACAGGAGAATTTAATAAGGTTTTGTTAAAACGGCATAAAACATTAGGATGCACTAGTTGTGCTCACATCAGTAAACGACTTAATATTTGGTGAATAACTGTCATGTGGGCCGGCATTTCTTTGGAGTTGCCAGGTATGTCAGTTGATGGGCTTGGGCCTCTGAACCAGCTGTAATTTTGACCACTGATAAGAATGCTCTTCTGCATTATACCTGCTGATGAAATAACAACGTTTCCCTTATAGCTACGAGATTATCGAATAACAGCTGTATTCCAACATCTCCACAACCGCATAAAAGGTCTTTATCAAATATGTTACCTGTGTGAAGTAAAGGCAACATTATAAAGTTTGTCTCAAACTATAAATCACAGCTACAATGAAACTTTCATGTTTGCTGTTCAAGCGAGCAATACAAGAGAAATCGTGTGAGCTACATTAATAATAAGACAATTTCTATTGTGCCTAAATCCTTGGAAACCAAGCTGAGAGATGCACCAACACAAAAGGATTGGTCAATCTCAAAATCGATAAGTATTCAAGTTGTCAACAGATGGAAGGATACGCCAGGGAGCTATATGGAGGATAAACAAGGCTGTAAAAGTAACATTTTAAAATTTCGGCAAGATTGCGTAATATTTTTTTTAGATCTAACACTAAGAGGGATCATATTCCAAAGAGTTGGTGCAGCAACAGAAAAAGCCTTAGTTCAAATGCTAGTTTTGACTGTAGGAATAAGAAGTAAGACTGTGCCTACCATACTGCTGTTTCCTCCCAGCTGGGGAACTGTGGGTTCCTCCTCCTTCCCAACCTTCCGTTCTTCTTCCACCTTCCCCTCCTCTCTCCCCTCCTCCTCGCTATTCGATGAACTTGACGCGTCATCGTCATCGCTGCTCTCCGACTCGCTCGTTTCGCTTGACATCTTGTTACTCGTGGATCGCCGTATCGCCCTGTCAACACAGGTCACATGACTAGAACCAACGACCACTAACGGTTCATTTCCAACTCGAGGAGCACGGCACCAACCCAGGAAATGTCAACGACAATTTCTTGAATTTATTACACCAGTCGATTACTACGGTGGAACTTATTTTATGATCTCAATAATACAGCCACCTCGCAATTAAGTTCACCCTAGGACACTACAAAATTATTTCCACAGAGTAAAGTAGTCCCACTTACATGATCACCTTGCTAATCAGATCATTTTTGCCCAGTCCCAAGGATGACGTTAGCGGAGAGGTTCCGCTGTACATGAAATAATTACAACACTTACAATGATTACTACTTACAATTCCTGAGCATCTGGCATTGTTGTGATCACGCCAGCCTTCAAACTGATGCATCGTGCTTAAATGTCATTGTAATTACAACAATACAAAAAACATACAAGAATTGAATAAAATTAAAGACTTTTATAATAGAATGCATGTGGGATTACTGGTAGAGCTTTAGAAAACAAAAGTATGTAGCCTGCAGTTCTGACTAGACTGTAATCATTACCCAACCTGAGTTGAATGCCAGAGTACCAGTAGTAATGACTTGTGGGGTGACTGGGTGCTGGGTGTGACACGGATAAACACTGTCAATGTCTCCTCTGCAGTGGCACACCCTCCCTGCTTAGTGAGACACCCTCACTGCTCAGTGGGATACTCTCGCTGCTTAGTGAAACACCCTCACTGCTCAGTAGGACACCCTCCCTGCTTAGTGAGACACCCTCACTGCTCAGTGGGACACCCAGACTGCTCAGTGAAACATCCTTACTGCTCAGTGGCACATCCTCGCTACTCTGTGAGACACTTTAACTGCTCAGTGGGACACCCTCGCTGCTTAGTGAGACACTCACTGCTCAGTGGACACCCTCGCTGCTTAGTGAGACACCCTCACTGCTCAAAATAAAAACTGCATTACCTAAACATGTTTTGTTAAGCGTGTAAGGAAGGAGCTTCTTCTTCTGAAATAAATGTTTTTGATTTCATGAAAATCGGACAACTACTGACAAAGTTATTAAGTTGGAAAGGTTACTGCCCCAGGGGCTTTCGTTGGAACGGTGAGCTTGAAAAATAACAGAGAAAGAATAGGATGACAGTGTTTCGAGGGTGGACCCTATTTTATAATTGTTGTCATTGTTTTCACAACATAAATCATTAGTTGAGGTCATTACTTAACATTTTGCGTATGTAGGTATTTTCACACGAGGAATTAATCTTTTGTATTTTCGTTGACCTAATTTGCATATTTCATGACCTAATTAGTATAATATGGCCGACATATTGGCTCATAGACTGTAACAAGATGCAATTAATTGTTTAGAGTATTTTTACAGGGTATTAGAAAGTTTAACATATCTTGCTTCTTTATAGCTCATTTCAATGCAAAATTGTTGGCAAAATTGGTGCATCATTAGCATAATGATTACAAAATGGTGGCCACATTGAATGAGGATTCCTAATGTTTTTATGAAGAAATTTTTATTCTGAGCATGTAATTACCTCTGTAATGACGTTTATAATAGTACAGCATAAACTGCTCCATTGCTATCAATTAATTACCACAATTTGAATAATTAGTGGCATAATTTGCATACAATGGCGGACATATTAAATGTAGAATCGCAATTTTTGAATATGTTCTGTGAATAAAGATTGCCTATATGACAGCTAGGCGCCAAATCCGCCTAGCGGACAACCAACGCAACGCGGTTGTCCACCTGGCGGATATCCAGTGACATGCTGATGTAACCAGGCAGATGTTACTATTTTTAGCACAGCGTCACCGTCTGCAGTGGCGTTCTTGAAAACCGTGCAACTAGGTCACACAAAATGAGATTTCCACACTTCTAAACCTTTTAAAAATCTCACATAACATATATCATATGAACAGTGTGAAACTGACATGTAGGTGTGTATATACACGAACTTGAATTTTAGGCGACAACATTACAAAAAATTCATGTTTATATGATAATTCGTCATAACTTTCGTTTGGTTTATTGGAGAAACTGTGTGCAACATCTGCAATGAAGATGAACACGTCTTCTAATTGGTCGAACAGATCTCATGAAGATCCAAATAGGTCTACATGTGCGGGTTTTCAATATGCCGCGACCTGTTTTTGCGAAAACCGTACCTTTGCGGAGAGTTGTTGGCATGACATTTTTGGCGTGCATCATCGAATCAAATAAAGGAATACTTTTAAAAACATTACACCATTGTAAAGAACATTATCTTGTCATTCCAATGATATAAAATATGTATTATTTAATGCGGATTGAATGATGTAAGGACTGCATGAGTGGTGGCCTGTCGTAGTTTAGCGTCAGAACTGGCCAGATCCAACAGCCTCGGCGGCCGTTGTGGTAATATTACTCAAAGGGACACCCTCACTGCTCAGTGAGACACCCTCGCTGCTTTGTGAAACACCCTTGCTACTCAGTGGGACACCGTCACTTCTCAGTGAGACACTCTCGCTGTTTTGTTAAACACCCTCGCTGCTCAGTGGGACACCCTCACTGCTCAGTGAGACATCCTCACTGCTTTGTTAAACACCCTCACAGCTCAGTGGAACATCCTCACTGCTCAATGAGACACCCTCGCTGCTTTGTGAAACACCCTTGCTGCTCAGTGGGACACCCTCACTGCTCAATGAGACACCCTCGCTGCTTTGTGAAACACCCTTGCTGCTCAGTGGGACACCCTCGCTGTTTTGTTAAACACCCTCGCCGCTCAGTGGGACACCCTCACTGCTTTGTTAAACACCCTCACTGCTCAATGAGACACCCTCGCTGCTTTGTGAAGCACCCTCGCTGCTCAGTGGGACACTTTTGCTGCTCAGTGAGACACCCTTATTGCTCAGTGAAATACCCTCATTGCTCAGTGAAATACCCTCATTTCTCAGTGGGACACCCTCATTTAACCTTACAGACTCCTTATACAGCCCATGGTGGGAGCCATTTGCATAAGGTGCATCCCTGGGAACTGACTAGGTGTGGGTTTATTGCCTGTACATCACCTGCGAGGGAATGATGCCTTACCTGTCTGGGATGGCTTTCCCGGCCACTACCTTCCCACTCGGAGCACCTGTGGTCGGTTCCTGTCGGAAAAATCACCAGTGCTGTTAGCCACTCTCAACACAACCACACAACACGACACGATACGACACAACACAACCACATGACAAGACACGACACAACCACACAACAGAAATAAAAGGTTAGAGGGATGCAGTGTGTTTGTCTACCCGAAATTAGTGGGCAGAGTAATTTCTAACTGGAAGTCGGCTATGTTGACCGGGGAAAATGAGCATCATTGAACATCAAAGGGTACAACAGTTAACTCAGCCCGACTCAGCCATATTGTCAATAAAGCCTGTTTTGAAACTTGATGTTTTGTTTAATATTTGAACATGCACCCGTGGTCATGCCTTTAAATTGCGATCATTGTTACGGGTTTACTAAACACAATTTGGCGAGCAGTATACCTTCGACATAGTTAGTATAATCTTTAGAACACATTATATTAATAAATGAAAAACTAGGAACAGACCACGTTCTTTAAAACATATAGCTTTGTCTAAGGCTGACACGGCAAAATAAACCTTACTCACTCAGATGACTATGAAGATTACTGAAGTTGCAGCATGACTGATGCTGAAGAATTTTATTATACATAGCAGTATCTAAGGAGGGTGCCAACATGGCAACATAACTAAATATATTAGTAAGACAGTTAATACTGATCCTTGACAAAATTATACAGTGAAAAAACAAAATAGTTTTTTGAGAGGTAAATATACCCAAAAACTTAATACTGATGTTTGTTGGAACATACGCAGTTCATATACAAACCAAAATACTGTTAACTACAACTGACTTACAAACATTTTAGTGGTACTCACTACAGACGTCAGTTTTAGCTTTTTGAGCTGACTGGGGACACCCCCAGTGGGTTACATCAGAAGTGGGTCAACCCCTTCCAACAAACACCTGCTACAACTTACAATCTACCCCTAGTAAGACAGAAGCCCCCCTGGATGGTCCCCAGTACTGATATTGTGACTTACTACTTTCTCTAGTGCCAATGTCACTGGGATTCATATGATCTAGTCTATGGATTTCTATCTGTATTCATATACTTGTAAGAAGTTTCTAAGCATGGTAATTATGCTGACCGCTAATGTATTCACTGTGTTAATTAAAGATGCCCCTGGTTTCAGACCGCTACTGCGCTCCACAAGAGCGCAGTAGCGCGGAAGTAAGAGCTTCGGACACTCGACTGAGAGAACCCGGGTTTTAATCCTATGCGGGGGTGTCGAACTTTGGGAAAGTTTGTTTACTTTACATGGCTTCAGTTCCCTCAGCCGTATGAGTACCTGGCTATAGACAGTGGTGGAAATTTGTGTATGAATAGTCTTTACACATTGATTGCAGCATGGCTGAATGCTTCCGGGAGAAGTTGATATAGTGTTCAAATGAACAGGTCTGCCAGGGTGTAAAGTGCTTTGAGCAGTCCTGAGGACTGGTTACTGTGCTATATACCTTTACTTACCTCAGACAGACTGGCTGCAAAAATAGACAATCGACCTGCATTATCTATTCTTATAACACCTGCACGGTATAAATAGATGGTGTATGACCATCAAGACTCAATAGAGAATGATAAATACGCTGATGGGAGTGGGCTGTTGCTTGTGGTGCTTTCTAATTATCACAGCTCTGCACACTTGGATATCATCACGGATATAAGCTTACATACAAATGCTACCATCTGCATACTTTAAGCTGGACATGGTTTACAACAGGGTATAATGTTTATGCATAGGTGTTTTGACCAATACAAGTTATAACATCATTAATGATCACCTATGCACTGGTGTAAACAACAGCACAAATGAAACCTGTCAAACTGGCTCGCGAAATTCAGCATTTCTGCAAGAATTTGCAACAAAAACAACCGGAAGCTGTAGATTACCACAGTGGGTTCCATTTCACCATACAAGATGTGTTAAGTGAGCTACATACCTGTTCATCGTCACTGTCGGAGTCACTACTTAGGACGAGATCTTTTTCCAAGTTTCTGAAACAACCAAGTAAGTGGCATTAATCGACAAGAACTACTATGGTGCCTGAGAAACAACGAACAAGTGAATGAGTGGTGAGGTAGGGGAGACCAGTGAGTGGCATCCAACTGGCATCACTGCTGACGTAGGGCAACAACTGCCTATTTACCCAGACATCAACCCGTACCCTGCTGACCCCTCTCATTGCCTCTGTGGTGCCACAGCTTATCAGTTGGCCATCCCTCACAACTCTACCAGTGGGTTTACGCAACATACGCAACACGCTGCATCTAGAGTGTATGCCAGATATTTATGTCTCACTAAAACTAGGTCAGTGTAAGAACAAACTAATACCTCACTCAAATGGCGATTGGCACTAGTACCACCTGTGCATTACACATGTACACGGGATTCCTGAAAACTATTCCAAGATACCCTGACTATTCTACTTTGCACCGATATCTGTCAGCACATACTAACTTCCAGTGGAACGGTCTCCACAGTAGAAACTTGAGATGAACGCACTGCCAAGATCTGGTTCAGAATTCTTGTTCTTAACAATCCACGCATTTCACAGACAGCATTGATCTTGGCTTCGCAATATCAGCTGACACGGTCCCACCAGCATTTGTCGTTTTCGTCAATCTAGTGGCTCACAAAAAATGCTACTGCAAGAGAATACACTGACCTTCAAGGTTACTAGTGTATACTGGTGGCTGGACGAATGTGTAGCCGGCAGGACTTCAGTACAGATCGATCACTCTTGAAACAGATCTGACCATACCATGCATGTCCATCAATGGGTCAAAGCATTCAATAACCTATTAATCAATGATGTGTCTTTCACAGAGCAATGGGTGTGTTTACATTCACTGATCACTCAGGCAAGACAGCATAGACCATATTGATTATCTAGTTCTCATCTCATCATCTTCTTGTTCCCATTGTTGAAACTATCATTAAAAGAATGGCCTTCACGGATGTCAGTCTAATGCTTTAGAGTGTTAGTTCAAGTATCTCTTTGGAGTGTTGGTTCAGCACGTAATATATAATATAATAATAGTTTTGTCATCACCTGACCATTTTTAACCAACTTTAAAATTGTGTATCGATTTCAAGACAGCCTAATTATTTGGTCCTATGTGGGTCTGGGTTTCAATTCAACAGAATCTTCATATCATATATCATATACTTTGTCCCCATATTTCTCTATTCCATTTTCATTAAGCATACTGACACATCTAGCATGTAGGCAATAGAGATAAGTAGAATCACATAGCCTGGACACTCTGGCATGGGACACTACTGTAAACAAAAAAGAAAACCCATAAGTGAAACGGCCCAGTAATCTGAGACAACCAAGAGATAGCCCGAAAGTAGGACTAGGCAGTGTCTAGACTTACTAAAATACAGCAGCTGCAGAAGTGCAGGACGTTTACCTCGCTGACAGTGTTTATTCCACGCGTCAAGAGCTTCTTGCTGTTCCGTAGCAGCTGCGCCCGAAGGCAGTCTTCAACAACTGTCATTGGCTCACTAACATGCAGCTTTGTGTAATAAAAATACCTCAGTTCTCTTAATGTTTTAATCTCAACGTACAAATAAATTTAATCAACAGTGTTACAATTCCTGTTTTGTGATCTTAACTGATAGCTAGTCAGAAATGGGAAGTAAAAATGCAGCTCAAAATTTAAAAAGACACATTCTAAATGGAGTTTTTATTTAACTGTTACAGTTTAATTAATAGTTCATGGATAAGCAATCAAACCATAACTGCACAGTCACTGACCAGGAATAAGATAGTTAACATGGATCTATAGACTGATATGCTGATTTGGAGGCACTTTAAGCATATCAGTTGACTCTCAGGTGCTCATGTTCAATCGCCTCTTTCTGTTTCTTCGCTTCCTTGAGCCATTAAATCAAAGATCTACCAACTGGTGGTGAATAAAAAAATAACACAAAAGTAGCGATTGACTTTTTTTCAGTGGATGAATTGATTGGTAAACTATTCTCCTGGGGGTGCTATAGTATTTGGTAAATTTCCATGGAAATGATAATCTGCTGCATGCAGACAGTGCAGTGTTGTAATTGGTGGCAGAAGAAATGACATGGTCAGCAGGTACGAGTTTCAGATCGAAACAATTTCATCCATCCGTCGCAATTTTCAGACCGAGATACTGTAATGGCTGTCCTTTGTTTCTTACTCCGTGGGTGGTGTAAGCAAGTTGTCAGTAATAATGGTGCAAGACTCCACGGAGAGCGACTGACCGGTGCTATATAACCGTACATGTGTGCACACAGGTGTTCATTAATAATTCAGCACCGGCACAGTGTATTAGGTGCACTGGCAGTGCCGTGTCACCTCACGGTCATAACTCAGCCACAAACACATGTCCAGTTCACAATACACGCATATAAATGTACAAGCACACACCCATGTGACATGGTGCTCCTCCACCCATTGACGACTCAAAGATGACCCCAAAACATGGGGCATAAATATAAATGGCTAAGAGGTGAGAACAGCACAAAGACAATAAGAAACCTGGGCAACACCCAAAACATAATGACTGAGTTAAAGCAGCCTCATTGAAGGGGTGGTCTGATTACAGAGGCTCTGCCGATCTTGGGAAAAAACAGATTATCAAACTGCATGGTAGCGTAGGTACGACAATGACTAGTTAGATATAAAAATTTGATTTTATTGGCAACATTTTAAACTATATCCTCATTCAAGCTTGACATTACAAAAGGTTCTTCAGGTGTGTCAAAATGGTCTGTATCACCAGAAATTTGGCAGAATCACCCAGATTTCCGGAGCTGGTGATCCAAAGGTAACACTGCCGATATAAGGTAAGGTCTAGCTCTGTTTGTTAAGTTGAAGGTTTCAACCCATGTTTGGAGCAACTGAATATTTTGTGGTGATGTAAAGCTGTAGACTCAGACAGGTGGTAGGTATCTCCATGCAATCTCTCCAGCCATTCTGAGTCCACAACCTGTCAAATATTTGAAGTTGTAATCCATCCCATTTTCTTCTATATGTTCGTTTTTTTCCTGGTAGTTTTTCTATCGTCAAAGCTGCCAACTAGTAAGTGCCACTCTTTTGTTTCAATTGCTCTACTTTGTCAGCTTTCTTCTTCTCGTGATTGCATACAGCAGGTCCTTTGTCCATAATCCCTACTTTACCTCTCATCCAGATGTTAATCTTTTTCTGTGTCCAGTATATCTTTAGCATTCTTTGGCACAGTAACATCTCAAGTGCTTGCATACACATGCAAATCTAGACATTCCTTACCCGACAGAGAAGAGGTTTCCTATGACATCTGCACAGAAGACCCTCGCTTCATTTTACCCAAAAAAATGGATCACATGCAACATGAATTCACAGTGTGACTTTCTCAAAAAAGGGGACTGACATCAACTAAATCAATCCAAAACCATCACACGAATCAGACACCGATACAGAATCCGCCAAATGAGTCACTGTTTACCGGAACATAAATCCAACATCTTACCACAGATAGTCCCTGAACGTCACATCATCACTGCCGATAACATAATCGCCTACTGCCTGATATGACCATCTTTTTTATAAATCATCCCACATCGATGACATGACCAACATACATACATACTTACATAGCCGTTGTACAGCTACACAACATGTCCCATACGTATGACACCGCCACAGATCCTCGTTCGAGTCACCGCCACAATCGGGCCAATCACAAGACAGATGGAGCGAGTTACACAATCACTCTCATGACAGTGGTGTGTAGTAGTCACGGTGACAAAGGAATTTTTTTTTTGCGGAGTCAATGAAAGTGGCTGCAAATGGGTAGGCTTGTTGCAAGACAGCATACCGGACAGGCATTGACCCATGATAGGATGAACTCCACACAATCACTGCTTGGTGCAACCAGCCTGCATCCTGGCGCATCCTGGAGAAAACTGTTAGTTATTACTGCCAGGGTCACTGAATTATCAGGGCAATAAAAGAACACTGCTCCAGTGATTATGCATCAAGCACAAAACTGTTTTGACGGCACCAAAACACAACGGTGCATTTAAATTAAGCATGATTTCTGTCGTGACGTAAAGACCTTAGATAGTTATTAACTGTGTACAATACATCAATGTTTCTGCAATGCACTGCTGCATGCTAATATCCGATTATGTCAGCAAAATTACAAGAAACATTAGCAGCTAAACGTGTTCAAATAAATAAAACATTTCACCAACAAAATCCTTGCGTGAAACACTTATTATAATACTAACATTTAATATAATCCTAACATTTATTATAATCCTAACGGACATAGAAATTGTACATTACAAGAAAGCTATCTCTCAGTGTTTTGTACTGGCAGTCCAGAAGTTGTCAAGTTGTCATAGAAACAAGACAGCTGTGGCAAAAAAACAATAACCAAGGTTGCTACTGATGCACTCAATCATATACTAGACCAAGGAACAGCTCCACAGACACTGCCTGCAGCAGTGATACGTCTGTTTTAAACCGAGGCTCACCGCTGCTCAGTATTTTTATGTTTTATGTTAAAGGTACACCACCCGCAAAATTGCAGTTAATAACCCCAAAACAGTGTTAGCAATTTGACTGTTGCAGCACCTGCAAAATGTTCAAATTGTTTAAAAAATATTAAATTTGTAAATAACTGCTTTTGGCACTTATTGACAAGATTTAACAAGAGATTTAACAAGATTGCCACCCAGAGAATTAACTCTAGGTGGCAGGTCGACAAGGAAGCCCTTTGGCTTATCGAGAGTCCGACCCTTTTATCTATGTGTATCCCGCCCGTCTGAGGTATGTGTCGAATTTATTTTTAAACATATTCACGCTACTAGCACCCACACAATCAGCAGGTAATCTGTTCCATTCATTTACAGTCCTTTGTGAAAATGAAAACTTTCTTATATCCAATCTACTCTGCTCCTTTGCTAATGCAAGTTCATGTCCTCTAGTCCTTCTATCTTTCTTAACTGAGAAAAACATATTTCTATCAATATTTTCATAACCCTTCAATATTTTAAACACTTCTATCTGATCTCCTCTCAATCTCCTGGTCTCTGGTGTTGTTAAACCGCATTTTTTTAGGCGTATTTCGTAACTATGATCCCTCAGATTTGGTATCATTTTAGTTGCACTCCTCTGCACTCTTTCTAGCATATCTATGTCCTTCCTGCGATATGGCCTCCACGCTTGAATACAATATTCTAAATGAGGCCTAACTATTGTTTTGTACAGCGGTATTATTAGCTCTTTTTCCTTATACGTTATGTTTCGCCTAATTAATCCAAGGATTTGATTTCCCTTTGAAGCTGCAATTCCGCACTGCTCTGAAACCTTCATGTCAGCACCAACGGTTAACCCTAAGTCCTTTTCTTTTACAGTAGTACTTAGTACAGTACCCCCCATTGTATATTCTACTTCTTCGTTCCCATGTCC
Source organism: Paraescarpia echinospica (assembly GCA_020002185.1). Taxonomy (NCBI): domain Eukaryota; kingdom Metazoa; phylum Annelida; class Polychaeta; order Sabellida; family Siboglinidae; genus Paraescarpia; species Paraescarpia echinospica. The sequence goes on from CM034543.1 coordinate 48,827,014, forward strand.
TGTGTGAAGGCATTTACATTTCCCTAAATTGAACAGCATTTGCCACTTTTCAGACCATTTGATCAACCTGTCAAGATCATCTTGTAAATGTTGTCTATCTCCATCACTTTTATTTTTATTGCTTTGAAGTTGGCTGGTTCCCATGCATTGGACAGCAAATTGGAACAAAGAACAGCTGATTGAGCAAACAAACAATCTCGCTTAAGATACTAACTATCAATTATAATAAACAGTTAGGGTTACAAATCACAATCTTAACTCAATCTGGAATAATCTATAACTGTCAACAAAACACAAAGCCTTTCAAATGTATCAAATTAATCCAAAACGTTATAATATTAGGTACTGTGTTTTTTCAGCCTCTGCTGCACGCATAGTAGTAGTGACCTTGGGAACTACATGGAGTACCTGCTTGACAAACTAAAAGAAACGTGACTAACGTCACAACAAATAGAACAGTTGTTTACCAACACAGGAGCTGTTATGTAGGTGGCCTAAGGGCTGGCCAGTAAGACTCTAGCAGCATCAGTTGAATGCACTAAACACATGCAGTAGCTGTGTCCCTTCAAAACACAAGGGTAGGTTTCTCACATTACCACAAAATGAAGTTTCACATAACAGGTGATGCCAGTTCCCAATAGAGGTATAAATATTACCTTGGTGACAAGACAAATAACTGTGATAACACATCTTGTCTAAAAGGTACCTTTATTTCTTGCACAAAATTTGTTGTTGTTGATCATTTAAACATACACTTTTTGTGAATATTATGCAAAATGTATAACAATTCCGTAACGAAAGTGCTATTTCAACTGTTACACTACAAAGAGCAAAACCTTCTAGTCTACTACACACCTCCATTGTTTGACCAATATACTTGCTAATTAAGTCAGCTTATTGTCTGGCTAAACAGGAAATTCACTCAGAAACCTTTTAGATGTGTCAAGGTGCATTACATCAAAACTACTGTTCCCACAACTTTCATCAATCGCACACAGTTATCTTTTAATCAAAACTATTTCCTTTTGTTACCATCATGGGAATAAAGTGCTTGCACAGCAAGTGTATAATGTCACAATGCAGTTTCTAAGGTTTTCTTTCGCAAAATCTTATATAAATCACAACTGATTTCACTGTTAGCCTCCATGGTTTTAATCCATGGTTATATTTACATCTTCACCAGAACACAATGTAGACTATTTTCTACATTAATGTTTTAGATATCAACTTTTCTATATAAAAATCTTTTGACTGTATTTACATTAGCTTGGCACAAGTACTTTGGCATGTAAACATAGCTATTTTTCTACACAGCAAAGTACAAAGATCATACGTGTATAAATATAGCAAAACAATTAAAGGAAGTAGCTTTATGAAAGGAAGAAATATGTAAACTTGTGATAAATATGTAGCTGCTTATATATATCTATATATATATATGTGGGTAAGCTCATGAGTTGGCAAACCTTTTAGCATGTTGATTTCATGTACATTGTTTACAATAATTGCTGCCAACAATGGCAAGCCTTTCACACCAAATGATACACTGTACTTGGTAGATATATTAGACATAAAAGTAGCCTTGATGTAGCAACCGTTTATTTGTAAGTGCACATGTCTCATTGCAGAAGGCTGATTTTGCAAGCCTAATTTGTGACATGGAAACAGGGTAAATTTGTTTTTAGTGCCAAGCTGTGAATGAAACAACATGCATTCTATTTGATCCTGGCATAGTTCAATGTGTGTATTACTTGGATCCAACAAAAAAATGATGGGATACCATGTGTAGCACTGATAGGGGGCTGCAAACTTGTGGTTGCACGTGTAACATGTGGTGTCCACATTGGTTACACTTTCAACCACATACTTATATCCATATTTTAGGATACCACTTGCTTTATACTTATCACGCAGAAAGGGCATCATATATATACATTATTACATCAGCAGTGAATTTAACAATACTGCATTTGGAATGTACCAAACATGTCATAGGGAGTTTAGGTATTTATCATGTCCTCAAATAGCAACCATGCATCATACCTGACAGCTGCAACACTGTGTCATCTTTCAAGATAATGTGTATCTAGTGTGCAGAGACTGGCAGATAACATCATATCATGATGTTATTGGCCTCTTTTCAAAAACAGCAAGAAATGTGCAGTGAGGGTAAGTTTGGTGTCTTCAGTTGTTCCCAGCGCAACCTTGTTACACGTGAACCATTAAAGGGGAAATGAAATGCAGCTGTTCTGTGCTACATATTTAAATATATACTCTATAAGTATACATTCATGGTAACAGAAACGTACTCATTTATAAGACAAACTGAAAAAAAGATTTTGTTCGATGCCTAAAACGTCGCTATAGAGCACTGCGTATCGCCATCTTTGTTCCAAGCGAGTGGTTTGATTTACTCCTATCTAATCAATGTTAAATTTCGTTTTTTTTCGGTTTACTTCATTAGTAGACATTTCTGTGCGAAAACAAAGAAATGGTGCCCTATTATACATGATAGGTGTTCTATAGGTCAACAAATAAGTTGTATACGCGTTTGAAATAAAAAGGTGAAATTAAATGGCAATGATTTATAACGAATGAAAACATTGTTAACGTCGCACTTCCCGAACGAAGATTTTCGCTGCCAGAAGGAGGCGGGGCTTTCAAAGCAAAGGTCAGAATATTGGATGCGCGCGCATACCGGGACTATTTTTTATTTGTTGTTGACAAAGACGTCGAAGGATTTTGGTAGCTCGACGAGTTATTAAAAGTAATTTCCGTATCACTTTGGAGAAAATGGATACGACAGATGAAGACTCTAGTTTGACTTGTCACTCGGAAATTACGGTTGGTACGGTTGACACACACAAACGGCCTGTACCATATGGGTTTCACCCAGTCACCAGTGTGCGATCCACGGTCCGATATGTCCGGCCCGGGTCAGTTGTGGGAGTCGGACAGTGACAGTTGGTCTATCGACGAAGACGTTACGCGACTTAATAATTTCGCTTGGTGTTTGTGTGGACACTGCGTGCCAATGTCGACACACATCGAGTCGCTGTGCTGTAGGGAGATAGCTGCCGTACAGCACCGTATGACAGACCTTACAGATGCCTGCATTACCGACTATGTCTATGACGACTTCAAAACGGTTTGCACCAACACCACGGGCAACAGGGCAGTGTTGGAACTTGGAAGTCGGTCTGTTGTCATTGTATGATTTGAATGCAGATTCGTTGATTCGACCAATATCTAGTAGGTAAGTACTATGTAGTTCAACAGGTATCGAATAATTATTCTAGCAATAACTATTTCAAACTTAAATAGAGCAATTATACTTGATCCCACCTCAAATGTTCAGGTTCATTCTATCTTCATAAAATACTATGTCTACGATTTTCATCAAACCATTTTTTATCATTTTTTTAATAAACATACTTTTATTCTTGACAGGACATGTGCATCCTTTTTATAGTTATTTAATTCCCTATTTAAAAATGCTTAATTTATATAAAAATGTAGACAAATTGCACACTACCATGCACTAATAGATGTATAATCAGGACATTGTGCAATGTATTATTGATACAAAAATATTTTTAAGTGGAATTTTTAATATAATAAAATATTATTATATTATGTGTGTGTTATCAAGACCACTTACAATCATAATTATTACAGCCCTTCACAAACAAATGAACCAATTCACTGAATTCATGATGTGATATTGATAAAACACACAGTTTTGCCAGTGTAATAATAATTAGAAGATAACGGTTGTTTTTATCAACTAATGCAAATAAATTAACTTTCAGAACGTATCGATTGATTCGATTAACCGCATATTGTCACTTCACGTTGTGGTCAAGGAGAGATTTGGAAAAGGCAACAGACATGTTATTCAAGCCTGCGCTGTATCCAGAAGCGAATGGGGTTTATGAAAATTTCAGCTATTGACATTGCACTATACAGGTGAGTGTACATTGAAAACAAAATCCCTGAACAAGATTAAATTGACCAAAAGGTAGAATGAATTACTCGGTGCCTTCTTATCCCATTTTTTGCAACAACAATGTGATCTGTAGTGTCTTGCATGTCCCCGTTCATAATTTGATTTGTAATACTGAAGCCAACATGAAATATATCAACAGTTTATTCATATGGAGAAACAATTCACAAATAAATAAGACTACATGGCAGACTGTGCCAATGCATTATTCAAATTCACACACCAGTTTTCAATGTTTCTTTCAGTTGATTCACTTCACACTGACATATTTTAATCTAACTGTATTACAATTTGGGTCTGTGCCAGTCCTGTGCACATATAGTACACGAATAAGTAACACGTTTATTGATGATATGGGCCATCATCATGATCAAATATTGTGACCAACAAAATTAATACATAAAAAATATTCCATTACAGTTCCAGTTTTACACATTTGTAGGTTTCAACACTAGGGGTATCTGTTAAGAAAACAAGTACTTATTATTCAAGATACAGATTCAAAACTTGTAGTACTAGTTTCAAAATCTATCAAGTGCCTCCAAATGGATTTATCTAGATTTATGGCACTATATAAGTGTTCTTATTATTAAGCAATTTTTGCAATGTTATTTTGTGATAATGTCAAATATAATACTAACAATGAAGTATGAATATATATATATATATATATATAGTCTTCTAGCTGAATCCTTTGCTGCTTCATTAGTTTGTAGTACACTTTAATAATACTGGCTAAACGTACAAATTAAAAAATATATATATATTTTGTTGTAAGATGGCACTTTTGTTTTATTAAACTTGATGGTAACAGTCCAGTTTTAATGGCAATGGCCCTTATAATTTTTGTGACACACGTCTTAGAAGCCACATTAAACGTGTACAGTGAGTCATATGAACAAATACATGTACAGTTCAGTGTGATGTTTGAGAAATGGGGGTCTGTTGAAATAAACTCACTATAAGTAACATGTTTGGACTTCGTTAAACTATTCCAGTAAATTACATATACCCAAAGTTCCCTACCTCGAATAGTACCTAATAAAACACATTGCATACCACAACTAGGATACAAGCTTTCAAGTGGATGTTCATTACATTAGGAAGCCCTATACAGTATTGAGAATCCACTTTGCCTTACACTTTCTCTATTTCTGCCAGTGATGTTCAAACAATGTTATTTAAGCATAGAAATCTATTGTCATTTGAAATTGGATGGCGTATCAATTTGGTGGCACTAAACCAAATTGATATGGATACAACTAGTTTTCCGTAAAGCGGGTTCTTTGCTTTGCCACAGCCTCCTCTTTTGCTGGTTTTTCGATGCCAGCATGCTCTGCTAGAGTTACCTCCTTACTCAATGTCGCAATTTGGAGCACACTTCGCAGCTTTGGGCCACTCGTGCATCTAGCTGCAATGCCCTCTAGAATTTCTCCTCGGAAGCTGTAGTCCTTTGACGCCATCACCTTCTTCACTTCATACCCTGCAGACTTTGAATACTGCTGCTGATACCGTAGCTTTTTGTCTGCTGTTTTCATCATTTCCCGTTGATTGGACAAATGATAAATATAAAATAAGTATAACAATAGAAATGTCTGAAGAATAACTGGCTATAGTTGTAACATGCACAAAGTAAACCAAACATCTTGCGTGTATGCTCTCTCCCTTGAAATCAAACAGCTAATGTCATTTTTTAAACGGTTCCGAATTCTGCCATCCTTTTCAATTTCAACTTCCAATGAATTCCAATTCCATAATACATTCAAATATTTATTATTGAATCATATATATATATATAATTTATATATAATGATGTTTATATATTTATTATATTATATATGGATAAGTTTATATTTCAATAAGCAATTCCGAAGCATACCATTCCAATTCCATTTATATATAATTAAACAATTCAAGTAACAGTAAACAAATGTCCTCAATTATAATTATTTTATCTGTTGTTTGCATGTTTTCTCTTGTGCAATGAGATTGTATTTTTGAAACTGTATTCCTAACATTGTTTTGCTATTGAGTACAGGAAGGGATTTTCAGTCATTTCAGTTTATTTCCTAATGCAATGCTGGATTTCTAAAGTGTGCAGCTTTGTCAAGCAACTGATACATTATTTGGTAACATCAAATGTTAACACTATTAATATCACAAACCTTACCTGTGTATTTGTGTTGTGGTCAATGGTAGCCAAGTGGAGTCGGGCTATGATGCCTAGGCGGCTGAGCTTCTTCCACTTGGGTGCATACTTGAGGAAGAGGGTGTGTAAGCTCTCCAGTTCACCAGTGTGAACACACTTCGTAACGCTCTCTATATCAAACAGTAGGCGACAATCCAGTATAACCTTCTGGACAGTGAAGGCTTCTGTACCTTCAGTGAGCCACAGTGTTGTTTTCACTTCTTGTTGTTTATACATTGCATGACTGCACTTCCGGTACAACTCTGTGCCTGCGGTCCATAAATGGGAATTCCTGATGTGATGGAGGAGCGAGATCCACATCTCCTTCATCAAGCGGGGGTCACAACCACAAGCTGATGCGCTATACCACAGGTGGTTGGCAATTCTGTCTGTCGAAGGGACAACCTCAACTTTCTTGGCAGACAACAACCTTTATTTCTTGGTAGTCCTCTAACAAAGTCTTTCTAATGCTGGGATGTCTGTCAGTGGCAAGTGTGATGATCTTCACCCCATGGTCAGTCAGGTTGTCTAAGCAGCATTTCAGGCCTTCCACTTCCATCCAGTAACTGTTCTTGACCTCTGTGACTTGAGCAGTTTCTTGAGCAATGATAAGTTGGCTGTCAGTGTCCATGGTGAAGTAAATGCCAAATGTAGCGTTGTGTCCTGGATTGTCATATCTTGCATCGCCTGATGCAAAAACACCCTGTCCGGCCAGAGCTGACATGGTGGCCTCTGAATGGCATGTCCACATGTCCTCTATCTATGGCAGTATGTATGCCCCTGCTGTATGTTGTAGCACTGGCGGGGTGACAAGGTGCATAGGTTCAGTAGGTTGACCAAATTGTACACAGTGAATGAATGTCCAGCCAGGAAGAGGACGCTTGGTGTCAACAAGTCACTCTTATAAATGTTACCAATCTTGGGTTGCCAGTGCCACACGAACGAGTGGCCATCAACACATTCTGTGGTCACAACCACTGCAAACCCAGTCACTGTGATACAAGTGGTTTATTGCAGTTTGGTGTTTTAGCGGGTGCAGAAAACTGAAATGATGTTTTTTTCACAACCGACACACTTTCTCTCTTTTCCATTAGTGTAAGAACCGCTTGAGTCAACATCAGTGATATCGCTGTCACCTGCTACAACATATTCTGCATCACTCGCTTAAATGCTTCTCACTGTTGCAGACAGAATCGTCTAAAGATGGCGATAGTGAGACTGGGACATCCGAAGGGTCGTCTACAGTGACAGAACTTCCATGGTCAGTCGGAGAAGGCGTGCTGGACTGCGATGGTAACTTTGCATACCCATGGTCATGGTGAATGTTCAATGGAACAACAATATTGTCTTTATTAACTACTGCATCGACAAAGTGTCACACTGGCGACACGACCACTGGCTTCCATGTTTCGACACTACGAGTCGATCGCGTGGCAGCACTACAAGTGACATTTGTACTACCATGAGGGACGATGTCATCTCGCGTGCTAAATTCTTCGCTGGATCCTTCGAAGCTTGTGCTCGGTATTAGGCCCTATGGTTGTTTGGATACTTCCGTCATATATTATGAACAAAATGACACAATCTTGCAAATATTCATTAAAATTGGAGCACAAGTGCGATTTATAAGTGACTTTTTCAATGTTTTCTTTTTAATGGATATATGTGTTATTTTTTATTTTTATGACTAAAATGCATGTGCACTCAAATGTGTTTAACATTTGAGCTTTGTAAATAAAAAAATATATATTTATTAATCTTTGTGGCTTTTTCCCGTGACGTTATTTCCTTTTTTCTTGTTAGGCTTACATTCAAAAGTCAATAAATGATATACAATGTCCTTGTTATTAAAAACATACATTGGTGTTTGCAGTCATGCAATCTATATTAAGAAAACACTTGGTATGATAGCATGCTTGCTAAATTGTTGCCTCAAAACTGGAAAACCAATTCGGGGTCCATTGTTACAAGCCAATATTTGAGACACATAAATTAGTATTAGGCCTACTTTAGTTGACTGATGTGAACCTACTTAATATGCCAATAACTAATTATATCAGATATGACTATAGTTTTTGTTGTATGCTATTGACTGTATCGTAAAACAAGTATTTTTCAGGATTTAAATACTTGTAATGTAATTTATTTAAATGCGGTTACATTGTACATGTATAGTATTTGAGCAGTCCAACTTCAATAATATTTGTATTAACTATTTCTTTTAAATTAATACATTCCAATGGCAATGCCTACAATACATGATTGACAGGGCTTGGTCTGGACTGTGACTAATGTTGACTAATACATCACATTATTTCGCAAAACGTTATACTGGCTACGGTAGCTGGCATTTATTTTTGTAATTATTTTTAAGGTTATTTTGATAACATAGACTCATAGACGTTGCGGTATTCAGACGTAGCAACACGCCGGCTTACAAGCAATTATATCATAGTATTCACTCGTATTTGTACTTTATTACATTAACATTTCATATTACATTTCAATTTCGCATACGTCATATTTGTATATATGCAGACTTTGAAATAGAACTGTGGGACTATATTGTAGTCGTAATGATACCTGACGGAACTCGTGAGTGCCGAGTCACCTTGGCAACAACAAGCTGGTTTCGGCTTGTCATTTCCTACGCGCCGCTTTACGCTCCAAATAAGGCAATAATGTCGAGTTTCCAGGTCGATTTCGCTGATACTTACTTCATCGGTGCATAGTTATATGTAAACAAATCGACCAAAGATGGACCTGTGGCTTTAACCAAGAATTATGTTTTGACATTCAATGTATTTTTATGCTCGTTACTTTTGTATTTAGGCTTGCAATCCGCGTTCGAAAGTGACCACCGCAGACTTATGCCAATCTTGGCGCCGGCGAACATGCCAAATTCATCATCTATAACTTTTTTTTTTCTATAGGAATCCTTCTGTGGAAGTATATGAAAAGTTGCTTACTAACACTTATAATATATCCAGTAGCCAAGCAGCGCATTAAATTGTTCTGTTTTTATGTGTTTGTATGTGTTTCGTCGGTTTTTATGAGAGCTATGCTGCGTCGCCTATCGAATTGCTGTATACAGCTTTGGGAGACATCTCGCCAATCAAACTGGATGTACAACCACACGCCCCTGGAGCATGATGGCGGCGCCCTGTGCCGATAATAGCTGTTTGAAAAATTATTTAAAATATACCATGGCGCTGTACTTGTCATATCATGGTGACATGTACTGTAAATGGTATGTTCTTATGTTTGGGCTGTGGTTGTTCAAGCACTTCATTCCCCCTTTAAATACACATATATTAATTTGGAAGATCTCTATGTGAACCTGTATTTGTGATTATGTTGACCTTATTGGTGGCTAGCAATCTGGTGACTGATGGAAATATCACCACCTGTTGTTTCTGCCTGGTACATCATCTAATGGACTTGGGTTTGCTTATCCATTTCCGGATACTTTTTTCTGGTCAAGCGACAACGTAATGGCCAAGGCCTTTTTTAACAGCTATTTTGAAGTAGGAATAATAAGCCATGACATTCTGTTAAAGTATGCATGTGTTTGTATGAGAAATTGCCTTCAAATGGTGTCCATGTCACACGTGCAACCAACATGTTGGTAGTTCATTTGCATGTTAAAAATCAATAGATATAGTTGCATCATTATCTCCTTGTGTCTAATTACTTAAATTATACATATTTCTACACCATATAGCAGGAAAGAAACGTTAAAAATATCACTTTTAATTTAATTTTTCACTACAATGTCACACATTGGTTTGCCAACTCGTGAACTTACCCATATATATATATATTCATATCCTGGCTGCTTGTAATATAACATGCAACTTCTTATGGACCTACCAAGATTATCTCATGATTTACAAGTATGCTAAACACTGAGATTGGTTACATCTCATTACTGCTTCAAGTTGGATGTGTTTATGTTTAATACCCATCCAAGTTTGGGAGATTATTGTATGCCATCTCAAATCATACCAGGCATCTTAGATCATCAAATTAATAAATCTGAAATTTACACAAAGCAAATCCTTCTAACGAGCAACAATACTATGCTGCCATTGAACAATGGTACGTACATGTAAACAATATAATACAGCAGTAGTATGTACATCATTCGAGCAGCCGAGTTATGGTCCAAAATGACTTTGTCAGAAATCAGTACCGGGTAGTAGTTATTCATGAGCAAACTGGAGCATAAAAAACCAGACCAGTGTTGTCTCTGATGCCACTTGAACTACACAGCTCAAATTTCAGACTGACCCATTTGCATATGTATGGGACAAACGGTAATTCATACAAAAACATGACAGTGTGGACTGGAGATGACCCATAAAGTACCCAGAACTCTGGATGATATCATGAAAGCACACAAGGACTGAGACTGCATACATGGGCTACAAAATTGCCCATGTAAAAAAGCCATTCTGTGGGGGGTCATGTCAGCCAATATTATAAGTAATCCATAAACATTTACATTTTTTCTCCTCAACAATCTATATGTCCACTGAAACACACACGAAAGGAAACCAACTGTAAATGCACAAGAATGAGACCACAATCATTCACACAGTGACAAGTTGATTAATTAAACTGGTAAATATTCAGCATATTAAAATGCAGTTACAAGAAACTTGATTGTATTCTGAAACACAATGTGGCAGTGTGTCAACAAAACATATTGCCATTTAGGTAGTACTAGTAGGTGTGTGTGTCAAATATCGAAACCCAATGCTTCTCTGTGCCCTAGATGAGTAGGATGATCAATCACCTTGGAGAAAAGCCATGGCTCATCATCAGAAGCACACTATCAGCTTTGTTTCAGAGCTAACATGTCGATATATCAATTTCAGAAGCTCCTGACAAAAATGCTTTCCAGTAGTACTCCAGTGTAATCACAGAAAAAACAAAGTTTAAAGTAAATAACTGATCCATTATGACTCGCAACGAAACCACACAAATGAAACAATGAAAAAACAACCGATCATAATTTGACCTGCAAAATGATGTTTCTAATATCTGCCTCTACACTAGTCAACTGTTGTGAAAAAGTGATATTTTAAAAGTATTACACGACTCGTCTACCCACAATTTTTACCCACTCAACACATACAGTCTTACACGCACACGAATGATGCGTACATGTCGTACATGTCGTACATGTCGTACATGCACAGATATGTGCAGAGTGAAATAACTTGGCAAAGGTTCCAAATGCCAGCAAGAGGTACTAAACCAGGAATCTCTCAACCGAGTCTGATGTACATTCAGTGCATTGCGCCTTTCCATAATATGATGTTTCCGAACACGTCATAGGCATTCACAGCAGTTTTTAATTATGTCTGTGGTGTCTTTTTCACAAAACCAAAACAGGTTTGAGTGATTCGGTAATCACACATTTAATTAAAAATTAAGTTTTATATAATTTTACAAAACTTAATTTTTAGTTAAATGACAATAAAGATATGTTTCGATTATAATCAAAATGATCATCGATCACACAAGATTGTAATCAATTAATTGATTGGAAGACAAAAAGTAAAGGTAAGTTCTTATATTTAGTGTGCAGTATCCAGTCCTTATCACTGCTCAAAACACTTTACTCGCTGGCAGACCTGTTCAATCGAACACCAACTTGACTACTTCTGAATCAACCAAACACTATAAAAACAAATTAATCGGAACAACACTAACTCCCACACACCTCCCCAATATGTAGTGTAGTGTGTGACTTAACCATTTCAGTACGACAGGCCGGTTTTCCGGCCGCACTGTCTGTGACGCTTTGACGATGTCTGCTATTCAAATCGTTTTTATTGATAATAATCCACTACGTGGAGCCACTTATTGTGTACGGTTGTCAAGGTGAATAAATTAGCTATTCAGCAGTGGACATCGTTTATTATCGCTCAATAATAGTTTACAGAGATTTTCACGTTTTTTAATTATGGATTATCAAAATCTGCAGTGGCCACAATGGCGGACAGCATTACTTCAACTAGCGATTTATCACCGTATGTTTTGGACAGATTATTTGATAGTTTTAGCGAAAAATCTTTGTCGGATGTTGACGATCAACATAATAATGATGTCGGCGAACTTAGTATACAACTGAATTCAGCAACTGCAAAATGTTGAAATCTTGGTGGCCATCTTGGATTGCTGATTACCATGACGACGGAATGTAAAATGATATGGCTCATTTTATTCGCTGATTATCATACTTTCCAAAAATATATAACATTCCTATTCATAAAATGCATTTTTGTTGCTCAAATCTTGGCTTGAAGTGAGGTAGTCCATTGTATTGCATATTCACTGGGAATACAGTATTCAGTGGTCACAGCTGGTCAGGGCTGTAGTACTGAAATGGTTAAGACTTCACTCACCCAACAACAACACTAACATCCACACACCTCCCCAATATGAAGAGTGTGACTTAAGACTTCACTCATCCAACAACAACACTAACTCCCACACACCTCCCCAATATGTAGTGTGTGACTTAAGACTTCACTCACCCAACAACAACTCTAACTCCCACACACTATCCTCGCAAGCCAGGGCTGTTTGCCATGCAAAACTAGCCCTGGCTGATCCCCTACAAGAAGTGGTGAGTCAAATTAGTAATTGACTGAGTGCTGAGTCAAAACTAGTAATTGACTTCACCAGTCGCGACTGCATCAACCGTAAGAACAGCGCAAATATCCGCCTCAATTTGAAGACGGATAAACGACTTCTGGGAATCCCAATATATAATGACCCGTTCGCCCACTAACAGGAGCAGCTGAGCGATATTGTGTATTCGAATAATTGCTTCTACTTCCTAAACATTGCACGTAACACGAGCCACGGTTGGTTGAAATTAGTTTTATTATGACCACCTGACCTGCCGAGATCCACTGATCTAGTAAGCAATTTCATAGGCTGAGCTTAAATTCAGAGTTTCGCAAAGCGATCATCCAGGGGGTACTGCTGGCTGGCACTGACGTAATCAGCAGCAGCAACACCTGGCGCGCGAGGATGCCACACACCTCCCCAATATGTAGTGTGTGATTTAAGACGTCACTCACCCAACAACAACACTAACTCCCACAAACCTCCCCAATATGTAGTATGTGACTTAAGACTTCACTTATCCAACAACAATACTAACTCCCACACACCTCCCCAATACAGTCGCGCCTCGTTATAACGCGCCCCGTTATAATGCGGATTCGGTTATAATGCAGTCGGTCGTGGACCCCGAATTTCTGCCGCCAGGTGAAAATGGGCGCTATAACAAACTATATTAACCCTCTCGTGGTCAGAACGCCCGAATCAACCCGACTCCCACTCACGGCCAGAACGCCCGAATACGCCCGAATACAGGGGCACATTTAAACTGGTACCGCGAAACAGTGTCATGCAATAACGGCAATTTATTTCGGCAGTTAACATATAATAATATTGAAGTTTCACTGGGAAGCGTCAAATGATGAAATGATGGCGATTTCCGTGACTAAATAGAACCAACCACCACGCGGTTTTGTAGTCGAACGCAGCGACAAACAATTTCCGGTCCCTCTTTTACGCCACGCAGTGAATATTTTAATGGTGATTTTCAGCCAATGAGATTAAAGTTTAACATTTGCTGCGGGCATAAACATGGAAGCACCCAGGAATTATTCCAAAACACGCGTCCGCAGGCGATTTCTACGATTAAATGCTAACTTTTGAGCGGTCTATTTTGTTGTAAAGAAGTATTAATGCGCAGCGCAACGAAGCCGGTGGTGTTTTTTAGCTTTGGTGTAATTCTCGACATTGTCATTATGTCGAACTCCAGTAATTCGGACTTTGATGGGATTTTCGAATCGAGTTTATAACGAACGCTGCCATCGAAGGGGAATGTTTTGCACTATGATTACGCATTTTAAACATAACACCAACTTAATAGTTCAGACGAGATGACGGCTATGATCACAAAGAACGCCATTTTGTATAAAATCTTGAAAATACATGCACTCTGAAAAACTTAAATTATTTCAGTTTTATTTACCATAGACATTTAATTAGTTTTCCATTCTGTAGCATAGTAATTTATGAACATTTCATACGCAGCATGTAACCGCTAATTAGTAATGAAAAATATTTAAAAAAAATTAATTGTTGAAAATTATTTAAGTATTTTATTTTTGTCAAACTTTAGCAATTCATATTTGGGTAATAAATTGACAAATATGTCACATACTTGGCTAGTTACACCAGGAATTAGTTCTTCAGATGTAGTGAAAATTTTATTTGAATCGGATCAAAAATTATTTATTTATTTGCATTCATGCAACCCGAGTATATCACATGATTCACTCACAGCACATTCTATTGATTTAATAGGATTCAATAACAGGCACATATTTGCATTAATCTGGCCTTGAAAGGGTTAACACGGTAATAACTCAATTGTTGTGTGAAATTATCCCCGTCTTTGTCCACGGCATGTGTATATTGAAAGACTAGGTGGCGGACAATAAATGTAACGTTGACGTACAACTGCAACAATTCAAGTGTGAGGCGCGTCACTACGTTGTTTATTGTGCACTGCCAATGCTATCAAAGGTATACGTTTCTTTGACTATAATTATGGTAAATTTTAACTTTAGGAACATTAAATGTGGAGCGAGGTATTGTTTGTTTCGCGCCAACATCTAACGAATCGTTTTCAATCTGCTAGTCATGCTCATGCCATAGCTTCCGCGGATCGCGAGTTCGCCTGGTTTCGGCGCTGAGCGGCTTGTAAAGTGCAATTGAAATTCACAAATACGTCTTGCTTAAGAATGGGTTAAATACGTTTTAATATGGCTTAGTAGGCAAGATCAGTAAGCTAACATTGCGTAACAAATATTAGCTTTTCGCTGCGATGAACGCAAAGCTACTGCCTGTACTGGTGTGCCAAAATATTAATTCGTCAACCGCATGTGAATTGGAGAATTATAATATTGTTCGGCACGGTAAATGTGCTTTCTAAATTGGTATTTTGATATTGATTGAAAGACAAAGTTAAGCCAATTGTGAGCCTACTTATACGTGTAGCTTTAAATCCTTAATCAACTCTAACACAGGACCCCGACTACAGCGTTATAACGAGGTGCGACTGTATGTAGTGTGTGACTTAAAATTTAACTCATCCAACAACACTAACTCCCACACACCTCCCCAATATGTAGTATGTAACTTAAAGGGAATAAAAACATCTATTGCTTGAATTCATGTTATATTACATCCTGCTATCTATTTCCACGTCCACCAAGCAAAAAAATCAAAAAAATTCAATGAATTAGAAATTCCACATTTTATGCTGTACATCTGGACATTTTCGAATATGCATATTTTTGGCGCGCTTTTCGGGATGCCGAGATGTGACGTCACTTATGACTCAAACTCGCATCAGGCCGACCCTTTCCATGCATTCAGAGCATGTTTACAAGTATAGTTTTTGGGTCGAAACGAGCGTCATAATGAGTTATTGTGCAATTTTCCGACGTAATACAAACACTAGTCATCATAGAGGAACAAGCAGTTATCTTACGGTTCCACATGAATCAAATTTTATTCAAAACAACGTATGCGAAAGGGCCTACAAGTCGACTAGGTTTCGCCGTGCTTGGGCTCGTTTTCAGAATAATAATATCGAATGCAACTAATGGGAGATAATCTACTCCAATAAACATACATAGCAAACATATATTGTATCCAGCTACATAAAGTAACATGTATAATCTCATAATATCACTAGAATATCGATATATGAAGGAGTTGTACAATTTACCATAACAACTTCAATCAGTTAGAGAGTTTCCGCTGGTCCCGATGGCTCAGTTGGTAAACGCGTTGGTTACTTGTTATTTATTTTACAAACGGGCGACGCCGGTTCAATCCTGACAGCATGCAAACTATTGATTTTCTTTACACTTTTTTGTTTATGTTTTCACGAAGTAATATAAACCAAATCATTTAGTATATAGTATGATGCACTGTTTGTAAATAATTTTTATTTTTGTAGTAATTATTTATTCACCACAAAAATTAAAATATGGTCATTATATAACGATGTTTCTAAATTTTATTTATCCAAACAAATATAATGTAATGGATATATAATTTATTAATTGTAAATATATTGTACAGTAATATATTGTAATTATATATGTGAAAAAGATTGTGATCTGTCTGAATAAATACAATTTAGAAACATCGTTATATATAATGACCATATTTTCATTTTTGTGGCGAATAAATAATTACTACAACAATTAAAAAAAATATTTACAAACAGTGCATCATAGTATACTAAATAATTTGGTTTATATTACTTCGTGAAAACATAAACAAAAAAAGTGTAAAGAAAATCAATAGTTTGCATGCTGTCAGGATTGAACCAGCGTCGCCCGATTGTAAAACAAGTGCCAATGAACCAACGCGTTTACCAAGTGAGCTATCAGGACCGGCAGAAATTCGCTGACTGATTTCAATTGTTATGATAAATTGTACAACTCCTCCTTCATACATCGATATTCTAGTGATATTATGAGATTTTACACTTTACTTTCTGTAGCTGGATACGATATATGTTTGCTATGTATGTATATTGGTGTACATTATCTCCCGTTGGTTGCATTCGATATAATTATTCTGAAAACGAGCCCAAGCTCGGCGGAACCTAGTCGACTTGTACTACAAGTTGTAGGCTCATTCGCATTCATTGTTTTGAATAAAATTTAATTCATGTGGAACCGTAAGATAACTGCTTGTTCCTCTATGATGACTAGTGTTTGTATTACATCGAATTATTGCATAACAACTCATTCTGACGCTCGTTTCGATCCCAACATTATCCATGTTAACATGCTCTGAATGCATAGAAAGGGTCGGCCTGCTGCGAGTGTGAGTCATGTGTGACGTTGAGATACCACGTGATCGCCTAGCTCATTAAATTTGTATTTTCCGCGGGAATCGCTACACAGACGGGTTTAAAATCGAATTTATGCTACAAATGTATTTTTCTGTATTTTTTTAATGTTCTCGAATGTTACATGCAATATTAAACTTTCTGTACACATGGAAAACAGATTTTTGCTAATGCCTTGTTTTTATTTCCTTTAAGACTTCACTCACCAACAACAACACTAACTCCCACACACCTCCCCGATATGTAGGGTGTGACTTAAGGGGAGACCAGGGTCGGACTTCGAGGGTCATTTTCTTTTTCAGTCAGAGAAATGAAACTTACAGGGATTGTAAAGTGTGCCAAAGTACACATGATGAATATTTTTTCGAATTTTTTTTACGCGTTTTTACATGGCATGGCAGCCATCTTGGATTTAAAATGGTGTGAGCCCCATTTGGAAACTACTTGTCATAGATGTCCCAAAATTGGTGTGCACATACCTTATAATAACCCTAAAAGCATCTACAGATTGTTTTTTCAATATTTGTTAAAAAAATTTTTTTTTAATTTTTAAAGATTTTATCAAGAAAAACGGTGGCGTTAGCCTGAATTGATGGCATATATTGTAAAAACCGATAAAATTTTCCAAAAACTGATCTGTAGACACTGAAAAGGATACTATAAAGGTAATGTGTGAGAAGTTTCAAGTCATTCTGTTGAGAAATAACCAAATGAGGCTCATTTGAAGATAACAACAGGAATAATAAATACGTTTTAGAGAAAATCATGATCAAAGTTTATATACGTTGGGCTGTAGAATTCAACCTCTAAAAAATTGTCCAGATGGATGAAACCTTGTACATATGAGCTCTCAACTGCCTTCTAATAGATGGCACAAAGGTAAAACCATTATATTACATAGAAACTACAACACTAAGCATTTCATGTGAATCTGGAAAAAACTAGAGAAAAACGTCTTCAGTAATTTGACAAATTTATTGTACACATGTATAGAATAAATACAGAATGTGTAGACATGATGTACATACTATATATATATATGTACAGTACACTGTCCGCAATGTCTTAGTGTGCCCCTGATTCATAGCTCATATCCTGGGCGTGAGCCCGAGCACGACGTGCCGCAACCGAAGTGTCCTGAACTTGGTGACGAGTCACACAGCGTACAAGGAAGGTGCTCGACAAGGGCAGGCAACACACTGCAGCGTACTATCACGGTTGACAGTTTGCTGTCAACCGTGATAGTACGCTGCAGTGTGCTGTCGCCATCTTCATCAGCAAAACGTGTTGCCCCCATAGACTCGAGAAGTTTGGCATATCCAAACTTCTTCTCCGTGGCTGAAGTGCGTCAGGATGTAGGTGCATGCGAGACCTGAAAGCAAATTATGCTAATATATTTCCTGTTATAGTTATACATTCATTTTATATAGTAACTGAAAACTTACAGACAATGTATGACTCTAGCAATGTAGTTGCATTGCACATTTGGCAGCAAATATGTTTTTCTTTATATCTATGCCATTGGAAATACTGCACTTCATAATTTGTACTGGATATCACAATGAAGAACTTGTACTAGTAGTACAATATCAAAATTGTCCATAAGTTCATACATAACTGGCACCTGGAGCCTGGATAACAACCCTGGATCAGTAGATGTCTCGGTGGTGACAAGTCAACATCCAACAACGTATGGGGCTGTATGTAATGTAGCAAGATTTATAAGCTAGACTAATGTGACACGATAATAGTATGTCCATAGATATATAATACAACGGTCTGCCATGAGTGTAACTGAGCGTGGAATACTGGAAACTGAACTCACTTCGTTTGCCATTGTCGCAGACGCAGACGACATGACTGAACTCGACGGTGACGCAGAAGGCCGGGGCTTTGCACGTTGTTTTTTCGCAGATCGCGCTAACTGTAGCTGCGCACACCTGCGCTGCTTTGCAGCATTAATCTTAGGTGACGGCATATCGATGACATTACGTCGTTTACTTTCGATAAAGTAACGGAAAACACAGGAGAATAGCTATCAAATAATGTAAACAAACGGGAACGCAAGCGAACAGATGTAGCAACCGGATGTTAGCGCAACCAATCAGTGCGAGGCATTCCCGTATCGAAGCGAGGAAATCCCACCACGTGACGTGGCCTGACCAATCATCGACGCTAATGTTAATTTCTTTGTGTTCTCGTGTGCAAATAGGGGGTCACTAGTAGTCGGGATTATTCGGCCGCATTCGGGGACACTTTGCAATGGTTATACCCATGATGCAGAGCGAAAACGGAGCTCTCCGGTGGTATGCGCCATGATGGAGTTGGTCTACGGGTTCGCATGTAAACGATGTCCGAAAAAGTCATCAAACTCTGATTATTCACGCTTCATTTGACAAAAACAAAGACTTATAACGAGGGACAGTGCACAAAAGACATGTTTTGTGACACAAATAAATTTATTTCAGTTGTAGAACTCGCATGAATGGCAAGTTGACTAATTTTTCTACACGAAAATGAGTAAAATGCGAAAATGATTTCCTTCGCAAAATCCGCAAAAAATGCATTATTTTCCGACCCTGGTCTCCCCTTAAGACTTCATTCACCCAACAACACTAACTCCCACACACCTCCCCGATATGTAGGGTGTGACTTAAGACTTCATTCACCCAACAACACTAACTCCCACACACCTCCCCGATATGACATCACTCACCCAACAGAGCTGACCCGCCTCACTTTGGCAGTGGCCATGCCATCGCGCGATTTCCCTATAAAAAAACAGAGAACATGCTAAGATGGCACCCGACTGCACTGACTTCAACTCAACACTGCGGCACTGCGTTCCTACTGACATTCTGACAATAATACGCAGTCACATGTGGAACATTAATATATTTATTGTTACCTTACACTTCTCAAGACAGCCTTGGACAGGAATGTAAACGACACTGCGCTGTTGCACTGTTCAGTTCACAAAGTACAAAGCCCACAGATGTATCATAAATCATGGTTACCACATTAATACCAAGCCAAATGCCACCGTAGTTGACTTTGGCATCGGTTTCGTTCAGCTGTAACAGTATTTGTTTTGTGTTCGCTATACTAATGTCATAACCTTATCACAAACTGTGGTGCAGAAAAGCAATAATTACATAACTTGGACATCTGTTTGACTCTATAATACCCACCGAAAGCGACTTTTATTTAAGCAAGTATAAAAACAAGTGTCTTAGAAATTGACTCAAGGACAAGACTACCATTTGTATTAGAGAACATAATAAAATGCACAAAATGTCATTGATTTTTATTGTTTTAAATGCTGCCTAATGCAGATTCTCTTTTAATAGTGATTACTGATGTTTTCAAGTCAATCTAATTCCTGCTCTCTCTATGCGTACAATTTAATAAATACAATTCATGTTTGAATACGAGGAATAATTATGTGCATACACAGATGCCAATTAAGCGCACTGTGTTTCAATTAGTGTGAGTCCTGAACGTACTAAATTGTTCTAATGTTCTGCTGCATTAGGAGCCACACTCACGTTTTGTGATCACTTTTGATGAGATGTGATCCACAGTTGATGCCTTGACGATAGGCTCCTGCAAACAAAAACAGACAGTCACATGATGCAATTACCTCATCATCAACAATCACCCTCCTTCCCTCACTAAAAATACCCTCCTTCCTTCATTAACAATCACCTCTTTCTCTCATTAGCAATCCTCCTCCGTCTTGTTTCATTTGTTCATTGATGGACTAAAAGCACAAGTGACCCAAGACCTTCATCTCAAAGACACAACCAGTATTCACCTTGCTTTCAATTCATCCCCCCTCCAATATAAATGACCCAAAGTCTTTTGTACATTCCAATTACTGTATGGGCATACACTTCAGCTGTGACTAGACTTGGGGCAACTATCATACAATTTTAACTTAGTCTTAGGGGTGTTCCTCTAAAAAAAAAATTCTTTAGTGCTATGTGGGAACAACCAAACACCACCCATACATAATGTTATGTTTTGACAACTTTCTGAACTTACACGACTACAACTTACTGAAGAAATCTAAAAACAAAATCTAAGATGCCAACTGTAAATGAACCTAAATGTGGAAACAGTCAAAGGATTCAAATTCATGCAGAAAGCTCGAACATAAAAAATACAGCATACAGCGATCATTTTAAGTTACCACATGAGTGATACGCTGCTGCCTTAAACAAACAATCTGACAAATAAACTTTGTGTAATGATTTTAAAATACAGCAATAAAAGTGGTTCTTCAATTCTATGTTTCACATTAAAAATTTTCACAAAAGTAAACCTACATAGAGTATCTGCTACAATATGTTTGCTTGTTTATGCAAGTTTTTGTGTAGTTTTGGCAAAATCACCACACAAACTATAAACTTATTTAATGTAAGATTTAACAAGATTTAACAAGATTGCCATCCAGAGAATTAACTCTAGATGGCAGGTGGACAAGGAAGCCCTTTGGCTTATCTAGAGTCCAACCCTTTTATCTACATATATCCAGCCCTTCTGAGGTATGTGTCAATTTTATTTTTAAACATATTCACACTACTAGCACCCACACAATCATCAGATAATCTGTTCCATTCATTCACAGTCCTTTGTGAAAATGAGAACTTTCTCACGTCTAATCTACACTGCTCCTTTACTAATGTAACTTCATGTCCTCTAGTCTTTCTATCTTTCTTAACTGAAAAAAACATATTTCTATCAATATTTTCATAACCATTCAATATTTTAAACACTTCTATCTGATCTCCTCTCAATCTCCTGGTCTCTAGTGTTGTTAAACCA
This sequence comes from Paraescarpia echinospica, assembly GCA_020002185.1. Classification (NCBI taxonomy): domain Eukaryota; kingdom Metazoa; phylum Annelida; class Polychaeta; order Sabellida; family Siboglinidae; genus Paraescarpia; species Paraescarpia echinospica. The sequence continues at coordinate 48,849,013 of CM034543.1, forward strand.
CATTCTTTTAGGCGTTTTTCATAACTAAGATCCCTCAGTTTTTGTATCATTTTAGTCGCTCTCCTCTGTACTCTTTCTAGCATATATATGTCCTTCTTGTGGTATGGCCTCCAAGCTTGTATACAATATTCTAAATGAGGCCTAACTATTGTTTTGTACAGCGGTATTATTAGTTCTTTTCTTTATATGCTATATTTCGCCTAATCAATCCAAGGATTTGATTTCCTTTTGAAGCTGCAATTCCACACTGCTCTGAAACCTTCATGTCAGCACTAATTGTCAGCCCTAAGTCTTTTCTTTTACAGTAGTACTTAGTACAGTTCCCCCCATTGTATATTCTACATATTCGTTCCCATGTCCTGTGTGGAGGCATTTACATTTCCCAAAATTGAACAACATTTGCCACTTTTCAGACCATTTGATCAACCTGTCAAGATCATCTTGTAAATGCTGTCTATCACCATCACTTTCAATCCTTCTAAACACTTTTGTATCATCTGCAAATTTCAACACCTTGCTAGCTATATCATCGTCCAAATCGTTTATATATATTAAGAATAATATAGGTCCCAGTACTGATCCCTGTGGAACCCCACTCAAAACTGATTTCCAGTTTGAAGCCTCCCCATCAACAACTATCCGTTGTCTTCTGTCAATCAGCCATTTTTCTATCCAGTTAATTATACCATTTCCTATGCCATGGGCTTTTAGTTTAAGCAGTAATCTCTGATGTGGCACTTTGTCGAAAGCTTTTTGAAAATCTAAGTAGATGATATCTACTGGTGATCCATCATCTACCCACTTAGTGATATCTTCCAAAAAACATAACATATTTGTTAAGCATGACCTCGCTTTTAGAAACCCATGTTGAGATGGGTTTATCAAGTTATGTTTAACAAGAAAATCCACCATGTGATCTTTAATTAGTCTTTCTAATAATTTACAAATCACTGATGTTAAACTCACTGGTCTATAGTTCTCCGACTTGTTTCTCGAACCTTTTTTAAATAACGGTATAATGTTTGCTTCTTTCCATTCTAAAGGAACCACTCCCTCTTCTAATGACAAGTTGAAAACTGTTGCAAGCGGTATGCTAATTTGTTCTACAATTTCCAATAGTAGTTTGGGTGGAATACCATCCACTCCAGGTGATTTATTATCCTTCATAGCCCTAATTTTCTTAGCTACCATTTCTGGGGTTACAATTAACTGTCTTAAATAGTCTGATTCTGCCCCCTTGAACTTAGCCTCTGGTACTGGCAGTGAACTAGTGTCTTCTCTGGTAAACACTGAACTAAAATACTCATTTAGGTCTTCTGCCATTAAGAATCCTTCTGATATTATATTTCCAGCACTATCTTCTAGAGGACCCACCTTATCCTGAACTTTCTGTTTGCTTCGAACATACGCTTAAAAACTCTTGCTGTCATGTTTTATATTACAAGCTAATTTATGTTCATAGCTTCTCTTTGAATTTCTAATTTCAGCTGTAGCTTGGTTTAGTGCTTCTTTATAAACGCTGTAGTCTTCGCCAGCATGCCCATAAGACTTCCACATCATTTGTTTATACTTAATTTTTCTAATGGCTTCTTTCGATAAGTATTTCTTTCTGGTCCGTTTCCCTTGTTTTTTGAAGGGAACAAATTTATCTACGATGCACTCTATTTCGTTCTTTAAGATATTCCAGCATTCTGTTGCTGTCTTATTCTTCAGTGTATTATTCCAGTCTATCTTTGCTAAATATTTCCTCATTTCCTTATATCTTCCTTTGTGGAAATTTCTCCTGAACTGCTTTTTATTATTTCTTTCTGATTTTACTTTGATGGTAAAATGTATCTGGTTGTGATCACTACTTCCAGAGGCTCACATACTTGCCGTCAACCAATCTGCCCTGTGACAAAACTAAGTTCAATACATTTTCCCCTGGTTGTTCTAAAGCACATGTTGAGAAAGGAAACCATTCTTGTACTAAATCTAAAAATCCTGTGGTCCTCACTCACCCATAATACTCTGTAGAGATTTCCATTTTATATGCCCATGGTTAAACCCCCCATAATAACACAGTCCCGTTTGCTCACTTCCCTTATAGCGTTTTGTATTTTTTCATTCTCTTCTATGCTTATGTTTGACTTCGATAAACTAATCCAACCTTTAACGTTGAGTTTCCTGTAACTATGTTACACCAAACAGCTTCTTCGCAATCTGCTTCTCTGTCTAATTTTATTTCATAAGCCCGGATAGATTCTTTAATATATAAAATAACTCCACCTCCCCTTCTTCCTATTCTATCTTTCCTAAACATTACATATCCTGTCAGTCCCAATTCGGCATCTGATATATCGGTGGCTGCCCATGATTCGGTTATACCTATTATGTGAGGGTCAATATCTTCTACCATAATGTTTAGTTCATTTCTTTTGTTTACTATACTCCTTGCATTTAAACAAACACATTAATACCCAGCTTCAGAACAGTTTTCCAGACTGTTCTTTGCTGAATTATTTTGCTGCCTTTATCTATGCCTCCAGTTTCAGGCTTATCTGCGAGTCCCCCCTGCGAATTTAGTTTAAATAGATGCAACCTGTCCCACTGTCAACAGATCGCAGCAGATTCTCTGAGAATACTGCTGCCCTCTTTCCACTTAGATGGAGGCCATCTCTCATGTACATATCTTCTCTCCCAACAAAGTACCCCCATAAATCTATGAATCCCACGCCCTCTTCCTCACACATCTGCTCAACTAGTGCGTTGATCGCCATCCTCTTACAGTTTCTGTATCTTGCCCCACTTCCTCCCATTACTGGCAAAATTCCTGAGAATAACCTGTTCCACTCTTGTCTTCTTTAGCTTCCTCACTAGATGTCTGTACTTCTGAACTATACCAGTTGTTCCCTCCTTGTCTGCATTGTTTGTCCCAACGTGTACTAGTATAGACCCTCCCTTGCCATGCCCCAATACCTTCTCTACCCTTCGGTCACATGCTCTATCCTAGCCCCCGGTAGACATACAACAACGTCCTTCCCTCGCATATAGTCTTGTCTGTTTTTCTCAGAATTGAATCGCCCATAAACACTCTCTCTTTTCTCTTTGCCCCTCAATCACTGCCTCGGAGTAGCTCCTCCGGTTTGCATATGTCTGGTTGTTGTGTTTTCCTCTTGTCGTCTTCTCTCCTGTCACATTCTCTTCCATTCCCTTCTTTCCTGTCGTGTTTTCTCTTGTCCCCTTTCCTCCTGTCATCTTCTCTTCTAGCACATTTACTCTCACTTCCTTTCGTCCCTTCTTCTTTCCTCCCATCACATTTTCTTCTCTCCTCTCCCGTCCCTTTTCCCCGGCTACCTCCTTCACTACGGTCACTTTCTCCCCTGTCACCTTCACGCCTGTCATGTTTTCTGTTTTTGCTGAACACTCTGTCTTCTTCCATCAGTCTTCTGTCTCACAGTCTTACCAACTGCCTCTGTGGTATCTACCTCTTCACCACCTGTATCGCTGTCGTGTCTCTCCTCGTTCTCTACAGTCTGACTACCTGCTGATCTATCCCCACTGGCCCGTTTTCTTTTCCTCTGCCGAACACTTTTCCTCCGTCCCTCTGTTTTCTCAATGTCTTGTTCCTTCACACCGGTCACCTTCCTTCCTCTCAGTCTCCTTTCTTCAGTCTCCGTGTCACAACTCTGCTCCTTCTGTGTTGTAGAATTCTCAACTCTCTCCGCGTCATCCCTCTCTGCTCCATCTATTTCTATGTTGAGTCTCGCCTCCATCTCCTTCACTATATCCGTCAACTTACACACCTCCTTCATCAGACATTCCACCCTCAAACACCCCATACACCGAAAGGTGAATCCGTCATCTTTGGTCTCTGCCCATGATTTTGGACAGCCAGACAACGCAAAATCCACCCAGCTCTGGCAGTCGTTGCAAACTAGGTGTCGTGTTGCCCTGAGTTGCCGCATGCAAGGTGCCATATCAGAATTTATTTATGTTCAAAGTAGTTTTATGTGGTCTTTGAAAAGACTTTTCTGTGTACAATTTACACCAGATTGTTTAGGTTATAGTTAGTTATATTTGTTAACACACAGTGACACACCGTGCCTTACCTAGTTACGATGTCGATGACAATGTATTCAAGTTAGGCTTAGATACAAGGTAGTCTTTACAAAGACTGTTTCCTGTGTACTATTATACACTTTAAAAGATTGTTATTTCAGGTTTAAATTACTCATCTAACTACACCGATTATCTCAAATAACGCTATTCTATTGTCGTTCACGATACGCTAACTTCGCCAGTGACCTACTTTGTAAACAACGTTCCGATTACATTAACGTCCCCAATTATCGCTCGCAAATCGCCTACTTTTAATCTACCCTAGATTACTCCCTCTAGCTAACTTTTAACAAAAAATATTGCTTAATATATATCTATAATTACGTTATGTATCCTATACGCTCAATAATATCACTTATCTTGATCAAATATCCTTATATTTTCGCAAGTTTGCTGCACCAAATTCAAATCAATTCACCACCGGAAGTCCCCCAAATGCAAGAGGCTGTCGGGCCAGTTCAGGCCACCAGTTTTCATATTTTACTGGTCCACTGGTTTCAATCTGATTGACCACCATCGTGTTTCCGGTAACACGACCCTACCTAGAAAAATAGGACAACCCTAAAGCGTAATATTTTATTTGATATTTAAATCAATGTTTGTTTTGTTACATTTTGTTATAACTAATTAAATAATGGCAACTAAAACTCAGCCATGCATATATCATTAAATGTATGCACTGCCAAACTCATTTGTATCCCCCCCCCCCGCATGATTAGCATAAGGCGGGGGGTCATTAATTATTCACCCAATAAGCGGTCTTGTTAAACATTGATTATGGATGGCAAACAATCTCAACTGTCGTGTGCATGATAAAACGATAGTGCATAAAATATTCCATAATGGAATTATGCAACTAAGAGTATATATAGGGACACTAATTTTCCGTTTCAAAAAAAGGCAAATTCCGTTTAAAAAAAAGGCAAATTCCGTTTCAAACTACGTATTTTCCGTTAAAAACAAAAAAAAATGATATGACAAACAATGCAATTTTCTAACATCATTTATTTGTACAATATTTGCAACATAATAACAACCATACATAATCAACTTAGATAAAATAATTCCTCTCACACAATAACATAAATGACTGGTTGTTTCTAATGCAGCAGTGCTTAATATATAAGTTAACAAATGTAAATCAGTAATCAGATTAACAATTATGAATGTCCAAATCACTGATGCTGTTTCACTAATAATTTTGTTCAACCATTTTAGCTAGCGCTAAATATGACGCCATCCAATGGAATTTGTTAGAACTACAAAACGCAGGCTATATCACTTTGAGCCAGCGTAACCTAGGCTGCTATTATTCCTTTGAGTCTAGTGTTCGAAACCGGAATATGTACACATATGCATGTTCTAACGATGTGACAATTACATTTAATTAGCAACATGTCTTCAATGCGCTGAGCATACAGCCAAACACTGATCGCGAAATGGTTATGTTAGCGTCTTCCACCCGCATTCCTGTTTACATCGGTTGACACGAGGTAGCACCGGCGCCATGAGGCATGACACTCGTAACGATTTGCCTTGTGCGTTTTAAAAATCATGCTTCATAAATCCACCAAACTAAACAAGTACCGTTCCATAGTAATCATGTTTGTTTCAAAATATCGCCAATAATGTCAGTATCATTTACGGTGTTGGTGATTCTACTCTTTCAGCGTTTACGGAGTTTCCATTCGAAAACACAAATCCTGTTTCAAAATGTCGATTACGCAGAATTCCATCCGTTTTCCAAGATCGCTTCATAATCGGCAAGTGCTTATTGTATCTCCCTGCCCTGATGTTGACCTCACATCAGATTATTTGGTCTATGCAAGTGTTGGCTGCCTTTCAAGCAACCACCACTAGCGGTTAGGTGATAATTACACTAGCAAGTTGAGGCCTTAATTGGTTTGTGATGTGTGTTTGGCAGCTGGCCAAGCAATCCGGATGGTTGATTTTCAAAACCAGTCTCCCTAGATTTTGTAAGTGGCTTCGCGGCAGTTTCAATAACATTGTAAAAATGGCATGGATGGGCTGGCCCGTGCAAAAAATGACATGGACATCCACAATGAATTTCAAAAAACAAAATTAAAAGGACAGGTCTCTGGGTGAGGTGCTATGACAGGACAGCATTCACACTGTCACATACTGATGCGTTGTTTACATCAGCAGCAGGTCATCACCAGTCATAATGATAATGTGATACACATGGTATGGCATTCAGATGCACATTTATCATGGTATAATGTGCTTGATCCTGGCAATACCGGCCCTAGCATTAAGTCTCAGGCACAGCCAAAACCAAGAAATGCTTTTGATATGCTGAGGACAGCCAGCTAAAATACCAAGCCCCGAGCTGAAAATAGGTCGGTGATGTCTCCGATTTTGCATTAATAGCAGACTGCAGAGTGACACCATGATTAAAAATCTTCATTTAACTGTGCATTGTGGACTTCTTGTGAAGCGACCAACAGGCACTTCGGTATCAAAAATTGTTTTACCAAATCCAGGCCAGTAAATTTTTGGGTGGGCCAGTGACTTTTCAAATGGCCCAGGGGGCCAGTGGATACAAAATCTTAATGTCAATTCTTGAAAGTCAACTCTTTTGACCATCACCATTTAAACAAGTAAGCACTTTTATTAAAGAGGTGATTATTACTAGATTCATACACTACAAATATTTGGAAATCACAGAATCAGATTCACAATGGACTAAACTAGTTGAGGAGGCAGAGCTCTTTAACAAGCGCAGGTCAATAATAATTTTTTGCAATGTCTATGTGTGTGGTCTGGTATGAATGCTATATCAGTTGCCTACATTTAACAATGTGCTATAGTTTTTTATGACAAAAAAGTTTACAGTTACCGTGTTTCTCAGTGAAGAAAGCTACATACCATGTTTACATGCCAAATATTAAAACTTTGTAAAACTCTACATAATTTTTCAGAGGTACTGTCTTATTAGAATTTGTTTTTGTGGTCAAATTAAATCATACTTCTATACCAGAGGCATAGAAAAAAAAATGGGCCAAGTGGCCCTGAAGTCCTTTGGACTAATACGTCTATATGTGACCCCGGCTGACCAAATGAGTGATAAGTCGGAAAAATTGTAACATTGTTTTCTTACATTCTTGTAAAGGTTTGGTAGGGTGCTTTACACGGTTTCAAAAAATATGACTGCTACAAAAATTGGCAAAGTTATGGAGCATTGAACATGGTAGGGATCAAAAAGTTAAAATGAAGAAAACGGCTGTTGAAGTTTTACATTATATATGCAAATGGATTGCATGGAAATATTACATGCACAACATTCAAATGTGGCACACAGTATGTAATATGTATGTTATGTTGCAATGATACACTGGAAGTACAAATGTGCTGCTACAAAGACTTATCAAGTTATGCCAGATTATATATTCATGTGTAAAACTAAGAGGACAGATTATCTGAGAGCAAAAGGTAGACTCACTGTTTGACACAGTTTAAAACCTACAGGCAACTGTCCAGTTTAACAGGGGTCTAGTGGCTTATTGCTGTCTGTTGACAAAAGCTACTGCCAGTGAACAATTACAGATTAGTCACAGTTTCCATCAAACAATAGCAGGCAGAGAATCTTAGCTCCACAGCTGGTGTAATACACAACCAGAGCCACCACTGATTCATGGTTAAGTAGATTAGCTCAATGCACCAACTAAGACAATACACAACACTGTGAGTGACAGTGTCCAGAGTGAGGCCTAAGCAGTGTCCTCATTGCTGAATAGATCAATTAAACCTGCCAAGTGGGTGACATTCTGCACAAGTGTTCATTAATCCTTAGTGATTGTTCAGAAGACCAGACTGACCACATACCTAAACAAAGCGAATGTAATAGGTGAAGAACAGGCAGTGTTCAGATAGGGGTATTGGTTGAATTGTATTTGTCTCGACTCAAAAGGCTTTATTATGTCTTCATCGATTATAAGAAAGCATTTGATTTAATAGACCGGTCCTCCCTGTGGTCTAAGACAATTTCATGCGGCATTAATGGTATTACAGGTGTATGTTGAAAGTTGTATACAACATGTACAAAAATGCTAAATCATGTATAAATGAGGGCCAGGCAGTGTCAGCCTTCTTCTCATGTGTAGAGGTATGGCAAGGAGAAAACTTGTGTCCTTTGTTATTTGCTATTTACCTGAATAATTTTGAACACTGTTAGTCACAATTATAACGGACTTGACATGGCAGCTGGTTAAATTTACATATATTGTATATAGCGGAACTATGTCAACTCTTCTAATGGTTGACATTTGGTTGTTTCAGGTGTCAACTATATTGTGAATCTGTAATTATTAGTCTATATTGATACAATGGGTGTACACAGTACCATGTCTACACAAGGCATGGCAAGCATAAACAGAACAGTAGAATGCATTTGATATCAATAAAGTGTAGGATATTTCACTATATAATTGTCCAGAATATTAATTTTCTATGTTTGTCACCTACAGGTTTCTACAGACAATACATCTTTAACCAATAGACACCACAGTCACACCATTTTATAATAATTAAAAGAACATCAAAATAAACACAACTTGCAATTATAGAAAATCAATAGTTTTGAAGATACAGTTTAAAAGTGTTAGGCAACTGTTCAGTCTAACAGGGGTCAAGTGTGTCTACTCTGCCTGGGTGCTGTGACCAATTAAAGATTAGTCAAGGTCTCAATGGCCTAGGCTGTAGACATTAGTCACAGCTTTTGATTTTCTGGCACACTACACAACATCTACTGTTGGGGGTGATCTCAAGGGCCCTTCTTAAAACCACATCACTAGATAATGTAAACCTTTTGCACTTTGGGGGCCCCTTAGGTGCCCTTAGAATGATTCAATCAAATACAGATTTCTTGTATATAGTGGCAGCACCCTAAGATACATCTATGCAAAATTATAAAAAAAAGTTGCTGAACAGTTTTTGAAAAAATAGGACAAATGTTACATTTTTACCAGTTTTGGGGTCCTTGGAGGCCCTAGGGAGCCCTTAGAATGATTCAATCAAATACAGATTTCTCGTATATAGTGGCAGTGCCCCAAGATGTCTATGCAAAATTAGAGAAAAAGTTGCTGAACGGTTTCTGAGATACAGCAGCTAACGGCGGACGGCGGACACAGAGTGATGGCAACAGTCCCTTGGACCTTCGGCCAAAGGACTAAAAAGCAGCAATGACCCACAACAGCAGGCGCCTTGCAACATAACATATCTTGGAGTAGCGTCTTCTAAATACAGACATTTGAAGTGGTAAGGTCAACACAGATAAGTAGTAACCCTTCATCGGTTTGTACAACTATGGACTGACTCTGCTCTAACCAAATCAGATAAGCTGCCGTTTCTAATTTAGTAGTTCTGTAAATTTACAAAGGAATGTTTACATGGAAATCTGTGTTATCTAAGTCATGTATCTGATTATTTGACTATTCTCGGGTAGGACACAGGAGTGCTGGTGGTGCTCATGGTAAATGTTTAATGTTTAATGAGTACAATGCATGCTACATGCTATATGACACTGATTCATCATCCATACCTATCTATCACCTACCAGGAGTAAAAGTGTTAAACTTGGAGTATTCTTCAGATGAATGATTAATTATTTCAGTTACTTTGCTGAATTTTACAATACCGATAATTATACAATAAAATGTAATCTCTTGAAGAGCACCAATTCCTAAATTAAACTGTGAGGCTTTTAATTTGCAATTTTATGTCTTTTATTTATTAACATCATGCACATTTCTGCTTGCTATCGGTACGTGTTACACTTATATTTGAGAAAGTGCTTAGTAAATAAATCACTTTGAACAACATTTTCCCTTTATCCAGGAAAAATGCTCAAATATTAAATTACTAAAATGGGCCAAGAGGCCCTGAAGTCCTTTGGACTAATACGTCGATATGTGATCCCGGCTGACCAAATGAGTGATAAGTTGGAAAAATTGTAACATGTTTTCTTACATTCTTGTAAAGATGCTTTACACAGTTTCAAAAATTATGACTGCTACAAAAATTGGCGAAGTTATGGAGCATTGAACATGGTAAGGGTAAAAAAATGGGCCAAGTGGCCCAGAAGTCCTTTGGACTAATACATCTATGTGACCCGGGCTGACCAAATGAGTGATAAGTCGGATAAATTGTAACATTGTTTTCTTACATCCTTGTAAAGGTTTGGTAGGGTGCTTTAAACGGTTTCAAAAATTATGACTGCTACAAAAAATGACGAAGTTATGGAGCATTGAACATGGTAGGGGTCAAAAAGTGAAAATGAAGAAAACAGCTGTTGAAGTTTTATATTACATATGCAAATGGATTGCATGGAAATATTACATGCACAACATTCAAATGTGGCACACAGTATGTAATATGTATGTTATGTTGCAATGATACACTGGAAGTACAAATGTGCTGCTACAAAGACTTATCAAGTTATGCCAGATTATGTCTTTATGTGTAAAACTAAGAGGACAGATTATTTGAGAGCAAAAGGTAGACTCACTGTTTGACAGTTTAAAACCTACAGGCAACTGTCCAGTTTAACAGGGGTCTAGTGGCTTAATGCTGTCTGTTGACACAAGCTTCTGCCAGTGACCAATTACAGATTAGTCACAGTTTCCATCAAACAATAGCAGGCAGAGAATCTTAGCTCCACAGCTGGGTGTAATACACAACAAGTTATAAATATAGCTACTCTGAGATAGACAATTAATTTTAGTTAGCAAATTTAGCATTTATGGGGACCTTTGGTGCCCTAAGAATGAATCAATCAAATACAGATTTATTGTGTATAGTGGCACTACCACATGAAATGTCTATGAAAAATTAAAGAAAAAGTTACTAAAAAGTTTTTGACAAAATAAAAAATGGGTCAGCTGGACGGTGATAGACCGTTTGAAAATGAAGCCTTTGTAAAACTTTTGTCTCGACTTCACCGACGGCGGTGTCCTGCTGTCAGAACTTCGAAGGTGTTACTCACCTAACTTACAAATATATAGGGAGCTAATGGAGAGGCCCATCATAATCCATAGCACTACAAAATGAAGTATCTGAAAGTCACACTTTATATACTGAGTGACACATCTCGTACTGTTTCTCTGCACTGTCGCAATGTCCAATAGTTTCCTATCACAACCCTCGTGTACAATATACCAAAGCTATATATCCAACACCACAACATATGTATTATCATTGGATAGGTAATTGAATAATCTTTCAGATGAATGCAACTTGTAGCAACAGAAAATGAAGCATACAAAAGTTACACCGCAAACAATGACATGCATTCTCAAAATATGATTCATTCAAAAATTAGTGCTATATAATAATAGTTTGCCAAAATGTAAACAAACTCAAAGACAGTTGCAGCTTACTGTCCACCAAGCAGTAGCAGAGCAGTTTTATAATAATAATAATCCACAAGTTAAGTGGCAGTGATCTTCCTTTTATCATTCAGGTGATGTTTATTGTGAGCAGGGCGGACAAATGGTTATCATACGTAGACAGGTACAGAAAGAAACTGAAATTTTCTATAAAAAGAACATGTTTGCCTATCAATGGCATGTATTTCCTATTGTTGCTGTTTCTGCCGGGCAGAAACAGTTTCTGCCCGGCATAAATCAAACAACCCTGTAGGTAATTATTAATCAAATGTTTTTTGGTGAATCATAGTTACAGATCATTAAGGGTTATGATGGAAATAAAATGTTTACATGTTTACTGTTCACTGAAAAAAACAGCTCCACAGAATTAATTATAGTTATTGTTAAGATGTTTAACCTAGTTCCATTATCTGACATTGTGCCAACAGATTGGTGTATTGGGATCATTAAGCCTATATAATTATTATATAAACATAGCAGCAGACACTGGGACAGTGTGACTGCTGCCTGGCTAAATGGATGCAATGGTGCTTTGAAGTTAGTTCTTCTGCCAACTATCCTTTTCATACAAGCCTATAGGTTTAGTAGCTGCCAGCACACTACTGAGCCTAAACTACCATGCAGGTGTGAAAAACGTGCTGATGTATTTGAATTTGATCCACTAATTAACTGTCCACCAAGCAGTAGCAGAGCAGTTTTATAATAATAATCCACAAGTTAAGTGGTAGTGATCTTCCTTTTATCATTCATGTGATGTTTATTGTGAGCAGGGCGGACAAATGGTTATCATACGTAGACAGGTACAGAAAGAAACTAAAATTTTCTATAAAAAGAACCACATACCTAAACAAAGCGAATGTAATAGGTGAAGAACAGGCAGTGTTCAGATTGGTTGAATTATATGTCTTGACACAAAAGGCTTTATTGCGCCTTAACTATATCAACTCTTCTAATGGTTGACATTTGGTTGTTTCAGGTGTCAACTATATTGTGAATCTGTAATTATTAGTCTATATTGATACAATTGATTTACACAGTACCATGTCTACACAAGGCATGGCAAGCATAAACAGAACAGTAGAAATCATTTGATATCAATAAAGTGTAGGATATTTCTCTCTATAGTTGTCCAGAATATTAATTTTCTATGTTTGTCACCTACAGGTGACAGAATATTAATTTTCTATGTTTGTCACCTACAGGTTTCTACAGACAATACATCTTTAACCAATAGACACCAGTCACACCATTTTATAATAATTAAATGAACATCAAAATAAACACAACTTGCAATTATAGAAAATCAATAATTTTTAAGATACAGTTTAAAAGTGTTAGGCAACTGTTCAGTCAAACAGGGGTCAAGTGTGTCTACTCTGCCTGGGTGCTGTGACCAATTAAAGATTAGTCAAGGTCTCAATGGACTGGGCTGTAGAGATTAGTCACAGCTGTTGATTTTGTGGAACAATACACAACATCTAATGTTGGGGGGTGGTCTCAAGGGCCCTTCTCAAAACCACATCACTAGATAATGTAAACCTTTTGCACTTTGGGGGCCCCTTAGGTGCTCTTAGAATGATTCAATCAAATACAGATTTCTTGTATATAGTGGCAGCACCCTAAGATACATCTATGCAAAATTATAAAAAAAAGTTGCTGAACAGTTTTTGAAAAAATAGGCAAAATGTTACATTTTTACCAGTTTTGGGGTCCTTGGAGGCCCTAGGGAGCCCTTAAAATGATTCAATCAAATACAGATTTCTCGTGCATAGTGGCAGTGCCCCAAGATGTCTATGCAAAATTAGAGAAAAAGTTGCCGAACGGGTTCTGAGATACGGCAGCTAACGGCGGACGGCGGACGCAGAGTGATGGCAATAGTCCCTTGGACCTTCGGCCAAAGGACTAAAAACGTCTTAGGGCTTTGCTGCATTAGCTGCTGTCAAAACACTTGCTCTGACAATGATGTAAGCATGTCAAATGGGATAGGGGAGCATACATTACTACCAGCTTACACCCACCTATGGTGCAACAAACCTCTCGCTTACACTAGCACCATCTGGTGAACTCTGACCTCAACAACAGTCCCAGGTAAGAGAAATGCCCCTCCAGAAAACCTACATAGAAAACTTGTAAGCAAATAACTCTAAAGACGCAAATGAACATATAGAAAGATGCTAGTGGACCTTGACGCCTTACAATACTTCAACACTAATTTATTGGGAGCAACGACAGCTACAGACCTTCCTTTTATGGCAGGAATATAACTGGTGACAGAACACTATGTCTACCAGCTTTAATATAATTTGATTATTATTAATTATTATTATTAGAGCTCGTTTTATTTAATTCCATGTATATGTACTTTACGTGATAATCTTACTATTTCAGTCCAATTTGATCCTGATAATTTATGGTTCTTAGTGTAACTTATAATTTATTATTTCAATTATTATATTCCACATACGTTTTAGAACTAACGACCTTATATCTAAATTGTATTTTAACTCTTTAAATCTATGTACACTTTTAGTTGTATTATTCTTAAATTAATTAACTTGCTATTTTAATGATCTGAGTATACACGTTTAGTGGTATTATTGCTGTATTGTAAAGCGCTAAAAATTATTTTATTATTATTAATATTTATAAGATGTATGTTATGACGAGACGTCAGGTTGCTTTTATAGACTTACATTTGTGGAGGCAGTGAAAGGGAACTTCTCCTCCTTGCGGGGCGTGTAGATGGCAGTCAGAGGAGGGTGGAGGCACATCTCCTACAAGTCAACACCTATTAGCTGTCACACACACACAAGCACAAGAGAAGCTCAAGATTTATTTTAACAGGATTGCCATCCAGAGAAAAAACATGGCACCTGAAGATGGATGCCATTGCTTGTCAATGTTTTTATATGTACAGTGAATTCGTTATAAGAACTCCCAATGTACGAAACATCCAATTAAATCGAAGGAACAACACTGAAATCTCGTTCTGGCCTGCACTGTACTGTGTACCCAAGGATGTAAGGAAGACTGGATGTAAAGAACAGTTTAACCAAGTCCCAACGTATTCCTTGATGTATGTTTGTACAGTCGCGCCTCGTTATAATGCGGTAGTCGGGGTCCATGAAATGAATTCGCGTTATAAACGGGGCGCATTATAAAGTGGTGTGTTCCCGTATCTGCCGTCAGACGACGACGACCGACATCGCTGCTGCACGAGGAACGCCATCGAAGCCAAATTGTGCACGTCGTGCAGTCTATACGCAGTTTATGAAGCTTATTAAACTGCCAGCCAATGTCAATGTGTATTCTGTTTAAATGTCATACACTGGTGGATACAGTTGAATGTTGAAATGAATAAAATTCATCAATTGTGTACTGTTTTTAAATAAACAATGGAGCAATAAGCCACGGTCAACTGAACGATAATATGGTACCGCTGACATAAGATCTAAAATAATGACCTGGCACTCAGGAGCCGAAGCTATAATACGCTCACAATTGGCTTAACTTTGTCTTTCAATCAATATCAAAATACCAATTTAGAAAGCACATTTACGTGCCGAAGAATATTACGATTCACCAATTCATATGATGTTGACAAATTAATATTTTGGCACACCAGTACAGGCAGTAGCTTTTCGTTCATCGCAGAGAAAAGCTAATATTTGTTACGCAATGTTAGCTTACTGATCCTGCCTACTAAGCTGTATTAAAACATATTTAACCCATTCTTAAGCAAGGCGTATTTGTGAATTTCAATTGCACTTTACAAGCTGTCCGGCGCAGAAACCAGGCGAACTCGCGATTCGCGACTGAGCATGACTAGCAGATTGGAAACGATTCGTTTGATGTCAGCGTAAAACAAACAATACCTCGCTACACATTTACTGTTCCTAAAGTTAAAATTGACCATAATTATAGTCAAAGAAACTTATACCTTTGATAGCATTGGCAGAGCAGAATAAACAACGGCAACGTAGTGACGCGCCTCGATCACACTTGATTCGTTGCCGTTGTACGTCAATGTTAAATTTATTGTCCGCCAACTAGTCTTTCAATATACACATGTCGTGTACAAAGATGGGGATAACTTCAGATAAAATAATTGACAGTTATTACCGTGTTAATATAGTTAGCACCCATTTTCCCCCTGGCGGCAGAAATTCGGGGTCTACGACCAACCGCGTTATAACCGAATCTGCGTTATAACGGGGCGCGTTATAACGAGGCGTGACTGTATATTTTGTTTCTAATCATGCTCTTACACTGCCTGCATTTAAACAATCAGCAGATAACCTGTTCCAGTTATTTACAGTCTCCTGTAAAAATTAGTACTTTCTTAAATATCTAATCTATATTTTTCCATCACTAACATTACTTCATGTCGTCTAAGTTCTACTGTATTTTTAGTGAGAATTCTTCTACTTCTATCAATATTTTCATAACCACTCGACACCTTAAACACTTCAGTTTGATCTCCTCTTAATCTCCTTGCCTCCAGGGTCATTAGACCACAAGAGCAAATACAAAACACTGTCATAACAAGTAAATTAAAATAGGCCTGGTCAAAAGGTGTTGTTGAAATGTGTGCCAAGAGATATATGTCGTTCCTTGATAACACATGAAGTATGCTGGTGAAAAGCAGACAACAGTAATTTTTTTACATTTACCCATGTTGTGATTAAACAGTGAATAGTTGGTGATAATAATCACAACTACTTGTCTACAGGTACTACAGCGACCCCCCTTGTTTGAGCTACAGTACCACTGTAGGCATGACCTCAATCCACACAAGTGTAAGTGCTAACATGTTCCATTCAAACACTCTGCAGCTCAGATTGGCAAAATCTGGGTCACTAACTCTATCAACATGCTTGTACAACAACACGCCATCAAAGCGTCTGTCCTAACCACTCCATTGTTGCTCCACCAAAATAATTTTATTTCACAACAGAAGCTATTTTACACTGTCTAAACAACTAACAAACAGGTGTTTTTAGACATTGTGCAAACACATGGAACCAATGTCAATGATAAATGAGATCCTTTGAAAGGTTCATCTGTTGATGATGACGCAGGTGTCACAGTCTCAGAAGTGGCCAGAGACGATTTGTCACCGGCGCAACCAAACAACACTAGTGTATTTTACCTGCAAAATTTACAAGGTTTGTTTTTTCTAGACATAAGTTTTTGCGTTCCCAATATAAATGATGCAAATGTTCATGGTCGTGTGCGACAGTACTGATTAACGACTTATAAACCGTTTTTGTGCCTTTGGACAGGCTGGTATTGGTTATGTGGCGCTTAAAAATGTTAGTAATAATATTTTATAATAATTTTAATCAAAGTGGGATTTCTTTACAGCTATCCATCAAATGGAAGTACTTCATTTTATGCAGTACTGTCTTTACATGTTTGTTTATTTATTTCAAATACACCACCCATAGGATGTTAATAAATAATGTATATTTTTTATAAGATTTTTGTTAATACAAACTAACAAAACATATTATTATTAAATTTACAGTACTTTAGCAAAGAGAAAGGAGATGTATTTATGAAGTGGGGTGAAACTCACCCTAAACACCTCCTCGACAGGATCTTCATCTGAAGCTTGAATCTGAAGAGAAAAAACAACTATGTCAACAAACACCTGTAAGTTTTTTCTAAGTAGGTCGGTCTACAAATCAGCGGCTTTTAAAGCACTATCTATGGATGGGTCAACATCTATTTTATCAATGGCATAAAAAGTAATGCTGTTTGGACATTTTTATGATGAATCTTCTGAAAATCAACTATCTTATTGTGTACTCTTTCATCGACCTGCTGACAAAAAATCTTAACATTTTGTCAATTTTCTCTCCTGAAAATCAAACCAACATGAAAGAAGTCCCCCCATCAAAAGATGTCAAAAAAGAACTACTTCACATGCAAAGGATCTTGTATTAACTGTTTCTGACACTTCTAATCCATTTTCCACTGCCCGAGTCAAACCCCCAACTGCCCCGTCCACCCCCGAACTGCCCCAGTCCACCACCAACTGCCCTAATTCATTCCCACTATCCAATCCATTCTTAGTTGCCCTATTCCATTACATACCCCACTGCCAGTGCCATAATCCATTCCTGAGCCAGTGCTACACCATCCACTGTATGTTACCAATAGCCCTGGCTCAACAATACTCTAACCACATTTTTATAATTATTCACATGTGGCTAGCACTGAGTCATGAGCTGTATGGGAAAAAGAATGTTACCTTTTTATGAGAACGTTTACCATGGGTGTGCTTAATAAGATTACACTGGATATGTGCTGTGGACACATTATAAATGATCTACGTTTTTACCACAGAACATCACATCTGCATGGATATCCCTAGGACAGTCAACCTAGTCCCCTGTTCTTTTTATAATGCTAGGCACACACCAGCCGACTAACACCGACTTGGGTTGCCAGTCGACATAAAAAGTAGTCGGAGCTAAACGCCAATTAGTTCCGTCGACTAGCGCCGACTTCTGCCCGCACACACCAGCCAGCACACACCAACCAACTCACGCCGACCGTCGGTACTCAGCATGATCTTTGTAGAAAACAAATCCACTATAAATACGCGTGTTTACTACGGATTTAACAATATGTTTCGATACGCCTACAATAAACACATGAACCATTTGTAAAAATTAGGCCAAAAGGCAAAACGGCTATCAGAAAAACGAAACTTGTTACATAGTAAGTCAGAGCTTCGCCGTCAGCCTTCACGACGATGTGGCTTGAGCATTTAGCATATCCTCCAGCAAAGAAATGCACAGCGTCGTTTTAAGGCTTAATATATATATGCGCCCGGTAGCAGCGCCACCAGAGGTAGCGTTTTTCACAAGACAAAATGGCGATTCCTGTCGGAAGCGGGAAACAAAGTCAGGTGGAAATTAGGTTTATTTGTGGCGCCTGTTTTAAGAACAAGCGATAAAAAACGATGATGGTCAATGGCAATAGGATAAAAAATAATCTACCACTTTCTGAAATGTTGGTTACCTGCCAGATCAGTCAAATATGAAAGTAAAAAAATGGGCCAAGTGGCCCTGAAGTCCTTTGGACTAATACGTCTATATGTGACCCCGGCTGACCAAATGAGTGATAAGTCGGAAAAATTGTAACATTGTTTTCTTACATCCTTGTAAAGGTTTGGTAGGGTGCTTTACACGGTTTCAAAAATTATGACTGGTACAAAAAAATTGGCGAAGTTATGGAGCATTGAACATGGTAGGGGTCAAAAAGTGAAAATGAAGAAAACGGCTGTTGAAGTTTTACATTATATATGCAAATGGATTGCATGGAAATATTACATGCACAACATTCAAATGTGGCACACAGTATGTAATATGTATGATATGTTGCAATGATACACTGGAAGTACAAATGTGCTGCTACAAAGACTTATCAAGTTTTGCCAGATTATGTCTTTATGTGTAAAACTAAGAGGACAGATTATTTGAGAGCAAAAGGTAGACTCACTGTTTGACGCAGTTTAAAATAGTGCTGGTTCGATAACAGAATTCTTTGATATCAATCGATACCAGAATTTTGTTCGATACTCGATACTTACGTTGTAAGTCTAATTCATATACAGTATACATCCCAATAGAAACACACTATCCATCTAGACTAATGGCATAGAAGCACACACTGTTTTTCATTAGGGAAACATGTATAAAAATAGATTTTTCATGAATGAATGCATGCTAGACATAACTGATGGCAATACTGTTGCTAGCGCCACCTTGCAGATGCTTGATAGGTCATTCATAGTGTGCGAGTGTGCCTTTAGCTGCAACATGTTGCATTCTTGTCATGTGTCGATGTTGCATCAGTCAGTTTGGTAGATGTGTACTGCTGACTATGTGTGTTTGAAAAATGTTTGCCTGGTACCACTTTTGAGAAACAAATAGTCGTGCACCAAAGTCTTAGCACACACTCTGAGCGTCTATTGGGAACTATAGTAGTCTATACGGTATACCTATTCAATTTTCAACTTAACCATTGATACATACTAATTGATATAGTTATGCAAACAACGATTAATATGCAATTTTCATTTTATTTCAATAACCAAATAACAGTTGTAAATTGTAATTGTTTAATTCTAATTTATTAATGTTGTAAAAGTAATTGTAATGTAACATTAAAACAATACAGTATTACAGACAACAGCAATAGAATACCTAGTAATAATAAATAAATAAAACTGGTAGTCACATCGCGTACGTCACTTCTTGACGCTGTCGCCGCAGTAGACTCTGCAACCGATGGCGATTCACTTCGACTGTAACTACAGTAGTCCCTCTCTTCAGCGGACCCTCTGACGAGGGGACACCTGCTATGTCGGGACAGTTTGTCAATGTACGGACCGTTCTGCCATGTTAATGTCCCTCTGATGAGGGGACACCTCGTGTACGCGGACAACGGACAGGATATTTTGGTTATATGTCCCTCCTAAGACGGACAGCATTCATTAATTCAAAGATTTTTTGCGGAATTTGTTTAGAAAAATGGCGGACATACAGCTTGGTGTGTCAATGGTAACACCAAGTACAGGTGTACTCGTAATAACGAGCTTGTCTTCCTTGCTCTAATCATTGTGTTTGTCTAAACTACTTAGAGTTCCTTTGATTACGGTATGTAAACTTTAGGCAGAGTGAATGTGGAGGAAGGTATTGTTAATTTTGTGCTGTTATCAATCACATTTGCCACAGGCAATGCCATGAAGGCTTCCCCTTTTGCTCCTCCAGTCCCAGTCAGGGCTTCAGCTTGGTGTAGCCGTTTCATCTTGTAAATTGCAATTAAGATTCACAAATACAATGTATAAAAGGTTCACCTCAATTGTTTTCAATGTAGTCCAACATTAAGCCTAAACTGGGGTGAAATAATAAACAATCATCATCAAATTATAGCTGCGCTACGCCAAATATTACCAGTGTCTTGAAAAGATGAACTGGTTACCAGCGTATGAAACGGTGGAACGCATTATCAAGTGACGCACAATTTGTGCATTAATGAATGTTTCGAAATTGGATGAAAAATGAAGTGAGACAATTAACGATTATACCCGTTACCGTTTTTAATATTTAATTAACGTTCACGCCGCATGTAGCAACTGATTTAAATATTCGGTTGATCATTTCCAGGTTATTATTTTAGCCGGTAGGGGCAGCAAAAATCGTCAACTTGTGAATTACTTACGAAGTATTTTAACTACAGAATATCTAAATCGTTCGAGAATACCAATTTATAAAATGTTGTAACGGAGATGTTTTGTTTGACATTTTTTTTTTAATGCTGCCATACGCGCAGCAAATTCTACTGCAAAGCCGGGCCGATACCGTAGCGTAGGCTAGTGGGAGTGAGTGAGTGACCAGTGCGCGGACGCGGATGAGGACAATCTCGGATCGACAGAGGGAGTCGGGCGGACGATGCCGGGCGGGCGATATGACTTCATGACCAACTGTTTATTTTTTAATACATCACAGTAATAATAAACATATATATATATATAGTGCTTAATTCCTATCAGTCAATGCGTTGACATAATGCCACATCTTTACCATGCGTCGGTTGTACTGGTCTGAACTTTGGCACTAAGATGCCTGTCCCTCCGATGAGCGGACACCTGCCATGTCGGGACACTTATGCTTGGATACAGATGTGTCCGCTGAAGAGAGGGACTACTGTACTACTAAATGTCCATTGCTTGGTTTCTGCCGAAAAGTTTGATGGAACATGTCGTTCTCGTTAACGTTGTTACTGTTAGTGTTACCACGACTTCTTTAAATCATCATGTTTTGGTAGTCTCTTGGATGATGGACAGTGACATGTTTCGTCAAATTCAATGTATTTCCCCCACTAGTTTAGGGGGAGCGTTTCTGGCATAGTAGACACTCTACAGTGTTTCCGTATCTGTTAAAAAAAAACTGCCAAATTGGCGATGTGCGTTTTGACATTTTGTCGTTCATCTTGGTTGACCGAGTACGGCAAACGGTGGCGCCATCAAACAACAAAACATAGCGCCACCAAACGGAACCTGGGTAAACGAGTCTAGTGTGTCGCGCTTGAATAATTATTTATATTATTATTATTATATTAAACTAGATTCATGAATACTAATGCGTGCAATAAACACTATAAAATTACTGGAATGTTGTGTGTTTTTGGTACGCTGTAGAGTGGGCAAGGTAAAGTGGTGAAGCAAACGGTAGTGCCACCCAACGTCGTAACGAGGCTTGAATAATCAAGGCTAAGCTGAGATCGCACTCAAATAATTATTTATATATGTATCGAAATATCGAAGGTATCGAAATATCGACATAGCGAAGGTATCGAAATATCAAAGGTATCGAACTGTGGCCATTCGATACCAAAAATATTGAAGTATCGCGATACCACGAAGTATCGGTATCGAACTTTCACAAGTATCGCGATACTTCGATATATCAAATATCGAAACAGCACTAGTTTAAAACCTACAGGCAACTGTCCAGTTTAACAGGGGTCTAGTGGCTCTGTTGACACAAGCTACTGCCAGTGACCAATTACAGATTAGTCAGTTTCCATCAAACAATAGCAGGCAGAGAATCTTAGCTCCACAGCTGGGTGTAATACACAACCAGAGCCACCACTGATTCATAGTCAAGTAGATTAGCTCAATGCACCAACTAAGACAATACACAACACTGTGAGTGACATTGTCCAGAGTGAGGCCTAAGCAGTGTCCTCATTGTTGAATAGATCAATTAAACCTGCCAAGTGGGTGACATTCTGCACAAGTGTTCATTAATCCTTAGTGACTGTTCAGAACACCAGACTGACCACATACCTAAACAAAGCGAATGTAATAGGTGAAGAACAGGCAGTGTTCAGATAGGGCTATTGGTTGAATTGTATTTGTCTTGACACAAAAAAGTCTTTATTGTGCCTTCATCGATTATAAGAAAGCAGTTGATTTAGTAGACAGGTCTCCCTGTTGTCTAAGATAAGTTCATGCGGTATTAATGGTAATGTGTTGAAAGTTGTATACAAGTTGTATAAATCAGGGCCAGGCTGTGTCAGCCTTCTCCTCATGTGATGTAGAGGTATGGCAAGGAGAAAACTTGTGTCCTTTGTTATTTGTTATTTACCTGAATAATGTTGAACACTGTTAGTCACAATTATAACGGACTTGACATGGCAGCTGGTGAAATTTACAACAACCTTAGTGATGATGATGTAGAAAATGTATGTTCTACTATATGCTGATGACACTAGAATGATTCAATCAAATACAGATTTCTTGCTTGTGTATAGCGGAACTATGTCAACTCTTCTAATGGTTGACATTTTGGTTATTTCAGGTGTCAACTATATTGTGAATCTGTAATTATTAGTCTATATTGATACAATTGATTTACCCAGTACCATGTCTACACAAGGCATAGCAAGCGTAAACAGAACAGTAGAATGCATTTGATATAAATAAAGTGTAGGATATTTCACTCTATAGTTGTCCAGAATATTAATTTTCTGTTTGTCACCTACAGGTGACAGAATATTAATTTTCTACGTTTGTCACCTACAGGTTTCAACAGACAATACATCTTTAACCAATAGACACCACAGTCACACCATTTTATAATAATTAAATGAGCATCAAAATAAACACAACTTGCAATTACAGAAAATCAATAGTTTTGAAGATACGGTTTAAAAGTTTTAGGCAACTGTTCAGTCTAACAGGGGTCTAGTGTGTCTACTCTGCCTGGGTGCTGACCAATTAAAGATTAGTCAAGGTCTCAATGGAACAATAGCACTAGGCTGCAGAGTTTAGTCATGCTGCTGGCTTTCTGGCACAATAAAAAAAATCTACTGTTGGGGTGGTCTCAAGGGCCCTTCTCAAAATCACATCACTAGATAATGTAAAACTTTTGCACTTTGGGGCCCCTTAGGTGCCCTTAGAATGATTCAATCAAATACAGATTTCTTGTATATAGTGGCAGCACTCTAAGATACATCTATGCAAAATTAGAGAAAAAGTTGCTGAACAGTTTTGGAAAAAATAGGTAAAATGTTACATTTTTACCAGTTTTGGGGTCCTTGGAGGCACTTAAAATGATTCAATCAAATACAGATTTCTCGTGCATAGTGGCAATACCCTAAGGTATGTCTATGCAAAATTAGAGAAAAATTACTGAACGGTTTCTGAGATACGGCAGCTAACGGCGGACGGCGGACGGAGGATGCAGAGTGATGGCAATAGTCACTTGGACCTTCAGCCAAAGGACTAAAAATTAAAACTTGTGGCTCGAATTGGCTTAAAAACTAAAAAAAGATGCCTGGCTTTATTGAGGCCTATCACATGATCGTGCTATGATATCTTATTGGCCAAGTTACCGCCGACCGTCGTGTTATGACAAAAAACCTGCACACACCAGCCGACTTGTCATCGGATATGCGCCGACTCGTCACCAGATACATCCTTATCTAATGCTGACTGCCGATTAACGCCGATTGCCGATTCAACATTTGAATCGGCGTTAGTCGGCGCTATAAGGCCGACCACCGTTGGGTTTAAATTCGGCACACATCAACCAACTGCGGTCGGCCGACGGTTTTTACGCCGACTAGTCGGTTGGTGTGTGCTGAAAATCGGCTGGTGTGTGCCTAGCATAAGAGATACACTGTCTAACTAATCCATCTGTGTGCTTTGTTATGGGCTGTCAAAAGTCACTCATCATCATCCCCATATTGCATAACCTCAAGTAGAGTGATGTAAATTGTCAAGGCATTCCCCATGCTTTGTGATGTCACTGTGCATTAATCACACAAAAGGAACTTGTCTTTGATTTCTTTAGGCAGCAGCACAGACAGCTCCAGCAACTGGCTGGCTACTGTGCACTGTGTAAACTGATCGCCTGAGTTCTATCTACAGCTGTAACTACTATGATCAACAAGAGGCAGTATGCTGTTAAATAACAGGCCACCAGCTGACTACTGCAAACTGACATGGAAGCGGCAATGCTGTCAGTGTTAGTAGTTAGCCTGGTACTTACTCTGGGCCACTATAGTGGCTGATTCTGACTGACTAAACATCACACTGAAAAGGATGGCTTTAGTATACATTATTGTAATTTTTAAATAATGATGATACTACAAGTTATTATCAATAATATTTATAGATCCTTTAATTTCCAAATGCGTTGCTGACATTTAGATGTGTTGAAAAGAATGCACCACAACAATGTGTTATCTTTTTAATTTAAACACTTTTATGCAAGTGATCTTCTGTTTACAAGCAAATGTTCCGTTATCCACAGACAATTGAAATATAACGCATCTTCTGATCAACTGACAACTGAAAAACCATTCATCGAAGTTCACTAATCCATTAAAAACTGAAATACCCTGCAGTCTAGATCAACAACTGAACTAACAGTGTCACTGCCAGGATAGCAATAATTAAGACAATTCTTCCTGTCACTGCCAGTTGCTGATGTAAATGGATGTATCAACAGTATCAGCTATCCAACTGAGTGACTTTTACTGTCTCCACAAGCCCCCAATATGGGAGATGCTGCCTTCACTTCACATTTCTCATCAACTGTGTGTCATTAGAAAAACACTGCTTCAATTTGTTGATGTTATGTTTCTGCCTTAGAAGTTCAAAATTGGCATCAAGAACTTAAACGTTCTCATTTAAATTAATAGGCTCATGCACCAATGTCATTAGCACACAACTGATTGATAAATAATTAACATCACATGCTTTGTTCTAGAACATGATTAACACAAACAAACTTCTGTATTCTTTTCTGAGAACCAATCTTTGCAAACCATTGATATGTAGATTCTGAGAAATATCTGTACTTTCAGATTTAAACACCTTTTTTATTCTCCCCAAAGTATGCAAACCTGTGCAAAGATTTTGAATATTATTAAACTTTTGTAAACACTGTATATAACATGTTAAAATATTATGTGGCCTGTCCTGTGAAGGCTTGTCTGATGGATGCAATCCCATTGTTAACTTGCCTTGGAGAGCTAACTGGGTCAATGTGTCCGAATGTCAGTGTTGACAACTTTTTATGACATGTGGGATGACAACAAACTCAAGTTTACAAGTGTCAAGTGTGATGTGAATACTCTGACAGCAAACGTGTTAATTATTTAAGCACCTGTCACGAATCATCACAATGAGTGCATAGCATTGTAAGTTAACAATTTGGTATGCATACTTTGGCCTATTTATATAAACAAATTGGCCTCTTATGGTGACATGGACCCAATGATGGTTATCAGCAGTACTTCGTAGTACCCGTAGTAGTAGTAGTAGTAGTAGTAGTAGTAGTAGTAGTAGTAGTAGTAGTAGTAGTACTAATACTGTTTTTTATAAAATAAAGTCACAACGAAAACAAGTTATCAACCAAAATAGGTGACTTGTTTACAAATATTTTATTATGATTGTTTATGTTAACCATATGATTTTTTGTATTTATATATATAAACTGATGGAATTTTAAAATGATATCATAATGGTCTTGTTGTCCATTCATATTTGTTCTACAGCAATTAGCTACCTCACAAAACCTTACACCTACAATATTCTGAAGGATTTTATTCTGCAAACAACTAAAATGTTTATTTACAGAATTAAAAAAATTAAACACAAGACTTCAGGAAAACTGTTGACCTCTCATGTGTGGATGGTGGGGCAGCCATATTAGCCAAGAAATAAAATGATGTCATTAGCATTATAATGTCAACTATGTCCTCAGGATAACAATTAGAAAACAAGATTTTCTGCCATACTCTCTACAAAACAAAAGTAAACATGGAATCGTATCACTTGATCAAATTATCCCACTTAACCTAGTTAGCACAAATTACCATTTTGTAGGCATAGATCTACAAATCTCGGTTACTTAAAAAGTTTAATAAATATAAAATACACCAGATATTCATTGAAATGCACACATCTTGTAACATATTAAATTATATAACATTATATATAGTTATAGCCGTATGATATTATCTAACTTACACACAAATTACAGGATGGTCGAAACCTTCCAAGGATGGCATTCTTTGCCTGAGTAACACAAAAATGTTATCAAGTATGCTATCTTCACTATTTTGCCTAACTTTCTAGCAACCCACTGGAGTTACAAAAAATAGACTGCCCAGTTCGGCTCACACTGTCACAGCAGGTGGCAGGGTCCGTACTGTATGACTGATACCAAATTCAACACTATTTCAAGGCTTTTCAAGGCCAGTGAAAGGAACAATATATAATTATAACCCTAAACTGGGTATGAACTGGCGCCAGACTGTTGACTGCAATCCACAGCTGGTCAACAAAAGATGGAGTGACATGAAAATACTAACAAAAAAATGGGCCAAGTGGCCCTGAAGTCCTTTGGACTAACACGTCTATATGTGACCCTGGCTGACCAAATGAGTGATAAGTCGGAAAAATTGTAACATTGTTTTCTTACATCCTTGTAAAGGTTTGGTAGGGTGCTTTACACGGTTTCAAAAAATATGACTGCTACAAAAATTGGCAAAGTTATGGAGCATTGAACATGGTAGGGATCAAAAAGTTAAAATGAAGAAAACGGCTGTTGAAGTTTTACATTATATATGCAAATGGATTGCATGGAAATATTACATGCACAACATTCAAATGTGGCACACATGTAATATGTATGTTATGTTGCAATGATACACTGGAAGTACAAATGTGCTGCTACAAAGACTTATCAAGT
Source organism: Paraescarpia echinospica (assembly GCA_020002185.1). Lineage (NCBI taxonomy): Eukaryota > Metazoa > Annelida > Polychaeta > Sabellida > Siboglinidae > Paraescarpia > Paraescarpia echinospica. The sequence goes on from CM034543.1 coordinate 48,876,311, forward strand.
TATGCCAGATTATGTCTTCATGTGTAAAACTAAGAGGACAGATTATCTGAGAGCAAAAGGTAGACTCACTGTTTGACACAGTTTAAAACCTACAGGCAACTGTCCAGTTTAACAGGGGTCTAGTGGCTTAATGCTGTCTGTTGACACAAGCTACTGCCAGTGACCAATTAAAGATTAGTCACAGTTTCCATCAAACAATAGCAGGCAGAGAATCTTAGCTCCACAGCTGGGTGTACTACACAACCAGAGCCACCACTGATTCATGGTCAAGTAGATTAGCTCAATGCACCAACTAAGACAATACACAACACTATTAGTGACAGTGTCCAGAGTGAGGCCTAAGCAGTGTCCTCATTGCTGAATAGATCAATTAAATCTGCCAAGTGGGTGACATTCTGCACAAGTGTTCATTAATCCTTAGTGATTGTTCAGAAGACCAGACTGACCACATACCTAAACAAAGCGAATGTAATAGGTGAAGAACAGGCAGTGTTCAGATAGGGGTATTGGTTGAATTGTATTTGTCTCGACTCAAAAGGCTTTATCGATTATAAGAAAGCATTTGATTTAGTAGACCGGTCCTCCCTGTGGTCTAAGATAATTTCATGCGGTATTAATGGTATTGTGTTGAAAGTTGTATACAACATGTACAAAAATGCTAAATCATGTATAAATGAGGGCCAGGTTGTGTCAGCCTTCTTCTCATGTGTAGAGGTATGGCAAGGAGAAAACTTGTGTCCTTTGTTATTTGCTATTTACCTGAATAATTTTGAACACTGTTAGTCACAATTATAACGGACTTGACATGGCAGCTGGTTAAATTTACATATATAGTGTATAGCGGAACTATGTCAACTCTTCTAATGGTTGACATTTGGTTGTTTCAGGTGTCAACTATATTGTGAATCTGTAATTATTAGTCTATATTGATACAATTGATTTACACAGGACCATGTCTACACAAGGCATGGCAAGCGTAAACAGAACAGTAGAATGCATTTGATATCAATAAAGTGTAGGATATTTCACTCTATAGTTGTCCAGAATATTAATTTTCTATGTTTGTCACCTACAGGTTTCTACAGACAATACATCTTTAACCAATAGACACCAGTCACACCATTTTATAATAATTAAATGAACATCAAAATAAACACAACTTGCAATTATAGAAAATCAATAGTTTTGAAGATACAGTTTAAAAGTGTTAGGCAACTGTTCAGTCTAACAGGGGTCAAGTGTGTCTACTCTGCCTGGGTGCTGTGACCAATTAAAGATTAGTCAAGGTCTCAATGGCGTAGGCTGTAGAGATTAGTCACAGTTTTTTACTTTGTGGCACATTAGACAACATCTACTGTTGGGGGTGGTCTCAAGGGCCCTTCTCAAATCCACATCACTAGATAATGTAAACCTTTTGCACTTTGGGGGCCCCTTAGGTGCCCTTAGAATGATTCAATCAAATACAGATTTCTTGTATATAGTGTCAGCACCCTAAGATACATTTATGCAAAATGAGAAAAAAAGTTGCTGAACAGTTTTTGAAAAAATAGGACAAATGTTACATTTTTACCAGTTTTGGGGTCCTTGGAGGCCATAGGAGCCCTTAAAATGATTCAATCAAATACAGATTTCTCGTGCATAGTGGCAGTGCCCCAAGATATGTCTATGCAAAATTAGAGAAAAAGTTGCTGAACGGTTTCTGAGATACGGCAGCTAATGGCGGACGGCAGACGCAGAGTGATGGCAATAGTCCCTTGGACCTTCGGCCAAAGGACTAAAAATGTTTAAATCTTGGTGGCCATCTTGCTGGTTACCATGATGACGGAATGTACAATGATATGACTCATTTTACTCGCTGATTATTATACTTTCCGAAAATGTATAACATTCGTATTCATAAAATGCACTTTTGTTGCTCAAATCTTGACTTGAAGTGAGGTAGTCCATTGTTTTGCATATTCACTGGGAATGCTGTATTCAGTGGTCACACTCACAGCTGATCAGGGCTGTAATACTGAAATGGTTAACTTTTTTGTCTAGGAGCCAGTTGCTCATACCTACATTTTTAGGAGCCAAATTAAAAAAGTAGGAGCCAAGTAATTGTGTGTGCGTATGTATGTAATTGTGTTTTCAGTGCCAATTTAATCCAAATTAACCACAGACGTACGTTTGAATTAGAAATAAATTTAAAACATGTATGAATAAAATATACTAACAGCATTGTACAAATATTGTTATTTTTCGTATTTTTTGTATATTGTTATAACTTGGTAGTTATTAATGTATCGCATGTTATAAAAGGGATGGGGACAGTGTTTAATAAGTATAACACTTCAACTGTCTCCATTTCCACAAATGTAAAATATTGTTATAAACACATGTACCAGTTGATTGTGGAAATAAACATTCATTCATTCATTCATTCATTCATTCATTCCTTCATTCATTCATTCATTCATTCATTCATTCATTCATTCATTCATTCATTCATTCATTCATTCATTCAATATGTGGCCAGATACTAACTGTATGCATTATAACATGGTACACAGGCAAATTAATAACAGTCATATGTGGAATCCCTACATACCAATAATTAACAGTAAATATACATGTATAGGGACACTGATTTTTCAATTTCCATTTCAATTCAGTTTCAAAATTCTGTTTCAGAAAAAGACAAATGTCAAATGATACATTTCCAGTTTAAAGTAAAAAAGAAACCAATTTCTGTTCGGAAAAGTAATATTTTATTTCAAAGTTAACTTTGAGAAATAATACATTCTGTTAAATATTTAAAATATTACAATGTTATGATCTATGTAATACTGTTTTATTGTGTGGTTAACTTTTCTAACAACATTTATTTGTGCAATAACAACCTGTAACAACCGTACATAATCAATTTAGATAATAAAATAATTCCTCTCACACAATAACATAAATGACAGGTTGTTTCGAATGCAGCAGTGCTTAATATACAAATGCAATTTACACAAGCAGTCATATTAACAGTTATAAATGTTTAAATCACTGATGCTGTTTCATTGACAATTGTGATAAACTATTATGACGCCATCCCACGGAATTTGTGAGGACTACGAAGTGCGGACTAAATCACTTTGAGCCAGCGTAACCTAGGGTGTTGTTATTCCTTCAAGTTTTGTATTCAAAACCAGAATATGTACAAGTTTATGTGTGTTCTAACGATGTGACAACTACATTTAATTAGCAATGTGTCTTCAATGCGTTTAGCGGACAGCCAGACAACGATCGCGAAACAGTTTATGTCAGCACCTTCCGCTCGTGTCCCCGTTTACGTCGGTTGACACGAGGTACCATGGGCGCCATGACACTTCATAGCAATTAACCTTGTGCGTTTTAAAAATCCTGTGTCATAAATCCACCAAAATAAATGAATACCATTGCAGAGTAATCTTGTTTGTTTCAAAATGTCCCAAATAAAGTCAGTATCATTTACGGTGTTTCTAAGAAACGACAACTCATGGTTTATGAAATGGCAAATGACAACTGTTATTATAGACTCCTCGAGGTCGCCAGCGGTTGACCGTACATAATGTGTCAGTTGCCAAACAGGAAAAACATGTGACCAATTCAGTCACAACTTAGAGGGCTGGGGTGGGGGCACTACTGATGAACAAAGGCTACCAGAGTCAGCTGGCAACTGTAGTCAACAGCAGTGCCATGGATTATGCAAAATAAGCAGATAAGGCAACCTTGGTGTCAGGCTGAGATCAGCAGGAAATGCACTGGCTACCAGTGAACAAAGGCCAGAGGCAGAGCCTAATCAAGGCTTTTCAAGGCTGCAAGCCAGAATTCAAGGAAATCAAGGCCTTGAATTTGGAATGATGTAGTAATTCAAGGTTTTTAAGGATTTCAAAGCCCCATACGGCCCCTGCTGTGGATTGGGATAGGGCCTGGCTTCTGGACTTTGTCATTAGTCTTGTTGAGGGATTGCATTGTCTGTATTTCTCCAATGAGGCTGCCTATGTGAGACTGGAAGCATAAGAAATTGCATCACTCACACCACAGCAGCATGTAATGAGAGATGAAGTCTTAGATGTCTTGTGACCTATTTCTCAGTGGTAGTGAATGAAACACTTGTGTAATTCACATAAGAAATGGCAGTCATGTCCCATACTATGTAACAGCACTGTACCTGGCTCCTACACTTTGGGGAGGCTCAGCGATTTGGCATGACCATGCTATAGTCTGAGAACCGACGTGAGGTAGCAATTATTGCTTGTTTGCAGCCAAGGCCCACATGGTTGAATGAACTTTCCAGTTATTGATTAATTTGTCACTTGATGCTGTCCTCCCATGCTGCCTTCCATTAGTGTCAGCTGATCCTATTGGTGCCATCATTGGAGACAGGTCATTTACAAATTGTCTATCAGTTCTATGGCAATACTACAGGAGCTTGTGGTGTATATATATCGGTGATCATTTTCATAAAATTACTTGCACAAAGAAAGCCTACAATCTTGAAAATTAACATTTATATTTAAAAAAATGGTTCCCTGTCATTCTATGTTATACCGTTTGACATGTACATCAACTCTGACCGGATTCTGTCACTATGCCCTGTCTGGCTACAGTACCCGACTGCCTGGTTAACCCACTGAACTTGCACACATGCATGCATAAAGAGACACTTCTGTGAATACTAATAAAACTATGTTATCATCCTTACTTCAATTACGTATACATTTATATTTGATGTGGGTTAAGGTGAGCTGCAATGCTCACTTCTGATTCCTGTTTTAAACATTAGAACTGCTAGCTAGAGACCATTTGATAATAATAATATGATCCAGGTCTACATTAGGCCATGGGGATGATCCGTATAAATATATTACGCCATTGGGAAATGATTGGTTTCAATCTACTATGCCATAGGGAAATGACTCGAGTCAATATACTATGTCATGCGGAATTGACCTGCATCAACTATACTATGTAGTCTACATCATAATGATATGCACTATGTCACCAAATTGATTTAATTTATTGATATTGAAGGACGAAAGGGACACAACTGGCTTACGACATAGCCAACTGTTGATACAGCCATCTAAAGTTGCTTAACGGAGGTAAGAATGACAACAAACTTGTTAGATCAGTCTAACAACAGACCACAACCTCCCAGATGTTTGGTATTCAACAAAGAGCCACGCCAGGCACAAATCAAATAACTCACCTTGCTCGGATTTGTGATTTTCAGTTTGAGCAATTTCAATTTGGTGTTTGTGCCGCTATCATCAGAGCCGATTCTGTCACCATCTTGTTTTGACACTCCGTTCACGAAAACGCCATTGGGCAATTTTGTGCACTGCTTCTTTGGTGTTATTAATCCTTGTGACGACAATGACGAAAACTGCGGTGTCCTCTTCGGCGACTGAAACTGTTTCGGCGTCAATACAACAGGGGCCGCCATCCGTGACTCGCTATGTTCATGACCGTGTCGGTCGTCAGATGGTTTTACACCTTCAACATCGTTAGACGTCCGCATTTTCGCCGCGTCACCTGACACAACATTTTTGACGTCAACACTCGCATGGTGACTAGATTTGTCGCCGCTTTTAGAACTCCATGTCCCTTTCGAAGGTTCCTTTCCTGTCCGCTCCTTTTTGACAACCACAGGTTTGACCCCCGAATCAGGTTTGGCACCCAACTCTGGTTCCTTCTTAACCACTGATTTTAAGGCTGCCTCAACAGTGCGCGAGTGTCTCGTACTCTCTCCCCCCATGCTCGGAGAAATCTGCTCCTGCTTCACACACTTGTTCTTTATGCTTACACCTGCCTCGGAAACATCAAACTTGTCAAATATCCCTTGCATCACTTCTCCAGGTCGTTTCGCATTCCGATTGAGCCCATTGGGTTTCGCCGATGTGGATGACGTTGACTTCTCCGGGAGACGGTTCCAGGGATAAGCTTCGGAGGAGGGAGGGCCCTGTCCACAGGGTGTCATCGGCTGGAATGAGACTCCGACTGACGACGCAGAGTAAACAAACGGCCGTGCCTCATCAAAATTCCCAAGCACACTGTTGCACTGCTGGTGTATCGGATCATTGCTGTATTGTCTCTGTAACAGTATAATATGTAGGGTAAGATATAGAAACAAAACTGACAAATATCACAGAAGGGCATGTTATACATATTGGAATAAATGTTGACCTTTCGATTAGTTAACATTTAATGTCAACTAATAATAATATCCAGGGTAATAGCAAGACAAGTTTCTATTTTGAGCTCTTGCTCAATGACTGTCTGTGACCTCAAATTTCAAAGCAATTACAAATATAAAATGCAGATCTCTACACTAGCTCAAGAAAATGCACCTGGTATGTATGCTGACCTATATGAGTCAGGGAGGGTCACAGAGGGGTGTGTAATTGACTTATTGAGGGTCTAAGAGCGGGGTGTGTACACCGCAAGACCTAGGGTTGATTCCACATCACCGATGCCAATTCTAACTAACTTTTTTGATTCCAATTCCTATTCTTCCCACATTCTGGTGATTTCGATTCCAACTAACATTTTGATTAAAACTTTGCAAGTAAAACCAAAGACCCAGTAAACAGGTGATTAATTATAATGCCAGGAATTTGTGTATGTGCCTGAGTGTATTTGTTATTTTGGCAAGTACAATTAGGAAGTACAAATCACTTGGGAGTTACAGTACGTAGTAGTAAACATTTACTAGTTTTCTCCATATATAACTTTATTTACATGTATTTTCAGTGTACTTTTGAAGCACCAAAATAAAAAAGTGGCCATTCCGATTCCAATTCAGCTGCTCTCACATCAACCGATTCCGATTCCACCCAAACCGATTATGATTCCAATTCCATTACTTTCTATCGGTCAGTATGACCGATTCCAATTCTGAATCTGGAATTGGAGTCTGAGTCTTTGATTCTGGAATCGCCCTGGGTCTGGTACACTGTATACTGACCTGTATTGGAGGATTAAAGAGGGGTGCTGGGGCTGCTGCAGGCTTCTTCTGCCACTCGCTGGCTTCTTTTGCACGCTGCTGCCGAGCTTGCTCCTTCATCTGTATGTGGTCCACACTGCTGTTGCTGCAACAGGTAAAACCACTTGTCACTCCGGTAAAACCATTCGTCACTCAGATAAAACCATTCATCACTCAGGTAAAACCACCCTAGATATACATATCTGTAAATACACTGGTTTTGTATAGAGTGGAGCCTCACCAATCCAAATACTCTGGTTTCCAGTGTATGTAACCAGAAGGACGAGTTATTCAGACAAACAAATGATACATATTTAACGTGGTATATTGGCAATTTGAAATTCTATAAAATGTCTGGCTGCCGAAGTTAGTGTATTATTGTCTGGATTAATAAAGTTAATTACAACATTGTGGCATCCATTAAATAACATTGTTAAACAACTAATAATTTCAACAACCTACTACAGGGAAGGTTTGGTGGACAATCACAATCTTGTATATATATATATATATATATATCAGCGTTCGAAATAGCACTTGTCCGTTTGTCCGGGACAAGTGATTTTTGGCCCGGACAAGTAAAATGACTCTACATGGTTATCCGGTGGACAAGTGAAAATTTACAGTAGTTTTAACCATTATTACGCCTAACCCACGCGGACTCGGCAGTCTTCCAAGTCATCAAACGTCGTTAGCCGATCCAGTCCCAAAGCAATAAAAATGTTCAAAACTTGTAACTGGCTCTCCGGTAAATCTATGGTGATGGTTGATAAACGGAATATTAATGACATTTCAGAAGTGTTGTGTCTATGTAACGTTTATTCTAACCATAAATTGCGAGTTTTCGAAGCCAAATTTTATGCAAGACGCGTGGCAGGGGTGCCAACCGCCGTTGACATGTCGGCTTCCGCCAACTACGGCGGTCTGCGCGCGTCGTAACTAAATCTATAAATTATATTCCGCCTGGTAGATGTAATTCGGGCACCGTTAAAACTGTTTATACATCATTGAAACGGTAATATAAAATTTAGTAAAAATATGCATTTGTTTGCTCGTGATCAATTGAATATTATTTTCGTTTGTAAAATACAGAGCTTTGTTAATATTGAAGTTCATAGAGATTGAACAAAATAATATCAGATTATATTATAGTTTATTATGATTTTTGTGACATTTCCTGGCTTTGCATTGGTCGTGTTCCTGATGGTTGAGTGCCATCTTCAATTAAAAAACTGATGCCAACATTGTACAGCAGTGTTTTATATGTATATACCATATTAAAAAAAAGTTTTTGTAAGATTATAACAAATAGCAAGGATAACAATTGTATCATTCCTATCATCGTAATAATTATTTGTTATTAATAAAAGCGTTCATATCAGCATCACTAAAATATTGGTATACATCATGTAACGTGTCTACTTTTAATATTCGTGATATATATATATATATAGTAATGATAATGGACCGAAAAAATAGTTGCAAATATAATTTTGCAATTTCAAAATGTGCAGATTAAATCAAATTGTGTCTTTGATCACAAGTCACTCAGATGTACATGCAACGAAACAGCAGGAACATTGTACTTGTCATAAAAATAAGACAGACTTTTTATGTTTTTTCCGAAGCTTCGAATCCCCTTGACAACCACTCGGACAAGTGAAAATTTTGGCGGACAAGTAGATTTCAAAACTTACTTGTCCGGCGGACAAGTAAATATTCTGGCTTATTTCTATCGCTGTATATATACAAGATTGTGATTGTCCATATATATATAAAATGCTCACAGGCTGTAGGTACTTTCTAACAAAATGAGGCCAGGAGCTGAGAGAAAAATGACATAAAGATTCTCATGAAATATTTTTCATAAAATACCTTGTGTGCTTCTAATGCTAGGCACACACCAACCGACTAATGCCGACTTGCGTTGCCAGTTGGCGCAAAAAGCAGTCGGTGCTAAACGCCAATTAGTTCCGCCGACTAGCGTCGACTTCTGCCCACACACACCAGCCAGCACACACCAACCAACTCGTGCCGACCATCGGTGCTCGGCTTGATCCTTGTGGAAAAAATCCACTATAAATATGCGTGTTTACTACAGAGTTAACAATGTGTTTTGATACACCTACAATAAACACATGAAACATTTGTAAAAATTAGGTCAAAACAGCTATCAGAAAAACGAAACTTGTTACATAGTAAGTTGGAGCTTCGCCGTCAGCCTTCACGACAATGTGGCTTGAGCATTTAGTATATCATCCAGCAAAGAAATGCATAGCGTCGAGCTATGTTTTATAACAGTACGCAGAACGTTATATTTAGCCGTTTCAGTTAACAGTTATGTTGAAGTGTAATCAGTCACACCCAACGAATTCCTCAAAAACGTCTTCCACCGCTAGTGCCGCTTTGCGGATTTTTAAGGTTTAATATATATGCGCCCAGTAGCGGCGCCACCAGATGTAAAAAAAAAGGCGATTCCTGTCAGAAGCGTGAAACAAACTTACAAAGTCAGGTGGAAATTAGGTTTATTTGTGGCGCCTGTTTTAAGAACAAGCAAAAAAAATGAAGATGGTCAATGGCAATAGGATAAAAAATAATCTATCACTTTCTGAAACGTTGGTTATCCGCTAGGTCAGTAAAATATGAAAGTAAAAAATGAAAGCATGTGGCCCGAAATGGTTTGAAAACTCAAAAAAGACGCCGGGCTTAGCCGACTTGTCACCAGATACCTCCGATTAACGCCGACCGCCGATTCAACATTCGAATTGGCATTAGTTGGCGTTATAAGGCCGACCGTCGGGCTTAAATTCGGCACACACCAACCGACTGCCGTCGGCTGACGGTTTTTTCGCCAACTAGTCGGTTGGTGTGTGCCTAGCATAAATCTAATCTAAACTGCTGTGTGACAAGACAGCTACATCATTGTTATGTGGGGGTGGTGGTCCAGGAGGGGCACTCTGGCCCTGGCTGCCACTGCCAGTGTGATAAGCTACTGTCGGATGATTGATGGCGCCTCAAATGGAAATGTATATTAATGTGCACACAAATCATATAGTGGGAGGCAATATCTGGTTTCTAGTCCAACCAGGTGGTGTAAGTCCGAGGTCTATGGCAGCCACTTGTACAGAACGGTGTAAAAAGTAAAGGTAAGTTCTTATATTGCGCAGTATCCAGTCCTCAGGACTGCTCAAAGCACTTTACACTTTACTCCCTGGCAGAGCTGTTCAATCAAAAACCATCTCGACTTCTCTGGGAAACATTTAGCCACGCTGCAATTAATGCATGAAGATCATTCGTACACAAATATCCACAACTGTGTATAGCCACACTATTAGCCAGGTACTCATTCATAAACTGTATGAACTGAAGCAAATATAAATGAACATGCCCAAGGTTCAACACCGCCGCACAGGATTCGAACCCGTGTTCTCTCAGTCAAGAGACTGGAGCTCTTATCACTGTGCTACTGCGCTCCACTAAACATACAATGCTTCACAATCGGAAATAAGTTTCAACTCATGCTCTTGTGTCTGCTCTGGAATAATAATACAGAAACTGTCCAATCGAATTAAGGGAACCATCAAGGCCCGAACATGGTGGCTGAAAAACTGACCCGAATATATTCTTGATTATCTTGACACACTGATCAAGATAATACAACAGCAGCTTGTCACTGACTAACGTGTCAGTCGAACACATTCCGTAAATAATAAAACTGTGTCCCTCAAAATATAGTGATCAAATTTAATCCAAGGTATGTCTTGATTTGAATTAACCTGAATACGGCAGAAGTCACAAAAACAATCCATTATTTCACTGATCAGTTCAGTAGGCCACACAGTCATATCCAACAATGTATACAAAGATCGCCAAACAATGCAGCATAACGATAGTTGGCTAGTTGCATTATCCAAGGCCTTAGACGGCGATCTGTTGACAGTGGGACAGGTTGCATCTATTTAAACTCAATTCGCAGGGGGGACTCGCAGAGAAGCCTGAAACTGGAGGCATAGATAAAGGCAGCAAAAATAATTCAGCAAAGAACAGTCTGGAAAACTGTTCTGAAGCTGGGTATAAATGTGTTTGTTTAAATGCAAGGAGTATAGTAAACAAAAGAAATGAACTAAACGTTATGGTAGAAGATATTGACCCTCACATAATAGGTATAACCGAATCATGGGCAACCACCGATATATCAGATGCCGAATTGGGACTGACAGGATATGTAATGTTTAGGAAAGATAGAACAGGAAGAAGGGGAGGTGGAGTTATTTTATATATTAAAGAATCTATCCAGGCTTATGAAATAAAATTAGACAGAGAAGCAGATTGCGAAGAAGCTGTTTGGTGTAACATAGTTACAGGAAACTCAACGTTAACGGTTGGATTAGTTTATCGAAGTCCAAACATAAGCATAGAAGAGAATGAAAAAATACAAAACGCTATAAGGAAAGTGAGCAAACGGGACTGTGTTATTATGGGGATTTTAACCATGGGCATATAAAATGGAAATCTCTACAGAGTATGGGTAGTGAGGACCACAAGTTTTTAGTTTTAGTACAAGATAGTTTCCTTTCTCAACATGTGCTAGAATCAACCAGGGGAGAGAATGTGTTAGACTTAGTTTTGTCCTCACAGAATGAACTAGTTGACAATGTTAAATTATGTGAGCCTCTGGGAAGTAGTGATCATAACCAGATACATTTTACCATCAAAGTAAAATCAGAAAGAAATAATAAAAAGCAGTTCAGGAGAAATTTCCACAAAGGAAGATATAAGGAAATGAGGAAATATTTAGCAAAGATAGACTGGAATAATACACTGAAGAATAAGACAGCAACAGAATGCTGGAATATCTTAAAGAATGAAATAGAGTGCATCGTAGATAAATTTGTTCCCTTCAAAAAACAAGGGAAACGGACCAGAAAGAAATACTTATCGAAAGAAGCCATTAGAAAAATTAAGTATAAACAAATGATGTGGAAGTCATATAGACGTACTGGCAATGACGAAGACTACAACATTTATAAAGAAGCACTAAACCAAGCTACAGCTGAAATTAGAAATTCAAAGAGAAGCTATGAACATAAATTAGCTTGTAATATAAAACATGACAACAAGAGTTTTTATGCGTATGTTCGAAGCAAACAGAAAGTTCAGGATAAGGTCGGTCCTCTAGAAGATAGTGCTGGAAACATAATATCAGAAGGATTCTTAATGGCTGAAGACCTAAATGAGTATTTTAGTTCAGTGTTTACCAGAGAAGACACTAGTTCACTGCCAGTACCAGAGGCTAAGTTCAAGGGGGCAGAATCAGACTATTTAAGACAGTTAATTGTAACCCCAGAAATGGTAGCTAAGAAAATTAGGGCTATGAAGGAAAATAAATCACCTGGAGTGGATGGTATTCCACCCAAACTACTAGTGGAAATTGTAGAACAAATTAGCATACCGCTTGCAACAGTTTTCAACTTGTCATTAGAAGAGGGAGTGGTTCCTTTAGAATGGAAAGAAGCAAACATTATACCGTTATTTAAAAAAGGTTCGAGAAACAAGTCAGAGAACTATAGACCAGTGAGTTTAACATCAGTGATTTGTAAATTATTAGAAAGACTAATTAAAGATCACATGGTGGATTTTCTTGTTAAACATAACTTGATAAACCCATCTCAACATGGGTTTCTAAAAGCGAGGTCATGCTTAACAAATATGTTATGTTTTTGGAAGATATCACTAAGTGGGTAGATGATGGATCACCAGTAGATATCATCTACTTAGATTTTCAAAAAGCTTTCGACAAAGTGCCACATCAGAGATTACTGCTTAAACTAAAGGCCCATGGCATAGGAAATGGTATAATTAACTGGATAGAAAAATGGCTGATTGACAGAAGACAACGGGTAGTTGTTGATGGGGAGGCTTCAAACTGGAAATCAGTTTTGAGTGGGGTTCCACAGGGATCAGTACTGGGACCTATATTATTCTTAATATATATAAACGATTTGGACGATGATATAGCTAGCAAGGTGTTGAAATTTGCAGATGATACAAAAGTGTTTAGAAGGATTGAAAGTGATGGTGATAGACAGCATTTACAAGATGATCTTGACAGGTTGATCAAATGGTCTGAAAAGTGGCAAATGTTGTTCAATTTTGGGAAATGTAAATGCCTCCACACAGGATATGGGAACGAATATGTAGAATATACAATGGGGGGAACTGTACTAAGTACTACTGTAAAAGAAAAAGACTTAGGGCTGACAATTAGTGCTGACATGAAGGTTTCAGAGCAGTGTGGAATTGCAGCTTCAAAAGGAAATCAAATCCTTGGATTGATTAGGCGAAATATAGCATATAAAGAAAAAGAACTAATAATACCGCTGTACAAAACAATAGTTAGGCCTCATTTAGAATATTGTATACAAGCGTGGAGGCCATACCGCAAGAAGGACATAGATATGCTAGAAAGAGTACAGAGGAGAGCGACTAAAATGATACCAAAACTGAGGGATCTTAGTTATGAAAAACGCCTAAAAGAATGTGGTTTAACAACACTAGAGACCAGGAGATTGAGAGGAGATCAGATAGAAGTGTTTAAAATATTGAATGGTTATGAAAATATTGATAGAAATATGTTTTTTTCAGTTAAGAAAGATAGAAAGACTAGAGGACATGAAGTTACATTAGTAAAGGAGCAGTGTAGATTAGACGTGAGAAAGTTCTCATTTTCACAAAGGACTGTGAATGAATGGAACAGATTATCTGATGATTGTGTGGGTGCTAGTAGTGTGAATATGTTTAAAAATAAAATTGACACATACCTCAGAAGGGCTGGATATATGTAGATAAAAGGGTTGGACTCTAGATAAGCCAAAGGGCTTCCTTGTCCACCTGCCATCTAGAGTTAATTCTCTGGATGGCAATCTTGTTAAATCTTGTTAAATCTAGATACAACAGCGTACTTGGCAACTGTCAGAGGAAACAATTGGCAGGTTGATCCCAGCCATGTGCACCTGGACTGCATTGACCTAAACTATATTGTGTGCTTATTGAATCAATACAAGACAATGTAACTGCCTGTATTCCAGGTTACACAATAACTACCAACCTACTCACTCCTGCCACTGTCTGCCGGTACACACAAGGTGAACAGAAAACCACAATTTACATGTTGTACTGTTGATATATGTTAATTAATTTGACAAGCATATAAAATTAGTAATTCTGGTAGTGTAAACAATTTATACTAAAATATGTTTTATATATATATTATATATATATATATATATATTTAATGACCAACCTTTGTCTTGATGTACTCGAGTCTGATTTCCAATTATTTAGGCAAATTCCAATTGATCCAGCAAGATTTGCAGATAGGGATCAAGAACTGAAAACTACCATTATTATAATTTTGATCGGAACTTACATTCAACATATTTTTTTAAGTTTTTATGTAGCAGCTCTCACAACTGCTCCAATAAGCAAGGTCTATGATTAACTCAGAACAAAATAATGACAAATGCCTTTGGAGAAAATGTCAGCTTTTGTTTTGCGCAGTCATATCTGCTAACCTAATGTGCTTGTTATACTGGCCTTGATGGTTCTGTCCAGGAGAACTGTGTAATCTCACTGGAAATATGGACACTGCATACAGCTTGCAATGTCCTCCACACCAAATAATTATCAATCTCCCATGCTACACAAGGTGCTGAATGGTATCACATTGATATTAGCCTTGACTGACCATGTCTAAAAATACACTCCCTCTATTCTCAGCCATATTAGGTTTATGTCAATGCTGACGATAATCTCTTCAGAAGGTTTTTTCTAGGTGCAGTGACTGATAGAACAGTCAGCAAATGAAACTAACTGAAGCTGAATAAAGAGAAATTTAACCTTGGAAAGACAGGGCAAAAACAGGGACAGAACATAGTCATGAATAATGAACATAAAGAGAAAGAAAAAAGTCAAAGATGTAGTGAAAGAATGATGAGTCATTGCAACAGATCCAAGCTAGAAAGAACAATCGTAACACTTGCCAACTCTAAGTATAAACAATCGTAACACTTGCCAACTCTAAGTATAAACAATCGTAACACTTGCCAACTCTAAGTATAAACAATCGTAACACTTGCCAACTCTAAGTATAAACAATCGTAACACTTGCCAACTCTAAGTATAAACAAGAGTTGCCAAAAAAATGTGTTGGTTACATTCTCAAAACATACACAGCAAGAATGTCACCAATAAGTTGTTGCAAAATGCAAATGATGGTTTTCAGCAAATTGATCTGGCCTGAAAATATTCCTCAACTTACTCAAGATTAGTTCTTCCGATAAGTTTGGATAAAAAGATAAATAATCCCTGGATACATGTATATACTTCCTTACATAGGCAGTACCGGATAGTAAAGTTTTTTTTTATCTGAGCACATTATTTTTTCTGCTACCACCTACTATCCCTACCACAGAAAATATATTTTATTTGAACTATCATTGCAGTTATCAGGGGAAAGTTCTTAACGCTAAGATGATTGTTTTAGTAAATGACGTGATTTTTTAAATATAAACAAACATAGGAGCGCAACTTTAAGTATGCTTCATGAAACCGGGGCCAGTATCATATTGTTCCTGACTAAGACCAAGTCACAAGCATTGACATAATGTTTGTGAGAAAAGAAAACAATGTTGTTATAAAATAAATCGCAATAAAATCTAAATTTCAT
Source organism: Paraescarpia echinospica (assembly GCA_020002185.1). Taxonomy (NCBI): domain Eukaryota; kingdom Metazoa; phylum Annelida; class Polychaeta; order Sabellida; family Siboglinidae; genus Paraescarpia; species Paraescarpia echinospica. Next base: position 48,892,036 of record CM034543.1, read on the forward strand.
CTGTCTGTTATAATAATTTCTGAAAATTGAAATAGGTCAGGCCTCAAAATTAACACTCACCCGCTGGCCCGACATCTTTTTTGAAGCTTTCGGGCCAGTTCGGGGCACCAGTTTTTATATTTTACTGGCCCAACGGGCCACTGATTTCCATCAGTTTGACCACTGGTAACTTGACACTTCATAGAAAAATGGGACGACTCTAAAGCCTAATCTTTTTATTTGATATTTCAATCAATGTTCGTTTTGTTAAATTCTTGTTATAACTAATTAAACAACATAGACTAAACTTCGGCCGTGTGTATACTAAAAACTCATTTGTGCCCCCCCTGCGTGATTGGCAAATGGCTGGGTGGGGGGGGTCATTAATTTGTATACGTTGGCTAGGGATGACAAGAGGGCAGACAATCTCAACGCTATACTCTGCATGGTAAAACACTAGTGCATATTCCATAAGGCAATTTGTTATACTGTCAAACGTTTGATAGCGTTGCAAGACTGTGGCTATGAAAAATTTGAGAAAAAGTTACTGAACGATTTTTTAATAAAAGGCAAAATGTGAAAATGTTCCAGTTTTGGGATCCTTTTTGGGGGCCATTACATATAAACAGACCATTCACACAAGATGACATACTAATGCAAATAAAAAAAATAAAAAACATTCACACAAGATGACATACTAATGCAAATCAAAAAACTATAAAAAAAGGCATTTGTATTTGTATGAGTATTGATAATGTTATAAATGAATACTTAAAAACAGCCCCACAGAACTAATTAGTTATTGTTAAAATGTTTAACCTAGTTCTGTTATCTGACACTGTGACAACAGATTGGTGTATTGGGATCATTAAGCCTATATATACAAACATAGCAGCAGACACTGGGACAGTGTGACTGCTGCCTGACTAAATGAATGCAATGGTGATTTGAAGTTAGTTCTTCTGCCAACTATCCTTTTCACACAAGCCTATTGGTTTAGTGGCTGCCAGCACACTACTGAGCCTAAACCACCATGCAGGTGTGAAAAACGTCCTGATGTATTTGAACTTGAGCCACTAATTAACTGTCCACCAAGCAGTAGCAGAGCAGTTTTATAATAATAATAATGCACAAGTTAAGTGGCAGTGATCTTCCTTTTATCATTCATGTGATGTTTATTGTGAGCAGGGCGGACAAATGGTTATCATACGTAGACAGGTACAGAAAGAAACTGATGTTATCTATAAAAAGAACACGTTTGCCTATCAATGGCATGTTTTTCCTATTGTTGCCGTTTCTGCCGGGCAGAAACAGTTTCTGCCCGGCATAAATCAAACAACCCTTAATCAAATGTTTTTTTGGTGAATCATAGTTACAGACCATTAAGGGTTATGATGGAAGTAAAATGTTGACATGTTTACTGTTCACTTATTGCACCACGTCTTGCATTTAGAGGAATAATTATAATAGAAAATAAAATGTTGTGGCACATATTTTTAAATACATGCATTGATGAGAAACCGGGAATTACTTTTCTGTGGCCTAAGAATAACTAATTTCAATTAACTTTCTACTTATATAAAACAACTGCATAAAAATATATATCCATACAAGACACAGACTTTGCATGTGACAGATGTTTTGGGAAGGGGAATATTGTTCTGTTTCTGATAAAAGGTGCTGTGTTTGTTAACCCAAGCCTCTGCCAGCGACCAATTACAGATTAGTCATACTTCTTACCACCAGCCACAGTGACCCAAGCCTCTGCCAGTGACCAATTACAGATTGGTCACACATTAACCAGCCAGCCACAGTGAGGTGTGACAGATGTGGGAAAAGGGATTAGTTGAACAAAAGGACTGGAGGCCTGCTAGAGCTACTGCTACAGTAGACCATTTAGTTAACAAATTTAGCATTTTAGGGGACATTTGGAGCCCTTAGAATGATTGAATCAAATACAGATTTCTTGTGTATAGTGGCACTACCACATGAAATGTATATGCAAAATTAGAGAAAAAGTTGCTGAACAGTTTTTGAAAAAATAGGCAAAATGTTACATTTTTACCAGTTTTTGGGTCCTTGGCGGCCCTAGGGAGCCCTTAGAATAATTCAAACAAATACAGATTTCTCGTGCATAGTGGCATAACGGTTTCTGAGATACGGCAGCAAACGGCGGACGCAGAGAGATGGCAATAGTCCCTTGGACCTTCGGCCAAAGGACTAAAATTAAAAATTATGAAACCGGCTGTTGAAGTTTTATTTATATATACAATACACAAAATCTATTGTTAGGGGAGTCTCAAGGGCCCTTCTCAAAACCATATCACTAGATAGTGTAAACATTTTGCATTTTGGGGGGCTGTGTCAGCCTTCTTCTAATGTGATGTACAGTTACCACAAGGAGAAAACTTGTCTCCTTTGTTATTTGCTATTTACCTGAATGATTTTGAACACCGTAAGTCAATAATTATAAGGGACTAGACATGGCAGCTGGTGAAATTTACAACAACCTTAGTGATGATGATGTAGACATTTTCTTGCAAATGTATGTTCTACTATATACTGATGATACTAGAAAAATTCAATCAAATACATATTTTGTTGTGTACAGTGACACTACCACATGAAATGTATATATGCAAAATTAGAAAAAAAGTTGCTGAACAGTTTTTAAAAAAATAGGACAAATGTTACATTTTTACCAGTTCTGGGGTCCTTGGAGGCCCTAGGAAGCCGTTAGAATGATTCAATTAAATACAGATTTCTCGTGCATAGTGGCAGTGTCCTAAGATATGTCTATGCAAAATTAGAGAAAAAGTTGCTGAACGGTTTCTGAGATACGGCAGCTAACGGCGGACGCAGAGTGATGGCAATAGTCCCTTGGACCTTCGGCCAAAGAACTAAAAAGTGTCAATTTTGAATGTTCTATCAAAGCATTAAAAAGTGTTTCATTTTGTATGCACTGGTGTAAATAAAATACATACTATTTTTCATGTATATATATGTGTTTTGTTCTTTTAGTTATGAAGGAAAACTTATTTTTACAGTTTAGAAATTATGTGTCACAGTCGTGATGCGTTCCGTCAATGGCGGTCATAATTAATATTAGTACCAATTAAATATCGTTTTTATTACAACCAGCATTTTGTCTTGTACGATACTCTCTGATAGGTGTGAAAACGATTCACTACGTTTCCAACTATTTTGTGGCATACTCCTGTATTTTATACCATCCGAAACAAGAGGAAATTATTTTCTGTCAATAAATCACGACCGTTCATCCCATCAAGAAACCGGACTACTTCCAAAACTGTGCGAAGGAAAACCAAGCGGATATCATGTGACGGCATACAAATGGTCATGTGATTCGACGTTGCCGCCATCTTCCGATGAAGTCAAATGGTGTCAAATTGAAGGTAAGAAATAGTCTGTCAAAATGTTTTGCATAAATCACAACCGTGACAATCGTCACGACCGTGCAAATATAACTAAATTGAAGGCGCATTATCAGTAGAATCTTGGCATATGTAATGTAAATATTGCCATGTTATTTCTCTCGATATTTCGAGGTGTTTTCGTGCGCGGGATTTCCGACAGTTTTACTGATGGTGTACGATCATGTTTGACCCTACGATTTATCGGGTCAAAAAACACGACCATGATTATCTTTAAAATGTTCTGCAAATTCAGTACATCCCTTAAATGTTGCTTACACATATTAAATCAATTCGTTATGGAGTAATTTTATAAAAAAAAAAGGTTAAAATTATGGATTAGTCTGTTGTTATCACAAATTGTATTGCATTTTTCTATGTCAAACATCACTACCGTGACATTTTGATTAATTAACATTTCAGTAATTTTCTGTGATTGTATTAATAAAACTATGTCTTCTTCAACAATTTATGTAAATAAAGTAAATTGTCTATACAACCAAAACATTTGTGTCAATTTATTCAGGTTTCTAGAAATTAACCTAGATGTCACACTTCTTGCATGTACAGTGTGGATATGCCCATATATACGAGCTCATAATAGGCCATGTCACATTGTAATTTTCATGTTTTACATTATTCTTTGAATTTAAACTTACTTTATACCTTATTTTGTGATGTGTACACAAAAGTGACACAACAGTATGCAGATGATTTTTTTATTTGTTGGCAATTTTGGTGTAATAAAGCGTATGGATAAATGTGCAAAGATTGTTTGTTGCGAACGACACCTCAGATTTTGCATTAAGAGCAGAGTGGCAACACGATTAAAAACCATCATTTAATTTTGCGTTCTCTCTTATAGTCGCTGTCTTAATTTTGTAAACGAATGTGCACAAATGCAAGCTTCGGAAAAGTCTGCATGACATTGCTTCTAGTGAACCTTTGTGGACTTCTTGTGAAGCAACAGGCACCTTGGTATCAGGAATTTTTTTTTAAACAAAATTCAAGCCAGTAACTTTTTGGGCAGGCCAATAACTTTTCAAATCTACTGGCCCCCCTCAGCTAGTGGATACAAAACCTTAACCCTACAGGTGACCACAGGGCCGAATTCAGCCGGCGCAATCAATGCAAAACTGCCCCCGGCCGAATTTCGGCCCGATTCAGTATCACTCTTTAAAAAAAAATTGGTTTCCGTTACTAGCAACTGACAGGGGAGTGCGAGGTATCATTGGAAAGCCAAATTATTATTCTTCCTGTGGCATTTTCATCAATGAGTTTTATTGCGTCATGATTCAGTAATAGCTAATCACAACCAAGCTTTAAAATGTTGTAGTAGTAGTAGATGCCCAAATATGGCAGATTTTACTACACTCTGCATCAGGAATTTACATTAGGAAAACATAATGACTGGTCTATCCAAATAAATTTACATCAACGGTTAGCCAATCAGCAAGGCTCTAAAACATCTTCTTGTTGACGCTGGTTTCATTCCATCATGACGAAAGTCCACTATGTTTTATGTCTCGCTTCGATGATATAAGTTGAATTATTTCAAATGTCCGCATCAATATATCAACAAAATACACGACAGTATTTGTGGATCACGTTATTATACTAGTTCAGACAGTTACACAGACTTTGGGCCTTTGGGGGCTGTTTTGAAGTAGATATTATGCAAGTTGCTGGCGAGAACGTCACCGGACATCGCTGTCTCGCACCTGGACTTGGGCTGATTTGGCCGGCCTACTCGGTCCACCAGCGAAGGATATGAAGCATTCAGGGTTCAAACACGTCCTATAACCTGATGACATATATATGAGTGTAATTAGGAACTGTAGATATTACTTATTTTATTGATATGTAAGGAAATTTATAATATATACGTCATCGGACAGGTGTGCCACGGCACGCAACAGTAGGCCTACGAGGCCTATTGTCGTAGCGGTTATATTTGAACGTTCTACGAAAAATACAATAAAATGAAAAATTCTGAATATATTTGAGTCTAGTTTTCATTATCACGCAGCTAAAATGTATAGCTACATCTGCATGCATGAACACACAACCGCTCAATAATTATTTTGTCTCTGGGCAAACTTGGGTTTCTACTTTACCCTCGTTCTAATGTTCATGAAGAATAGTCTAAATTTTACATGGGTCTACCTACAAAATTCATATAAAAAACTTCTGAGCATTTTTGATTAATTTTTTCTGTACTCATTAGCTTATATACATGGCTACATTTCTCTAACTGGACATTGACACATAAAACCACTCAGAAATTATTCTTCCTCGACCTACTTTTAATTCATTTATTTGCATGCAGATGTAATTACTTTGGAACATCTATTCTAATGTGCAGGTAGTTTCTGTGAATTGACCATTACTTGTTCAACACAAGCTTAATAATGACAGATGGTTAATTTGGTTTTGTAATGTGAGAAAATTACTTCATCTACAACATCACCAATCATCATCACAAAAATGAACTGCCAAGGCAAAGTCTGTGTTAAGTTGCAACATTATTAAATGGAGTTATTATCAGTTATGTACCTTTCTCGATTTCACAGAACATTTAAGCTATAAAGACACCTCATTTGGTGAAATATCTTCAGCAGTTTTTATTTATTGCAAAATTTGCAGCAAACTACGCAAAGCTACGTTTTGAGAAATTAGGTCATTTTAACTAATTATAATCATATAATTTCATATTGTCTATTAGTTTGGGATTAGTCGAGGAAAATAAACTGGACATTGAGTTTAGATATAAAAAATATCAGGTATGCATTTCAGCCAAAACCAAAAAATTGATGGGACATGACCAAGACAGTTATGTTTGACCCATGTGTAGAATAGGCCTGCGCAACATAATACCCGGTTCGCTGCAGCAGGTCACAAATTCTAAAATATTTTCTATGTGTAGACACGGGACAAATACAAGAACACTGCTATAAAATACTGTTTACAGACAAGACAAGGCCATAATTTATGCAGCTGTCTGACACTAGTACTTTGGCTATGAATGCTGTTAATAGTGTGCTATGGCTGAGTAGAGAGCCTGCACTGAAGCCAGGTGCATCTGATTACACTACAGTTGCTCAAAGAAACAAACTTATCTGTTGACTTATGGCCACAGCAACTGGAGGAGAGGACACATTGCAAGAAAGGTCCAAAATCTTACCTCTTGTGAAAACACAACACTGGGACTGTATTTGCCAAATAACAAATTGACATTTTGGTCTCGTAAAATCTGTTTGTTTTACACTAGTCTTACCATTGTGTATAGTTAGTGTGCACAGCAAATCATGCATGCAATCAGAATTTGTCTCTGATAAATGCTGAATAAAATGTTTTTTAATGTTTTTGTGATAGTAGCAGACAATGAAATGATGACAAATCAGTTTAGTGTGCACCCGGCATGGCAACATGAGCACAAACTGCACCAACAAATTAGAGGTTAACATCTTACAAATAAAGCTAGACAGCTCTGCGTGGCTGAATTAAATGACATGGTAATTTTTTAATCCTCAAAATGGAACAAATTGATAAAATTATACTTAGTAAAACACCAACTTACTATCACACACACACAACTTAGACCCGTAATACAAATAAATCTTAGAATTTCAACTTAAGTTTAACCAAGTGTGCTTGTTAACATCATAACATGCATGGCATTGTTTCTATGTGCTTCAAGTAAACAGACAATAGGTCAGTAGGGTGTATCGTCTGAGCTTTCATGTGTGTCAGTTTTTGGTTCACAACGCAGACGTGTTTCTCACTGAATAGCCCAAGGTTGTCTCCATGTTCAGTACATGTATTTTACACTGGTTTCTACAAGTACCAACACTGAACAACAAACCATCACAGGCTGGTTTGGTTTCTTCTCTCCAATTGATAATGTAGTGTATGAACCATTTGCATCAGCCTATTGACACCATAACACTGGCACATGCTACTGGCAGTGCATCATCACTAACTATGGCACTAATAATACTCTAGCTATAGGACAAAAAAACAAACAAAAAAATGGGCCAAGAGGCCCTGAAGTCCTCAGGACTAATACGTCGATATGTGACCCTGGCTGACCAAATGAGTGATAAGTCGGAAAAATTGTAACATTGTTTTCTTACATTCTTGTAAAGGTTGGGTAGGGTGCTTTACACGGTTTCAAAAATTATGACTGCTACAAAAATTGGCAAAGTTATGGAGCATTGAACATGGTAGGGGTCAAAAAGTGAAAATGAAGAAATTGGCTGTTGAAGTTTTACATTATATATGCAAATGGATTGCATGGAAATATTACATGCACAACATTCAAATGTGGCATACAGTATGTAATATGTATGTTATGTTGCAATGATACACTGGAAGTACAAATGTGCTGCTACAAAGACTTATCAAGTTATGCCAGATTATGCCTTTATGTGTAAAACTAAGAGGACAGATTAATTGAGAGCAAAAGGTAGACTCACTGTTTGACAGTTTAAAACCTACAGGCAATTGTCCAGTTTAACAGGGGTCTAGTGGCTTAATTCTGTCTGTTGACACAAGCTACTGCCAGTGACCAATTACAGATTAGTCACAGTTTCCATCAAACAATAACAGGCAGAGAATCTTAGCTCCACAGCTGGGTGTAATACACAACCAGAGCCACCACTGATTCACAGTCAAGTAGATTAGCTCAATGCACCAACTAAGACAATACATAACACTGTGAGTGACAGTGTCCAGAGTGAGGCCTAAGCAGTGTCCTCATTGCTGAATAGATCAATTAAACATGCCAAGTGGGTGACATTCTGCACAAGTGTTCATTAATCCTTAGTGATTGTTCAGAACACCAGACTGACCACATACCTAAACAAAGCGAATGTAATAGGTGAAGAACAGGCAATGTTCAAATAGGGGTATTGGTTTTGAAGATAAAAAGGCTTTATTGTGCCTTCATCGTTTATAAGAAAGCATTTGATTTAGTAGACCGGTTCTCCCTGTGGTCTAAGACAATTTCATGCAGTATTAATGGTATTGTGTTGAAAGTTGTATACAACATATACACAAATGCTAAATCATGTATAAATCAGGGCCAGGCTGTGTCAACCTTCTTCTCATGTGATGTATAGGTATGGCAAGGAGAAAACTTGTGTCCTTTGTTATTTGCTATTTACCTGAATCATTTTGAACACTATTAGTCACAATTATAACGGACTTGACATGGCAGCTGGTCAAATTTACAACAACCTTAGTGATGATGATGTAGAAAATGTATGTTCTACTATATGCTGATGACACTAGAATGATTCAATCAAATACAGATTTCTTGCTTGTGTATAGCGGAACTATGTCAACTCTTCTAATGGTTGACATTTGGTTGTTTCAGGTGTCAACTATATTGTGAATCTGTAATTATTAGTCTATATTGATACAATTGATTTACACAGTACCATGTCTACACAAGGCATAGCAAGCGTAAACAGAACAGTAGAATGCATTTGATATAAATAAAGTGTAGGATATTTCACTCTATAGTTGTCCAGAATATTAATTTTCTATGTTTGTCACCTACTGGTGACAGAATATTAATTTTCTATGTTTGTCACCTACAGGTTTCTACAGACAATACATCTTTAACCAATAGACACCACAGTCACACCATTTTATAATAATTAAATGAACATCAAAATAAACACAACTTGCAATTATAGAAAATCAATAGTTTTGAAGATACAGTTTAAAAGTGTTAGGCAACTGTTCAGTCTAACAGGGGTCAAGTGTGTCTACTCTGCCTGGGTGCTGTGACCAATTAAAGATTAGTCAAGGTCTGAATGGCCTAGGCTGTAGAAATTAGTCACAGCTTTTGATTTTCTGGCACACTACACAACATCTACTGATGGGGGTGATCTCAAGGGCCCTTCTCAAAACCACATCACTAGATAATGTAAACCTGTTGCACTTTGGGGGCCCCTTAGGTGCCCTTAGAATGATTCAATAAAATACAAATTTCTTGTATATAGTGGCAGCACCCTAAGATACATCTGTGCAAAATTAGAAAAAAAGTTGCTGAACAGTTTTAGAAAAAAATAGGCCAAATGTTACATTTTTACCAGTTTTTGGGGTCATTGGAGGCCCTAAGGAGCCCTTAAAATGATTCAATTAAATACAGATTTCTCATGCATAGTGGCAGTGCCCCAAGATATGTCTATGCAAAATTAGAGAAAAAGTTGCTGAACGGTTTCTGAGATACGGCAGCTAACGGCGGACACAGAGTGATGGCAATAGTCCCTTGGACCTTCGGCCAAAGGACTAAAAATCCGGACCCCCCTAGCAACGCTTCACGCCTGCGGGGCTCACATACCCCTCCCCTACCACTTCGCCCATCATTTTACCCAGGGGAAACACTGTAGTGCTTATCAACAATTGATTCAGCATTAAATTTGGAATCAAATAAATTTTGTTTTGTGAAAATTACATTTCATTTAAAAGGTGAAAGATTTGCACAATTTACCTGAGTATCGACGCTTAGTGAGGCTTCGGTAGCTTGCTCGCTACTCGTGCCCTTGGTTAAGTTTCTAATATTTTATTCGATGCGCATGCAATGATCTACACAACAGGTAATATTGTATTGATAACTTGCAGCGAATAATTTGAGTATTTGTTTACCGTTAAAAGTGGATCTCCCCACCGCGATAAAATAGACTGATCCACACAACCTTAGCAATGGACACTAGTACAAGTAGATCTTTGTGGAGGGGTGCGCGATGCCCGTCATTAACTGACATTTTACTAAACATTCTTTGTGCTATTTTCGCTGTCTGTTATCCCACTTTACATGATCGAATATGCTTTATGTATACTGTAACATGTATGTGTTGTGTTAAAAACGATTAGGGAATTACGAAATATAGTAAATACCAGGAATGTCGGAAAAACAGTGCGCTGCTACGCCCAGGTCTGACCGACGAGAATATGTTGGTGTGTCATTACTATATAAGTAAGTTCTTATATATAGCGCAGTATCCAGTCCTCAGGACTACTCAAAGTGCTTTACACTATTTAGGCCGACTTTCAAACTGCATTTACGATTTACGGATACGCATGGGAAATTGTATTTGCTATATAATATCTATTTACTCAACTTTGGAAATAATGTACACATATATGTTATATGTCAAATTAAAGCAAAGATAATAGCATATATAATAAAGTAGTGTCGAATGCACGGCGGGTCGAGATCAACGACAATAATTGATAAGAACATATGTTGGTTGTTCCTTCTGCTGTGACCAAATAATTTTGAAATGTACGCTAATATATTTTAAAACAAATATCCAAATTTACAAAGAAACAGTGTTTGTGTTAAATATATGCGATTACAGATAGTTTTAATTTAATATTATTTTATAAATAAACCAGTTATATTTATACAAAGTACCTCTCTAAATAAAGTACATTACAAATATCCCATTATTTCTTCATGTAATGTTTGTATTACATTGTAATATTTGTTCTGGTTTCAGGTCCAGAACAGTTTTAGTTTTGACAATTTTCCCTGACTCAAGGTGATCAGGGAAAGGAAACTCATTCACAAAAGTCAAATAAAAACCAAACAACATGACATAGCTCAATTAAACTTGTTTTAATGTCCACATATCAAATTTATCTTCCAGGTGTTCATATTTTTATTTGCCTGAGTTATATTTTTTTATTTTATGCCTGTCTCCTGCCAGGTGCCAAACTGCCAAAACAACACATTTCCTCATTTTGAAAACATGATATCTCGAAAACTACCATCCATTTCATATTTTGCATATTAATTGTATATTTTGTTGTCCTTGGACAGTTGTAATATTATGAGATTCAAGATATTAATTAAAAAGTTGTATTAGGTAATTTAGGTCAAAAATTGCATTTTTATAACAAAATGCTTGCCCGATCCTATCTAATCTAAAGACTTTCAAGAGGTCATGTAATTTAATAAACTTGTATACTGTCTATATCCCCAAGATATAATCAAGTTTCTGTAAATTACAAATTAAAGTACACTGGTGTTGCAATCGTATCCACATTGTTCAGTTAAACCCCAACTCCTGCTATTGTACAATAATGCTACTTAGTATCTAAATTACTTTAAACGCAGCACCTTTGCTGTTGATCAGATAAATTCCCCCAACTTTACCCCAACATAGGTGTCCTACATGTCACTATTCCACATCAATTATCATGGACATGACCTAGATGCCATCTGGTTTGCCTCACCATCAGTTATTAGGACATTTAGGGCTTATCAAACTAAACTAAAATGAAACTAATCTGTTCACAGCCCTTACAGAACCAACATTTTACAAGTTGATCCCAGTACACAATCAGAATGCCCATGCAGTGCACTACTATTAAACTGAGCCTCTAATACACAATAAACTGGCTTCTGCTGAGTACAATGATCAGCCACTGTTTATTGGCTGAGCTGGAAAAGGCTGCTAGCATGAGAGCTGGCCTACTTGTAAGGCCAAGTGCATATCTGGGCCTTGCATCACAACTATACCTACTTCCCCTAAGTACAGCTCAATCTATTATGGTCACCACCTTGCATCTGCTGCTCAAAGCAAAACAAAATTTGTTTTATTTTTCTTTTAAAATGATTTGTCAAATTTAGTTTCACGCATCCTTTGCAATGCGCACTGCACATCTCCTAGGTTAGCCCCAGAAGGGACTGTGTGGAGAAGCAACACCTAAGACCTAAAGCAACATGCTACCATCATGAACGATTTCATTTTCACAGAGTAGTGTACTTATGTGTTCATCTTGATATCTCAAGTTGTGATCAAGCCAGAGGCCATAACTGGGGCATACTGGTGTGGTCTACTAGCCAGTACTGTAGTAACACCATACAATCACTGCTGTGTATCCCCTGAATACACATGATTGAACACAAGTCTATTATGTGAAGCAGACTGTGATAAAGATGCTTAACTAACTGTGCAACTGTTTAGCCAAAACACCTGATTCAAACAAACACACCATTGGCATTTCATGTTGTTTCACTATCCTGCAACAATGTTTTACACTTTTTTTTAAGGTGATTAGCTGCTCTACCATAAGTATAACTATTAAGTAATCATTATATCACATGACTAACAATGTTGTAACTGTAATAAAAATACAGACTACTACTCTCTCTGCTCATAGATAAACAAGTCATCTAACTGTTATTATGTGGACTTGCAGTGAGCAATACAACCTTGTGCTCAGCTGATACAAATTAATTTAAACCTTGACAGTAGACCATGTGTATGCTTCCATGAGCCAGTTAAAAACACTGAATATTGTGCCAGGCACACACCAGCCGATTATCGGCACACACCAACCGACTAGTCGGCGTAAAAACCGTCGGCCGACGGCAGTCGGTTGGTGTGTGCCAAATTTAAGCCTGACGGTCGGCCTTATAGCGCCAACTAACACCGATTCAAATGTTGAATCGGCGGTAGGCGTTAATCGGCAGTCGGCGTTAGATAAGGAGGTATCCGGTGACAAGTCGGCGCATATCTGATGACGAGTCGGCTGGTGTGTGCAGGCTTTACGGCGGTAACTTGGCCAATAAGAAATCATAGCGCGATCATGTGATAGTCCTCGATACAAGTCAAGGCTATGCCCGGCGTCTTTTTTGAGTTTTCAAACCATTTCGCTTTCGGGCCACATGCTTTAATTTTTTAATTTCATATTTACTGACCTGGCGGGTAACCAACGTTTCAGAAAGTGATAGATTATTTGTTATCCTATTGCCATTGACCATCATCATTTTTTTCGCTTGTTCATAAAACAGGCGCCACAAATAAACCTAATTTCCACCTGACTTTGTAAGTTTGTTTAACGCTTCCGACAGGAATCGCCATTTTGTTTTGTGAAAAACACTACCTCTGGTGGCGCCACTACCGGCGCATATATTAAGCCTTAAAAATCCGCAAAGCAGTGCTAGCGATGGAAAACGTTTTTGAGGAATTCGTTGGGTGCGACTGATTACACTTCAAGTTTCAACATAACTGTTAACTGAAACGGCTAAATATAACATTCTGCGTACTGTCATAAAACATAGCTCGATGCTATGCGTTTCATTGCTGAAGGATATGCTAAATGCTCAAGCCATATCATCGTGAAGGCTGACGGCTGAAACTCCGACTTACTATGTAACAAGTTTCGTTTTTCTGATAGCCGTTTTGACCTAATTTTTACAAATGTTTCATGTGTTTATTGTAGGTGTATCGAAACACATTGTTAACTCCGTAGTAACACCGTAGGATCAAGCCGAGCACCGACGGTCGGCGTTAGTCAGTTGGTGTGTGCCTAGCATAATTCAAATCATCCAGATAACTAGAACTGAAGCTAGAAGAAGAAACCAGTAAATGTTATTGCCTTTGTTTATTGGTGTTCTTTCTAACACAAAGTTCTATTCAAGTCAATCGTCATAGAAAGTTTGCTTAAAAAGTTGTGTAACATAGAAAGTTTAGATTTAGTGCATTTTGTTTCCATAAAAACATGACTGACACTATGTCACACCAATATGATAATAAAAAACATTTATAACACTAAACGTTAAACAATATTTAATATTAATACGAACATTGGTGTTTTAAGTACCAGTATTGTGATGGTTTTAATTGTATGCATTTGTCAACAATTCTACCAGTATGGTAAATATAAATTTATCCCTTCATTACCAGATCATGTAACTGTAGAGAAGTCATTCTATAGATTTTCAAAGGTTGATGTGCACACTGAAATGACAGTGTATGACATTAAGATTCAAACCCAGTAGCAGGTTGTTGTGAGGGCCAACAGGCCATTCATTAACAATGGAAGTCTTATAAAGCAGCATTTGTCAGACGATTCTGTCAAGCCATTACTGAGACAGTAAAATGTAAAAGTAGAGACCTCAAATTACACTTCTCATTCCATTTGTTTATTTCAGCTGTGACTGCACTAATCACAAACATACACCTAGATTCCATATTAATATGTAAATAGTAAACTTTGCATGTGCACCACCTCTAAACGGCCCATATACATGAAACAGAGGAGTTGGGGGAGACCAAGGACGAAAAGTTGACCTTCGACAGCCTGGAAGCATCCTACCTTCTGACCTTCCTCACTAGAGACGACATCACAACAGAGCCAACATTTAAACTTCTATCTTACTACATGAAAGAAAAACCTGTTGGGAGACAGTGAGACTGAGACCAGGTGTGCACCCTTGTTTATTTGCAGCACTTGAGAAGTTGAGATGGGAGTATAATTGCATGTCACCGAGATTAACCGTGTTAGAAGCTCTGCTTAACCATGCTAGAAACTCCTAACTTGATTCCAGAAATATCTCTGATTTTGGAAAGACTTACTGCTCTCAAGCTAGGGTTATATATCAAAGTTTGTGCTATAATTTGTGACCCATCTTAACGAAATGAGTCGGATGTCGGCAAAACTGATTTTCCGTAAATGCCGTTTATGTGAAACAATCGCGAATCCATCGATTTTTACATTTCACCTGAAAATTATTCTTTAGTATTCGTTTTATCGATTGCTACTCTAGCTATCCTCTAATTAACTCTGTTTTGTGTATTTTAAAGCGATTTTTGAGAGCTGTGCAAATTGTTCTGCTCGATTTCCTTAAAATAAAGCCGAAAATGCTAGTAATTGCACACGTTCGCAGCCGCTAATTTTGGGATGCTCCTAACATATCAGATATCACCACGAAGCTTGATGCGTTATCTTCCCATATATGTGCATAAATATACTAATAACTACATTCTGTGACCTCCAGAGAGCTTGGTAGATGCCCCCTGTTTTAGGCCAGCTGTGTAAACAATTCGGATCACGTGGTAGCAACGGCAACTGCGTGACCCAGGCAGCTGTTCTCATTGGTTCAGAGATGCGTCATTTACATAATCTGTAAACACACGCATGCGCACCGTGTATTTCCACCGCGTCACTGCTGACCCAGATAGCGATTAGGAAGACGCGAAGAATGGCGTTTAACGTGGCGAAGCTGTTAAATTCGGATGGAAGTGATCGCGCACAGATTGACAGTTTGATTGAGGAGTATTTTTTGGAAGACTTGACGGATGGAAGCGAGGCAGACAAAGACGTAGGAGACAAGGAAGTGGACGAGGGCGTTGAGTCCAATCAGCCATCTTCATCACCTGCACCCGTGTCGACACCACGCAAGCGAGGACGTGGCCGCTCTGGAAGGGACGCTTGACCTGGATATTTTTACAGATCTGTTGTTATGTAATTACGTTGTTGTTTAGTATAAAAGTTTTTAAATACGATAGTTTGTTATGGTGCTTGCTGTGAAGAGAAAACAACTTTCAGCATATATACATGTTTTCGTACATTTAAATAAGTTGTTTTTTATAATAATAATTAAAACATTCTTACTGACCCACCTGTGTTACAGATACTTATGACAATTGTCTTTAAAAATGACGTATACATTGGTGTAATAGTGCTGAGTCTTCACTTTTCTTAACAATGTTATTACACAAGCAATTATTTTCTAACAAAGATCTTGTTTTCTTATTAACAGAATATCATGAGAATGTCACTGCCTTCAAGTTGTCAAAATTTCAGCAAGATATGTCCATGCTAACTAAGGTATAACGGTGGTGCAGGTTTTGGTTTTTGTTAACAATGGCGGTAATTACATATGCAATTAATGTTATTGCTAATTATTTCTAACAAAGATTTGTTTTCATAGTAATTGAATGTCACGAGAGTGCCATTGTCTTCAAGTGTTCCAAATTTCAGCCAGATATGTCCATACTAACTAAGGTATAATAGTGCTGCAGGTATTCGCTTTTCATAACAAGGGTGGTAATTACATAGGCAATTAATTGTATTGTTAATTATTTAAAAAAAAATTAGTTTTCGTATTAATAGGATATCACGAGAATGCCATTATCTGCGAGTTACCAAAATTTCAGATGTGAAACAAAGGTATAATAGTAGTGCAGGTTTTCACTTTTCTTAAAAATGGTGGTAGTTACCTAATAAATTAATTGATCTGCAATTTTTTTTCTAACAAATATGTTGTATTCATATTAACAGAATGTCTTGAGAATGACATTAACTTTGAGTAATCCAACTTTTAGCAAGATATGTACAGAGTAACTAAGGTACATTTCATGAAACATAACAAATATTTTGCATCAACTTTGACGGTCGTTTTATGGGTTTGAAGGTTTTTACAACACATGTGTTTGTTAAGCCATAACTTAAGTTAGAATTAAGATATTGTCTTACATGATACATCAAGTGAAAGCAGAGATTCCGATCTTTCCAATGCTACTTATAACTCAATATAAAAAATTTCCGACATCATCTAGATATAAAGTATTTTTTATCCAACTGAACTGTCACAAATATTTTACCAATGCTTTAACGAAAGGCATTCTTGAGTCCAAGCAACACATATGAAAAATCACTGGTCAAGATATGGGTGCATATAGTGTTTGCACGTAACTTTTTTCAACACTTAGTGTAAAACTATTATCTCTCTAGAAATGAAGTTGTCATGTATCTCTATTCTCTATCAGACCAAGCTATGAGTACAAACAGTTCTGCATACAGGATCCTAATAAAAACATTGTTTCGAACAGAGACAGGTTGACTGGAAGTGCAACTATCATAACTATCACGGCTTCATCTCATTTCTATCAATTCATGCCTGTCCCACTTTGATATAGCTCACAATAGTGACAGTATTTAAAAATGTCATCTGATCTTATTCTAATGGCTCAAAACAAATGTTTCAACGAGCCTGCACTGTTCCAGTAATAGTGTCAATGCATACTTGTCAGGCTTTCAAAATAAAAAGTTTTGATGAATCTGGTAAACATGTTCAGGGATCGATATAGAAAAAAAATGTTATTGCCTTTGTTTATTGGTGTTCTTTCTAACACAAAGTTCTATTCAAGTCAATCGTCATAGAAAGTTTGCTTAAAAAGTTGTGTAACATAGAAAGTTTAGATTTAGTGCATTTTGTTTCCATAAAAACAAGACTGACACTATATCACACCAATATGATAATAAAAAACATTTATAACACTAAACGTTAAACAATATTTAATATTAATACGAACATTGGTGTTTTAAGTACCGGTATTGTGATGGTTTTAATTGTATGCATTTGTCAACAATTCTACCAGTATGGTAAATATCACATCAGAGATAGAACTATGTACCTTTTTTAAAATTTGATGTTCTCCAAATCAGTTGATTAAAATGTCATTAATTAATTTGCATGATAGTATGACCGCTTAAATAACTGGTAAATGTGAACATTACATTCCTTTAATATTAGGCATGCAACCATATGTGACCCATCTTAACGAAATTAATCGGATGTCGGTAAAACTTATTTTCCGTAAATGCTGTTTATTAAAAAATTTACCAATCTACAGATTTCCCCTTAAAATGATTCCTTAATATTCGTTTTATCAATTGCCACTACTGCTACTGTCTAATTAATTCTGTTTTATGTATTTTAATGTAATTTCTGAGGAGCTGTGCGAAGTATCTCGCTTGGTTTCCGTCAAACAAAGTCGAAAATGCTGCGCATTCTTTGCCGCCATTTTTTGGATGTTCCCTAACAAATCGGATATCCCCGCGAAGCTTGACATGCCTTTCCAAATATGAGCACATATATGCTAATAATTACAGACTGTGACCTATAGAAGGCAAGGAACACACGTCCTCTAATGCCAGATGTGTAAATAAGTTCGGATCATATGGTAGCAACGCAACTACGTGACCCAAGCGGTTTCACGCATTGGTTCAGCGAAGAGGTATAATTATCTATGCACGCAGGCGTACTGTCTATTTTCAAAACGTCACTTGTGACCCAGATAATTGTTTATAACGAAGCAACAATGGCGTTCGGCGTGGCTTCGAAGATGTACTCTGTCCAAGCCCAGCCGAGGAGGTTGCCTCTATTACAGGACCGCCTGGTTAGTAGGAGTCTGGGCGTCGCCGGAGACTGACCCTGTAGTTAGACCGTCTGGTGAACATGAGCCACAACGAGAAACTACTGACAACTGCAAACTACAGTAGTTTGCAGTTGTCAGTAGTTTCTCGTTGTGGCTCATGTTCACCAGACGGTCTAACAATAATGGCACTTGAGCAGGCAGGGTCCAGCGAACCCATTCCCTGCTCCCGAGCGTGCTGTGCCGATACCAAGCAAGCAAGGATGTGGCCGGTCTGGAAGTTACACTTGACTTACTGGACATTGTCACCTATCTGTTGTCGTTATGTAGTTACATTGTTCTTTGGTATTAAAATTCTTGTTAAATATGACTATCTGTTGTATTATTACAAAAAATGTTCATCATATTTATGTTTTCATAAATCTGAATAAGTTGTTTTTTAATAAAAATAATAATATAAAATTATAATAATAAAAACAATAACATTCTTACTGACCCACTAATGATACACATACCTATAGGAAATTTAACGTATAATGGTATAAGAACTGCCGGTTTCCCTTTTCTTAATAATGCCAGTAATTACACAAGTATTTAATTTGTTGCTAACTTATTTCTGACAAAGGTTTTATTTGTATATATTAATGTAGTGTCATGAGGATGCCATTATTGTCAAGTGTTCCAAATATCATCCATATATGACAATGCTAACTAAGGCATAATGTATAATAGTGCAGCAAAGTTTTAGCTTTTCTAACAATAGTGGTACTTACACAAACAATTAATTGTTCTGCTATTTCATTTCCCAAAAAAATATTATTTTCATATTAACAGAATGTCTTCAGAATGCCATTATCTCGGAGTGGTCCAAATTTCAGCATGATTTGTCAATGATAACTAAGGTACATTACCTGAAAGTTTCTGCCTGAAACACAATAAATATGTTGCTTAAACTTTGAAGGCCATTTTCTGGGTTTGAAGACTTCAACCCCACACATGTTGGCGAACCATAACTTCAGTTATAATTGAGATATCTTCTTGTATTATACATTATATGAAAGCTGAGAATCTGCTCTTTCAAACGTTGCCAATAACTCAATATTGAAAAACACAGACATATGACTCATTTTGTTAAGATGGGTCACATATTATTTAACTTGTCTTTAATTCTATTCAGGACTGCCTACACAACATATTCCCGAGTACAACATATATATATATAACTATCGGTATCAAAGTGCTCAGAAATGTTTCAAAATCTGTAACATTACAAAAGTAGATACATTTTTGGTAGGTGTGCCCCATTTTTCATGGACTGGTCATGCTATTAGTCTACTGCTGATAGGGAATTCTAACCGAGAAATACAGGGTATGATGCAGTAGTTTGTGACATTGAGTGACGTTTCACATACGAGAGAGCACCAAGTAAAACTATTCAAAGAACCATGTTGATTAAACATAAAAAAACTCATTGATACACCGATGAACAGATGTATGGACCGATTGCACTTTGTTCGGCAAGAATTGAAAGTTAACGATGGGCGATAATATTGTGTTGGCGGCAACAAACGTTGATCACGGTGCTCGACTAATGCTTATAGATAAACAATGACACCGACAGGCAAGGCACATGAGTATATTGATTAAGACTGTTCTCTGTGTCCAGTCTTCAATGTAAGATGTGATTTAAATAACTCCATTCAGGCATTGTTCTGTTTGTTGTCCGCACGGCCGTTGTCTGTGTTTGGGCGCAGACTGGAGCAAACTGGAGCGCTATTTGGGCCTCAAAATGTGCTAAAGCCTAAGATGCAATTTTATGTAGCGTAAATATGCCTGGGATTATGTGGAATGATTTAATCATTGCATTGATGTATCAAATTTAGGCAAAACTCTAGTTAATAATGGCAAAATTGAGGTGGGCTCAATTTTCTCACACATTTTTTTATACGTTATTGACACGTTTCCGCACTCCAACGGAATCCCTGCATGTTGGAAAAACAATATTCATGAACCAGTTGTTTCAAGACAAATTATGTGATTTGCTCATAAGAATGATGAATGGCTGGCTTACAATAAATACAATTTAATTAACTAATTCTACCCATATGCTTAATTTTAAGATGTACAATTTCAGATTATTATTCCTCAATATCTGGCAGTGTGCTAGATTCTTTCTGGAAAATCTGGGCCTGATGTTATAAAGCTCTGCTTCGGAATGCTTCCTCAACTGGACTAGCTCATTGAGAATCCATTTTAGTGATGTCCAGATACATAGTGTGTGAATATAATTTATATAATTTCTGCAGTCGGTTTAATATATAAAAGTGCATATCAATGTTGGTATCAAGTACATTTGATCACGTACAGGTCAAATACAAGAAGAACAAGTACTTTGAAACATAAAATTATGAACAGCAAATATAAGTACATTAGGTCAAGTACAATGCAACGAATGGCAGAGAAAAATATGTCAATTTTGTAGATTTTTAAAAAGCATTCGACAGTGTGCACAAAGAGAGCCTTTGGAAAATCCTGAGGCATTATGGAATTCCAGAAAAGCTGGTGAAACTCGTCCAGATCTTCACAGGAATTTCTTCTGCAGTGTCGGAAACTCAACAACAAAATTCACTGTGAATTCCAGTGTCTGCCAAGGGTGTGTCATGTCTTCATTTCTTTTCACCCTAGCCATCGATTGGATTACAAAAATCATGACCAACCAACCAATCAGATGGAACATGTGCTCTTCACTCGAAGATCTAATCTATGCAGATGATCTTGCCTGCCTTCTCACACTCGATATCAAGTACAAAAGAAAATAAGTAACCTAGAACAACAAGCCAGTTCCATTGGTCTTTCAATTAATGCAAAAAAAGACACAAATATTGACAAACAGCAACCTGACACAACAACCTATCATGATTAACAACCATGCACTCGAATATGTGAACAAGTTCACCTACCTGGGCAGCATCATCAGTCTCCAAGGAGGTGCAGAAGAAGACATTAAAACAGGATTGGAAAAAGCCAGGTCAGCATTTGTAAATCTTCAACGGCTATGGAAATCCTTAGTATACTGCAGAAAAACAAAACTAAGAATCTGCAAGAGCAATGTCCTCTCTGTGCTCCTGTACAGCTCAGAGTGCTGGCGCATGACACAGCAAGACACCAATAGACTCTCCAGCTTCCACAACACCTGCCCAAGGAAGATAATGAAAGTTTACTGACCCGAGATCATTTCCAACACAAGACTCCACCAAGCTACAAAACAACAACAGATCTGCCTCACCCTAAAAAAGAGGAGGTGGACATGGCTCGGCCATGTCTACAGGATGAGCAGCTACATTCCAGCAAAGACAGCATTGACCTGGACGCCAGAAGGAAATAGGAAAACAGGCAGACCGAAAACAACTTGGCGATGAACAATTGAAGAAGAACTAAAGAATGCTGGGCTGACCTGGGGCACAGCAGCTAGGAAAGCCCAAGACAGATGGGTCTGGCGAGATCTTGTGCGAGCCTTATATGCCACACGGCACGAAGAGCATAAGTAAGTAAAGTCAAGTACAAGAACATTTAAGTTGTAATGATCAACAATAATAATTATTATTCAGGTGGCAATTATTAATTTGTTTAAATATAATATATTATTTGTAGATATAGTCTGGATCATGGGCATTTAGCACTTTGCATCACACATCTAGACAAAACAGTAGAAGTATTACATTGTATTCTAAATTACTTCATTTTAGCAGATACAATCGATCCAGTACATATGTATGTACTATACACGTATAATGACTTCTAAAGCTATTACTGGCTTTGGAATTCATTACATGTCAAAACAGTGCTTGGCGGTAGATAATACAATATTTGTTTGTAGAAAGGAAGAAACTATTTGCAGATGTGGTAGATGAATGTTTAATTTGAAGAAACTGTTATTCCAATATTGTTTGATATTAAGGTATGATAATTATTTATAAGTTAAGACATAATTATACTCTATATTTGTTTCAATGTTACATCTTTCATAAGGAAATTTGAAAACAGAGTAAATGCTTTAAGTACTGTACTTTTTTAAACATATATAATAAGTGCCCATATCACTGACACTGGTCTGATGGATGAATCATTTGTAGATTGAATGTCGAGGTCAATGAATGATTCATGAACAGTGCCACTGGTAGGTGTTTCTGTCTGACTTAGTGGTTATTTGTAAGGACCGCTGAACATGCTTTACATGTCATAATAAACAACTGAAACTAAACTAGCACGAATTATGTATGGTGTTTAAAAAATAAATGCCATATTGTAATTTAATACATCTTGGAATAGGGCCTACCTATTGTAACCCAACACATCTTGAAATTCAGAATGTGATTTGTTAGTGTCTTACCATACAGCAATACTATTGTGAGCCACCCCGTGCTCTGGGATCATAGACAGTGTAAAAGTGAATATAACGGCAGCGAACTTGTTAGTGCCCCTCCATTTTGTTTCGCAAGCTGTTGCCAATCCAATAACGTAAATCAATGTTAGTCAAATAGCACCAGACATTTTCACAATGGAACAGTTAATTGTAAAAATGTTGACATGTACTTACCAATTAGAGAAGGCCATGGTGCATATGTTGTCTAAATACACTACTGTTTCAATGAGTTTCGTTAAACTCTGATGTTCAAGCTCCAAATGTCAAACCCAACGAAGGTGTCTGAAGCGGCGGCACCAGCCAAGTTGGGACAATAATTCCAAACTACATCTTTCTTCCTTCGACCTGAATTTTGTACCAACCGTGACCATTAACTATATGTGTCTTCGGACACAAGCAACATCCAAAGATGGAAATCCATATCGCATACGTTAATGCCAAAACAATGAAAAAATACAATACTATTAAACCCAGAACACAACCCTATTTACAAATGTGTATCGTGATCTGTATCATTGCGCGACCGGAAGTTATAAAATCCCTTCGATTGACATTCAACTTTTAAAAAGAAACATTGACCTATACTGATTATACGGTGATCATGTACATTTTCACATTTGATTAAACTAGTAAAGAATATTTGTTATAAGGGTTGCTTATTTGGCCTTAAATCGAGGAAACGATTGCGATAGTAAGAGTCACGTGACCATCTAGCGCATGAACGACATTGACCTTGCTTGTGGGAAATTCAAGCCGCGGCTGTCAACGTCATTCACGGGAAATACCTTCTTGTTTATTTGCATTTGGAACACGTTGGAAAATGCCAGCTCAACTGGCGAACTTCCCGAGACATACACATGTGATAAGCATACAAAATGTGTATAATACGTCACGAAGAGCATGGCTGCATATTATTATACATTTCTTGTAGAATACAAATTTATATACCACATGGGCATACACAAATGACAATTATTTGTCGAGCTTCCCAAGATAAATGTCTACTGTCTAATTAGTAAAGTTACTAAACGGCTTTGGGGGTTAGCTTATAAGCTAAAGATCCATACAGAGGTCTATTTTACAAATTATATAATTGTATATTTCAAATAACAAGTGTTAATTTGGAAAAGTATGTTTCTTAGTCAATAAATAGAGTAGTGTGGGAAATTCGCATCCCACCTATATTTCAGCAGTTGCTACTTTTTGGCGCAATCTATAGCCTACCAATCAAACGATGCAACACAATACAAAACCATTTTAATTACGTTTGATTTTCGCAGAAACAGCACCACGCCAAATTACACCGATTTAAGTTTAAGTTTCTTACCCATGTTGTAATACATTCTATATATATATATATATATATATATATATACAGTTTGAAACTGTTCTAGAGCAAATTAAAGTACCTTAACTTTACAATACTTTATAACGTTAAATAACTATTTAAATGCCACATATATTTTGCTATAACAGGTGGCATTAGACTGGGCCTAATATGACTTACATCACCTCGGCTGTGTGTACGTCTGAGCGCGCGTGCGTGTGTGCGTGTGTGCGTGCGTGCGTGTACGTGTGCTTGTGGGTGTGCTTATTCTGTACGTACTCGTGTGCTTATGCGTGCGTACATGCGAGCGTGTGCGTGCGTGCGTGCGTGCGCGTGTGTGCGTGCGTGCGCATGTGTGGTTTTGTCAGCTTGCATGGACGCTTCTGACGTCAAGTCTTATTCCGTTTGCGAGCAACAATTCTTCCTGTCAATAGCTGTGCAACACATTGAAACGAACGATAAGAAACGCACCCATCCACATCAATGTCGTATACGTAAAACTGGATGTCAAATAGAAATGAAAACATATTAAACAATTTGCTATGACGTCATTACGACAGTTTCAGTTCACGAAACTGTTCTGTTGCATTTTGCCAATTAATTTCCAACATCGTAAACCACCGCTCAATAGTGTAATCATTCTGAGGAGACATTGTATGATAAAAGTGTAACACGATTTCATATTTAGCATATCATAATACGACGATAAGAACAATGTCTACTAGTATTGTTAATGTTAATGACAAGAATTTAGTTTCTGAGAGTTTGATAATACTTACATAAATACATGTTTTCCTCCAGGAATTATACAGAGTGTCATTGGATACATTTTTGTAATTAACATTAGGACGTTACAGCCCATGCGGCTTCTCGAGATTGGCAATTAATTTGACGCTCTATATAGAACATTGGCGACCAGTTATCAAAACGTATACGCGTAGTGTAGAAATATATGGCCAACAGTTTTTTTGAGCAAACTGAAGAAATCTAACCGAAAAATAAAAATGGTGTTTAACTCTAACATTTCTGTTGTTTTCTGATAGCCAACATGGTGTAGATCATAGGCCTAAAATATTGTGAACACTACTTCAACCCCTTTTGTGAGGCATCCGCTGGATAAGCATACTTGTTTTAGTCAGTTTTGGTGATGTTTATTAAGACATTCGGCAAATTTGTTGACAAAGCACCCTGTTTTGTAGTGAAAATACATCAAATTAAAGTTTCTAATACTACCTCACTGCTAACAATACTATTACCTTTGGAAAAAACACAATTGAATGGACTTATTCTCGCTTTTATAACTAATACTCAACTCCAAATGATAGCATGTTTTCTGCATGACATGTTTTGACACGTTACACAGATAATACCAAACGTCATTCGCTATATGTTTCTATTGGATATCCAAAAAGCACTATTGCTTACCATAATCTTGTTTGGTGTATATTCAAGACAGACATTCAATGTCAATACCATTGGTCAATATTTGTGAAAACAACGGAAACGTTTTAGAACGTTCCATTTGTATGTTGTAATAAACATGAATATCTCATAGTTTCAACAGTACCAACATCTTTATAAAACACGTTTTCACCTTCCATTTGGCATTATATCACCAAAATATCGTCAACCGCGTGATTTTCGGAATTTTCTTTTAGATTTATTTATCAACACTGGGCTTCGAAGGGTGTGGAAGTCAACAACAGATGCTTTACTATTTCTCCATAGTCTGCATTTACATGACACATGATAGCGTGAAATGTCGGAGAAGGAAGTCTTCGGTACTCTGAATGGCAAGATATGTGTGCCTTTCTCGATGAGTAGACTAGGATTGCCTTTTTTGTGTGGCGTGCGCCAAAAAAATATGTTTTCTTTCAACACCTGTGGGTGATGTTTATTTCGACATCCGCCACCCTTGTAACAACGTACGTTTTTTACACCGTGTGTGATAATACGTAAAAGGAAAGTTTGCAATATGTGAATGCTTCCAGTACCATTACCTTTGGTAAGACAACACATAGGGAAGTGGTTGTTCTTGCTTTCACGATAAATACTCTACCCCTAATGATAGCATGTTTTCTGCACTATACATTTTACTCAAACTAGTTACTACTTACCAAACATCATTCTTTATATACGTTTAAAGGGTAAGAGAAAATACATATTGTTTATCAAACATATTGCCTAATGTACATACAAGAAATCCTTACAATGTCTATTTAATTGGTGAATAATTGTGAAAACAATGAAAAATTATGTAACAGCTAGTACCATGTGGCTGTCGTGATAAACATGCATATCTCATTGTTTCAACAGTACCAACAACATACTATAATATTTATGCCTTCCATTTGGCAATATAATTATTATCACAATATTTTCAAACATGTACACTGGGTACTTTCTGGTGGGTTTGCTGGACACCAGTACTGATTTTTGAATCATGTTGGAGACAACACCAACTTGTTCATGATTTCTGTGAAGTCGCCATATTCAGGCCACTAAATGCCTTTGAAGAAAGAAGTTCACGACACATTGAATAGAGAGGTGTGCATATCTTTTGGTGGCTACACTGATATTGTCTTTCACTGCAGCCAGACAACATGGTAGTGGTCCTCCCAATTCCTGCTTCAAACAACTACCAGGACTACTTCGGCCCAAATACAGAGCGCCATGCTGCATTGAAACCCGCCGTATACATACTTGAATTTTTTTTTAATTTTACAACAAAACTTTAACAAAACTCAACAGTAAAATTTGTGTTGATAGTTTGCTATTGTCCTATTCAAGAGAGACGATCACGTGTTTCCATCATTGACAGACAAACAACCTCACATTTAGCAAATTTGAAAAATCATACAAAAAATAAAGCATGTATCATAAAATAAATATTTTTTTCGATAAGCTAATACGATGTAGTACATTGGCTGACATTACCATGGTTATCTCTTCAACCATTTTTGATGCAAGCATTTCGTGGCACATTTGCATTATTAACAAAAAAATTATTACAACATCCGTATTTTGATGCATGTTACTACTGGACCACATGAACATATTCTAAATGTATTTAACTGTTTCATTACGATAGTGTAATACCTCATACATGCATATTATTCAAGATAATAACCAACTATTTATATGTACAGTTTTTTTAAGACACTGAACTTTTACTTCGAAAAATTACTGACATTAAACCAACGATTATTTTTAAACACAACGACTATAGTAAATAAGTACCCATACGAGACATATAGCTACACTATAACATCCCGTAATACCTCATAAACGCGTCTTCCACAAGGTTCAGCTGTGGTAATAAACGGCGATGTCGTATTGTTTTTGTCATTTAGTTGAGCTAATGAACATAAATTACAATACATATGCGGGAAGATTTGTATTATTTCACTTCTTGTAGCATAATCTAACTGGTACTGGTGACAAGTAAGATGAGAAGTATATAATTTATGATAAACCAGATGTCGTAATAAACATTTCTTAAAAGGATCGCACTATTTCTGTGATTTCAAACATGTTCGATGACTTTTTGATTGGAAGTAGTATTGAAATTATTTTTTCTTTCATATATATATATAACCATCCTCTGTATCGTAAGTACATCAAGTCCGTCTAATATCATGGTTCTTGATGTGAATTTTATTTATATTGGATGTCGTAATAAACAGCAAATCTGTGGACAACATAAATTGGTTCTTCAAAACAACGTTTCCAATATTTTCATAGAATGAATGTACACACGTCACAACGTCATGCATTTTCTGAAACGCAGACGCAAAAGAAAACTTCTAATGCCTTAAATAATAGTTCAAATCAGGGGTGTAAGAAGTGGAAAATCGCAAAAGACACGCATTTTGGGGGTACTCCTTATTTTTGAGAAACTATATCTCTAAAACTTCTAGACTGTTGTAGTAGATTGAAAGGGCAACTTACAGATAATTGGACTATTTTTCACCAGCACTTAAAATATGACTGTATGTTCATATTCATGGCATCTAGAGCATGTCAAAGTACGAAGACATACTTTTTGGCAGTTTGCCAAAAACACTTTTGCCCATATGACTTCTCCGATCGATCCGTTGTTTGTAAACCACGTGCCTCGTCTAAATTTTCCTCTAGAACCGTATCGTTTCTGCAAATAAACCCCTAGGCCTACTAATGTGTCACTCCGTCAATTATCTATGCGTCATTTGATAGGACCTATACATTCCCAACATTCGAAACAGGAAGAAGGCTGGAGGAAGGCAGTGTTAGTTGGGCCTTTAATAGCATCTTAATTAAGTGTGTCGATTTATTAATTATGTGTTTTGAGTTATCAGCGATTTTTGTTAATTGAGTTATTATGAAGTTTTAGTAGAAGGCCCGTGTAAACAAAGGCATTTACCAAGCATAGCTCAACTTATCCCGCACTGTGGCACAACTTACCGCACATATAGTATTAATTGAGCTACTTAACCAACCTTCTTTGAATTAGCTATATCTATTTATCTATTCATTTTAGGCACATTTTATTTGTTGCAAACAATCTACAATTAATTATAGTTTATGTGAGTACACCAAATTATGACATCAGAATATAATTTTGTCGTTGATATTAAAAATAACGACAAATTGCTCAACCAACATTATCTTCCCTTTCTGCCAATTCTTGAATATAATACTTGTGTTGATATCTCTAATTGTGCTTACATTGCGAGCGGACCCCACGCATTGGTTTTACGCTCATTATGCATTGTCGCACCAATCAATTAGCACGGTATCATAATCATCAGCAAACATGCATGGAATAGGCTCTAGGGTTTTACGATGGGTAGACGGGTAGTTATTTAACAAGCACAGTTAATTTGGATGATGAAAATTGGTTTACAAAAAGGTTAAACGTCATTATGTTAAACAAGATTTACAAAATGACCTAGACATATTATTAGTCAAATGGTCTGATAAATGACGTGAAGCTTCCATATTTAAACGTTAAGAAAATTAAATGTCTAGTCACAGGATTTATCATATAGGAACACCAACATATAAACATAGGTATTCTGTGTTCAAATATCAAAGAAAATTACTTATACTAAACTAAACTAAATTGGTTTACAAAAAGGTTAAACGTCATTATGTTAAACAAGATTTACAAGATGACCTAGACACATTATTAGTCAAATGGTCTGATAAATGACAGAAAGCTTCCCTATTTAAATGTTAAGAAAATTAAATGCCTAGTCACAGGATTTATCATATAGGAACACCAACATATAAACAAAGATATTCTTTTTTCAAATACCAAAGAAAATTACTTATACTAAACTAATTTAATGCTAGTATGACATTTTCACCGCAATTTTTCAGAGCAATTTCAATACACAGGGGAAGGTGGGGTGCGAGGGGCCACATTACAAAAAGAAGATTATATGACAAAACTATACACTTACACTTACAGGGAACCAAAAATGCTCCACATTAAAGACTTGGTTTTGGTGAAGAACATATGCGATACTGAGCTTTCTTGATGAACTCATTGTTCAGTTATCACAACTACAAAATTGGAGTCACCAGGGACCGTTTTACCCACTACTAAGAGTAAAACGGGTAAAACGGCCCCCGGCAATATTGACTAGAAAC
The DNA here is from genome assembly GCA_020002185.1 of Paraescarpia echinospica. Classification (NCBI taxonomy): domain Eukaryota; kingdom Metazoa; phylum Annelida; class Polychaeta; order Sabellida; family Siboglinidae; genus Paraescarpia; species Paraescarpia echinospica. The sequence goes on from CM034543.1 coordinate 48,921,808, forward strand.
GGATTTCTTTCACGAAATTAATATAATAATAATAATAATATATTTGATAAAATATAGTGCCAGATCCAATTTTATATTGTTCGTGGCGCTTTACATCATGCAAAACGAATACAGTTCCACAACAAATAGTGAATATTATTTTAAGTACTTTCAGTGTTATACATGAAAAATTACATATAATATAAAATAATATTTTACCCCACCGTGACATCATGCTGATACATTCACGGTAACTTTTAATGTGTTCGTAATGTCCACTGGTGAATAGTAATCAATTGTATTCCAAAATACAAATTGTATTTGATTGATAAGAGTCATGACGGCTCACGAATTTGCGTCATTCACCTTAGATCAGCGAGGAGTAAAATCGATATTTCGATTGTTCCGCAAAGTAATCATCACCGCGTGTGGAATGACATATTGCATGTGACCTAGACCAAAGTCGGAAGCGTTGCATATGATCGGAAAAATGCGACAATATCTTACGGCCGAGATATAAGGGGGTGGCCGTCTTAGACGGGAGGTCGTCTCACCCCACCTTTCCCTAACAGCTCTCATTCTTGAATTAGGCAAATGTAGTATATACTATATAGGCCAAAAAGGAGCAAGACAAAAAACAGTAACAAACACAAATACACTGTAGTACGTTATACTACCCCAGCACCATAATGGAAGTGAATAGCATTGTCAATATCAGTTTATTGATACGGTCCTCGGTCGTGGTGAAACGTGACACATATATAGTAAAGCCTAATACAGTATGCACATATATTTCAAGTCGCGCGTGCGTGCGTGCGTGCGTGCGTGTGTGTTTGTATGTATGCGTGCGTAAGCGAGCATGTGTGTGAGTGCGTGTGTGTGTCCGTGCGTGCGTGCGTGCGTGCGTGTGAATATGTGTATGTGTGTTTGGGAAGAATGCGTTGTCTACTGCATATTTGGTTTTATTGTTTAGACTACAGTGCAACTCGGCTTGCCCGTTCTGTACGGTAAACAGGTCGTCTTGATACAGCACAAAAATAATGGAATCATCCTCTAAGAAATGTCCCCATACGAAACCACATAATTACAAAAAATATGATTTGCCAACACCCATTATGAGCCCCATGTATCCACTAATACACGAAAAGTACTTTTTAAAGGGAGCCAGTCAGTTCCTCTACACGAAATGAGCGGGCGTAGTAATTTATAACAGGGAGTCTGCTGTGTTGAAATTGGGAAAATGGGACATCGTTGAACATCAAAGGGTACTGCAGTTAACTCAGCCCGACTCAGCCGTGTTATCAATAAAGCTTGTTTTGCAACTGGATGTACTATTTGAACATGCTCCGAGGTCGTACCTTCTACATTGTGAACGTTGTTATGCGCTTACTAAACATAATTTGTTGGGTAATATACCATCGACATAGTTAGTGCAATCGTAAGAACATTATATTAATTAATTAAAAAGTAGGAACAGACTGCCTACTTTTAAAATGTCACCTTAATTTAGCAGAGTAATCCAGTTGGTGGCGCCTGTGTCTATCTCAAGTGCTAGGTTTCACTGGTTCCAGGTGGCCCGCTACGTGTCACTACCGTCCGCGATACAAGGTGTACGTGAAGGTGTGGGATAAACAGTTCCTCAGCACCACTCTTATCAAATATCTCAACAAACACTTTTGTTTAATTGAATATCATAAATGTCTTAATTATATCAAAACGTAGGATCTTAGTAACATTTTGAGAAAAAAATTATGCAAACATGGTCGTGGTATTTGAGGAAACAGTTTGTTTCTGGTTTTTAGAAACGCCATTGCATTCGCTGTGATATCTTAACTAAAACGTTGAATAATATTTTAAAGATCACCACTGTAAAATTTTGTATTATTGCTATTCAAAACATTTTGGAAACTGTCATAATGCAAGTGCTGTTGCAATTGTTTTTGCTACAGAAAGAGGCAAAAACAATGGACACGATGAACAATCATGAAAATGATAATACCAGCATCGACAAGTTTAAGAAATACGCTTTCTGAAATAGAAAATGTCTTCTAAGTTAACTACTAGATTTTGTGCTGAAATTGCACCTGTAACGAGAAGGGAGATAGCTTCTACTATGGGGCGCGCTAAGTAAATGGGCTTCATGAAGCTTCATTCCAAACACATAGTCATGCACAAAATAATTGTATTAAATTATCCTTCAAAAACAAGTCTTCAATAGCACACCTCGCACCGCCAGTCATCACGACAGTGGTTGAAGTCGGTCTTTGAAGGTGACCGTCAACTGGTGTCTGCGTCTTCTTGAATAGATAGTATACAATAATTAAAACAGATACGCATCGTAGATTGGTTTCCGAGGATTTAGACACAAAAGAAGTTACCTTATTATTATTATTATTAGTAGTAGTAGTAGTAGTAGTAGTAGTAGTAGTAGTAGTAGTAGTAGTAGTAGTAGTAGTAGTAGTAGTAGTAGTAGTAGTATAAAATATATCACTTGGTGTTCAATTACGTTCACGCAATATTACAAATCTAACCACACACATACGCACGCACGTACACATACACGCGCGCACGTACGGACGCACACGAACATAATTCTAACATCGAAACTGAATAAAATACAGTAAAGAAACATGTATATCTCGTTAGGCCTACATGTCACTGCTTTGCGATGGCGGGAACCAAGGCGGAGACACTGTGACGTAAAGAAAAAGAAACGAAAATATGGCGGCCCGTTTATTTTTGGGTGGTGGGGCGTTCTCCGGCCTGGAATTGCATATTTCTCATAAACGTCCATCACATTTGAACCAGATTCGGATATGACTTCGGAAGACGCGGGAGGAATGGGGTAGTAATGGAAAATGTTCACGGTGTCGAGGAGGGGTACTGTTGAAGACGTTTCGAGATGTTCAAGAGTAGGCGTTGGAGGTGGAAATTGTTCGCAGTGCCGGGAACGGGAAGTTTTGAATAATGTTTTCATGCTGCCGTTCAACGTTTTTGCCGCAGCATCAATTCGCTTTTATGCGTAAATATTTAAAACGAAGCGAAACTACTTACCTCCAACAGGAATTCTTTTGGCTCCGCTGCGGTTTGGTGCGTGCGCAACCCATTTACCCCACAAGCCAGCGGGCATGCTCACAGTAAAATTATATATGCAAAGTTGAATTGTATCTTAAGAATCTGAAGAACAACATTAACATGTAATTGATACTAGAGGTACACCCACCATTTCTCGTACGAAGCGATTGGTATGTGTATTTTTAATCTGTGGTTTCTTCTTTCACACTAGCCGTATTATAAAGTTGTTAACAGACGAGTGGGTACAACAGGGAGCTAAGTTGTTAAAGGTTAATTTTTAGATGATGGCGGAAATGTGTAATAGTTTCAATTGATCTAACAATTAGAGGGGCAAGTTCTACTGAGTCGGCATAGCAACAGAGGAAACCCTAGTTCCAATGTAGGAGCAAAACAGGTAATTCAGAACTAGATGATCGAAGATAGATTGATTTACACGGTCTATTTGCTGGAGAAAGCAGTGAATGTATATATGCTGGATGCTTACATGAAAATGCTTGATAAATAATAGTACGAATCTTAAAAATAATACGATATCGGACAGGAAGCCAATGTAGAAAACTTATAACCAACATTAAATAAGAAAACGTACGTACGTACATATGCGTACATGTGTACACGCATACACGCGTACACGCGTACATGTGTACAAACACACATACACACATGCACACATGCACACATGCACACATGCACACATGCACACATGCACACATGCACACATGCACACACGCGCACACGCGCCAGCCCGCCCGAAGATAGTTAAATTACGACTTTTGCATACAAGTAAACCCTTCCCAAATGATCGATGAATATTTATGTGGCATGGAACAATCGTAGACACACACGCGCGCGCGCACACCCACATGCACGCACGGATACACACGCAGACACACACCCACATATTAACATATACTTGTTAAATAACGGACGACACACAGGAACCGTTCGTGCACATTGCGTTGCACACACGATCATGCATTTGAAACCTTTCGAAATCCACACCTTGATTGCATTTATATCAAACTGGAAAAAAGTGTTGTGCTGTGTAGGGTTGATGGCAAATGTGTTTAGTTCAATACTTTTATATGTTTAGTCCGCAAGTGAATTCGATAGGCGACCGATTTCGCAGTTTAATGACAGCGTATATAAGCCCATGACCTACAGGTGTATATATCAAATGTATACAGTTATAACGCGGGTTCTGGTGCGGATATGACGTACTATTAACGTCCCCTCAAACGACGCTAACCCTGAGTCCGGAGATTATGCAAACACAGCTAATATCTATGTACACCTCTCGTGCAGTGAATGGCATAGCCGTGTTATTCTCCCCTGACATATGGAAATGATATGAACGAAAGAATGTCTTTATTACAAAATTTGGCATTTCATGTACATTACAAAACGAAAAGCATAATTATTACACAATCAAAATCATTGGGCGTTACACACACACACGCACACGCCCACGGACACGGACACGCACATGCACACGCACACGCGCACGCGCACGCGCACGCGCACGCGCACTCATGCTCGCACGCACACAAATACACACACGCGTGCGCACACACCCGGAGACACGGGGGCATGGAGATGGGGATGCATGGAAACGTAAAGTCATGGAAACATGGAAACATATAGAAACATTGACACACGGAGGCAATGAAGTTTGAAAGCATGGTATAGGCGTCCTGTTCCGACAACCGCTGCTTGACGGCCGGTTTCGGTACTAGAGTCGCTCGGTGCAGCGCGTCGATGCCGCCGTAATTGCCGACCAGTTTCGGCTCGAAGTAGGTGCGATTCAGTAGGTCCCGTTGAGGGCGAGACTTCCGTTCAGGGCGAGGCTTTCGTTGCGTACCACGACGCCTCCGGGGTACCACCGCTTCTGACCACTTTACGAAAAATAATAATATACATATATATAAAGAGAATGCTGCTGCGACTACGGTTAGGCCGATGACTACCGTTCTTTGGCGGGTCATACTGTCATCTGAACCTCTCGGGCGTTTCACCCTTTTTAATAAGCGACTCACAGGCGTTCTAGAGTGGGCGGAACGCCTGGCCGGCTGCTTCTGCTGCCGCTGCATGTACGCTCGACGCTGAGGGTTGCCGATGAACTCCATAGGGATGTTCAGACGCTTTATTTGACCCCCGAACGCTTCTCACCCGACCGGCGGGGGCGCCTTCTTACTTTTTCTCATAAAGTCGTTCACGAGATCCACCATGTTACTTCCCGCGATAGGTGACCCTCGTACACGAACTCTCCGCGGTCGTTCTTCGGATCAACGGGTCGGTTTTCAATTTCTCCACCAGGAGGCGGGCTTTTCCTTTCAGACTTTTCGGCATGCTTTCCACGATCTCGCGCTTTATACCGCTCAGGCCCGTCGGCTGCGGCGGCGGTGCTTCTTCGGTCGTAGTCTCTCCTTTCACCACGGACACTCGTACCGGTTGCTGCACCCGAGACCCCTCCATGGTGTTGTAGCGACTCAACAGTTGATTGTACAACGCCAACTTTTCTAGCTCGGACAAATCCGAACGCTCGAGAACGGTCTTCATGTCGGCGTCCAGGCTACTTATCACACGCGTCGTGGTCGTGGTCGACTGGGAGAGTAACGGGAGGAGACTCTCCACTAACCGGGGGTCTACCAACGCCATCTTCTTCGTGTGTTCCATCAACCTATGGCCTGTCTGAGGAGCGGTAGAAGGACGGAGCTCGCCAACGGGGTTAGCAGGGTCATCGGAAACCCGCCTGCGCCCGTTTGCAGAACCGCCCGCTTCTCTCTGACGGGGACTTTTTTTGAAGTCAGCTTACGCAGATGCTTCTTGCAAGTACTTTTATCTGCTTCACTGATAATTTCACGTTCCCTTTCATAATGTTGTACGCGCAGTCTACAGACTACAGATGAGGTCGGCGTGGCCGTTGGCGAGGATGGCTTTTCTCAACCTTATATTCTTGTGTGTATTCAACATCAAGATGTGCCTCTTGACGCGCTCTGTCAACCTGACGACAAATGACGTCAGCTGCAACGCGTGCCCCTTTTTATACTCTCGGCACATAGACGTACTGAACGCGGTCGTCGTGAAAGATATTCGTGCGCAGGCGCCATATTTCCGGCGTATCCTGTTTCAGGTCCACCAGGAGATAACAGTAGGCTTCTGACGTGGCGTCTTTGAAGGCCTCCATCATGTATTTGATTCTACCCGGATACATCTGTTTCGCCAGGTGACCCACTTGGCCCGCATCCCGGGGGCTCTTGAACAGCACCATGTATTGCGCGTTTAGACTGATGGTGCGATTTTCTTTCCCTTTCGGAAAGAGGTTCTGCAGAAACTGCACGACAGACGTGTTGCAGTGGTGACTTTTTAGTGAACAAGCTAGTGACCCGACTGTCCGTTTCCTCCATAAGGTCATCGAGTATGTCGAGCGTTCTCGTTTTCGCGTCAAAGGTCTTCGGATCCGGCAAACCGTCTACGAACTCTACGTCGGTCGTCATAGAAGCGTAGGCGGCTTGCCACTGGCCGTAGCATCACAGGATCTTCTCCGGAGACGGTTCGATCATAGACGAGGCGAAATGCAGGAGACGAGTGACAAAAGTGGTCTTGGTACTATACACGTAAAAGGATGCTTCAACGACTTGTCCATATCGACGATTGGCGCCCGGGGGACGTGTGGGGTCTTTATAAAAGTGTTTTCTGCACGAGTCACGCATCTCCTTCAACAGCTTCCCGAGCATGTTATGCCCCTCTCTACCCCGTACCCGCAACCCCAAAAACTCTCTTTCGACGGCACCCACTCCACCAGTTCAATGTCCCCGGTAGCCAACAGGCCGTCTCTCCACTTTTTTGATCCTCCGAACTTGGCCATCAAGAGGGCCCTCATACAGTCGACCCTAACGGCGTCCCACTCGGCCCCCGTTCTCTTTTTCTTTATGAGGTAGCTTCTTCGCTTCGCCATCCATGCCGACCACGCCTCTTCGATATACTCCGCGCAATCTTCGTCTTCGTTAAACGTTGCCTTTCTAAACTGATAGGACTGCTCGACCGACCTGAACACCCAGCCGTACGCCTCGACTCGACACGGGTAGAAATTCAACATGAAGGAGGCCGGTCCATCGAAACGTATAGCCATATCCACTTTACTTTCTTTATTCCACTGGTTGACCAACTCGTACAGACGTTTCTCCATCGAAGGACTCGCTTCTTTAAGCGGCGACACCGCCAGCTACGCTATATATATATACCACCACAATAGATAATAGGTTGTTCAGACTACGGGTCATGACCCGAGATCAAAGGAAAGTCGGCAAAGATCAAAGGATTTGTCGGCATGTGAGGGCCCATGAGGCTCTTTTGAGCAGGAAGTGGTTGACAGCTTACTTATAAAAAACGTTTGATTGATATTTTATGTAAATTTTATGGCGCCATATTGTAGCGCCTCTAGTGAGATAATCGATAATTAATAATCGATAATGTGCTGACCTCTAGTGAACAAACACATGATGATAATTGATAATGTGTTGACCTGTAGTGAATAATTAATAATCAGTAATCAGTAATCAATAATTAATAATCGATTGATTGATTGATTGATTGATTGAATGAATATGTGGTTATATGTATGGTTATATGTGTGGTTATACGGGTATATGGTTATGTGTTGTGGTTATATGAGTGTCCATGAAAACTTGTGGCTGAATAGTAGCGTGTCTAGTGAAATTCGCCGCTAAAATAAAGTACACTGTATTGCGAATATTTATTTTTATTTTATGTTACTGTACAAGCTATATGAAGTTCTCCGGTTAGTGCAATGAGGCCGCCTGCGCTGCAAAGATCATAGGTTAACAGCTGGCATCAGTCGGCTGTCGGCGGCGCTGCAAAGATCATAGGTTAACAGCCTGCGTCGGCGTCTCGCCTCACGGCCAAATGGGGGTATCGTATTTCGGCATTCTTTGGCTGGCGGTGGTATTGTGATTAAGCTGTAGTTATCGCTTATACAGCTGTATTAAAGTTGGCTTTACGGGACCTGCGCTAGGCTATCGCTGCGCGAAGCATTTTATAACGAAAGTTAACTGGCTTATACTGCATTATTAAGGTGTACGCGCTAGGTAGTGACGCTGTCACCACATTCTTTAGCTGGCGGTGGCTCGAATTCTTTAGCAGCTAGCAGTAGCATAGTCGTCGCCTTGTGTAGAAATTGATTTTATCGGACTAGCGCGGATGGCTGTAGCTGGCGGATAATTTTGTAACGAAAGCTAGCTGGCTGATGCTGCGTTATTAATGTGTACGCAATAGTTGGAATATAGACAAGTTCTGCTGTATTGGCCTAGCGTGGGCGGCTTCATAACGAGAGACTGCTGCATTGAAGGTGGATTTATTATAGACAGTAAGTAACTACACTAAAAGCCTAACTAGTATACTAAAAGTTCATGGTATTCCACTGCGCAACTATACTATACTAAAAGTTAATGGTATTCCACTGCGCAACAATATTAAAAGTTCGGTGTATATGTCACCATTCCATCGCGAGAGACGCGGCGAATTAGTCCACCGGGCAAGACATGGCTCCAGGGACGAGGGGCTGTTCGCACGCCGGGCGGAGCTCCGTTAGCGAGGCTTGAGGGTGCATCCTGAGGAACCCCGAAACCTTTTCGGGGTCGAGGTCGCTGTACGCCATACACAATGGCGTATGGCACATGTGGCCGGCGCTGGCCGTCAGCGGGAAGTATGATTGGGCGCGGAATCTCGACGGGCGGGCTGTTGTGTTCAGCGAGACGCCCAAGGGCGGCGTGTTGACTTGATTTGACGGTCGCGGCAGTGTGTAATTGGCGCGTACCCTGCACGTCGGGTGCCATATAGCACAGTGTCCTTGTCCGAAAACGTATCTGTAAAATACAAATTTTAGTTAGACGATTCAGCAGCAGCAGGCGTCGCGGGGCGTGAAGGCGATTCGGTGGCGGCGGCAGTAGCAGGCGTGCGACGGCGCGCAAGAAGTAGAGGGCAGCGTCCTCCCTGTTGATTGCGCGGCGACATAGTCGTAATAATAATTTCGTCGTGATTGACGCCGGGTGGCCTTACGAAGCCGTTTCGTTTGGACGGCAAAATAACGGTCGTTCCCCGTCCTACGTACATCGTTTCGAAGCCATTATTTAGGCGTCTGTAAATAAAAGTTTTAGTTAGTATCGTTGAAGGAGGAGGAAACATGTAAATTGTAGTTAGTATCTTTGAAGGAGGTCGGTCTGCGCATGCGTCAGGTGTGGTCGTTTCTTTTCGTTCGTTCCGACAGCTATTGCATTAATCTCGAGATCAACATATTTTGATTTGTTTTAACTTGATTATATACATCTATAACAATATCTAGATGTAGCCGCCTGGTGATATTTGTGTTCTAAAGTTTCTAAGTACGGTTTTAGTACACTGGCTTCCTTAGCAACAAGTCAAGACATTGATTGGCATAACAAGATGGCGTAAATTGTAAACACTGAGTTGGAAAGCGCGCGTAACACAAACCCCCCAAAGTCAACTGAAACAATAGTGCTGGTTTTCAAAATAATTTTATTTACTCAGGCTGCATTCAGAATAAACTAAATTACTCGCAACTATAGCCTTATTTCTACCGCATTTAGTATTCTTAAGTCTCGCTGAGCGTGTATTTCCTGCCTCAACTGTACACTTCGTGTAAACAAAGGCTATAGTACGTACGTATAGCTCCATCCATATAGAAACGCGCAGGTCAGGCTGCTAACTAATTGATTGCCAAATCTAATAGGAGCACCAATATACCTTTATACTAACAGGCTTTTCGCACAGGACGTCTTTTAAAACCCGGAGTCGCCCTGGGTAAAAATCCCTTGTTAGCTGCACTATATAATAAAGACGTCTTGTCTGCACTTGAAATTTAAATAGATCATTTAACCTGATACCTGTGCAAAATCTTTCAATTGCATTGATCATAATATAACGTAGGTTAATTAATAAAAGAGAGAGGGAGAGACTTGGCTTGCAACTGGTTTCTTTTGTGAAATCCTATAACAGCATTGAACATTTTATTGTAAGTACATTTTATTTTTCAACATTTAAAAATCTACACCATATTGTTTTTATTTTTTGTATTGTTTTTAAGCCTTCACTATTTATGTCGGAGTATCTGGACAGTCGTACAGCGGCATAATTTATTTATTATTTATTTTTTAACACATTTTAAACTACCTGAAAATTAGCAGGAAACTTGTCACCATAAGATGGACCTACGGGTAACAACAGCTTTCATACTGATGGTCGCATTCATGGCGGGTCTTCGACATGGTAATGGTTTTACATCAGCATCACTTCCTGATAATATAAATGCTGGATTCCAGTTTGTGGGTGAGAGGAGGATCCAGACAGCTTTGTTGTTTGGAGCTGATATGTACATCAAGCGTGTCGTGAGCAGACAGTCGCGATATCCATCTGCGAACCAGCGAACAATGTCCACTTATCTGTTACTTGCACTACTGATCTCGGGTGATGTACAGTTGAACCCCGGACCAGTTAAGTATCCATGTGGAGTATGTAAAAAGGCTGTTGCCAGAAATCATCGTGCTATGTGTTGTGACGAATGCGACACATGGATCCACATTGGTTGTTGCGGGGTATCACCCAAAGAGTATCGCCATTTACAACATTCTAATGTCAGCTGGTACTGCACTCACTGTTCATTACCAAATTTCTCAAACTCCTTTTTTAACGACAGCTCCATATTAAGTGACCCTAACCCATATGACTTGTTGTCAGACTCAGTGTCTGAAAATGGTGACAACATTGCAGACTCTGAGTCCGAACCTACAAACCGGAACAAACCAACCAACAAGCCTAAATCAAAACCAATTAAGATTATGGTCATTAACTGCAACAGCATACTAAGCACAGATAAACGCACCCAGTTTATGAGTACTGTGGAGGCCGAGGGTCCCGATGTAGTGATTGGCACAGAGTCGCACGTAGATGCATCGGTGTCTGATGGAGAAATCTTCCATCCAGGATACGATGTCTACCGAAAAGACCGAGACAGGAATGGTGGAGGAGTATTCGTTGCCATAAAGAATTGTTTTATTTCGTCGGGGATGCCCGAGTTTGACTCTGACTGTGAAACTGTATGGGCAAGAATACAGGTGTTCGGGTGCCGGACCCTGATAGTGGGATCATATTATAGACCACCTAACTCCACTATCGATGCACTATCTGGTCTGGAGAATTCGCTAGGCCGTATTAGCTCGAAATATCCAGCGGCAAACATTGTTTTGGGGGGTGATTTTAATATGCCGGGCATCGACTGGGAAACCAAGTCGGTGATCAGAAACCCCCAGTATGGCAATGGTATGAGTCAGAAGCTGATTGATATCTGCAATGACTTTTCATTGGACCAAGTGGTCAGAATACCAACACGCCTCAACAATATACTGGACCTGATTCTTACCACAAACCCTAACCTGTTCAGAAATATCTCTACTATCAACGGAATTAGCGACCATGACATTGTCACCACCGATCTCGACATGAAAGTACCAATGAACAAGAAGAAAGCCAGAACCGTTTATATATATAAACGAGCAAACATTGGTGCCATTAAAAAAGAGTTAGATGAATTTAATATAAACTTGTTTGGAGAGGATTTCAATTTGCGATCAGTTAATGAGAACTGGAATATGTTTAAATTAATTGTACTGGATAGCATGAACAGATTCATTCCCACAAAGAAACTATCAACTAGGAATAATCTCCCATGGATGACAAGACATATTCACAGACTAATCCGCAAGAAACAGAGACTATATAACAAAGCAAAAAAGACACAAAACAATCAGGATTGGGCTGTCTTCAGGAAGCTCCGGACACATGTAAAAACAGAACTAACCGCTGCGTATCATAACTATATTGATAGCATGCTTGACGTCGAGTGTAATGAAGAAAGGTCAATCCCTAAGAAATTTTGGTCATACGTCAAAAATATAAGAAAGGACTTTGTTGGTATACCATCACTGAAAGACCACAATAATCACCTGGTTTCGTCTAGTAAGGGGAAAGCAGATATACTGTCAAAGCAGTACCAAACTGTCTTCACAAAGGAAGATCTTGTCAACATCCCAGTCATGCCTCAGTCACCATATTCCGCAATGCCGGGAATCACAGTCACTGTATATGGAGTACACAAGTTGTTACTCAGACTGAAGCCCGGCAAAGCGCATGGCCCTGACGCAATCCCAAACAAAATTTTAATGGAGACAGCTGATCAAATTGCACCTTGCCTGGCTAGAATATTCCAACAATCCATCGACACGGGTGAGGTCCCCCTTGACTGGAAACATGCTAATATATCAGCAGTATTCAAGAAGGGTGACAAATCAATCGCAGCAAACTATAGGCCAGTATCCCTCACATCAGTATGCTGCAAGCTATTTGAACACATTATCTACAGCAACATAATGGACCATCTGGACTCTAATAACATCATCGTAGAGTACCAGCATGGGTTCAGGAATAAACATTCATGTGAGACACAATTAATTGGTGCCACAGAAGACATTGCAAAGAATATAGATAACGGCCACCAAACTGATCTCCTAATACTGGACTTTTCTAAGGCCTTTGACACCGTGCCTCATGCACGCCTTATGGGAAAACTCCAGTATTACGGGGTCAGTGATGGAGTCACCAACTGGATTTCAAATTGGCTAACTGACAGAAAGCAGAATGTAGTAGTAGATGGCGAGTCGTCAGAAGAAGTGACAGTCGAGTCTGGGGTACCACAGGGCACTGTACTGGGCCCACTTCTTTTTTTATTATATGTCAATGATATAGGAGAGGGGATCACCTCTAATATCCGGCTTTTTGCCGACGATTGTATTCTATACAGGTGTATCAATGACAGTAATGATGTAGAAGCCCTCCAGTCCGACCTGCATAGGCTGGTGGACTGGTCTGCAACCTGGCAGATGCATTTTAATATCAATAAATGCTCAGTTATGCATATCACCAAGAAGAGAACTATCCACCGATCTCAGTATACCATCAATGGAGACAGCCTGGGAACTGTACACCATCACCCGTACCTAGGTGTGGAGTTCTCTGATGACCTCAGATGGAACACTCACATATCCAACCTATCTGCCAAATCTAACCGTATATTAGGTTTTATCAAGAGAAATCTGTATAAATGCTCAGAGAAAACTAAACAATCGGCTTACTTTGCACTAGTCCGCCCTAATCTCGAATACGCGAGCGCTGCTTGGGATCCATACACCAAAAAAAATATTAACGAACTTGAGAAAATACAGCGACGAGCAGCGAGATTTGTAATGGGTAACAACAGTCGGGAAAGCAGCGAAACATTAATGATGAAAACACTCAAGTGGGAGTCCCTAGAGCGCCGCAGAGAGGTCAGCCGCCTAGCAATGTTCTATAAATCTGTACATGGAGAAATAGCCCTTCCTTTGCCGAGCCACCTCGTTCACTCAATCAACAACACTCGTGGCCACAGTGAACGATTTATTCAGGTGCCGGCAAGGACTCAGGTTTATGCTAACAGCTTTTTTAATAGAACAGTAAGGAACTGGAACGGACTAACCGAAACAGTTGTGTCTGCAGCCACGGTGGATACTTTTAAATCTAGGCTGGGCAGACGACTCTAAAAATTCCCTGTAGTGCTATGCCATATGCCCCCCGTCCCCTATATTGGCGTAATGACCGTATGGTTTTTGCCAATTATTATATAGACATAGACATAGAACGTATAGAAATCTGTAGGTGAAAACCTAACGTACCTCGTTCCTGGTTCTACGTCGTCGTTCATCGTTGACGTTTAAGGGAATGACGCGCACTTGTTTACGCGACTGTAGGCGGTGTTACGGAGGCCTGCCAATTAGCATGTAGGCTACCGTTACATGGTTGTTAAATGGTTACATAAGTGCATAAAGCCTTAATAAATAGCTAAACGCGTAAAATAAACGGTCTATAATACGAAGTAAGGACTAGAGAATCTAATGGTAAACTTATATTAGAAAATAATGCTGTATAAAAGCGACGTTCAGTTTGTGGACTAACGTGACCGAGAGAATTTTTTCAGTTTTAGTAACCTTGCGAGAATCGGCTGTTTCGTGGCGCGCGTATGCGAGCACACGGGAGGTATACGCTATGCTAATATAAATAGGGGCGGCCGAGAACGCCTCTGTATTCGCTTATTGTCGGTGTGGTAACGTTGTGTTATTTGTTGCCTTCGCAGAGCATCGTTGCTGTTGACATCATGCCGCCGGTTCAAGGAGAGCTGCTAAAGAAAGAGAAAACTAGAAAGCCGAAGCTATCGGGCGTAGCTGCTGAGATTGCAAGAGAATTGAAGGCGCCTGCAGCGACTGCCACTTCTGGGTCCCTGGGCGGCGCTGGTGTCGAGCCGCCGGAGGCGGAGAAGGGACAGGTTGCATCGAGCGCAGCGCCCCCGGCCGAGAAGCGCGTAAAACACGAAGTTCCATATCCGCTGAAGAGGGAAACGCCGATTCGCCTGCCTTCGTACGAAGATGCGCCGTCGTCGCCGCCCACGTACGTCGGGTGCCGCCGCCGCTGGAGGTCGTGTCCGTATCATCGGACGATCTTATTCCGTGGGCCCGCAGCAGCAACAAACGAGACGCGCCGCTGGTGATCGAGGGCGCCAGCCAACCCGAGTGGCGCCTCATACAATCATACGCGGGACGACAACGTTGCATGATGAACACCTTCGCCGAATTGATCGGTGAAAAGGTGATGGAGAGCGCGTGTGAAAACTGCGGTGAGTGTCCACCCGAGGAAGGCTGCCCATTCGTGCATATGTACGGATATCGAGGCAGAAAGCCCAGCTGACGCTATCGCCTCGTGTACGAAAATGTGTCGGGCCTAACCAATCGCTTTTGTCAGCCCGAGCTCGACTCCTTTCTGCAGGGATCGCTCTTGCCGTCAGCCATGCGATTGATAGGCGTGCTGGAAGATCAATGCGTACCCGGCGCGGATCGAATCACGGAACGGGCACTCGTGCACCAGGTGGCTGACTGGCTGATGGGTACCGACTGGACGTCGTCCTTCGATAACGCGCTCCTGGAGGCCGGGGTGAACCAATACCTGCTGAAGTGAGCTTGCCTCGGTGATTGACATTATGTAGCGCTGTTTGTTTGTTTAGTACATAATTTCACCATGCGATGGTGACGAGCACTTGCCTGACATTATAACGCGCCGCCGTGTTTATTACGAAAATTAGTGTATGTTTGCTGAAAACATTAATAGTATTACGGCATAAAGCCTTATATGCTTGCTAATAGGTTTGTGGCCTAAAGCCCGCGGTGACGAGAGCATGCCTCGGTGTAGCACCGTTTACTATGAACATTATAACACGCGATGCTTACCCTGACCTGTGGCATAAAGCCTTACATGTATGTTTCATTATGTTTCATGGAGAGAGCTTGCCTGACATTATAACACGTCCCAGTGAACAACCGAGCGATGATGCATACTGTGGCATAAAGCCTTACATGTTTGGTGACTTGTGGCATATAGCCTTACATGTATGTATCACCACCATGCGATGCTTAATAAAATGTTGAAAACGTACGAAAAACCCGCCTCTTCTTGTCTGCGCGATCACAGTGAGAAAACACACACCAGACTAAAACCAGTAACAATTCCTCTAAAGGTAGTCGGCATCGACAGCGCTGCCACCTAACGGGGCACTAGAATCCCAGTGAAACAACACACCTTATATTGAAAACGAACCCGGTAAGAGAAAGCGTCGCCGCCGCCTAACGGCAGCATTTCCAGTGAGAAAACAAAGACATCGTACGAAAAACATTTCCAGTGAGAAAACAAACACACCTTATTGAGAAATGTACGAAAAACCCGCCTCTGCGCGATCAAGTGCACACCAGAAAACCAGTGACAATTCCAGCGGCCCTCTAACGGTAATAGTCATCGACAGCGCTGCCACCTAACGGGGCACTAGAATCCCAGTGAAACACATTTAAAACGAACTCGATAAGAGAAAGCGTCGCCGCCTAACGACAGGAGTGAGAATATTGAAAACTAAAATCTCGCCGCCTAACGATCGTTGCGGCGGTCTTATAGGCCGCAGAGCTGCTGCTTCTGCCACCTACCGCACTAGAATTCCAGTGAGAAAACGAACCCCGGTAAAAAAGCGTCGCCGCCTAACGTTCGTTGCGCGCGGCCTTATAGTCGGTGTCGGTGCTTCGTCGTAGTTATTATCGTTCCGGCATCGACTACAACGGAAGGACGCGCGCTCCGCTGCTGACAACTACCGCGCTAGAGGCGCGTCGCTACCACCGACGATGCACGAATGACCGAAATGCGGTCGATCGTTCGCCATTCGCCCTAATATGTTGAGGCATCTAAAAGTTTGCGACGGTTCTTCAGGGGGACATCGATGTCCGAATTGGATCGAACGTTTTCCCGTCGCTATAATATGTAGAGGCATCTAAAAGCCTGCCGTATTCCGCCGCCGCCGCCACCACCACCGCACGACGACGGTCTAAGGCGTACCGTTCGCAAGCACTGGTCTAGCATCCGCACTTCTATAGCGCGAGGTCCCGTCCAGTCGAGATATAACTACGAAATGACCGACTGTTTGGACACGGGCGAACTCGACGACCGACTACGACTGATGTTCGAGGAGCAGACTCGAGCGTTTAAAATAACATTAAGTTTCGGGTTTTTTCTTCGTCACAAGGAGACGGGCCGCTACAGATAGTTCCATTCTTCGTGTAACTGTCTCGAGTCGCCCGCCGTCGTTACCGACGCCGCGTCGTTCGAAAGATTCCTCGACGCCTTCCGACAGCCCGACGTTCTTCAGTACGTCATAGCGCAGAGACCCGACTCGGGGTGGATCACCAAATTGGTGACGAACGTTACCTACTTCCTCAACGCCATCACCTACCATCCTATCGGGTGCGCGCGGCAGCGACTCCCCGACTATCTGCCCAACAACAAGGTGCTCATCGGTCTAGCGAAAGATCGACACAATCAGCCGTACCCCGTTAACCTGTGCCTCTTCCGCTGTCTGGCGCTGCACCGAGGCGCTACACACGGCGTAGACGATTTGAGGCCCCCGGCCTTGAAACTCTACGCCGACTACAGCGCCGGCGGCGGCGGCGGCGACCCCCCAACCCCCCTACAACGAGATCGCCAGCGTTCCGCCGTACGAACACGACCGGGGGGAGACGGTCTTCGAAACGAACGTGACCGTGTATCGACTGACGGAGGAGGATGGATGCGCCGAATTGGTCCGTCGTTCCCTCCACCGCTACCAGACTACCATCAACGTAGATCTGTTCGAGACGCACTGTTCGTATATATCCGACGTCTCGATGTTCTGTCGCTCGTACCTATGCGGTAAGTGTGGCGCATAGATGTGGCCGACCGCCCATCGACAGCGGCGTCAAGAAGCGACGTGCGAGGGCAGCGTTTGCCACGTCTTCCCCGGCGGCGTCTACTATCCGACGCCGTTCTTGTTTCAACGGAAGGAGGACGAGGGCCTGGTCGAACGCCTGCGCTACTACCCGTACAGGGCGACGTTCGACTTCGATGATCGCGACCTGCCGGCGGACAGCGCCAAATGCCTGTGGATAGCCAGACACGAGTGTTGCTTCGAACGTCCCCGGGCACGAGACGGCGCGCTGCTTCGTCACGACCGTCGATTCGAGCGAGCTAGAGAAGCGCCTGATCGTCGCCCTGGAGGCCATAAGCGAGGTGACGTGCGCGGCTCTGCGAGCGTCGTACGACGCGACCTTCGAGGCTATCGCCGCGCTCGACGACGAAAGGCGAGCTCGCGCGTCGGAGAAAGAGTCGCCGCTCGATAAGAGCCCGTACACCGTGCTCGCCGACCACCTGTGGACACATCTGCGCCGCCTTCCCGTCCTCGGCTTCAATTCGGGTAAATACGAACTGAACGTTATCAAGAAATATCTCACGCCCCTGTCAGAACAACTTTATATGTCTAACGACGGCGACACTTAAGTTCCTGGACATCACTAACTACCTGGCCCCCGGTTTCATCTACGATAAGTTTCTGAAGTCCTACGGTTGCGAAGTGACGAAGGGCCACTTTCTCTACGAGTACCTCGACGACCTGCGAAAACTGGACGACACCGAACTGCCGCTGCGCGAGGCCTTCCGCAGCCGCCTGAAGCACGAAGTCATCTCCGCCGCGGATTACGAGCGTTGCGCGAAGGTATGGCGCGACGAAGGGATGACGACGCTGCGGGAATTCCTCGTCTATTATAACAACAGAGACGTGGTGCCGTTCTTGGAGGTCGTCGACAAACAGTTCGCCTTCTATCGGGATTATCTCATCGACATGTTCAAGGACGCCATCAGCGTACCCGGTCTAACCCTGCTGTACCTGTTCAACGATCTGCCGTCGACGCTTCACTTCACGCTCTTTAACGAGCCAAACAAGGACCTACACCGGCTCCTGCAATCGCAGATCTTCGGCGGCCCCTCGATCATTTTCGCGCGCTATCACGAGGGCGACGAGACCGTTCTTCGGCGAGACGAGTACGACGAGTCGGCGCGGCCCTGCCGCTCGATCGTCGGCTTCGACGAGAACGGCCTCTACCTATGGGCGATCATGCAAGACATGCCGACGGGGTGGTACATGCGCCGTCGCATGGAGAACGCCTTTCGGCCGGATCGCGTGCACCGCTACGGTTGCTTGGCCGTGGAGTGTCTGACGTGGGAAGCCGAGCGGAAGGGGCGCGCATACGACACCAGCTCAACGGGCGCGAGAAGCGCGTCGGCAAGTACCGGGTTGATGGCTGGTGTCGCGAGACGCGGACGGCCTACCAGTTCCAAGGGTGCTTCTTCCACAACTGCCAGTGCACGGGGAA
The DNA here is from genome assembly GCA_020002185.1 of Paraescarpia echinospica. Lineage (NCBI taxonomy): Eukaryota > Metazoa > Annelida > Polychaeta > Sabellida > Siboglinidae > Paraescarpia > Paraescarpia echinospica. The sequence goes on from CM034543.1 coordinate 48,940,755, forward strand.
GGAGACGAACGAGGTGAACGGCAAAACAATGAGCCAACTGTACGCCGAGACGGCCGCCGTCACGGCCTACCTTCGCCGCTTCTTCACCGTCTCGACCGACGGCGGCGCCGTTACGCGGTCGACGATCCTGAAAGCCGTGTTCGACAGCACTCTGTTCGGCCTGTTCGAGTGCGACATGGCCGTCCCGGACGCGCTGAGCGACGCCTTCGCCGAGATGCAGCCGATCTTCAAGAACGCCTACATCGCGCGCGACGATCTCAGCCCGTTCATGCGTCGCTACGCTGAAACGCACGAGCTCCTCTCCCGACCTCAGCGGACGCTCGTGGGGAGTTTCTTCGCTGCCAAGATTCTACTCGCGACGCCGCTACTACGGTGGTATCAGCGGCACTGGCTCGTCGTCGAGCGCGTGTACCAGATCGTCGAATACGAGCCGGTCGCGTGCTTTCGTCGCTTCGGCGACACGGTCTCCGCCGCGCTACGCGAGGGCCACGCCGACCCCGACAAGGCCATCCTCGCCGATACATTCAAGCTTCTCGGGAACAGTTCCTACGGGAAAACTATCACGCGGGTCGATCTGCACCGCGACATCACGTACTGCACGTCCGCCGGCGCCGCGACGCTGATCAACGGTCGACGCTTCCGGCAGCTCGACGTCGTCGTTCCCGACGCTCTCTATGAGGCGGCGCTGAACAAGCGAACCGTCCGGTACGCGCTGCCCTTCCAGAACGGCTACTTCCTTTACCAGTACGCCAAACTGCGAATGCTGGAGTTTTACTACGACTTCTTTGCCGCCTACGTACCGCGCCCCCTGTTCCAATACTGCGCGATGGACACCGACTCGGCGTATTTGAGCCTCGCGGGACGCGACCTCGACGAGTTCGTGGCGACGGCTAAGCGCGAACACTACTTCCTGCACCGCGGAGAATGGATCCCGTCGGAACACTGAGACGCGCACGCGGAGGCATACTTGCAGTGCCGGCTCGCCGGAAGAGCGTGGGACACGCCCGCCGAATGTTGCGCGAAACGGCGCAGGTACGATAAGCGAACGCCGGGCCTCTTCAAAGAGGAATGGTCTGGTCGCGGCATCGTCGCGCTCTGCAGGAAGACCTACTACTGTTTCGGCTGCGCGGACACCGGAGCGCCGGCGGCTGTAACCGCGGCTTCGAAGTGAATGAATCGTCCGAGCTGACGTACATTCAGGAGCGCGCGGCGTTGAGCTACTTCTACGCGAAACGTCGCGTGCTCGACGACGGCGTCACTACGGCACCGATACTCCTATAATCAACCTACGTAACCTAAGGAATACCCCTACCTAAGGGGGGCCACCCCCTCCCCTAGGGGTAGGGTATGTATGTAGTGACTAATAAAAAATGGACCGCCCCTAGGGTATGTATGTATGTATGTAGGGTCGACTAATAAAAAATGAGTGAACAACACGCGGTACAGTTTTCATCATGTTTTTTATTTACTACACAACCTCACTACTTAGGTCTTACCTGCCTAGTATGGCGAGGAGCCCGCGACCAGCGGGTCCGACAAAGTCGGTTCGGACACTCGGTCTTTCAACAATGCAATAGTATAGGCGTTCAATGCGATAAGCGATAAGCGTTCAATGCGGTTTTAGCCAGTAGAATACGAGACAGTCGTTTGCCATCCTATCGGGGCCGAACAGGCACTGGAAGCCATTTAGCGGCATACCGCGGCATCGTATGAGCAGGTAGGCGACGCAATATTGTCCTCACACGTTAGATACGCCGATCTGCAGTCTCTTGTCGTTGTTCGTCCACGAGTCGCAGTTGCGGCGAAGGAAGGCGCGGAAGTCGGCGTGCAGCTGCGGCAGGCCGTACGATTCGAAGTACTCGCCTCGCCGGTCGGCGTCCACGTAGACGGCCACCCAGTGCTCCTCAGGTTCGTCGCCGTCGTCGGTGTTGCACACGAACGCCGTCCGGTAGGCGGTGAGCCGCCGTCCCGGTAGCTCGTCTTTAGGCACGACGCCAACGACGACGTTTTTAGTGTACGCATCGACCGCCAGGCGGCATATCAGCTGAAACGTATCCATGTCAGTAGTCGTACACGACGTTCCGGTTCTTGTCGATTTCGAGCACCGTCTCGAACTCCCCGTACACGACGACGTTCACCGTCCGGGGTAGCGCATTCGCGAAGTGGACCTCCGAGCGCAGGTTCCCCTTACGCACGACGTTGAAATGATCGCCATCGCAGTAGTCGGGCGACACGTTGAAGTCGAATACGGTGTAGCCGTCGCCGAATTGGGCGCCCGTCAGTTCGTTCACCTCGTCCTCGTACGCTTTCCCCTTCGCTGCGAAGACGTTCGTGTAGCTTCGGATGTAGCGCCGATGCGCGAAGTCCGGCTGCAGCGGCTTGCTCGGCACCTGGCGTCCGTCGACGTAGAGGGCGAGGAAGTTTATGTCGTTGTGGTTCGCGTTGAAAGGGTTTTTATCGTAGGCCTCGTTATAGGAGACGTTGTCGATCAGGCACATGAATTCGCGTTTCGGGAGCGTGCCCAGGTAGACGTTCTTGTGCGTATGAGACATCGTACCCTGCGGTATCGAGAACACATTGCAGTCGACGCGACGCATCGGGTACTTGGCCGTCCCCTTCTTCAGCGCTTTAATGTGACCGAGCTGGACGGCCTGGTTCACCTTGGCCTTTCGCACCTGCAGGTAGGTCTCCAGTAGGACGATTTGAACCCCGGATCGACGACGGCGCCTAGGAGCTCGAAGGCGTCCTTGCTTCGCACCAGTCGGACCTTTACGTCGACGCCGTTCAGCAGGTACCGGTTTTGCAAGAATACGTCGACGTGCAGGCGTCCCAACATGTCCACCTCGCGGCTGCCGTGTATGTAGTTGTGCTGATGCGCGTACCCGTTGTTGCCGCTCCCCGCCGTCTCCATGCGTCCGGCGGTGTCCTTGCACCACAGGCTGGCCTCGAGCTGCGAGCTTTTGGCGTCGGAACCGTAACTGAGCAGGGTCTCAATATAGGCCCGGTACGCATACGTATTGGTCGAAAGCATCACGAGCGTGCCGTTCAGCGACACTTCGACTTGACTGAACATCGAATGCAGGAAATTATTGAACGGGGAAACGACGCTGTCGTTGGCGAGATCGGTGCCGTCCCCCTGCACCACATTGAGTCGCACGTACAGTCTAGCGTTCGCTAGGTCCAGATAGTCGTCTCCGGAGCCCGGGACGAGAAACTCGATAGGGCCGCCCGCGCCGAGGGCCGACAGCGGCTGGTGATCGATCCAATGGCAGCTCTCGATGCTCGTCTGCGTTGTCGGGACTCTGAACATGTCTAGTTCGCTCTTTAGACCCTCGCACCACTGTCGATGCGCGAACGTCATTCTTCTACGCGGTGAATATGTCGTCGCTAGACGTCTGTTCCTTTCGAGGGCGCCTCTTCTTACTGGTCGTCGCCGGAGTGCCGGGCGGTTTTATGCGTCGTCGTCGCTTTTTTGGCGACGGCGGCTGCGAGTTCAACAGCCC
>CM034543.1:48945257-49201507 GCA_020002185.1 Paraescarpia echinospica
GTTAGTGAGATAACAAGAAACACTGTCGAAGGTGTGAGACAGCTGCTTTCAGGGAAGTACTAAACCTTGAAGGAAATAACAGACCTTGAGTTACCACGGTAAGTATGAGGTCGTAAAAGGATTTTGGATATGCAAGGCTGTGGGATTTGAGGATATATAAGCGGTCCAAGACACAGTCCCGGGATCGACTTTGGTGGCAACAACAGTGAGACTGGTGGGAATTCCAGAAACAAGCCATGATGGCGGATGCAGTGTATGAGAAAAGAAAAAGAAAAGGTGTGGTTGGATATGGGATGTCTGAACGGTTTCCAATTGATATCGGGTTGATGTAACGAAGTGCCCTTAGACATTTATTGTTTGTCATGGTGATAAGAACTACTAAGGATAGTCTTTGGTAGACGGTGTATCCAGACGATATGGCCACAATAGCAAATAACGAACAAGAACTACAAGAAGTGTTGGAAGAATGGTTACGGTGGATGAACATTCAAAGGTAGAGGTGCGACGTTGCATACAAGCGGGACGAATGGTACGTTGGAGAAAGAATGATCTGAAGACAGAGGTTAGGATGCATTGCAACCTAACGGGAAGATTGGTGAGAAACCGGAAGAGGTGAAAAGGCCACTTGGTAAGAATGGATGCAGGTAAACAACCGAACCATGCAGAGGTGGAATAAAATCAAGGACTTGAGAAAATGGAAAGATCACGACTTCGGTTGTTAAAGCACTGCGTGGCGAGAAATATGAGAAGATCGGAGAAATATGAAAGATCTAGAGAGGGGGGCTGAAAACAATATAATGGAATGAGAGAAAGAGCTGTTCAACAGTGTTACAATAATATATCCAACCTAGGGTGCTTTTGTATTGATTCATTGAGCAGATTATTCTGTCTTTTCTTTGATTTGTATATACATGTAATACAAACGCGTGGAGGCCATAGTAATATCGACTTGCTACTCTAGCATTGTTTCAATGAGGAAGACGTCTTTGTTTGAATAACGGCTTAGCCGTTATACTTACCTGCCTGTTTACTGCATCCATATATAATGCTATAATGAATTAAAACCGGAAAGTATGTACATATATATATTATATACAAAAGTGAAATATTTTATATTAGAAGACTGGTGTCCTTTTGAATTTATATGCATGTTACTTTAAACATAGACTATAGTTTATTTTAACTTAATAAAATACAATTAAACAGATCATACACTCAACAATTTTTTGATGTTTGCTTTGTAAAAAAATTAAGTACATTATCATGCACACAATAATACAGAAAAACACGATAACTGATCATTATTGTTTCACGTATCAAAGAACCCCATTGCATTTGGTCTTTGATGTCTGCTATTGTTGCATCGTGAGTCGTTGCGACCGCAGTTGTGAAGTTGAAGCTGTGTGTCTTATTCACATCTGCCCATTGTAAAAAGAGCATCGGAACAAAGCTACCGACACCTGCGGTATCTAACTGGACCATGAATGTTTTGAATGAAGAATCGAGCAGATCTTGCGTGTCAGGTATTCCTGTGATTTATAAAACGGTTCAGGGTACTGCTTGTCTTATGATACGATTGCAGTCATCGAGCGTCGTCGTCATGAACACTGTACAGTGCTGGGTGTATATCTACAAGTACTGAGTGTATATTCTGTTAACTTTATCGTATTTTGTGCAGTTATTCCATAATAGTTTTTTTTTAAGCAGTACTTTATTGATACTATTATCAGACACGTCACATCTATGAAGTGTATGTGAGTAACATATACTGAATGCAATGGTGATATTATGTACGTATAATTGATAACTTAAATACGTTTTTATACACTTGATATTATGACACAATTACATTGTGATTTCTATATAATGATTACACGTGTATGATTATGGTAATATTATATATATATTCCACGAAACAGGGAAAACATAACACAGCGGTGTAAATAATTAACTCATTCACCTCATCCCCTGGTTGCCGTACGAATAACGTCATCCTAAAAATGAGGTGGGCTGAGATCGACGTTGGTAGTAGGCCTAAAACCAAAACATCAAGCATTTCACAATTCTTGACATATACATTTTACAAGAAACTCGTTTACAATAAACAGTTTGTATTTCACATGAATCCACTTAATAACTAAAATAGGTGGGCCGAGATCGATGGAATAGAATAGAATAGAAGTTTATTCACTCTAACCACATGTCTGGGTGATAATTACCCAGCAGTCTACGATACTAACTGTTTAAAGTCATGTTTATACAGGCTCCTGGGTAACATATATATATATATATATATATATATATATACACTAGGTAGAACATTGAACATATATGTGATGTAGTTTTAAACCATGCAGGATGAATTTTGCCAGGCTGTCAATTGTGTCTGGATCATTGGTTTGTAGTATATGTACACATTTATGTACATTAGGGCTATATATATTACCCGAAAACATACACTTATATTTAATTCTCAAGTCTGGTAACTTGGTACATTCATATAAAAAGTGAAATTCATCGCCTATTACATCTTCATCACAAATGTTACAAAGTATCTCATTCCTAGATATGTTAAAGTGTTTAATTATTAAAGTTAAAGTCTATTGTTATTAACTGGCAATTTGTATGGTCCTATTTTGAATTGAAATAATGCTTTTTAAGTGTTCGGAAAGAGTTTTGGTATACCTTTCTTTTCCATGGGAGAATATAAAAAGTTGATACATCATGTTATCATTACTAGCATTTATAATTATACTGTGCCAAAGTTGCTTAAATCGATCACATTCACATTTGTGTATAATCTTCATATATAATTGATGCCATTACTTGGAAAAAATTATTAACATATTTAATCCAAGGTGAAGCGTGTACATTTTTACAAGATTATATAAGATTGTGTACATTTTAAAGTTTATCATCACTACCTTTTAATATTCTTGTCCAATAACAAATCATACTCTGTTTTATAATGATTGACAGTGGATATCTTCCTAGTTCTCCATATATTGGCATATTATGAGAAAATGTTGACACTCCGAAAATGAATTTACATAATTTAGTATGCACTTTCTCTAATATATCAACATTTTCATAACCCCACACTTCACAACCATACAATCAGATTGATTCTATGCAACTATCAAATAATTTAAGCATAACATCAGTTGGTAGATTCAGGCGCCTGCTTTTTTGTATGGGTGATTACATAGACTTTGATGCTTTATCATGCAGTAATTTGTTGGCTTTAACAAATGATCCATTCCAGTTAAAGCAAATATCACCAACGTCACCAAATTTAAATATAGGTATGTTACATAACCTTGTCTTAGACCTAGCAAAGACCATGATTTTATATTTTATTGATGTTAACCGTCATAACAGTATTCATCCAGTAGGTTAAGGTTCCTCTGTATGTCACGCTCATTTTCAGCCATTAGGACAGTATCATCTACATACAGGAAAACAAATAGGTTTAATATTCCATTAATGCCATCATTATTGTCATTATATAATTTATCTATAACATTTAGTGTATTCCATTTCTGTGTTGTGAATAATGTTTCCATATCATTGAGTGAAGTGACCACAAAATGGTAATGGGCAAACTCAAACTGGACGTCAAGGCTAAAAAGAAGAAGTTGATAAACAAGAGACCACCAAGTGTTGATACCACACAAATAAGAACAGGAAAGATCGAATTCCAACTCGAACTGCGAAACCGATTCGAGACACTACAAGGACTAGACAACAACAACACCATGAGCGAAAACATCACTGAGATGATCCAACTAAGTCCGACAAGTGTAGCCAAAGCAACCAACAGGCATGTAAAGACGAGAATATCGTCACATACACGAGCACTGATGAAGAAACGACGAGAAAAGGTGGATAACGGCGACCGTAACAACAAATAGAGTACGCACAAATATGCAAGGCCATCAAAAAATAAGCGAAGGAGGACATCAGGAAGTACAAACAAGAGTTCATACGAGAAAGGTTTATGGCATCAAAGAGCCTGTAGAAAGCAAGAAGAACACAGGCACTAGTCCGAGACAGACTGATTACACTTCTAGACAAGCAGGTCAGAGAAATACAAGACCAAGATATGATCATGGAATGAATAGAGAAATTCTACACCGAACTATACGACAGCGAACAGAGTAACGTAATTCGCACCGACCCGAAAGAGGTACCAGAGATAACACCATGGGAGATGGAAGCAGCGCTAAGAGATATGAAGATTGGGAAGACATCAGCCATCAACCATGTAAACATTAAAACATTAAAAGCAAGAGAAGATACCATCTCGAAGTCACTGGCTAAGCTGTATACCAAATGCTTATTAGAAAGACGAATACCCATCGCATGGAAGAACGCAAAGATGTTGATAATCTTCAATAATAGAAATAAGAAAGACTTAAAGAACTACAGGCCGATTTGTCTGTTATCAAACATCTACAAATTACTCACAAAGATATTAACGAATAAGCTAAAGAAGACACTCGACGAAAATCAACTACGAGAGCATGCAGGATTCAAAAGCAGCTACTCAACGACATATCACATACACGTCGTAAACCAACTGAAAGAGAAGTGTCGAGAATATAATATTCCGCTCTGCATCGCTTCCGTCGACTACGAGAAGGCTTTCGACTCGTTGCAAACTCAAGCAATACTGACCTCCCTTCAAGAACATGGAATAGAAGACGTGTACATCGAACTCCTGAAAGACATCTACACCAACAGCTCAGTGACAGTCCGTCGACACCATATTGCTCGAGCTGTTTACGTCAACACTCAAACGCATATTGCGAAGACTGACCTGGGAAACCAGAGGCTTGAGGATAGACGGAGAATATCTCAATGATCTTCGCTTCGCCGACGACATACTCATATGCGCTACTATACCGCAAGAACTATAAAAAAATGCTACAGGAGCTAGCTGATGAAAATGAAAAACAAGGTCTAAAGATGAACATTTCGAAAACAAAAGTGATGCTAGAAAATGACACACCAATATATATCAGCACCACGCAGATAGAGAACGTTGAAAACTACATCTATCTGGGACAGCGATACAGTATCAGAAACAAAAACCAAGACAAGGAGATTCAAAGAAGAATCATCGTCGGTTCGACAGCATTCGCCAAAAAACCGCGACATCTTCAAGGGTAGCTTTGGAACCTGCTTGAAGAGACAAGTCTACAACTCATGCGTACTTCCAGAGATGACATACGGCGCGGAAACATGGGCACTCACCATCCAGGCAAAGAACAAGTTTGCAGCCGCACAAACAAAGATGGAAATAAGTATGTTAAACATCATATGTCGGGAGAGAAAAACAAACATCAGAAGACAAAGGTCATAGAAATGATAGAACAAATCAGAAGACAGAAGTGGACCTGGGCATGGCACATTAGCAGACTACAAGATACCCGATGGACATGGCGTATCACAACCTGGAGACCTTATGAAGGGAAACGATCTAGAGGACGACCGGCGAGACGGTGGAGAGACGAAGTAGACGAGTACTGGAAGGGCACCATCATAGCTCAAGACAGGCAGGGTTGGAAACGACATGCTGAGGCATTCGCCCAACCACGTATCATTATGGCTGCACAATGATGATGATGATGATGAACTGATGAAGAACCGCCATTGCACACATAGACATGTAGATGGCTGTAATCCTCAAGTCTATCCTATGCGTGGTGATGGGGCGTGTCCACGGTAACCTTCCACAAGAAGTTTGTTGCCAACAAACCGTGTCCTCTTACCCTGCTTTTCTGCCTTCTTGTAGAGTGGCAGCGGTTTCCTTTGTCCAGCCACTCATTCAGGATCTGTTCACTGACCCCCGAATCGTTTTCCGGCCAGTCTCGGACCAGCCGTCCTTATCTTCTCTCGCTGCTGGTACATCTCGAACTTGGCAACAATCGGTCTAGTTTATCTAGGCATGTGTTTGCCCATCCGATGTGCTATCGCGAGCGCGACGTCGTCCGTGATGCCAAATTCTTCAACAAAGAACTTCTTCAATGTCGCGTGGCAATCCTCGTCGGCGTTATCAGGGATCGTGTAGAAGACCAGGCTGCCCCGTATGCTGTGCCACTGCAGGTTGATCAGCACGTCGTGGTCGTTCTTTGCCTGCCTTCGCCGCTCGTCAGTGTCGCACGTGATCGTGGCCATTACGTTCGTAACCTCTCGTTTTCAGTCTCCAGCTCTGCAATACTGGCGTGACAGTATTCGAGTAATTTAGTCAGGTTGGCCACCTGTACCGCCAGCTGATCGAGAACGTCTACTTTTTGTAGGCGCACCATAATGACGTCCAGTTCAGCCGCCATTCCGCTGTCGCCACCGGGCGACTGGTCCTTGTTGTTGCCGCTCGGTGCGGGTTGCTCTGGTGGCAGGTCTGTTGCTGGTTTCGACCTGCCTCTCTCTTTTTCACGGACGGAAAAGTGTTTGCCATGTCAGCGGTCTAAAGTGTCTTATTAATTAAGGCAATCTTTTATTTCACTGGCTTAAATTATTAGCGGCATCCGCCGGGTAGGCACTCCCCTGGGTTGAAGCATAGGTTTGGGACATTAGGGTCTGTAGGATGAACCTAGTTTGGGCAATTTAATGTATTAATAGATGCTGTATAAAAAGCGTGTAGCCGAAGTTGAGTCCAAAATTTGAAGGAAAAAACCCTTGACGGTGGCGCCACCATGTAGATAAAGTATTATTAATCGCACGGCGCGCGCACTTCCTTTGGCTTTGGCCTTCGCAGTCATCGATTTTAAATCCATTCGACAAAGTGTCCATATAATCTAAGACGAACGTGTGCCAACAGTCGCCGTCACATGTAATCAAGGGCTCGTGTAGCTAAATACTGAGCATGGATGTCGTTGACAATAAAGGACAGTTACATTTACACTAGTTCACCGTGACTCCGTGAGCGATAATGGGCACGTTTTGTACACTTTAGTATGGGAAGGCGGGACACAAAAACCCATACGGGGGCACGATAGTATACGGCTTCTACAGCCGTTGTGGTGGGTCAGCATTCAATAATTAGTATTTAAGAAGGACACATACCGTAATATACTGCAGTTTCAAGAAGTTAAGCGGTAAATGTGAATGTTATGAAAGAGTTTTCTGAGGGTACCTACATCCTTGGTCCTGGATATCAATAATAATGAGTTTCAGCAAGTGACTGATGTAATGACATGTGTAATGCTTGTTCTATGCAAGGCTGCTGCATGTTACTTGATAATATAATCATACATTACTACAATGTAGTTGTTGTGCTTTCAGATAATGGCCACAAATTCATTTGAAAGAAAGCATTATTGACAAACAGAGAACACGAGTTATGTCCTCACAGACAAGGACAAGGCATTCACGCATATCCTGTCATGAGAGTCATGTGTGGAGAGATTCAGCGCCAGGAAAACACATTGAACAACATGTCCCGGAAATGTATCAAAAGGAGTTTTGAAATTTGACAGATCTGACCTGACAGAAGAGACCAATACAGCACACGAATTAAACAAATATATTGTTAGGAGGGACGATTGTTGTGATATTGTAATCAAGACAGGAGTGAAAACAGAAGAGGCGGATACCCTATATATGAAGGAGTTTCTAACACTGTTCCTATTGAAGACTGTTGTAATAAGATGCTCAAGACTTAAGTCGACCAGTGTGATTGCATAAAAGAGATTGGTGCAATACAAGAATGGAGGACTAACATGGTTCCAATGAAAAGATGGTGTGACGTGACTACAAGTGAAATCACCAAAATGTGCAGGACAGAAGAGATTTGTGCGCGACAAACTGTGTTCCTATGGAAGAATGTTGTGACGTGGCGATCAAAACAGAAATCATCAACACTGACTCGACAGAAAAGACTGATATCACAACACACGAGAAAGAAGCAAATATTCTGTTGCTAAGGAAGAATGTTGTGATACGGTGATCAAAACTGACGTCAACAAAACTAACACAAAACTGACAACACAGAAAGGGAGCAAATGCGTTGTTTGTAAGAAAGATTGTTGTGATAGACTCAAGACTTGTTCACAGCTTTTAATACACAGGAGACACTAGGTAAAAAAAACACTTCTCCCGCTGTCGGGCAACTTTGAAAAACGTTCAACAAATGAATCGTAAAATGACACATCAGTGTGGATTGTGCGGGAAAGTGTTTTGCCGTTTGAGTTCGCTTAAGAAACACGAATGGACACACACCAGTGAAAAATCATTTGCATGTAGACATAGTTTGAAACAGCATGAACTGTTGCATGCTAGTGACAAGCCATTTTCGTGTGCCACATGTGGAAAGTTATATGTCCGCTTACAAAGTCTTAAATACCATGAAATGACACATATGGGTATGACGTCACATGTTTGCACCATATGCAACAAAGCTTATGCTAGTAAAGGTGGTCTTAAATATCACAAGTTGTCACACACCGGTAAAAAACAGTTCGTTTGTGTTACTTGCGGGAAGTCGTATATCCACGCTGGTAATTTGAAATATCATGAAATGACGCATACAGGTAAACCGTCATATGTATGTGTAATTTGCAACAAAACGTACACTAGTAAAGGCGGTCTCAAATATCATGAACGATCGCATGCTGGTGAGAAAACATGAACATTATGTTCACATTCTCGTTCTATGTGTTGTCATATCCCGACATGCACATACACCATTTGAAGTTCATCAGTCGGTGGTAAATACTAAATAATAATGGTATCATGTATGACGAATGATCGCACACTGGTAGCAAGTATTTCCCAGTCGGTAAATTATTTTATTGTCAAAATGATTTGTATTCATGAACACGCAGGCCACACATGCATAGAGAGAGTGAGAGGTGTTCTGACACAGCATAGAAAGAGAGAGAGAGAGTTTCTTGTGTGGAAATTATGATATAATGTCATACTATTACAATAAATCAGAACGTAGATTAAGCATAGGCATTGATATGAGCTATGACTCGGTGGTTAAAGCTCTGATTCAGCATTTAGAGTTGTCACTCAGCGGGTAGAGCTGTCACTCAGCACTTAGAGCTGTCACTAGGTGGATAGAGATGTGGCTCGGTGGTTAGAGCTGTGACTCGGCGGCTAGAACTGTCACTCAGTGGATAGAGTTGTGGCTGAGTGGTTAGAGCTGCAGCTCGGTGGTTAGATCTGTGATTCGGTGGTTGGAGCTGTGACTCAGTGGTTACAGCTGTGACTTGTTGGTTAGAGCTGTGACTCAGTGGTTAGTGCTGTGACTCGGCAGTTAACGCTGTTACTTGGCAGTTAGAATTATGGCTCAGCGGTTAGAGCTGTGACTCGGCAGTTAGAGCTGTGGCTCAGCGGTTAGAGCTGTGACTCGGCAGTTAGAGCTGTCTCTTGGTAGTTAGAGCTGTGACTCGGTGGTTACAGCTGTGACTCGGCTGTTAGAGCTGTGGCTCAGCAGTTACAGCTGTGACTAGGCGGTTACAGCTGTGGTTATGTGGGTACAGCTGTGATTCAGTGGTTAGAACTGTGACTCAGTGATTAGAGGTGTGATTCAGCGGATAGACCTGTGACTTGACGGTTAGAGCTATGACTCAGCGGTTAGAGCTGTGACACGGTGTATAAAGCAGTTACTTGGTGGATAGAGTTGTGACTAGGTGGTTAGAGTTGTGACTCGGCATTTAGAGCTCGGCGTTTACTCAGTGTTTAGAGCAGTGACTCGGTGGTTAGAGATGTGGCTTGGTGGTTAGAGCAATGATGTGATGGTTAGAGCTGAGGCTCTGCAGTTAGAGCCATGACTTGGCGGTTAGAGCTATGACTCGGTGGTTAGAGCTGTGTTTCGTCGGTTAGATCTGTGACTGTGGTTAGAGCTGTGACTCGGCGGTTAGAGCTGTGACTCAGCGGTTAGAACTGTGACTCTGTGGTTAGAATTTTGATTCGGTGGTTACAGCTGTGGCTCGGCGGATAGAGCTGTGACTTGGCAGTTAGAGCTGTCACTCGATAGTTCAGTGTTTAGAGCTGTGATTCTGGGGTTAGAATTGTGACTCAACGGTTTGAGCTGTGGCTTGGCAGTTAGAGCTGTCACTCAGTGAACAGAGCTTTTACTTGGTAGTTAGAGCTGTCACTCAGTGGACAGAGCTTTTACTTGGTAGTTAGAGCTGTGGCTCGGTGGGTAGAGCTGTGTCTCGGCAGTTAGAGCTGTGGCTTGGTGGTTTGAGCTGTGACTCAGTGGTTAGAGCTGTGGCTCCTTGGTTAGATTGTGACTCAGTGGTTATAACTGTGACTAGGCGGTTAGAGCTGTGGCTCTGTAGTTAGAGCTGTGACTCGGCGGTTAGAACTGCGACTCAGTGGTTAGAACTGTGAATCACCGGTTAGAGCTGTGACCCGGTGGATAAAACAGTGACTTGGTGGATAGAACTGTGACTCGGCTGTTAGATTGTCATTGATATGTAAAGGGAGGCAGTCTGTCCCACTACCCGAAATCAGCCAGCGTAATAATTATTTGTTAGAGGAAGTCTACTGAATTGGTTGTGTTAAACGTGGGAAGATTGGACAACGTTGATTATCAGAGGGTATTGTAGTTAATCCAGACCGCATCGGCGATACTGCTAATAAAACGTATTTTAAAACTGGATGTTTTGTTTACAATTTGAATTTTTCGCGTGTGGAAACTTTCACATTTCGAACATTGTTACGGGCTCACTAAAATAATTATTTAAAATAAAATATTATAGTTTTATTGTAAGCATCTTTCTGTGCTCGCGTTTCCATGCGTATTGGTTTTCTGTACAAGGAAGGGCATTCCGAAACTACGTATTTCTATATTGTTGTTTAATGCCTAATGCAATACCACTTGCTAGGCACATTTTCTCTTGTATCTCTTTCTAGAAATCGTGTCAACAGTGTTCCTAAATTGGTTGCAACATTACGATATGCAATTTTGTTACAAGGATAAATAATTATTCCATCACGACTTAATGATAAAGATTTCTGGAGAGCTACTTCCATGTGAAATCGACGTCAATCGATGCGCGATTGAAAAGACCAACGGAGGTCGTGGCGAGACGGCAGGATGCTTAGGTGCAGCTCACGCACCACGGAAGCCACTACGTAAGCGTGTGTCGTTACGACTCCGACCAGTTTGACGCGCGCACTTGTTTGCATCACATGGCGTAGAATCAGCGGCGACGAGTCATAAGTCGACGGTCAGCTGCATTGGTATAACTCATTTGCAACGGGGAAACGATAGTGACAGACGTACCCGTGTAGCTGGTAAGAGGACATTTTAACAGTCGAACAAAGTGTTCTGAGATACAGCTTAGACAGATATTGCGTAGCTAATTTTTGTCAAATGGGTAATGCTCAGTGTAAGCAGTGACAACGGTTCTGAATGAATCCGTAAATCGTTGTTACGTCAAACAAACGATCTATAAATGACCGAGTGAAGCATAACAGAGACCACAGCAGCGATGGAGATGAACGCGTTGCTAGGAAATGTCACCCTTGGCGCCAACTTCAGCCTGGCGGAGTACATGCTGATCTTGGCGGAGCAAGAGCACCGACTGTACTGGTTCGAGCCTCGGGTTGAGATCCCGCTCGTCTTCACCTACGTTATCGTCATCTTCATCGGCCTCGTGTCTAACGCCGTCGTCGCGTGGCTCGTAGCGAAGAGACGGGCCCTGCGCACGGCCACCAACTTGTATATCGTCAACCTGGCCGTGTCCGACATGATGCTGTGTCTATTCTGTCTGCCGTTCACGCTGGTGCGACTGCTGGTGCGCAACTGGACGCTGGGTGAGGGGATGTGCCGCGCCCTGCCGTGGCTGCAGTCAGCCAACGTGTTCGCATCGACGACGACGGCGACGGCGATCGCGCTGCATCGCTACCGAGTCGTCGTCGCGTCCGAATCGGTTGACGGCGGCGTTACGGCCGCCGCGGCCGAGCGACGGACCGCTGCGAGGGTGATCGGAGTGACGTGGGTCTTCTCTGCCCTCGTCGGGCTGCCGCTGTTCGTCTACAGCCACGTGGAGCGGGCCGAATACCTGCACCGCCTCACCTACACCATGTGTTTGGAGACGTGGCCGTCGTGCCGCGTGCGTATCGCCTACGCTGTCGGCGTGCTCGTGCTGCAGTTCGCCGCGCCCGCCTTCGTCCTCGTCGGCATCCACGTGCGCATCTGTTGTTTCCTCAAGCGGCAGGTCTATGGCAGCGCATTACTCGCACGAGACGCTCGCCGCGCGGCGAAGATCGCGCGACGCTACCGGAAGAACGTTGCGCTGCTGCTCACGATCTCCGCCATGTTCGCCATCTGCTGGCTGCCGCTCGTGCTACTCAACCTGCTCGCCGACATCGCCAGCTCGATCTTCGCCGACACCGACTTCACGCTCGCGTTCGCCGTCGCGCACATCATCGCGATGACGTCAGCGTGTCTCAACCCCGTCCTGTACGGATGGTTCAACTCGAGCTTTAAGCGAGAGTTGAAGGGACTGCTGCTTCACTGCATCCGGGACACCAAACAGACGTCGGATGCGCCGCCACCGTTGGAATCGCCGTTCCCGGAACAATCGTCGGCGCCGCTAAACACACAACGGACGTGTTATTCGACGTTCAAAATACGTAATAACGTCGTCACCCCGGGCATGTCGCATTGGGCAAAGTCGGATTGTATTGATCACACGTGACCGCATATTTTCGAGACTTTTGATCAATGAATTAGGTTGGGACACTATCAATTTAGATTAATGTGTCGTTCGAAACATTTAACAGTTAGAATTGTTGATGCAACTGTGAACATGTTAGTTTGTCAGTATCGACGTGTATGTAACATATTAGTAAGATAATTTGTGTATTTCTTAGTTTATTAGCATGTTTATGCACATATGATACAAATATTGCTTCGAAAATAGCTTAGTCAATTAAACAATGGTTCACGTGGTTATCAGTACGCATGTGTAATGCTATGCTAGGTAATGCTGTATTATAAGATTGACTGTTGTGTTAGATTTAATATCCGATGATGTGTTTAATGATCTAGAGACTCTGTAGGAGTCAATATACAGCCTGTATAGTACTACAATCTGTATTTTCGCACATTGAAAATGGCAATTGTATATTCTCTAAAATACAGTAATTTCCGTAATAATACGGCTGACATCATCATCGTTTAAAATAGAGCATGTCTTAAAACCATTTTTGTCTTGCTATGTTTTGCCACGTCTCAATCTGTGGAATTTGTTATGTGCTCCCCAAGGGATGTTCTCGCAAGGTTGCAGAATTTAAAAAGTTTTGCGCTTATCATTGGTTCAAACCTTTCCCCACAAATTCGTATTATGAGATTCTCGATTTGTACAATGCAAAATTGCTATTAGCGTCAATTTGCATTAACCTATGTTTTGCTAGCTAGGTGGCGTCACTCTAGCCATTTATTTCCCGCGCGAGTGACGCACGTGGTGACGTCCAACCCCCGCGTAAAACATAATGTTTATTTACATGGCGGAGGGGACATTGCGACTTATGTGAGCACCCCTAATGCAGTATACATGTTATCCCAGGACCAATTAAATTGTTGGTTCTAAATCACCGATAATGTTGCATTACACTTTTGATGGTCGTTCCAATAATACTTTGTTCTGGATTTCCATAAAAAAGTCGGTCATCTTTCTGGTGTTCGACTAAGTTTGTTATTAAGGTACGTCATAATGCTTCTCGTTTGTACAAATGTACCATCCGTTTGAAATCATACCATAATTGTATTGCATCAGTCATTAAAATAGTAGTAGTTGTTCTCCATCAATAGTATATATAAAGGTAAATGTACGTTCTTATATAGAACACTATCCCGACTTTTAGTCTAGTAGAAATTGACGATGACTCGGACATTTTGGTTAAAAAGCCAATTTTTGTGACCAGTAGGGCTTCCTGAACTTCCAAAAAAACAACCAAAATCAACCCTGGGGAACTTGTTTTATCCCAATCCTTGTTTTGGGGTGTTTCGGTCCAATTTCGAAGTAACACTTTTTGTTTGCGTTTGTTTCATTTATTGGTTAATACGCTTGTAATGATATGTATACTGGTATATTAAGCCACACATTAATGATGGAGTTTAATTAATCAAGTAAGTAATTAACCAATTAATTAATTAATTAGTAATATATTTCTTATATAGCACTCCGTCCCAACGTTGTTCTGTGATTTAATTAACATCTTAACTGAGATCACACGAATATCACTTGTACCCCAAACAGTGAATGGTATAGCATTCAAACTTGAATATAACTAGGAGAGATCATAACTATTCTACCTGTAATCTTCTAATATATAATTTGTTAAACACCATCATCAGCATTGTCATCATCGTCACTGTCGGGTAACTGTACAAGAGTTGGGCCGTTTGCGCACTGTCCTTGACATTTGCAGTGGACGCTACAGGCAAGATGCATCTTTGAGCAGTTGCAAGACACACAATTTATCTCGGTGCTTGCAAGAGGAACGGATCTCTTCTAGAACATGTTCGGGTGCTGATTTTTTGTCTGTGCTGACGGGCACTACTGAGTGTGCGTCACAGTGGAAGCCATATTGTTTTTTTCTGTCCAATACCGTCTTCAGATTAACCCAAGTAGAAACCTGTAGGTGCACTCTGAGTGAATGGAATTAGCATGCTCGACTTGTCGGTGGAATTCTTTCAATGGCTTCAGTTGCTTTTGGTGTAAAGGGAAACCATATACCGCTCCCCAGCTGTTGCAATGTCAGCGCTCGATGCAGTGTTACTGCCGAATATGGCAACGGATGTTCTCAGCTCTGTTGAAGATCCTTGAACTTTCATGTGTTTGACTTTGCCAATACCATAGATAGCTGACGTTGTGTCACAGCCAGAAATAGCGTGTGCAGATGACAAGCACTTACACATCTCCTTTCCGAGAGCATGTTGACCAGTGCGTATACTGATTAGTCTTTGTTTGGTTTGCATGTAAATAATGGACTTCTCAGGCGCGTGGTAAAGCAGGATTACAAGCAGAACTGTATCATCACAACGGTACATACGTTCTCGTGGGATTCTGCAACTTCTAGAGTACACTTCGCAATTGTGGTATCTGCCTATCCTTCCTCGCCAGCGTGACGGACTTCGATACCTTCTTTCAGCAGGTAAGTAGGGAGGAGATTAATGAGTTGCTGTTTGTTGTGTTTGTTTGAACGAAAACTACTTTTGTCTGAAGGCACTGGACTGTTACGTCCAACCAACACATCAATGGAAAGGATCTTGCCCAATTTACGTCGCTTCTGTTCGGGTTCCTTGGTGGTGACCACTTCATAACTGTCGAACACTATGAACCAGGCCCTGTCGTGTGCTGCCAAGTGGAACATACATCACATAAGATGAACACACTTCATGAAAGGTACCTGTCTTTGGCCAGGGCATCTGATGCAGAACGGCACATCCATCCACAACTGTGGCTTTGTCGTCAATTCCATCATAGCAAACAACATGGGGATCGAGGGTAGCGATGTACGTAACTAATTTAGACTTCACTGGCCTTCGCATTGTGCCATTGTCGTGGAATAAAGCTTGGGCTACGGCAGCTAGCTCATGTGAGAAGACACTGCGATCTGGTGGTCCAGAAGTATATGTCTTGGCCAATAGTCTCTGGTACAGCTCCATCGATCGACGACATGCCCACTTCTTTTCCATCTTTCAGTTTGATAGTTTTCTTCATACCTGCGAAGGTTTTTACTCCGTCTGACTTCCTGAGAATGAAGTCTCCGTACTTCTGATCTGTGATTTTCTGGTGGATTTTCATTCCAATATCCACAGCTTGGTCTACATTGACCCTCTCATCAGCTGTGACCCCAGTAGCAACATTTTGCAGGTGCTAGTCATTGTCAGTGGAAAATGGGTTGTGACTTCGCAGAAAGGTCAGGAATTTGGCCAGATCAATGCTGTCCTGTTTGATGCGACAGTGAGTTTAATAATCGTAACCTCTCGAGTTCGTACGAGTTGGCATACATTCAAATGCAACAACCTGGATTGTTGCCTGGTATGATTTAGTCAATTTTTTTAGGCAGTGTAAGTCTTTCCACATTTTTTATGGACATAATGATCACCTGCATTTTTGAATTATTCAGCCAACCCATCAACTCATAATTTTGACACCGCCACCAATGAACATATCCCTTTCTTTCTAAGTTTAACCATTAAGCCACCGCCACCTTCTTGACAAATGACACGTTGCTCCATATCAGTGACCCGTTCCTGAAAAAGATGTATGTATGACTATTTTCTAGGCAATCTTCATAATTTGACTATGTGTACTATTATTATGGGTAATATGTTCAACAACAGTTGCTAACTTTACTTTATATAATTACTCAAACAGAGATTTCGGGTTTTATCATGCTATCTTACTAACAATGAATGTTTCACTAATAAATCAACCAAGATCTACCGTTACGCCTTTGCTACAAAATAATGAACAATGTCATGTTTGGCTTTCCATACCGCGCATTTTCAAATCGCTCAACCATATAAATGCATAATAATCCAAAACAATCAATTCAGAAATTTATTATAACTTTTCTAACAATCTGTAAACAAGTAATTAATACAATAGCTGTTATTTATTTAGAATATAGATCCACTGCGTAAAATGTCTTGAGAGGGTTTACGAAAACGGTTTGTTCTATTAAGGTAGGGTGGGGTAAGGCGCCTATACGAGGCGAGACGCCCACCCGTCCTATCTACGTAACAACGATTCAGATTGGCACTATAGTTTGTGTAAATCCGTTCTGCCACACAGCGGATGAACAGAAACATAAAAAGAAACAAGACTTTCACAATCGTGAGTACAAAATGTGACTTTGTTGATTTGTAGGTTTAAAATAGTAAAAAAGGTGATTTCCTGTTTCGTTGTAAAACTCAGTGGTTATCATAAATAACCATAACAAATATGATTCTCTTACGAAAAATATGTAGACTAACATTTGGTAACAGTTAAATGAGCGATAATTAAACAGCAGACTACATACAGCTATCTTAAGTACTGGTTTAATTAATATATATGTGATATTATTGCTCGTGTTTGGATTTTAAAACATTGGCTTTCGATACACAATTGTAAGATCTAATCTTGTGGCAAACACTTGATTCCTTATATTAGCGAGTTAATGGATATATATAAAAAATACAAATCACCACAATTAAGTATCGTAACCGTTAACTTGCTGGCCAGTGGAAGTCAGTGCGCCAAAACTCATTTGCATTTATGTATGGACAGCCAATAAAAAGAAAATGTTAAAAAAAATGACTGACAGGGTACGTATATAGTTCATGACAAAAATCGAGGTTCCCCATAGTTGATTTTGGTTTTTTTTTTCTGGAAATTCAGGAAGCACTACTGATCATCCTAAAACAAAAACTGGCTTTTTAAGCGAAATGTCCGGGTTTGGTAAAAAGAATGTACTGATTTCTACTGGACAATTCTCTGGGAAGCATACTGCCATGCTGCAATTAATGCACGAAAACTATATATATATATAATATATATATATATTTAAATATATTATTAAGTGGGTTTAAGTAAAATGATTCAGCTAACTAATACTAATGAGAGAGAGAGAGAGAGAGAGAGAGAGAGAGAGAGAGAGAGAGAGAGAGAGAGAGAGAGAGAGAGAGAGAGAGAGAGAGAGAGAGAGAGAGAGAGAGAGAAAAGAGAGAGAAGAGAGAGAGAGAGAGAGAGAGAGAGAGAGAGAGAGAGAGAGAGAGAGAGAGACAGAAAGAGAGAGAGAGATAGAGAGAAAAAGAGAGACACACAGAGAGAGAGAGAGGAAGAGAGAGAGAAAGAGATTGAGAGATTGAGAGATTGAGAGAGATTGAGAGAGAGAGAGAGAGAGAGAGAGAGAGAGAGAGAGAGAGAGAGAGAGAGAGAGAGAGAGAGAGAGAGAGAGAGAGAGAGAGAGAGAGAGAGAGAGAGAGAGAGAGAGAGACAGACAGACAGACAGACAGACCGCCAGAGAGAGAGAGAGAGAAGCAGAGACAGGGACAGACAGACAGACAGACAGACAGACAGACAGGCAGACAGACAGACAGACATGCATGCAGGCAGACAGGCAGACATACATACAGACAGACAGGCAGGCAGGCAAGCAGGCAGACAGGCAGACAGACATACAGACAGACAGACAGACAGAGACACACAGAGACAGACATACACATACATATATACGAACTAGAAGGACGAAAGGTAGGACAAGTATAATGCGGTAGGTGAGAAGAATGGTTTCTCTTGATTCCTAAAGTCATGCCATGAATTAATTAAAAGAACAAAGACATTATTTCTGGACACTCTTCAGGAGATTTCAATTTATTGAATATATATTTTAAATATTGCGAAAATATGACATGTCGTGTAGAGTTTCGGCTCATGTCTTGCAGGCGTCCTCAGTACGCATGATTCATGGTTGAGTGGGAGGGCGTGAAAGCAGTGGATATGAAAACCAATGGTAGAAGAATACACGTATAAGAGGCAAATAAGATACGAACAACATAAATACCAATCAATAGAGAAGCTGTCACACTTATACAATGACGTCATCAGACTGGAACATCTTACGTAATAACGAAGGCTGTCTGATACCAGGTGAAAGTCCATACGAGCGACATAACGAGTGACATAACGAGTGACATAACGAGTGACACAACGAGTGACATAACGAGTGGCATAACGAGTGGCATAACGAGTGGCTTAACAAGTGACATAACGCGTGACATAACGAATGACATAACGAGTGACATAATGAGTGACAATTTAATTAATTTCACAGTCAGTTAACTTTGTGTTTATTGACGTTTCGACTGTGAAATAAGTAAAAAACACCAGGCATTTGAAGCGTCCTGTCTGGTGAACCGCGTCACTCAAATACGACAAGTACATGTAGTTGTAATGTTTGACTATGTTAAGAAGAAACGCATTCAATATGAACAGAAAAAGATGTGCAAAATGGACTGAACGATGCCCGAGTGAAAGAAGGCGCGGAGTAGATGTATACAACCGGAGGGACGAAATCGGGATGCAGTGCGGCTTAGCGGGTAGATTAGGAAGGAGCCGGGTGATCTGGACAGGTCGCATTATATGAATGGGTACAGGCAGACCACCGAAGCGAGCAGAGGCAGAGTTACATCAAGGCAGCAAGAAAAGAGAAGACCACAACTGAGATGGGAGAACTGAGAGATATTTTAGAAAGACGGAGGAAGAAGGCAGATGGAGAGAGAGGGAGAGCGAGAGAAAAGAAGAGAGAGAGGAGAGAGAGACAGACAGACAGAGAGAAAGAGAGGAGATAGGAAGAGAGAGGGAGACAGACAGACATAGAGGAAACAGAGAGGAGAGAGAGAGAGAGGAGAGAGAAGAGAGAGAGAGGAGAGAAAGAGGAGAGAAAGAGGAGAGAGAGGTAGAGAGAAGAGAGAGAGAGAGTGGAGAGAGAGAGGAGAGAGAGAGAACGATGAGAGAGAGAGAGAGAGGAGAGAGAGAGAGGGGGAGAGGAGACAGAAATACAGAGAGACAGACAGACCGACCGACAGACAAAGAGAGACATAGAGACACACGAACAAGAAGAAGAAGAAGAAGAAGAAGAAGAAGAATTTGTTTTACTTGACCCAGACATTTCAAATAATACATACAATACATCCATGTCAAACAATAAAAATAATACAAATATATAACCTTATGGGAAACATGGTATAATGTATGATAAATAACAAAAAGTAGGGTCAGGAGACTCCTCTAAGACTTTGGTAGTCGCTATCGAGGAGCCACCTTTTGTAATAATACTTTAACTTAATCAATACATCACCTAATCAAATTATTCCAGAACAAGAATAAGAAAAAAATCATAAGATGTATGCATGTGTGTAGTGTGAGTAAGGTGGTTGTCGGTTCTTAATTTTGCATACATATGTAGCAATTTTGCCTTGTGCATGTTACTTAATAGTTTTGTAAAAAAATAAAGTTTAATATACTTGGCAAATCCTTGTGAACAATGTGTAGTAAGCTTTTCTTTGATTATATCAGGAATGTTATTTAGTAGAAGTGGCAAATTATGCCTAAGACATTTCTTAGCAAATTCATGTTTAATTTTATAAGTGTATATTTTATTCCTGACTCTTGTATCATGATTATGTACCTCATAGTTAAACATTATCCTCCAGTTTTGTAAATAAACTGGTATGTCATTGTGTAAATATGTATAGTAACATTTTAATTGTTGTAATTTAAGGATGTCATCTACTTTTAACAAGTTGAGTTTTTTGTGAAGTGGTTCTGTGTGGGATGTATAATTACTTAAGGTAATAATTCTCAGGGCTTTTTTTTAAAGTTTTATTATTCTATTTGATTGAAAGCCCCATGCCATGATGCAATAATTAATGTGTGGCACTATTAAAGAATTATATAATATTATTTTAATATGAAAAGGTAACACGTTTCAATTTATTTAAAATGCAAATTTGTTTAGAACAAGCATTTGATATTTTTTCAGTGTGCTTTTTCCAGTTTAGATTTGTATCTATAATTAAACCCAAAAAATTTAATTCTTTGACTTGTTCAATATTTACATTGTCTATCTTCAGAGTAAGTGTATGTTTATTTTTCTTTGTCTTTTGAAATGTCATGTATTTAGATTTTGCTATGTTTAGCTATAATTTATTTATTTTGAGCCATTCGTTTATTTTTAAAAGTTCTTTATTTATTAAAGTTTCTAAATTTTCGTGATGTGTTATCGCTGAAAGTGTTTAGTGTACTTGATAGACTTGTATCATCAGCATAAATTATGAAATTAAACATTTTACTGGCTTGTGCAAAATCATTGATATATATATATATATATATATATATATATGATGAATAACAGGGGTCCTAAGATTGAACTTTGTGGTACACCTGTTGTTAGTGATAACATATTTGATTCTATATTGTCAATTTCCATATAGTGTTTACGATTTGTTAGGTAACTGCTGAATAAGTTCAGATTTGTTCCATATATACCATAATATTTCAATTTGTCAATTAAAATGAAATGTTTAAATTAATTATAGTGCCGCGTATTCAGTTGACTGTTTAGGTCGGAATCCATACTGATGGTCCAAAAAGCTGTCTTTAAAGTAAGATGATAATTGGTAAAAAAATATTTTTTCAAGTACTTTTGAAATAGCTGGTAGAAGAGATGTGGGTCTATAATTATTAAATACTGCTGGCTCACCTTTTTTTTAAATTGGAATTACCTTAAAAATTGTTAGTTTATCATGGAATATTCCTGTGGTTAATACTTGATTTGTTAATAAAGTTCAATATTTGGTTAGTGCCGGTTCAAGCCTTTTTTAGCAGTTTGGTAGAGAGACCATCACATCCACAGCTACGTTTGTTGAATAGATTAATTATTGTTCTCTTTACGGTATCTTCTTCAACGAATTTAAATGTAAAATTACAGTTTACTATTTTATTTAGATAATATGAATGATCATGAATACCTTTGTATTTAATATCATTTGCCAGATTACTACTTATATTGGTAAATAATGTATTGAATTTATTTGCAATTTCTAATTTGTCTGCCACAATAGAATCAGATTCTTTAAAATATTTTGGAAATGATTTATTAACTATATGTTTCCATGGGATTTCATTTATAGTTTTCCAAGTGTTTTTTATATCAAATTTAAATTGATTAAAACATTTGTCAAAATATGATTGCTTTGCTTTGCGAAAACTTCTTTTCAAAATACTATTGTACGTTTTTAGATTAATCAATAATACGCCACATTCAGAAGATTCAGGGTTTGTGATTTTTAATTGTTTGTAAAGTTTGTCTCTGTATCTTATTGAGGTTAGCAAGCCTTGAGTTATCCATGTAGATTTGTTATGTTTATATTTATTAAATTTCACTAATTTGCTAGTCATATATTTATTTTTAGCTTGATTTATTTCATTGATGATAATGTTATAATTATGGTTTGGATCAGCATTTGAACTTGTATCTATTTTTTATGTATATCAGAAGAGATTATATAATTTTTTACTTTTTAACATAGCCTCTTTATTTTATACATTAACTCGTATAAATTTTGTAGGATGTTCCTCTTTTAGAGCAGTGTCCATAAGCATAAAATATGGTTAATGATCAGAAATTGTTTTAATTTAATATTCTTGCTGTACTTTGCAAAATATGCTTTGTTAAATTACAAAAAAAATTATCAATAAGTGTACCAGTACCTGCTGTGACCCTTGTAGGAAGAGTAATTTGGGGGAAGAGACTAAATGAAGTTAACATATAAAAGAAAGTGCTACAGTGTTTTTGCTCATTTATTTTTTTGATATATTTATATTGTAGTCCCCTGCAAGAATAAGGTTGTTGTTTTGATGATGTTGCATAGATGGTATGACCATTGTAAATTCGTTATAGTTTTCAGTTAAAGGCCTTGGAGGTCGGTATATATTTCCTATAGTGTCTGTTTGTGGTAAGCCTCCTCCATTTACTTGTATTATTTGTCCCTCCCATTGTTCATACATATTTAATTTCATCTTTACTTCATAATCAAAATGTTTATCTGTATATATTAATAATCTGCCTTTAGTGCTGCAACTTTTTCCTTGGGATATACAGTCATATCCATTTAATTGAATTAGTGATAAGTCATCATTATCAGATAGCTAGCTCTCTTGGAGATAGATTATGCTAAATTTAAATTTTAAGGAAGATAAGTCATTTATAAATGCCTCGAGCTCAACTAAACATTGCGTTAATGGACTGTATATTTGAGCTTAGAATACTGAAATGTTTATTATTGTTTTGGACTAATAATTTTTTTTTTTTAAATCATAATATGATGATCTGCGAATTGTTGGCGCTTCATTATTTTCATCAACAATATTACTGATGTTTAGAATATTATTTAGACAATTATTTGTAATACCACCTGTAAATTGGAGAAAAGTTTCGTCGGTTATCATTTCAGTGTATTTTACATTTTAATGAGATCAGCATATTTTCAATGTGCAGTAATGTTTCAGTAAGAGTGTGTGCCTTTAGTGTTTGAGTTACTAGATTTTGTTTAATAATATTTGTATTTTGTTCATGTAAAGCTAAAGCGGTGCATGATAAGTAGCTACTTAAAGTGTCAGAGATAGAAAAAACAGATTATGTTTAGAAAAAAATACAACAAATAAAAGGTGATGCAATACAAAAAAGTCAGGACCATTTGACAAGATGACCCAGAAAAATAAACTTAAGAATAAAACTATATTTCTAGTGGTAGGAACTAATGCATTCTAATGCATTCTAACCAACACATTTCCAACATATATAAATGCAAAAAGGTAATTATATTATAACAAATAAAAAGTCATGTGTGGAAAATAAATAAACATTAAACAGAAAACGAATCACAAGTCACGACACAAATGAGTGACAAATTGCACTAAGAGATTAAAAAAATGATATAGAGAATACTGCAAATAGCAAAGCAAGATATTGAAAGTAAACGTACGTAATACAAAAGCAGATACCTTTTAAACAACTTTTTTATATACATAATGTTCCTATAGCAGACATTGCAAATGCTAATGCAATCTAATGTAATTTAACCAACACATTTCCAACATATATAAATGCATAGGTTATTATATTATAACAAATAAAAAAGTCATGTTTGGAAAATAAACAAACATTAAACAGAAAACGAATCACAAGTCACGACACAAGTGAGTGACAAACTGCACTAAGGTATTCAAAAAAGTTGATGTAAGGAACACTGCAAATAGCAAAACAAGATATTGAAAAAAAACGTACGTTAATACAAAAACAGGTACCTTTTAACCAACTTATTTGCATACATACAGTTCATATAGCAGACATTGCCAATAGTAGAACTAGATTTCGTGTCAGTCAGAAATGTCACGTGAGCAACAATTAATTGTTCATATCATCATTACCGACATTTGGTGCTATGCCTTGCATGTCATTGGTACTTGTCCAGCTCATTCGAGGTGTATATCCTGTGAATCACGTTGTTGACATCCTTGATTACAATGTTCCCATTGTAAGTCCAGCAGTCTCTGATTTTGTTTGCCTTTTTCAACACTCTTGTTGCGTAAGCCAACTTTGAGCGCATTGTTGTCAAATCTTCATTTATGAAGATCTTCAAACTTCGCTCGGCTACTCGTTCGTTCTTTTGTTTAAGTGAAGCTCTTGACTGAAACACTCTGTCGCGTGTCTTCTCCGATTTTAAGCGGACGATTACGGGTCGCGGCCGTTTTGCGACCAATTCTGAATACCCGTTCAAAGTCGCTGGGCAATACAGCAGGACAGATTTTCATGTGCTCGTTGCAAATTTTGATGACCTTTGACTCAAGGTCCTCCCCATGACCTGTCTCCTCAATGCCACTGAAACGTAGGTTTGCCCTACGGCCATATTGTTCATTGTCATCAATTTGGTTCTGGAGATAAATAACCTTATCTTCAAGCAGTGCAATTTTATTGTTTTTTTCATCCAGTTGCTGTTGAAAGTTTGTGAACGTTTGTCTCAATTCACGAATCTCTTTGGCGAGTTCATCCGGAGAGAGAACCTGTTTCATTTTGTTCAGCACTGCTGAATCGTTGAGGGCTGCAATTAGTCTTAGAACTAACTGATCTTCTTGGTTGTCCTCGACATTGCTTGATCTACACGATTTCGGCATGTTATATCTCAACTTGCAAACGCAGTCATGCGGAACACAATAAGAAGTGGCTGTCTACAGTTCCACTGTCCGGCGTTGTTTGCCAGTGCCAGACGTTGTTACGTAATGCACCTACACAGGTACGCACTGACACTGAGGCGTAATGTGCGTCGTTTTCAGGCTTAAGTTATTGAACTAACAGCAGCTAAGCAATTTCCATCTAGCACTTTCACATAGTCCGAAAAGTTCAGCGCGCTCTATCTCCTTCGGCCAATCACCCACCTTGAAAACCTCCGCACTCCAACGCCTCACCACCACAAAATCTATCAAAGCTCGGGACACACCAGAATACAGCCTATCCCCGGGCAGCCATCTTGCCTAATATCAAACAGACAGACAGACAGAGAGGGAGAGAGACAGAGATACAGACAGACAGACCGATAGACAGACAGACAGAGAGAGAGATACAGACAGACGTACAGGGAGGAGACAGAGAGGAGAGAGAGAGAGAGAGAGAGAGAGAGGAGAGAGAGAGGAAACAGAGAGGAGAGAGAGAGAGAGAAGAGAGAGAGAGAGAGAGAGAGAGAGGAAGAGAGGAGAGACAGACAGACAGACAGACAAAGAGAGAGATAAAGACAGACAAACAAACAGACAGATAGACAGATAGACAGACAGACAGACAGACAGATATATATATATATATATATAATTATATTTATATATATATATATATATATATACATGCTACATATAAATATATATAATTATATATATATATACATATAATTATATAGATAGATAGGTAGATAGATAGATAGATAGATAGATAGATAGATAGATAGATAGATAGATAGATAGATAGATAGATAGATAGATAGATTGATAGAGGAGGAAAGAGAGAGGATGAGGGAGGGAAAGAGAGAGAGGGGGAGGAAGGACGCGAGGGGGAACGGACGAAGGGAGGGAAAGAAGGAGGGAGGGACGAAGGGAGGGAGAATGGGACAGGGGAGGGATAGGATGCTGATAGAAAACACGGGATAACGAGGACAGTGAGAACTGTACAACCAACCAGGACCTAAGCCTCAACCCAGAACAACATGGAACAAAGAGTGAAATAATACAAGATTGATGCAACAGCGAGATGGAATAACAACACACAGCGTCACAGCGCACACCCACGGGCCCAGCGACTCTCAGGAAGTGACGTCGCATACATCACTAACGCGGGTGACGATTTCGCCGGAATACTGAACGTTTTCTAATTGCACGAAGGAAGTGGAGCGGCATGATACAGATTAGGGGAAGCCCAGACAAGACATGAATGCACACGTAGCTGCCTTATTAAACCTTCGAAGTGACATTGCTGCAGGCTTAGCGACTGGCTATTCGGACTAATACCAGTAGGATTTTGTCAGGCGAAATTATGATGACGTTGTTATCGCTGCAGAATCGATACGATTGACCAGTGCGTAATGCGAATACTCCTGTTACACTTTGTCTGGAATGTTTCTTCTTCTTCTTATTCTTCAATGTCCGCGGTTTTATCTTTTTCACAACGGTATTGATAATATTAATAACATTAATACTACTAATAATATATCATTGGAAAATAGTATTGCTGATAAATAAAATGACTTTCGCTCGAGCACATCTTAAATAGATTGATTTCATACACACAGATGTATTTTACAGAATTATTATTGTATTAACTGTTTAGCCATGCATGACGAAATGTGCATCAGATCAGAGCGGGAACTTCCGGTGGTGAATTGGTTTGAATTTGGTATAGCAAACTTGCGAAAATATAAGGATATTTGATCAAGATAAGTTATATTATTGAGTGTATAGCATACATAACGTAATTATAGATATATAGTAAGCAGTATTTTTTGTTAAAAGTTAGCTAGAGGGAGTAATCTAGGGTAGATTAAAAGTAGGCGAGGTCGGTCTGCGCATGCGTCAGGTGTGGTCGTTTCTTTTCGTTCGTTCCGACAGCTATTGCATTAATCTCGAGATCAACATATTTTGATTTGTTTTAACTTGATTATATACATCTATAACAATATCTAGATGTAGCCGCCTGGTGATATTTGTGTTCTAAAGTTTCTAAGTACGGTTTTAGTACACTGGCTTCCTTAGCAACAAGTCAAGACATTGATTGGCATAACAAGATGGCGTAAATTGTAAACACTGAGTTGGAAAGCGCGCGTAACACAAACCCCCCAAAGTCAACTGAAACAATAGTGCTGGTTTTCAAAATTATTTTATTTACTCAGGCTGCATTCAGAATAAACTAAATTACTCGCAACTATAGCCTTATTTCTACCGCATTTAGTATTCTTAAGTCTCGCTGAGCGTGTATTTCCTGCCTCAACTGTACACTTCGTGTAAACAAAGGCTATAGTACGTATAGCTCCATCCATATAGAAACGCGCAGGTCAGGCTGCTAACTAATTGATTGCCAAATCTAATAGGAGCACCAATATACCTTTATACTAACAGGCTTTTCGCACAGAACGTCTTTTAAAACCCGGAGTCGCCCTGGGTAAAAATCCCTTGTTAGCTGCACTATATAATAAAGACGTCTTGTCTGCACTTGAAATTTAAATAGATCATTTAACCTGATACCTGTGCGAAATCTTTCAATTGCATTGATCATAATATAACGTAGATTAATTAATAAAAGAGAGAGGGAGAGACTTGGCTTGCAACTGGTTTCTTTTGTGAAATCCTATAACAGCATTGAACATTTTATTGTAAGTACATTTTATTTTTCAACATTTTAAAATCTACACCATATTGTTTTTATTTTTTGTATTGTTTTTAAGCCTTCACTATTTATGTCGGAGTATCTGGACAGTCGTACAGCGGCATAATTTATTTATTATTTATTTTTTAACACATTTTAAACTACCTGAAAATTGGCAGGAAACTTGTCACCATAAGATGGACCTACGGGTAACAACAGCTTTCATACTGATGGTCGCATTCATGGCGGGTCTTCGACATGGTAATGGTTTTACATCAGCATCACTTCCTGATAATATAAATGCTGGATTCCAGTTTGTGGGTGAGAGGAGGATCCAGACAGCTTTGTTGTTTGGAGCTGATATGTACATCAAGCGTGTCGTGAGCAGACAGTCACGATATCCATCTGCGAACCAGCGAACAATGTCCACTTATCTGTTACTTGCACTACTGATCTCGGGTGATGTACAGTTGAACCCCGGACCAGTTAAGTATCCATGTGGAGTATGTAAAAAGGCTGTTGCCAGAAATCATCGTGCTATGTGTTGTGACGAATGCGACACATGGATCCACATTGGTTGTTGCGGAGTATCACTCAAAGAGTATCGCCATTTACAACATTCTAATGTCAGCTGGTACAGCACTCACTGTTCATTACCAAATTTCTCAAACTCCTTTTTTAACGACAGCTCCATATTAAGTGACCCTAACCCATATGACTTGTTGTCAGACTCAGTGTCTGAAAATGGTGACAACATTGCAGACTCTGAGTCCGAACCTACAAACCGGAACAAACCAACCAACAAGCCTAAATCAAAACCAATTAAGATTATGGTCATTAACTGCAACAGCATACTAAGCACAGATAAACGCACCCAGTTTATGAGTACTGTGGAGGCCGAGGGTCCCGATGTAGTGATTGGCACAGAGTCGCACGTAGATGCATCGGTGTCTGATGGAGAAATCTTCCATCCAGGATACGATGTCTACCGAAAAGACCGAGACAGGAATGGTGGAGGAGTATTCGTTGCCATAAAGAATTGTTTTATTTCGTCGGGGATGCCCGAGTTTGACTCTGACTGTGAAACTGTATGGGCAAGAATACAGGTGTTCGGGTGCCGGACCCTGATAGTGGGATCATATTATAGACCACCTAACTCCACTATCGATGCACTATCTGGTCTGGAGAATTCGCTAGGCCGTATTAGCTCGAAATATCCAGCGGCAAACATTGTTTTGGGGGGTGATTTTAATATGCCGGGCATCGACTGGGAAACCAAGTCGGTGATCAGAAACCCCCAGTATGGCAATGGTATGAGTCAGAAGCTGATTGATATCTGCAATGACTTTTCATTGGACCAAGTGGTCAGAATACCAACACGCCTCAACAATATACTGGACCTGATTCTTACCACAAACCCTAACCTGTTCAGAAATATCTCTACTATCAACGGAATTAGCGACCATGACATTGTCACCACCGATCTCGACATGAAAGTACCAATGAACAAGAAGAAAGCCAGAACCGTTTATATATATAAACGAGCAAACATTGGTGCCATTAAAAAAGAGTTAGATGAATTTAATATAAACTTGTTTGGAGAGGATTTCAATTTGCGATCAGTTAATGAGAACTGGAATATGTTTAAATTAATTGTACTGGATAGCATGAACAGATTCATTCCCACAAAGAAACTATCAACTAGGAATAATCTCCCATGGATGACAAGACATATTCACAGACTAATCCGCAAGAAACAGAGACTATATAACAAAGCAAAAAAGACACAAAACAATCAGGATTGGGCTGTCTTCAGGAAGCTCCGGACACATGTAAAAACAGAACTAACCGCTGCGTATCATAACTATATTGATAGCATGCTTGACGTCGAGTGTAATGAAGAAAGGTCAATCCCTAAGAAATTTTGGTCATACGTCAAAAATATAAGAAAGGACTTTGTTGGTATACCATCACTGAAAGACCACAATAATCACCTGGTTTCGTCTAGTAAGGGGAAAGCAGATATACTGTCAAAGCAGTACCAAACTGTCTTCACAAAGGAAGATCTTGTCAACATCCCAGTCATGCCTCAGTCACCATATTCCGCAATGCCGGGAATCACAGTCACTGTATATGGAGTACACAAGTTGTTACTCAGACTGAAGCCCGGCAAAGCGCATGGCCCTGACGCAATCCCAAACAAAATTTTAATGGAGACAGCTGATCAAATTGCACCTTGCCTGGCTAGAATATTCCAACAATCCATCGACACGGGTGAGGTCCCCCTTGACTGGAAACATGCTAATATATCAGCAGTATTCAAGAAGGGTGACAAATCAATCGCAGCAAACTATAGGCCAGTATCCCTCACATCAGTATGCTGCAAGCTATTTGAACACATTATCTACAGCAACATAATGGACCATCTGGACTCTAATAACATCATCGTAGAGTACCAGCATGGGTTCAGGAATAAACATTCATGTGAGACACAATTAATTGGTGCCACAGAAGACATTGCAAAGAATATAGATAACGGCCACCAAACTGATCTCCTAATACTGGACTTTTCTAAGGCCTTTGACACCGTGCCTCATGCACGCCTTATGGGAAAACTCCAGTATTACGGGGTCAGTGATGGAGTCACCAACTGGATTTCAAATTGGCTAACTGACAGAAAGCAGAATGTAGTAGTAGATGGCGAGTCGTCAGAAGAAGTGACAGTCGAGTCTGGGGTACCACAGGGCACTGTACTGGGCCCACTTCTTTTTTTATTATATGTCAATGATATAGGAGAGGGGATCACCTCTAATATCCGGCTTTTTGCCGACGATTGTATTCTATACAGGTGTATCAATGACAGTAATGATGTAGAAGCCCTCCAGTCCGACCTGCATAGGCTGGTGGACTGGTCTGCAACCTGGCAGATGCATTTTAATATCAATAAATGCTCAGTTATGCATATCACCAAGAAGAGAACTATCCACCGATCTCAGTATACCATCAATGGAGACAGCCTGGGAACTGTACACCATCACCCGTACCTAGGTGTGGAGTTCTCTGATGACCTCAGATGGAACACTCACATATCCCACCTATCTGCCAAATCTAACCGTATATTAGGTTTTATCAAGAGAAATCTGTATAAATGCTCAGAGAAAACTAAACAATCGGCTTACTTTGCACTAGTCCGCCCTAATCTCGAATACGCGAGCGCTGCTTGGGATCCATACACCAAAAAAAATATTAACGAACTTGAGAAAATACAGCGACGAGCAGCGAGATTTGTAATGGGTAACAACAGTCGGGAAAGCAGCGTAACATTAATGATGAAAACACTCAAGTGGGAGTCCCTAGAGCGCCGCAGAGAGGTCAGCCGCCTAGCAATGTTCTATAAATCTGTACATGGAGAAATAGCCCTTCCTTTGCCGAGCCACCTCGTTCACTCAATCAACAACACTCGTGGCCACAGTGAACGATTTATTCAGGTGCCGGCAAGGACTCAGGTTTATGCTAACAGCTTTTTTAATAGAACAGTAAGGAACTGGAACGGACTAACCGAAACAGTTGTGTCTGCAGCCACGGTGGATACTTTTAAATCTAGGCTGGGCAGACGACTCTAAAAATTCCCTGTAGTGCTATGCCATATGCCCCCCGTCCCCTATATTGGCGTAATGACCGTATGGTTTTTGCCAATTATTATATAGACATAGACATAGACGTACCTAAATCTGTAGGTGAAAACCTAACGTCGTCGTCATCTGGTTCTTTTAAGGGAATGACGTTGACGTTTAAGGGAATGACGCGGCGGTGTTACGGAGGCCTGCCAATTGCATGTAGGCTACCGTTACATGGTTGTTAAATGGTTACATAAGTGCATAAAGCCTTAATAAATAGCTAAACGCGTAAAATAAACGGTCTATAATACGAAGTAAGGACTAGAGAATCTAATGGTAAACTTATATTAGAAAATAATGCTGTATAAAAGCGACGTTCAGTTTGTGGACTAACGTGACCGAGAGAATTTTTTCAGTTTTAGTAACCTTGCGAGAATCGGCTGTTTCGTGGCGCGCGTATGCGAGCACACGGGAGGTATACGCTATGCTAATATAAATAGGGGCGGCCGAGAACGCCTCTGTATTCGCTTATTGTCGGTGTGGTAACGTTGTGTTATTTGTTGCCTTCGCAGAGCATCGTTGCTGTTGACATCATGCCGCCGGTTCAAGGAGAGCTGCTAAAGAAAGAGAAAACTAGAAAGCCGAAGCTATCGGGCGTAGCTGCTGAGATTGCAAGAGAATTGAAGGCGCCTGCAGCGACTGCCACTTCTGGGTCCCTGGGCGGCGCTGGTGTCGAGCCGCCGGAGGCGGAGAAGGGACAGGTTGCATCGAGCGCAGCGCCCCCGGCCGAGAAGCGCGTAAAACACGAAGTTCCATATCCGCTGAAGAGGGAAACGCCGATTCGCCTGCCTTCGTACGAAGATGCGCCGTCGTCGCCGCCCACGTACGTCGGGTGCCGCCGCCGCTGGAGGTCGTGTCCGTATCATCGGACGATCTTATTCCGTGGGCCCGCAGCAGCAACAAACGAGACGCGCCGCTGGTGATCGAGGGCGCCAGCCAACCCGAGTGGCGCCTCATACAATCATACGCGGGACGACAACGTTGCATGATGAACACCTTCGCCGAATTGATCGGTGAAAAGGTGATGGAGAGCGCGTGTGAAAACTGCGGTGAGTGTCCACCCGAGGAAGGCTGCCCATTCGTGCATATGTACGGATATCGAGGCAGAAAGCCCAGCTGACGCTATCGCCTCGTGTACGAAAATGTGTCGGGCCTAACCGATCGCTTTTGTCAGCCCGAGCTCGACTCCTTTCTGCAGGGATCGCTCTTGCCGTCAGCCATGCGATTGATAGGCGTGCTGGAAGATCAATGCGTACCCGGCGCGGATCGAATCACGGAACGGGCACTCGTGCACCAGGTGGCTGACTGGCTGATGGGTACCGACTGGACGTCGTCCTTCGATAACGCGCTCCTGGAGGCCGGGGTGAACCAATACCTGCTGAAGTGAGCTTGCCTCGGTGATTGACATTATGTAGCGCTGTTTGTTTGTTTAGTACATAATTTCACCATGCGATGGTGACGAGCACATGCCTGACATTATAACGCGCCGCCGTGTTTATTACGAAAATTAGTGTATGTTTGCTGAAAACATTAATAGTATTACGGCATAAAGCCTTATATGCTTGCTAATAGGTTTGTGGCCTAAAGCCCGCGGTGACGAGAGCATGCCTCGGTGTAGCACCGTTTACTATGAACATTATAACACGCGATGCTTACCCTGACCTGTGGCATAAAGCCTTACATGTATGTTTCATTATGTTTCATGGAGAGAGCTTGCCTGACATTATAACACGTCCCCGTGAACAACCGAGCGATGATGCATACTGTGGCATAAAGCCTTACATGTTTGCTGACTTGTGGCATATAGCTTTACATGTATGTATCACCACCATGCGATGCTTAATAAAATGTTGAAAACGTACGAAAAACCCGCCTCTTCTTGTCTGCGCGATCACAGTGAGAAAACACACACCAGACTAAAACCAGTAACAATTCCTCTAAAGGTAGTCGGCATCGACAGCGCTGCCACCTAACGGGGCACTAGAATCCCAGTGAAACAACACACCTTATATTGAAAACGAACCCGGTAAGAGAAAGCGTCGCCGCCGCCTAACGGCAGCATTTCCAGTGAGAAAACAAAGACATCGTACGAAAAACATTTCCAGTGAGAAAACAAACACACCTTATTGAGAAATGTTCGAAAAACCCGCCTCTGCGCGATCAAGTGCACACCAGAAAACCAGTGACAATTCCAGCGGCCCTCTAACGGTAATAGTCATCGACAGCGCTGCCACCTAACGGGGCACTAGAATCCCAGTGAAACACATTTAAAACGAACTCGATAAGAGAAAGCGTCGCCGCCTAACGACAGGAGTGAGAATATTGAAAACTAAAATCTCGCCGCCTAACGATCGTTGCGGCGGTCTTATAGGCCGCAGAGCTGCTGCTTCTGCCACCTACCGCACTAGAATTCCAGTGAGAAAACGAACCCCGGTAAAAAAGCGTCGCCGCCTAACGTTCGTTGCGCGCGGCCTTATAGTCGGTGTCGGTGCTTCGTCGTAGTTATTATCGTTCCGGCATCGACTACAACGGAAGGACGCGCGCTCCGCTGCTGACAACTACCGCGCTAGAGGCGCGTCGCTACCACCGACGATGCACGAATGACCGAAATGCGGTCGATCGTTCGCCATTCGCCCTAATATGTTGAGGCATCTAAAAGTTTGCGACGGTTCTTCAGGGGGACATCGATGTCCGAAATGGATCGAACGTTTTCCCGTCGCTATAATATGTAGAGGCATCTAAAAGCCTGCCGTATTCCGCCGCCGCCGCCACCACCACCGCACGACGACGGTCTAAGGCGTACCGTTCGCAAGCACTGGTCTAGCATCCGCACTTCTATAGCGCGAGGTCCCGTCCAGTCGAGATATAACTACGAAATGACCGACTGTTTGGACACGGGCGAACTCGACGACCGACTACGACTGATGTTCGAGGAGCAGACTCGAGCGTTTAAAATAAACTTTTTTTTCTTCGTCACAAGGAGACGGGCCGCTACAGATAGTTCCATTCTTCGTGTAACTGTCTCGAGTCGCCCGCCGTCGTTACCGACGCCGCGTCGTTCGAAAGATTCCTCGACGCCTTCCGACAGCCCGACGTTCTTCAGTACGTCATAGCGCAGAGACCCGACTCGGGGTGGATCACCAAATTGGTGACGAACGTTACCTACTTCCTCAACGCCATCACCTACCATCCTATCGGGTGCGCGCGGCAGCGACTCCCCGACTATCTGCGCAACAACAAGGCGCTCATCGGTCTAGCGAAAGATCGACACAATCAGCCGTACCCCGTTAACCTGTGCCTCTTCCGCTGTCTGGCGCTGCACCGAGGCGCTACACACGGCGTAGACGATTTGAGGCCCCCGGCCTTGAAACTCTACGCCGACTACAGCGCCGGCGGCGGCGGCGGCGACCCCCCAACCCCCCTACAACGAGATCGCCAGCGTTCCGCCGTACGAACACGACCGGGGGGAGACGGTCTTCGAAACGAACGTGACCGTGTATCGACTGACGGAGGAGGATGGATGCGCCGAATTGGTCCGTCGTTCCCTCCACCGCTACCAGACTACCATCAACGTAGATCTGTTCGAGACGCACTGTTCGTATATATCCGACGTCTCGATGTTCTGTCGCTCGTACCTATGCGGTAAGTGTGGCGCATAGATGTGGCCGACCGCCCATCGACAGCGGCGTCAAGAAGCGACGTGCGAGGGCAGCGTTTGCCACGTCTTCCCCGGCGGCGTCTACTATCCGACGCCGTTCTTGTTTCAACGGAAGGAGGACGAGGGCCTGGTCGAACGCCTGCGCTACTACCCGTACAGGGCGACGTTCGACTTCGATGATCGCGACCTGCCGGCGGACAGCGCCAAATGCCTGTGGATAGCCCGACACGAGTGTTGCTTCGAACGTCCCCGGGCACGAGACGGCGCGCTGCTTCGTCACGACCGTCGATTCGAGCGAGCTAGAGAAGCGCCTGATCGTCGCCCTGGAGACCATAAGCGAGGCGACGTGCGCGGCTCTGCGAGCGTCGTACGACGCGACCTTCGAGGCTATCGCCGCGCTCGACGACGAAAGGCGAGCTCGGAGAAAGAGGCGTCGGAGAAAGGCGCGTCGCTCGATAAGAGCCCGTACACCGTGCTCGCCGACCACCTGTGGACACATCTGCGCCGCCTTCCCGTCCTCGGCTTCAATTCGGGTAAATACGAACTGAACGTTATCAAGAAATATCTCACGCCCCTGTCAGAACAACTTTATATGTCTAACGACGGCGACACTTAAGTTCCTGGACATCACTAACTACCTGGCCCCCGGTTTCAGCTACGATAAGTTTCTGAAGTCCTACGGTTGAGAAGTGACGAAGGGCCACTTTCTCTACGAGTACCTCGACGACCTGCGAAAACTGGACGACACCGAACTGCCGCTGCGCGAGGCCTTCCACAGCCGCCTGAAGCACGAAGTCATCTCCGCCGCGGATTACGAGGGTTGCGCGAAGGTATGGCGCGACGAAGGGATGACGACGCTGCGGGAATTCCTCGTCTATTATAACAACAGAGACGTGGTGCCGTTCTTGGAGGTCGTCGACAAACAGTTCGCCTTCTATCGGGATTATCTCATCGACATGTTCAAGGACGCCATCAGCGTACCCGGTCTAACCCTGCTGTACCTGTTCAACGATCTGCCGTCGACGCTTCACTTCACGCTCTTTAACGAGCCAAACAAGGACCTACACCGGCTCCTGCAATCGCAGATCGTCGGCGGCCCCTCGATCATTTTCGCGCGCTATCACGAGGGCGACGTGACCGTTCTTCGGCGAGACGAGTACGACGAGTCGGCGCGGCCCTGCCGCTCGATCGTCGGCTTCGACGAGAACGGCCTCTACCTATGGGCGATCACGCAAGACATGCCGACGGGGTGGTACATGCGCCGTCGCATGGAGAACGCCTTTCGGCCGGATCGCGTGCACCGCTACGGTTGCTTGGCCGTGGAGTGTCTGACGTGGGAGGCCGAGCGGAAGGGGCGCGCATACGACACCAGCTCAACGGGCGCGAGAAGCGCGTCGGCAAGTACCGGGTTGATGGCTGGTGTCGCGAGACGCGGACGGCCTACCAGTTCCAAGGGTGCTTCTTCCACAACTGCCAGTGCACGGGGAAGGAGACGAACGAGGTGAACGGCAAAACAATGAGCCAACTGTACGCCGAGACGGCCGCCGTCACGGCCTACCTTCGCCGCTTCTTCACCGTCTCGACCGACGGCGGCGCCGTTACGCGGTCGACGATCCTGAAAGCCGTGTTCGACAGCACTCTGTTCGGCCTGTTCGAGTGCGACATGGCCGTCCCGGACGCGCTGAGCGACGCCTTCGCCGAGATGCAGCCGATCTTCAAGAACGCCTACATCGCGCGCGACGATCTCAGCCCGTTCATGCGTCGCTACGCTGAAACGCACGAGCTCCTCTCCCGACCTCAGCGGACGCTCGTGGGGAGTTTCTTCGCTGCCAAGATTCTACTCGCGACGCCGCTACTACGGTGGTATCAGCGGCACTGGCTCGTCGTCGAGCGCGTGTACCAGATCGTCGAATACGAGCCGGTCGCGTGCTTTCGTCGCTTCGGCGACACGGTCTCCGCCGCGCTACGCGAGGGCCACGCCGACCCCGACAAGGCCATCCTCGCCGATACATTAAAGCTTCTCGGGAACAGTTCCTACGAGAAAACTATCACGCGGGTCGATCTGCACCGCGACATCACGTACTGCACGTCCGCCGGCGCCGCGACGCTGATCAACGGTCGACGCTTCCGGCAGCTCGACGTCGTCGTTCCCGACGCTCTCTATGAGGCGGCGCTGAACAAGCGAACCGTCCGGTACGCGCTGCCCTTCCAGAACGGCTACTTCCTTTACCAGTACGCCAAACTGCGTATGCTGGAGTTTTACTACGATTTCTTTGCCGCCTACGTACCGCGCCCCCTGTTCCAATACTGCGCGATGGACACCGACTCGGCGTATTTGAGCCTCGCGGGACGCGACCTCGACGAGTTCGTGGCGACGGCTAAGCGCGAACACTACTTCCTGCACCGTGGAGAATGGATCCCGTCGGAACACTGAGACGCGCACGCGGAGGCATACTTGCAGTGCCGGCTCGCCGGAAGAGCGTGGGACACGCCCGCCGAATGTTGCGCGAAACGGCGCAGGTACGATAAGCGAACGCCGGGCCTCTTCAAAGAGGAATGGTCTGGTCGCGGCATCGTCGCGCTCTGCAGGAAGACATACTACTGTTTCGGCTGCGCGGACACCGGAGCGCCGGCGGCTGTAACCGCGGCTTCGAAGTGAATGAATCGTCCGAGCTGACGTACATTCAGGAGCGCGCGGCGTTGAGCTACTTCTACGCGAAACGTCGCGTGCTCGACGACGGCGTCACTACGGCACCGATACTCGTATAATCAACCTACGTAACCTAAGGACTACCCCTACCTAAGGGGGGCCACCCCCTCCCCTAGGGGTAGGGTATGTATGTAGTGACTAATAAAAAATGGACCGCCCCTAGGGTATGTATGTATGTATGTAGGGTCGACTAATAAAAAATGAGTGAACAACACGCGGTACAGTTTTCATCATGTTTTTTATTTACTACACAACCTCACTACTTAGGTCTTACCTGCCTAGTATGGCGAGGAGCCCGCGACCAGCGGGTCCGACAAAGTCGGTTCGGACACTCGGTCTTTCAACAATGCAATAGTATAGGCGTTCAATGCGATAAGCGATAAGCGTTCAATGCGGTTTTAGCCAGTCGAATACGAGACAGTCGTTTGCCATCCTATCGGGGCCGAACAGGCACTGGAAGCCATTTAGCGGCATACCGCGGCATCGTATGAGCAGGTAGGCGACGCAATATTGTCCTCACACGTTAGATACGCCGATCTGCAGTCTCTTGTCGTTGTTCGTCCACGAGTCGCAGTTGCGGCGAAGGAAGGCGCGGAAGTCGGCGTGCAGCTGCGGCAGGCCGTACGATTCGAAGTACTCGCCTCGACGGTCGGCGTCCACGTAGACGGCCACCCGGTGCTCCTCAGGTTCGTCGCCGTCGTCGGTGTTGCACACGAACGCCGTCCGGTAGGCGGTGAGCCGCCGTCCCGGTAGCTCGTCTTTAGGCACGACGCCAACGACGACGTTTTTAGTGTACGCATCGACCGCCAGGCGGCATATCAGCTGAAACGTATCCATGTCAGTAGTCGTACACGACGTTCCGGTTCTTGTCGATTTCGAGCACCGTCTCGAACTCCCCGTACACGACGACGTTCACCGTCCAGGGCAGCGCATTCGCGAAGTGGACCTCCGAGCGCAGGTTCCCCTTACGCACGACGTTGAAATGATCGCCATCGCAGTAGTCGGGCGACACGTTGAAGTCGAATACGGTGTAGCCGTCGCCGAATTGGGCGCCCGTCAGTTCGTTCACCTCGTCCTCGTACGCTTTCCCCTTCGCTGCGAAGACGTTCGTGTAGCTTCGGATGTAGCGCCGATGCGCGAAGTCCGGCTGCAGCGGCTTGCTCGGCACCTGGCGTCCGTCGACGTAGAGGGCGAGGAAGTTTATGTCGTTGTGGTTCGCGTTGAAAGGGTTTTTATCGTAGGCCTCGTTATAGGAGACGTTGTCGATCAGGCACATGAATTCGCGTTTCGGGAGCGTGCCCAGGTAGACGTTCTTGTGCGTATGAGACATCGTACCCTGCGGTATCGAGAACACATTGCAGTCGACGCGACGCATCGGGTACTTGGCCGTCCCCTTCTTCAGCGCTTTAATGTGACCGAGCTGGACGGCCTGGTTCACCTTGGCCTTTCGCACCTGCAGGTAGGTCTCCAGTAGGACGATTTTGAACCCCGGATCGACGACGGCGCCTAGGAGCGCGAAGGCGTCCTTGCTTCGCACCAGTCGGACCTTTACGTCGACGCCGTTCAGCAGGTACCGGTTTTGCAAGAATACGTCGACGTGCAGGCGTCCCAACATGTCCACCTCGCGGCTGCCGTGTATGTAGTTGTGCCGATGCGCGTACCCGTTGTTGCCGCTCCCCGCCGTCTCCATGCGTCCGGCGGTGTCCTTGCACCACAGGCTGGCCTCGAGCTGCGAGCTTTTGGCGTGGGAACCGTAACTGAGCAGGGTCTCGATATAGGCGCGGTACGCATACGCATTGGTCGAAAGCGTCACGAGCGTGCCGTTCAGCGACACTTCGACTTGACTGAACATCGAATGCAGGAAATTATTGAACGGGGAAACGACGCTGTCGTTGGCGAGATCGGTGCCGTCCCCCTGCACCACATTGAGTCGCACGTACAGTCTAGCGTTCGCTAGGTCCAGATAGTCGTCTCCGGAGCCCGGGACGAGAAACTCGATAGAGCCGCCCGCGCCGAGGGCCGACAGCGGCTGGTGATCGATCCAATGGCAGCTCTCGATCTCGTCTGCGTTGTCGGGACTCTGAACATGTCTAGTTCGCTCTTTAGACCCTCGCACCACTGTCGATGCGCGAACGTCATTCTTCTACGCGGTGAATATGTCGTCGCTAGACGTCTGTTCCTTTCGAGGGCGCCTCTTCTTACTGGTCGTCGCCGGAGTGCCGGGCGGTTTTATGCGTCGTCGTCGCTTTTTTGGCGACGGCGGCTGCGAGTTCAACAGCCCCTCGAGAAGGTCGGCGCCCGCATCCTTCGCGCGTCGCTTTACTGACTGTTTCAAATTGCCGCCGGCGACGACGTCCCGCGCCACGCGCACGCCCGTGTTGAGAGCGCGCTTGTCCAGCGCCATGGCCCCTCTCTTGATGAGCGGCATGGCGCTTCGAAACAGGCTGTGGAAGAGATTGCCCAGGCCGTGTCCCCGCTGCGCTCTTCCGCCGATGAACACCGGCAGGTTGCCGCCAACCTGTCGAGTGTAGTAGTCCTCGTACGCGTTGCGCCGTCCTCTCGTCGCCGCCATCGTCAGAACAGTTTGGACTTGCAGCGTCTGATGTGAAGGGTCGTAAAGCCTTTTCCGTGCTCGAATGGTATCGGCTGACCGATGTCGTCTCTTATATCTATCTCGACCGAATGGAATTGGCGCCGCAGGAGCGGCACGTATTGGACGCGATCGAAGACGTTCGATACGATGAGCCCCTTCGAACCGTAGGCGGGCACGGTTCGGAGGAGCATGGCGAATACGTCGCCGACAATGCGTGGTTCCACGATGTCCTTGTACACGTACATGGTGTCGACGCCCCCATTCATGTCCACCGTGTAGTCCCCCTCGTACTCGAAGGTATACGCGTAGGGTATGCTGCTCTCGTCGGTCGGCGTCACGAGACTCGCTGTGCGATTCGACTCGAAGCCTAGTATATTGTTCAGGTGGCTCCGATGGGGTATGTTAAATTCGACGCCCGCCGATAGACGCAGCGTCATCCGGTTAGAGACGGGGCTGTACTCCAGGCGCGCCTTCGCTCTATCGGTGCTCAGCCTCGTCAGTGACTCGTTGATTTTGTGCATCAATTCGTAGGCGCTGTTGAAGAAGCCGTGAGGGATGTTGCTCTGCCGGAGAATTTTACATCCGTCCGCGATGACGAAAAGGCCCGCCTCCCCCAACCCGCAAGCCAAGAAGAAGTAGGCGTCCTCTTCTCTCACGTTGTACCAGCTATGCGTGTACTGTAGCGACACCACCCCGCATTCCCACCGCCCCGACAGGTCGACGCGTTGCGGCAGATTAGTCGTGTAGTGTGTCAACGTGTTTTCGGGCTGCACCTTCATAGACGCGTTGCTCGACAACGTCACGTAAATGTCAGACGACGCCATCGCGTCTTATAGGCGGACTCGGTAGTAGGTAGCCGAGGCAGCTACTCAGCAGCGCCGTCCACAGGTTGGAGTCGCCCTGGCCGCGCGTTAGATTGTATATACTGACGACGATAACCGGGTACAGGACGACGATCTGACAAAGAAGATGATCTCGGCTTTAGGGCGTTCGTTGCCGCAGATACGCCACGGAACGTTCGTGACAGAGGAGTCGTCGACGGCATCGGTCGCATCCACAGAGACGCATGAGTCGACGGCGGGTTCTTCGACAAACACGCCTGAGTCGACGGCGGAATTCGGCGTCGGCTGTTGTCGTCTCGTCGGTGGTCATAGCGCGACTGCCGTCCGACGCTACGGTATCCTTCCTTTAACGCGCAGAGACGCCATGGAGCGCATTCGCCGACGGAGGTGGTGGTGTCGACGCCGTGGACGGTTGTTGTCACCTTTGGGCGCTCTGTCGACACAGCTGCACCCTCCCTTTATCGTATAAAAAACGAAGAAAATCTCCAGCACTTCTCCAATCGCATCCAACAACGCGGCGTCGTCA
This sequence comes from Paraescarpia echinospica, assembly GCA_020002185.1. Lineage (NCBI taxonomy): Eukaryota > Metazoa > Annelida > Polychaeta > Sabellida > Siboglinidae > Paraescarpia > Paraescarpia echinospica. The sequence goes on from CM034543.1 coordinate 48,986,696, forward strand.
TCCCTTATAGTCCACGAGCGCCTTGGCGTCGATCCAGCTGTTGAACGAGGCCGGATAGCCGGACCATTTGACGAGCACCTCTTCACCCTTACTACGTCGTCGACGCCTCTGTAGAACCGCCTCCACCCGAAACAGTTTATCCTTCGAGACGACTACCTTTTGTAGCTACGGTTCGTATAAGGTCCCGTCCTGTACCGTTCCGATGTCGTCCATCAATCGGTAAACGGGAGGGTCGGAAGGGTGCGATTCTACGACGGTGAAGAGCTCTTCGCTCCAGTTAGCCATATACCCCTTCTTGAGGCGCCCCTTCGCCTTGATGATGCGTACGCGGTCTCCCTCTCGCAGTTTCGGCTTGCTTTCTCGACACCCGCCGCCGCCGTACAGCCGCTGCCACACGCTCTCCTGATTCGCGGCGTTGACGCTCGCCGGCGTCCTACCGATGCTTCGATGATAGGCGTTGTTGTACGACCGCACGAAGTCCTGCAACGGCTCCACGTACCTCAGGGTCTGATGCTTCGTGAAGTACCTCCACAAGCGTGTCTTCAGCTTTGGTGTCCTCGTTGTACGTCACGAAATGGTGGACGCCGTGCGCCTCCAAAAGTTTCTGAAAGGGCCTGTTGAGAAATTCCGTCCCCTTGTCGGTCTGCAGGGCGTTCGGCGGTTGCGACGACGACAGCAGGCCCTCGAAGGCCGTAACGATCGCCGGACCGGATTTACTCTTCAACGGGACGCACCACGCCCACTTCGAGAAGACGTCGATGACCGTCAATAGGAACGCTACACCGTCGTTGTGCTTTATCAGTTTAGCTACGTCGACGAGATCGGCTTGCCACTGCTGGTTTCGACCGCCTACGATAACGCAACGTCGTCTGAAACGTCGTCTGACCGGTTTGTGAAGCGTATAGGTGTCCTGCTCCGATAGCCACCGCTCGACGATCGGCTTGGGTACTACGGTCGCCCGGAGCAACGCGTCGACGCCGCCGTAACTGCCTGCCCGTTTCGGATCGACGTAGGCGCGCTTCAAGCGGTCGTCCTGTTGTTGGCGGTTTCGTTGCGCACCACCACGAGACCGCCGGGACACCATGGCGACGTCGACGACGAATCAGACGAACAATGTACAGATGCATAGGGCGAAAGTCGCCGCGAATACGCCGGCGAGGGCGACGACGAGCACTGAACTTCGAGTGGGCATACTAGCTTGTGAGCGGCTCGGGCGTTCCTCGTCCTCTTTAATAGGCGACCCACGGTGCGCGTTTGAGAGATTGAGTGCGCGTCTTTCGCTTCTGCGCGCGCTCTATGTAAGCTCGACGCTGCGGATTACCGACGATCTCCATAGGGACGTTCAACCGCTTTATATGGTCCCCGAACGCTTCCCAGCCAACCGGCGCGGGCGTCTTCTTCCTCTTTCTCATGAGATCGTTCACTAGATCTACCATGTTGCTTCCAGCGATAGGCGCACCGTCGTACACGAGCTCCCCTCGATCGCTCCAACGAATCAGCGGGTCGGTTTTCAGTTTTGCCATCAGGAGGCGGGCCTTTTCTTTCAGATTTTTCGGTACGCTCTTCACGATTTCGCTCTCCGTATCGTCCGGCGGCGGCGGCGGCGGCAACTGGTCGGACGTCGACGACTCTCTGTCGTTCACTACGGACACTCGCTTCGGTTGCTGCGCGAGCGACGTCTCCATGGCGTTGTAGCGACTCAGCAGTTGATTTTTCGCCACAACCTTTTCTCGTTCGGACAAATCCGTACGCTCGAGAACGGTTTTCATGTCGTCGTCCAGGCTAGTCATCACACGCGACGTGGTCGTGATCGGTTGCGATAATTACGGCAGGAGACGCTCCACCAACCGGGGGTCTACCAACGCCATCTTCTTCACGTGCTGCATCAACCTGTAGCCTGTCTCAGGAGGGGCAAAAAAGCGCTCGCCAGCGGTGCCAGCAGCGCCGTCAGAAAGGCGCCCGACCCCGTTTACAGGACGGCTGTCTTCTGTTTGATGGAAACTGTTTTCGTCGTTAGCTTGCGCAGATGGTTCCTGTACTCTATCAGCACTTTTCTGTTTCGCCGGCAATTTCACGTTCCCTTTCAGAATGATGTACGCGCAGTCGCATAGACTACATATGAGATCGGAATCCGCGTGGGCAATTACTGCTTTTCTCAGATCCGTATTCTTCTTGTATCTATGCAACAGCTGCAGTGCTAGGATGTGCCTCTTCATTCGCTCTGTCATCCTGACGAAAGACGTTGGCCGCGACGCGCTCCACTTTTTATACTCTCGTCGGCGCATAGACGTACTGAACGCGATCGTCGGGAGAAATGGCCGTACGCAGGCGCATGGTTTCCGGTGTTTCCTGTTTCAGGTCCACCGTAGGCTGCTGACGTGGCATCTTTGAAGGCCTCCATCATGTAGTTGGTTCTACCCGGATACATCTGTTTCGCCAGGTGACCTACTTGCCCCGCGTCCCGGGGACTCTTGAAGAGGACCATATACTGCGCGTTTAGGCTGATTGTGCGGTTTTCTTTCCCTTTCGGAAAGAGATTCTGCAGAAGCTGTACGACGGACGCGTTGCAGTAATGACTTTTTTAGTAAACAAGGTCGTGACCCGACTATCGGTCTCCTCCATAAGGTCATCGAGCACTAGAAGCGTCCTCGTTTTGGCGTCTTCGTATCCGGCAAACCGTCTACGAATTCTACACCGGCTGTCATAGAGTCGTAGGCGGTTTGCCAATGGCCGTAACAACACAGGATTTTCTCCGGCGGCGGCTCGATCATAGAAGAAGCGAACTTTAGCAGACGAGCGACGAAAGTAGTCTTGCCGCACCCCGTAGGGCCGACCACTATACACATAAAAGGATGCTTCCACGACGTGTCCATATCGACGACTGGTGTGCGGAAAACGAACGATGACTTTTATTCGTTTCTTCTATACTCATGACGCACCTCCATCAACAATTTGCCGAGCATGTTCTGACCTTCTTTATACCCGTGGGCGCAACCCCAAAAGGCTTCTTTTGACGGCACCCATTCCACGAATTCGTCGTCCCCGGTGGCCAATAGGGCGTCTTTCAACTTTTTCGACGCTCCGAACTTACTCATCAACAGACTCTTCATACACTCGACTCTAACGGCGTCCCATTCGGCGCCCGTTCTCGTTTTTCTGATTACGTAACTTCGTCGCTTCGCCATATAAGCCGACCACGCCGATTTGATGTCCTCCGCGCTTGCTTCGTCTTCGTTAAACATCGCTTTTCTAAACTTGTTAGTGTGCTCGACACGACCGTACGCCGCTACTCGACACGGATATAAATTCGACAGGTACGACATCGACCCTCCGAAACGTATAGGCTCCATACCGCTGATCTAAACTGACTACGCCTCACGCGTAACCACTATATAACCACATAAATGTCATTATAAATTTTTCTCGCTAGAGGCTCTACTGTATACTTTATTTCATATCAGCCACTGGAGGTCAGCTTAATGATTATTCACTACAGATCAACGCATTATCAATTATCATCATGTGTTTATTCACTAGAGTTCAGCACATTATCGATTATTGATTATCGATTATCTCACTAGAGGCGCTACAGTCTGGCGCCATAAAATATCAATCAAACGTTTTTTATAAGTAAGCAGTCAACCACTTCCTGCTCAAAAGAGCCTCATGGGCCCTTACATGCCGACAAATCCTTTGATCTTCCCTTTGATCTTTGCCGACTTTCCTTTGATCTCGGGTCATGACCCGTAATCTGAACAACCTATTAATTACTCACCACCACAAGGGAACAGCAATGCACGGTGGGTCATTATTCATAGGTCATTAGCTTGTCAGTGGTCAAGATAGCATTTAGTATTACTGACCACCGCAAGAGGGCAGTTATATACGGGAATGAGTAGTCTTTATCACCACAAGAAGACAGCACTGCACTGTAGGTCTTCAATCATAGGTCATTAGCGTCAGTTTCCAGCCTTCCCATTGGACGAGAAGTGAGTAACCCATTAGCGGTCCCTTTGATCTTCCTTTGATCTTTTAGTCAAATGGATAATGAGATGTACTGACATACTACTACCGTCATGATGTGATTAGCTATCATAAAACAGGCAATATCCTTTAGGCTCAATAAAACCGGCGAACTACAGTTATTACACCCTCTTTCAAGTTCACCAATAATAATAATAATAAATTTAATTTATACACCATCAAACCCGGTAAAAATGCCCTGTTCACGGGTTTTTACAAAATCTGTAAATATCTAAGAAACCTAAAATCGCATTTAAGATAACTAAATCAGAAACAATAAAGTTAGCAGGCAAATCCCTAGTATATATAATAGAGGATATATATATATATATATACATATCTCCTCTCTCCTCTCTCTCCTCTCTCTCCTCTCTCTCTCTCTCTCTCTCTCTATCTCTCTCTCTCTCTCTCTCTCTCTCTCTCTCTCTCTATATATATATATATATATATATATACACCACACTTGTGTGTGTGTGTGTGTGTGTCTCCCTCTCTCTCTCTCTGTCTCTCTTCTCTCTCTGTCTCTGTCTCTCTCTCGCTCTCTCTCTCTCTCTCTCTCTCTCTCTCTCTCTCTCTCTCTCTCTCTCTCTCTCTCTCTCTCTCTCTCGCTATATCTCTTGTGCGTGTATGCGTGGATGTGTGTCCGTGTGCGTGTGCATGCGTATGTGAGACGCAAACAAACTAGTACATCCAGCAACGAAAAAAGCACCATTGGAAATGGGACAGTTTTTACTTTATGCATGGTATCAAAGTGCCCAACAGAACGTTGACATGACTGACAGTTGACGACGGCAAACAAACCATGGAAGGAATCGTCAAGCCGGCTACCCAATTAGTAACTCCCGCTTGTGATACGATGAGTGATTTACCAACGGCAAGTGGTATCATTAACAAAAATATGTTAAGGCCTACTACGCTACCAACCATAGTTACTTAAGACAAATCACAGAAATCCAAAACATGTGCAACTTTATTTACTTATTTATTATCCATTGATCACAAACAATGTCGATTTACCCATAGGTCGCAGCTTCATCAATATGACGTAAGCGACGTACCATTTCTTTTCGCTGAAGTCCGCGGACAATCCTTCCTTTGGGTGCTTTGTATTAACACAGCTCGCCGTTGCAGCTAGCTGACAAGATACACGTCTACCCGCTACACACAGAGCTCTTCAACATCGTACTGGTTGCCATACGCAAACAAAGCACGTCACGTGATGAGAGTCCCGATCCGTTTGAATGGTTTTGATTTTTTTTATCGCAATAACTGTGACATTAGTCAAATATATACTTACCTTTTATTTCGAGAAGTGACTCCTCTATAAGTAGTATTGTCATAAATTTGGCAAACCAATTTTGAATTAGTCACAACAACGTCACTACTCGGCGACTATTACGTCAGTAAAACAGGCGTACTCAGTTTCTGCTGCGTCATCATGTCACTCACGCATGTCTGTCGCTGTGAATGAAGTAAGGGTCATTATCAGATTTCGGATGTGTATCCGTGTCGGTGTGATCGTGTGAATGGGTCATTATCAGATTTCGGTATACTTTTGGTGTCCCAAAAGTTAGATCTGCCCACGTTGCCACAGAAATGGACAAAAATAAATCAGTGTTTATTACTATTTATAATAATAATAATATTACTATTAGTATTATACAACGTTGAATCACTTTGTATAAATATCCTCGCGACCTAAGGCTTGCAAAATATACAACACCAGTAGGGCCTGCAAATGGCATATCGGACGAAACCTGCATTTATGACCAAGTCATCAATCACGTGACACTCCTTCTTGGAAAGAACGGGGCATGTTCTGTGATATCATAAAGATAAACATTTCATCTGATACCTCACACCTCTCTCAAATATCTAATTTTTGTGATTCTTAGCAACGATAGTTGAGCATAGTATGAACTATTAAAGTGTCGCATTCCGTATAACTCTCCCTTCACTTTCTTCCAAATCAGTTCCTCCATACAGTCCAGAGCCACAGGCTCAAAGTCGAGGTGGAACTTGTTTGCGAAAATCTCTTTGCCTGTCTTGCAGGTCGCCGACGCCAAACACGCAGATGCCTCTGACCCGTTGACCAGAGCATGTGTAGTTGAAGAGCCCAGTACCCCAGTTGTTGAAGCGCGTCAGAAACGGCTTCTTGATAGGGCTGGTTCTCCTGAAGTGTCAACAATATACACAGTGACAAGAATGTGATTATAGACTACAACTAATCAGGCTACACTAGTAGCAACGACACATTTTCGGTGTAGCACATTAAAATGGGTGGTTATTGTTAATGAAGATAGTGATGACATTATGGCGGACACGTATGCTTCTGTTATGATGAGATCTCACTGTTTGTGTTGTTGTGTGGCTTTATAATGCATAAATGGGACTTGTATAGGTACTTGTCTTGTGAAAACTCACTGTATTGGTATCACGAGGAAACTCAACGAAAATATCACAGCATTACTCCAGTTTGGAATCCCAAGAAATGTTCTTTACCATCAGATGAAACATGTCAGTATCACACGTTTCGGGCAATAAGCAGGAACCATCACATATGAATAACTGGTCAAATTTGAGATCAAATTACGACAGAACTACGTGAACAAACTGTATATTTGCGTCATTAATCGCAGCGTGGCTCAACGCTTCCAGGAGAAGTGGCGATGGTATTCGAGTGAACAGGTCTGCCAAAGGGTGTTGAGCTTGATTATCGAATAAATATCATAGCTTGAAATACTTAGCTTTATTGTGGACATGATCAACATAACTTCGCAAAAAAAACCATTCCGTTCTGTTCTTTTATTTTCAATAATTTAATTATGAGTATATACAATTAGAACAATTTGGTTCGATACTATCTGCGGTGTGAAGGACAATAATATTTCCTGATGTAATTTCTAAATTAGTGACCACAGGGAATCGTTGAGCTTCTCTTCTTTCTGATATAATTAATTGGATCACAATTAATTGATACTAACATTCAAGAATGGAATGTAAAGTACAACGTCAAACAAGACTAGCAGTTCTATAGGATTAGCAAGATACGTCCCAGAAACATTCAGCTGGGGACTGTGGTTGAGAGACTTACCAAAATACGTCCTAGGAACCGTGAGTTGTGGAGTGTGTTTGAGAGACTTACCAAGATACGCCACAGGAACCGTGAGTTGTGGACTGTGATTGAGAGACTTACCAAGATAAACCCTAGGAACCGTGAGTTGTGGACTGTGGTTGAGACACTTACCAAGATACGCCCCTGGAACCTTCAACTGGGGAATGTGGTTGAGAAACGAGAAGAATGTCTCATCGGGAACCCGCGTGCCTCTGACGCACTCCTGGAACTTGGCGGTTATCGGATTGTTAATAATGTAGTCGACAAAGCCATGGTGTACAGCGATTTGCACCTATCCCTACGTCAATATAATATTGTCCAATTTCAGTGGTGCTTTTATCTTCATCACTGACGACCCAGGGTAGAAATACTTGAAGCTCTCAGGGTCCCTCCTGGAAGCACCCAAAGCAACAGTGTCAATCCCATGGAAGAGGTATTTAATAAAATAATGCAGATCGTCATCAATGATAAACGAATAACATGACAAAATGGTACAACAAAGTACACCACATAAACACTTTTGAAACTTAATCGTTATGTGAATTTCACATACAAGAACAGTCTGCCGCACTCTGAATACAGAAGAAATAAACACGGGTGGCTTAAGAAAGTGAGACCAGAGCTCCACCGAAACAAAAACACAAATACCTGTTCCATGGTTTACCATGTTTGTTGTCTAGATTAACAACTTATTCGGGTAAAACAAATCTGACGAACCATGTTTGTTTGTTAATGTCATGGTTAACAACTTATTCATGTAAACTTATGACGCTTCAGTTTTTCGCTTTCAATATTTAGCTATCTATCAATGAAATATGTCCAGAGAAACGAATATGTGTAACTATTGACGTCACTGGTGAGTTCTCCGTTGGTCTTCAGCGGCAACGCTTGTCCTGTCAGGTTGGTGAAGTAGAGCTATTCAGTGCCACAAGTCTTGCATACACACAAGTTCCGGCTGAAGTACGCTGTATGTGCCCCAGTGAACATCTTCCGAACGGGACGCGATGAAGACATTACTGAAGCACTGAGCTATTGCTGCCATGGCTTCGTGAATCTCTTTCGGTGACTTTGCATCAACGTGAATACAGTAGTAGTTCTGTGGCTGGTAGATTGCTCGTAGCAGTCGTTCTGTTTATTCCATATCCACATGAGTATGCTGTAAGCCAGAGAGAAAGTCTTCTCTTCCGTTGACAACCGGTTCATGATATACCTTCGATGCTGTGTGAACACAGGGCAGTTGACAGCCATCTTGATGTACTGTGCTGCCGTTATTTTCACCTTCGGCTGATGGTTATGGTAATTCTTCGCCAGCATCCGTTCGATTCAATCACCAGCGAATAACTTCTCACAACTGACTAACTTTATTGGACACCAGGGAAGTCTTCGAGTCGAGCCAGGCGAGTGGCAGTTCCCTAAGTTGCGCTGCTCTCGGGCTGTATATGTATCTGCTTCTTCCAGAAACCTGGGTATGGCAACACATTTAGTAAAATGTTGTGAAACGTTGCGGGAATCGCTGTGACTTGAAGTTGTGTGTTTGATGCTGTCTTCCACATCATTCCTACGTATTTTGTGATGAAGCATATAGCTGCCACTGCCACAAACATATTCATTTTCTGGGGCAGCTTCATCTTGTGAAATGAAATGAAATTTATTAAACCAATAATTACAAATACATATTATAATAGAGTATATACAATCAGTCAGGAGACTCCCGTTACGGCATTTAAATGCCGCTGTCATGAGAGCCACCTTAAATAATAATCTACTAATAATAGTATATTTAGTAAGTAATTTAACTGGTAATACATGAACATGTCATCGAAAAAACTATAATCAAAATACGCCCAGTAGCTGTCATATATATGTATATATATATATATATATATATATACATATATATGTGTACATATACGCATATAATGAGACATTATACAAATCACAAAATGCACTAACAGACATTACAATAAATGTTAGTTAATTATCTTCCACATATATAACAGTTAATAATAGTACAAGCATTCTGATATCTTTCAGTAATGTATCTTTTGATATAGGTGGAGAATCCATGGCTACTGTGTGTGAATATTTTATTAACAATGATATCGGGAGAATTATTGAATAGCTTTGCTATGCTGAATCTGATGTTTCTTTTGGCGAAATCGTGATTTACTCCAGGGATAAATACATTTGTGTATGCCCTAGTAGCGTGCTGATGGCGCTGGGTATTGAATAAGAGTAGGTTTTGATTGAAATAATCAGGCAGCTGCTTGTTGATCAATTTGTAAATAAATTTGAGTAGTTTAATTTTATATATGTCATTAAGCTTTAAGAGGTAAAGTCTCTTAAAAATTGGTTCACTATGAGCCAGATAATCACTAGAAGTTATAATTCTGACGGCCCTTTTCTGTAGTTTGATAATTTTATTATTTAGGTTACTCTGAGACCCCCATACCAACACTCCATAATTGAGGTGGCATACGATCAGAGAGTTATAGATTGTTCTGAGGATGTTGATTGATAGGATACGTTTGAGACTATTTAACACTCCTATTATTTTGGATATTTTTGAAGTCAGTGCATCAATATGACTAGCCCAATTTAAATGTTTGTTAATAGTGATACCGAGAAAATTAAAATTATCTACGTATTCAATATTTGATTCAGCTATTCGAAGGAGAGGAAGCTGAACCTTTTTTGTGGCATATGAAATATCATGGCTTTTGTTTTCTTAACATTTAGTGAAAGTTTATTCACTTTGAGCCAAATACTAATTTTTTCTAATTCACTGTTTAGTCTTTCTTTGTAAATATCATGGTGTCCATTCGAATTTAGTGTAGTGAATAATGTGGTGTCATCTGCAAACATTATGAACTTAAATGAATTACTAGAGCGGATAATATCATTAATATATATTATGAACAATAAAGGACCCAATATTGAGCCTTGGAGTTATATCGGCTTCTGACGATTTAGCGTTATTAATCTGAACAAACTGTTTCCTGTTCGATAAATAGTTTTTGCAAAATTCAAACGCTGAATTTGTAAACCCATAAAATTGTAATTTAGATAACAAAATATTATGGTCAAGGGAGTCAAACACTTTTGACAAATCAAGGTACACATTGATTGGAGTCATACCTTGATCAAGTTCCTGAGATATTCTGTCGATGAGTTCAAGTGCAGCTAGTTGAGTGGAGTGTTTTTCTCTAAAACCATATTGTCCATTGTAATATAAATTATGAGATGAGAAGTACAAGTGAATTTGATTGAACATTATTCTTTCAAAGATTTTGGAGATTGATGGTAATATGGAGATTGGACGATAATTATCAAGTGATGTCCTGTTGCCTTTTTTATAAAGTGGTATTACTTTTGCAATGTTTAGGGGGGTCAGGAAAAATGCCAGTTGCTAGTGACTGATTAATTATGATTGTGAGGGGTTTGCAAATTTCTTGTTTTATTACTTTTAATAATTTAGTGGAAATGCCATCATTACCACAACTAGGCTTAGGTTTTAAGCTATCTAATATGTTTGTGATGGTTTCTTCAGAAATTGGTTTGAATGCGAAATTATGTAGAATCGGATTATGTAGGTAATCCATGAAATTTGCGTTGTTTGTATTAGTAATCTCAGCTGCTAGTTCAGGTCCTACATTTGTAAAAAAAACAATTAAATTTGTTAGCAATGGCATTGGTATCACTTATCACTTTATTGTCAATCAAAAAATGATCAGGAAATTCCAATTTCTTCGAAGTCCGGTTAATAACTTCTTTAATAGTACACCATGTTTGCTTAATGTCATTCTTACATTTTTCAAAAAGATTTTGATAATATGTTTTTTTGCATTACGAATGATTTTTTTCAGAATTCTTTGGTAAGTGGCTAAGTTAGTTTTACGATTTATATAAATCTCCGAATCTGCAGGTGTTTGTTTTAGTTTCATGTATAATTTATCTTTGTAAGCAATTGACCGGATTATACCAGTTGTGATCCACTGAGACTTGCTGTGTTTATGCTTATTGAATTTGATTGTACGTACTTACTGGCAAGTGTTTATGCCCTGGATATTACTTCATTAAGAATGTTGAGATTGTCAGTTGGATTCGCAAGGCTACCTGGTAGTTGTGTTTAGCATGTAACAAATACCTGCATTATTTATTTCCGTTTTAAATCTATCTATCGATGCTGTATTCCAAGTTTGGATTCTAATTGATTTGGTAGCATTTACACGCTTTGGCTCAAGATAATCTAAAAATATGAAGTATGGTAGGTGATCTGACATTGTGTTTATTAATACACCAGCAGTTGCCTGTGAGAAGCTGTGTGATAGCTTACATAGGAAATTATCTATAAGGGTACAGTTTCTACTCGAAAGCCTGGTGGGTAGTGTAATTTTTGGGAAAAAACCTTGAGCAACAATAGAATCAAAATATTCACCAAATATTGCATTTTCTTTAATTTGCAGTAAATCAATATTGTAATCACCAGCAATGATGACTTCACTTTTACATTTTTGAAGATGTAAGTAATGGGATAAATTCATTAATAAATGTCTGACATGTTTCGTTGTTACGCCCGGGTGATCTATATATATTTCCTAATATAACTTTTTTGTCAAGTTGCTTTCCTGTAATTTCAATAAATTGTCCTTCCCAAACTTGTGAATTCTGATAGATGTTTATTGAATTATAATCATATATGTTGCATAGGTAAATGGCTAATCCTCCATGCGCGGTACATATTTTACCTTGCGAAATTAGAGTGTAACCGTTAAAGCGTGATGTATCTGAATTATCTGATAGCCACGTTTCTTGTAAGCAAATAGCACTGAATTCATAACCATTATTTTTAACCCTTGCAATTTAATGTTGATCTGATCAAACTTTGCATTAATGCTTTGGCAATTTAAACTTAGGATGTTAAAGATATTTCCTTTATTTAAGAATATGTTATTTCAACTAAGGTCATCATAATACGGCGAGTGTTTAATTATTTCAGGTTCATTATCAGCGTTGACAGTATCATTGTTCAGAGTATTTAATAAATGACACAATGAGTTGTGTTCAATACCCCCACAGAATTCTAGAAAAGCTTCCTCGTCAACCATTTGTGCTGATGGTTGACAAGGAAGCTTTTCTAGAATTCTGTGGGTGTATTGAACACAACTCATTGTGTCATTTATTAAATACTCTGAACAATGATACTGAACCTGAAATAATTAAACACTCGCCGTATTATGATGACCTTAGTTGAAATAACATATTCTTAAATAAAGGAAATATCTTTAACATCCTAAGTTTAAATTGCCAAAGCATTAATGCAAAGTTTGATCAGATCAACATTAAATTGCAAGGGTTAAAAATAATGGTTATGAATTCAGTGCTATTTGCTTACAAGAAACGTGGCTATCAGATAATTCAGATACATCACGCTTTAACGGTTACACTCTAATTTCGCAAGGTAAAATATGTACCGCGCATGGAGGATTAGCCATTTACCTATGCAACATATATGATTATAATTCAATAAACATCTATCAGAATTCACAAGTTTGGGAAGGACAATTTATTGAAATTACAGGAAAGCAACTTGACAAAAAAGTTATATTAGGAAATATATATAGACCACCCGGGCGTAACAACGAAACATGTCAGACATTTATTAATGAATTTATCCCATTACTTACATCTTCAAAAATGTAAAAGTGAAGTCATCATTGCTGGTGATTACAATATTGATTTACTGCAAATTAAAGAAAATGCAATATTTGGTGAATATTTTGATTCTATTGTTGCTCAAGGTTTTTTCCCAAAAATTACACTACCCACCAGGCTTTCGAGTAGAAACTGTACCCTTATAGATAATTTCCTATGTAAGCTATCACACAGCTTCTCACAGGCAATTGCTGGTGTATTAATAAACACAATAACTCGATTAGACCAGTTTGAGTTTTTTTGGGTGTGCCTGAAGTGGGTTGCAGTTGGAGGTTTTGGTGTGCCTGAAGTGGTGTGCAATTGTTTTTGTGAACCTCATGAGGTGCAGTTGGAGCTTTTTGGAGTGCCTGAAATGGTGGGCAGTTGTTTTTTGTGAACCTCATGAGGGTACAGTTGGAGGTTGTGGTGTGCCTGAACTGGTGTGCAATTGTTTTTGTGAACCTCTTGAGTATGCAGTTGGAGGTTTTGGTGTTCCTGAAGAGGTATGCAGTTGTTTTTGTGAACTGCTTGAGGGTGCAGTTGGAGGTTTTTGTGTTCCTGAAGTGGTGTGCAGTTGTTTTTGTGAACCTCATGAGGGAGTAGTTGGAGGTTTTGGTGTTCCAGAACTGGTGAGCAGTTGTTTTTGTGAACCGCACGAGGGAGCAGTTGGAGGTTTTGGTGTGCCTGAACTAGTGGTGTGCAGTTGTTTTTGTGAACCTCTTGAGGGAGTAGTTGGAGGTTTTGGTGTGCCTGAACTGATGTGCAGTTGTTTTTGTGAACCTCATGAGGGAGCAGTTGGAGGTTTTGGTGTGCCTGAAGTTGTATGCAGTGGTTTTTGTGAACCTCATGAGGGTGCAGTTGGAGGTTTTTTGGTGAGTTGCACAACAAAAGAGGCATCAACTACACTACGGGCCTGCGTATATAACAAAACTAACGGTTTTTGTTAATGATTTTCACATCTTGCTAATTAATGTTCAGTTGTGCACACCTCTGGCTTGAAACAAAACGAGTGACCAATAAAAACAATCAATGGCAACACTCGGTGCAAGAGTCCCACGATGCAACGGGTGCTGTAGAGCTAAAGATAGGCAAGTAACCTTTTGCAATATCAGGCGGCTTCATTGCACATGAGTGAGTAAGATTTTATAGAGCATTCATTTTGTTGAAGATTAATTAGAATGAGAAGCGTGACAGATAACCTATGTTAAAATAATGACTGTGTGGTTAACATCGTGTACCAGAATGAGAAGTTAAATAAGTTAGATAAGTTAAATACAGGTATAAGTGTGAAGTTCGATAGCTCCTATTTCATGATAGCTATTTGCACAAAGGAGATTAGCACGAGTTTGTGTTAGCAGTAACATGTTTATTCGTATAGTTAGTTACATAATGTCTAGACAACAAAATTGCGTTTACAACAAAATTTGAGTTGCACAGGTGGGAAACAACGCCTTGTCGTGTTTTTTAAAGTCTTGTTCAACTTCTCCACAGTGTAGAAGAACTGTAATTTGAAGCACGCGCTCTCGTGTGTGTGTCTGTGTGTCCGCGTGTCTGCGTGTCTGCGTGTCTGCGTGTCTGCGTGTCTGCGTGTCTGCGTGTCTGCTTGTCTGTGTGTATGTGTGTCTGTGTGTCTGTGTGTGTACGTGGTGTGTAGTGTGTGCGTGCGTGTCTGCCTGCCTGCCTGCCTGCTTGTGTGTTTGCGTAACCGTGTGACAGCGTTAGTGCGTGAGTTAGTACGTGTGTTCGGGCATGCGTGTGTGTGTGTGCATGCGTGCATGGGTGAGTCAGCGTGTGTGTGTGTGCATGTGTGCGTGCATGCTTCTGTTGCGAAGGTGAGTGCACGCGTGAGTGTGTGCTTGTGGTGAGTGCGTGAATGTGTGCATGCGTGCGTTCGTGCGTGCCTGTGTCGTATTCTGCCCGTTTGTTTAGCAATGTCCTTGATGACGTCGGCCTTCGACGAGTGGCATCGTTCCACAGTCCACAAGCAAGACAACGACGCCGCAGTCCCGCATAACTGCAAGAGCTTGATTGTATATTGTACTTAATTACTACAAGTCAACAACATGTAGTCTTCTAAAGGTATAGTTGCGCATTGAATTCATTAAAAAAAAAAAAAACAATGATTACCGGTAACTGTGTAATTGCACACACACAATTATAATTCATACGGGTGTACTGTAATTTTCTAATTGGTTGTCGTGAAAACGAAGGAGGTCAGATCGTGGGGCAGATTTGTCGGAAAATATTAAATTGTTTTATACTCACGATGTATTGAATCAAATCACGCTTATAGCCTTTATAACACAGGTACAAAATATCAAAACTCTTTAAAATAATGTGTGAACAAGACAATTAACTCATTGGACGTAAACACATCAGTATTTAATTACGTTGACGTCTTTTCTCAAAGATGAACATACAAAACATACAATGAAGAGACAGGATTTTGTGTGTGTGTTGTTGAAGTGATCCCATCTGTTACGATTTTTGACTGAAGCAGATTTTTTATTAATTGTAAAAAATATGTTATTTGTGGTGAAAGAATCAGAAAAATGCGGCTATACATGTACTATTATTTCTTGTTACGCTGCGGAACGGTTTAAGTGCTCCCCAGCGTCACTTATGAACAAACAGTGTCTTGAACTGTTGACTCACAGGAAAAACAGCAGAGCGGTAGGTAAGCAAGCAACCAAGCGAATAAGAATGCCTAAATAAACAATTATTGACCAAGAAAAAAACAGTTCTCACACGAACAAGCACTTGGTGACTTGAACCATCGGCATTGAACATATGAAGCAACATACGTTCGATACACTCTGTGCGTCACGCTGCTTAATTATTCTTAAAATGTTCAATAACGCTTGTGAAGTAGCAACTCACCGACGCAGTATTGAGTTCTCTGAGACCGCCTCTCGTATCACTTCCACGAGACAGTGAAGAAGGTATAGTTAGCGTCGTATCAGTCCAGCCATCGTTGTCAACACTGATCCTCCCTCCCGTCAGGCGACATTCAGTGCTATGACTGCGTCAAAACATAGTATAAATACATTCAAATTAGTGTCACACATATGCACTAAAGCTAAACGCCGGTGACAATCTCCTCCAGGGCAGGTTTCGGTTTTCTTCTTTCTTCGTCACGTTTGCTGAAAGAGAAAGTGTAGAGAGAGAGGAGGCAGAGAAATGAGAAAAAGAAGAAAAAGAAACCACACCAGCGGAAGCATTGCTAATCATACAAATGAACAACCTGTATATAGCTGACGCACAACAATGTTACGCCAACTGAAATATTGTCTCACGATGCACCTGGCGAATAATTTCGCTGCAGGTTGCTTCACGGTCTACTTACGACAAGTGTAGGTGACACTGAGATACTTATAAGAGCCTTGGCATGGCTCCGGGAATGATCCGCTGACGTCACACACCGTCTTGTCCTGACAGATCGTTCGCACTTTGTTGATAGCTCCAGGCAGACTACACGACGTCGTGTCTAGTTCTTTGTGCGGACACGTGGTCTTGTTATGTTGGCCGTAGAAGGCAAAGATGGCGGTGGTACTCGAGGAACAATTGATGTACGTCGGTGCTGAAATGGAGAATAAGCCAATTTCGGTTAGGGAGAATTATCATGTGTCGAATGCGCACATTCAACAAAATGTTATTTGATACAAGAAGAGCTTAACGTGGTTTCGTATTTGCTCTAAAATGACATATTATTTACAAATAGTTGTTCTATAAACATCACATCGAAAACAAGAAACCTGACGACCGCTAGATTTATTGCTTAATTGTTGGTTTAATTGTGAAATGTTATAGATGGGACCGCATCAAACTTTAATAATTTAGTTCATATTGTTCGCTTAGTCCATAATTGAGGAAGTGTTTATTTATGAGTGACGCATCCAGTGTTTGTTTGCATGGTCGCTTTGGATACGCATATAACCAAATACCACCTGCACTGATATTTTGTCAGATTCAACGAGACACCCAACGAAAGCAAAACATTAATATGGCAAGTCGAAGCTGTCGACTTATCTATGTGTAGCCTCCCTGCTGAGATAGTTGTGTAAGTTTTATTATAAACCTACTCACACTGCTATCATCTACACCATTAAGTTTCATTAACACTAAGACAGCATTAAAATAAGTACGTTTGTACCAGAAACAATAAATTATGGTTGCGTTGGAACTAAATAGCTTTGTTGGAAAAACTCCTAAGCATGCTCCTCGTACGCATCGCTGCGTATAAATACGAGTATATAGTTACGAGACCATTTCGGATATGCTTACAAAAAGAGCATGTTAATATGCTAATATGTCCAATGAATGCAACATAATTAGGGATAATATAGAATTCGTTACTTTCGCCCCCAAACAAAGCCGCTTCAAATCGGGCCATTCGATAAGCCAGTGGTTTTGGAATTGCAATGAGCACTCATCGTGTCTGAGGTTCCTACTGAGTTGGCTATCAGTTTCCAGAATCAACGTCAGTTATATTTGTAAAAGAAGTAACTTTCGAAGTATTTTAAGCAATTGCGCAATGTTTTTCTTCCGTTTCCTCTGCAGTTTTTTTTTATTTAAGGGGCATTCAATGGCTAATAAGTTATTAGACTTAGCAGATCTGCACGCGTTAACACACACAACAATCACGAGATGATATGTGCACAGTCAACTATTCGAACGACAAAACAGTCTATCTATCACGGCACAATGCAAAACCAACTGACGTTTGATTTCGCTGCAGATCACTCCCGAGTAGTCTTCTGGACAGACGCACGTGAAGCCACCCGTGACGTCAACACACGTTGCTCCATTCTGACACGGCTGACTCTGGCACCCACCTACAAATAACAGTAACACTTTATTATACAATGTAGAACCCGACAACAAACGTTGATCAGTCTTCCGTCTCTTCCTTGTCCAGCGGCTAATCTCGTGTTACTTGTTTAATTTTAGTAAAGAAAAGTGTCCTTCGATAGTAGAGAATAACGCTCAAGATTCTATTATTTTTGTAATAACATATGCATGAGATAGAATAAAATAAAAAATTAAAACGTAACCTATTACACGAATGAAACGTCCGGGTATACTTGTTACTTTGAAAAGACAGCGCAACATGGGCTACTTACGTCGACATTCGTAAGTGACTTTCATGTACTTGTAAGTGTTGCGACATGGGTCGGGGAATAAGGCGGATGTGACGTCACACGCCGTCTTGTTCTGGCAGATTGTTCGCACTGTGTCGGTAGCTTCAGGCTGACTACACGACGTAGTCTTTATTGAGTTGTGCGGACACGTGTTCGTGTCGTGGCGACCGTAGAAGGCAGAATTGACGTCGACGACGGCTCCCGACGGACAATTGATGTGCATCGTGTCAATTTCACATGTCAGTACTGAAGAATAAGGATGAAACATTATTTTGCTACATGGAGTAATATATTACTTCCAACTATTGGACGACGAAGACCCGCTTCGTATAACGAGGGTATCTATTGTTTTAGATGTAGGCGGTTTGTAGAGCCTAGCTTTACGGCAAGATGCAACGCATTGCTAAGTAAATTTCACGAGGCTGTTCGGCAACGTATCTTCTTCTTTTTCCTGCCCACAATCAATAGGTTGATTCTTGGGCATTGTGAGTTTAGAGAATGATATCCCAACTCAGTGAGTCCACGACAGGTTTTTCCATTTTTCTGCGGGGGATCTTTTTACTTCCCCGTCATATATACACCAGGTGGAAGGGTTTATAACGTCTCATCCGAGACACATACAACGTCGAATAGTAATAAACGCACATTGTCGTACACATACATTGAAATGTGGTATGTTTTATCACAAATCCCGCCAACGTTGAGCACGATTCTGCCAAATTTCATTTTGCATTGTTTACACATATCTCAAAAATATATTTCGTATTTCCTTTGTATTAGTTAGGCTTTGACGCACGTTTATACTCACAGTTACCGATATATCTAATGGTGGGTGTATTTAAGGTAAGATCTAGTGAGACTACAACTGGTTGTTAAACATGTACACTCTCCAAAACGTTTGCAGTGACCATTATACAAACTGACTTGTAATTTTGCCGCAGGTCACTCCCGAGTAGTCTTCTGGACAGACGCATGTGAAGCCATCCGTGACATCAACACACGTTGCTCCATTCTGACACGGCTCACTCTGGCATTCAACTACAAAGAACCATAAACATACCTTATCATAATAATGTAGAACCAAACAAGAGGGTTGATCAGTTTTCTGTCTTTCTCCAGTCAGCGTATCTCTGGGTTAGCAGAGAATGACCCTCAAGAACCTATTACACGAACGTAAAGTCCAAGTAAACTTATAATGTAACGTTGGAAATAACCGAAGAAAACATTGAAAAGACAGTTCAAATAGTGCTACTTAAGTCGACATTCATAGGTGACTTTCATGTACTTATCAGATTATTATTAAATTTTCAGCGGATTCGTTTTATCCCGAAGTACCTGTATTCAATGTTGCCTGATATTTCGTTCGAATTAAACATCTCGGGTGTTCGTCCGAGTTAAATAAGTCACTATCTAAGTATTATAGGCAATTGCGCAATGTATTTCTTCCGTTTCCTCTGCATTTATTTGAGGTGCATTTAATGACTAATAAGGTGTTATACTTAGCAGGTCTGTACACGTTAACACACACAACAATCACGAGATGATATGTGGACAGTCAACTATTCGAACGACAAAACAGTCTATCTATCACGCAACAATGCAAAACCAACTGACGTTTAATTTCGCTGCAGGTCACTCCCGAGTAGTCTTCTGGACAGACGCATGTGAAGCCACCCGTGACGTCAACACACGTTGCTCCATTCTGACACGGCTGACTCTGGCATTCAACTACAAAGAACCATTAACATACCTTATTATAATAATTTTTGTAAAGAAATGTGTCCTTCGATACCAGAGAATAACGCTCAAGATTATATTATTTTTGCGATAGCATATGCATCAGATGGAATAAAATTAAAAGTAACCTATTACACGAATGTAACGTCCGGGTATACTTGTTACTTTGAAAAGACAGCGCAACTTGGGCTACTTACGTTGACATTCGTAAGTGACTTTCATATACTTGTAAGTGTTGCGACATGGGTCGGGGAATAAGGCGGATGTGACGTCACACGCCATCTTGCCTTGGCAGATTGTTCTCACTGTGTCAGTAGCTGCAGGCTGACTACACGACGTCGTCTTTATTGAGTTGTGCGGACACGTATTCCTGTCGTGTCGGCCGTAGAAGGCGGAAATTACGTCAACGACGGCACCCGACGGACAATTGATGTGCATCGTGTCTATTTCACACGTCAGTACTGAAGAGCAAGGATGACAGTGATATACTTTCACGAAGACCCGCTACCCGAGTATTTACTGTTTTAGTTACAAGAATAGTCTTGTTCTACAGCACGATGCAACGCACTGTCACGTAAATTTCGTTCGTTGACGTTCCTGTGGTAACAATTAAGAATAGTTGCATGCTTGCATTGTCTTATACAAACATTGAAATGTGATGTCCTTTTCGATCACTCCCACCGATGTTGCGTACAAGCGCAGCCACCCTTCGTATTATATACACATATATATCTCATGAACATGTATTTTCATTCGTATTTGTTAGGCTTTGACGGACAAACATGCTCTCTGTTACCAATAAACCCGACTATTTGTGTATTTTGAGTTATAATACTGAAATTCGCACGAGAACAAAATGATGGGTGAACACACGGACGAAAGTTGACGCGTTAGCGAGGAATAACGCTCACAATTACGTGATTTTTGCGATAATTATCTAAATCCACGTCAAGAAGAGGCTACAATCTTAAATACAATATTCCGCTTACAATACATCTTACTATTGATCTTCTTCCCGGACACCACTGGCTGTGAAACGCCCTACCTACAGAACTCGTAACTCTGGACAGTCTGGAATCCTTCATATAGGGCCTCCAGAAAATCAAACTTCGATAGAAAAAGAATTAAACGAAAAAATGACACTACTGCACTGCACGTGTTTCACGCTGGATTTTAAAGTTTTTTTTTTATTTTTGCTTCCCTCTGCTGCGAAGTACTCAATACGTTAGTACACCAACAGGACGCCTGTACTCGAAGGGAAGAGGAAGATAACAAATTCGTAATATAGAAATAAAACAAAATCACCCCAAAACAAAACCAAAGATATGAAAATTCGCAACCTCAGTGGAAAGATGCTCCACTCGTGGGTGACACCAGCATAACTGTGTTGTCTAGAGACTATGGTAATGACAGAAAAACAACAGGAGAGGATACAGATTTACGAAAACAACTGTGTCAGAAGAATTACTAGAGTGGAGATAATCGACAAACGAAGAATGGAGGCGCCGAGAGAAGACTTAATACAAAGGAAAGTTGTTTCAAAAAGAGACTAGTGAGGAATCAACTAAAGTGGATTGGACATGTGGAGCGAATGGGAGTAGAACAACAAAAATGAGATTACAACTGGTAGTTAAACATGTACGCTGTCCAAACATTCCACAGTATCCATTACACAAACCGACTTGTAATTGTGCTGCAGGTCACTCCCGAATAGTTTTCTGGACAGACGCACGTGAAGCCACCCGTGACGTCAACACATGTTGCTCCATTCTGACACGGCTCACTCTGGCATCCACCTACAAAGAACCGTAACTTCGTTCGGGGATAACCACAGCTAGATGGCTATGCTTATGGAGGCACGGATGAAGACATTAGTGGGCTCTAAGTACCCGGCATTTTCGTGGGCCCAAGGTAGTCCTAGAGGCGGATTCAGGGGTGGGCACAACCTCCAATTGCACCTCCCAGGGCTTGCCAAAAACCTCCACTGGAACCGAAATTAAAGTATTACTGGGTGGGCTGAACCGGAGCTTCACCATGACTTCCGATGTCATGTCGGATCATGACATCGGAAGACGGGGTAAGGGGTGCAGTTGAATATTGTTCTCTTTAATTACAATTTGAACAATTAAGCCGAATGCTTAGATTGCATGGAAACCAGCAACATTTGAAATGCGTAGGTATTTGTTTCAGAGTGTGCCATTGTGGTACAGATAGACAATACTTAACCCCTTGGTTGCAACTGCTGTAACCCCGCTGAGGTCATATATAGGGTAACATCGCGGTCAAGTAACGTGTCTGTGTGTGTGCGTGCGTGTGTGTGTATGTGTGCGTGCGTGTGTCTGTGTGTGTGCGTGCGTGTGTATGTGTGTGTGCGTGCGTGTGTGTGTGTGTGTATGTATGTGTGCGTGTTCGTGTGCGTGTGCGTGTGCGTGTGCGTGTGTGTGTGTGTGTGTGGAATGATATATATCGTTCATTCTTTATGCCTAGTTCAACATTACATATTTATGCGAGCCGATAACTTTAACATGGTGCACAATAGTTTTCGTTGTAATTTTGAGAGTTTGTTTCCTAGGTCGGACGTTTCGACGCAATGGAAACATTGCACTTTGAACTACTTACGGCGACATTCGTAGGTGATCGTCAGATATTGATTAGTGTTATCACAAGGGTTTGATAATGACTTAGTGACGTCACACGTCGTCTTTTCCGGGCAGGTCGTCCACAGTTCGTCAGTAGCTTTAGGTAGACTACACGGTGTTGTTTTCACGACATCGTCTCGGAACGCGGTTCTGTCGAATTGGCCGTAGAAGACGGAAATGACGTTGATGACGCCACCCGGCGGACAAGTGATGTGCATTGCGTCATTGCCACACAAATCTTGAAAGGTAATGAGAATAGTTGATTTGTTACAGTTAGGTAAATAGTTAAAAGCTGCAGTAGCATTGCGTGTATATTGGTACGTAGGAAACAGTCTTTGCGAAGACTGCATAGAAAAATGTAATCTGTATAGAACATAATAATAATCTAAACCAATTGTAGCATGGCGCCTTGCAAGGGGCAAAACAATGTAAGTAGATTTTTAGTACGTAGAGCTTGGTGGATTTTGCAGTATCAGGCTGTATGACATTATTAAATGACTTTCATATATTTCTTAGTGCCACCACATGGGTCGGGGAATGAGGCGGATGTGACGTCACACGCCTTCTCGTCCTGGCAGTTCGTTTGCACTGTGTCGGTAGCTCCAGGCAGACTACACGATGTTGTACGTATCGCGTTGTGCGGACACGTGGTCCTGTCGAGTCGGCCGTAGAAGGCGCAATTGACGTCGACGACGGCACCCGACGGACAGTTGATGTGCATCGTGTCAATTTCTCACGTCAATACTAAATAATAAGGACACGTTAATTCCGCTATGTAGAGTGTTATACTTACAAAATTATTCAACGATGGTATCTGTGGTTTGGGCTATAGGCGGCTTGAATAATTTTGTTGTACGTTAAGGTGCAACGCATTGCGGACTAAACTGACCTATCCATCGCGTGACCTGTTGCCTACCAAAAGGTTCGTGAAACCATCAAAAATGGATACCGAACACGTGGTGCGTTCGGTCATTCCATCGTATATTAAATATTTGTGTTGAAATTCTGGTCCCACATGTTTTTTATCACAAAAAGATAAGGCAAACATTTTAATGCGGCAACTGTATGCTAGAGTGTTCCCCTACTCTCCGTCTCCTTCCAAGTGTCTTCCCAAGTATCTCTCAGATGTTTCTCATTCATTAAGCTCTCCTGGTTTCCCCAGTGTTAAGACATTTCGTCACATTACAATTCACCCTTTCCTGTTGTCAAACCAACCAACGACTTCAATTCGCCTGCCTCCAACTGTAGACATTTCAACTTCTTACACCCCCGACACTAAAAATTACATTTACTACATTACATTATATAACTAAATAATATGCTTAGAAAGAACCTTTGCTATGGCCCGGTGTCTAAATATGTTGGTTTCATAAGTGTTAAATACGTGCAAAGTTTAATGTTTGTACCAATAATACTCAACGTATCTAAACTGAACGGAACAGTTATCTGCCGCTCTGTAATGGTTGTACAAAGAGTGGTGGACAGTCTGGTGCCTGACTATGTAGTGAATACATTATTAATCAGAGTAATTTGATGCTAGTGCAGTTTCACTTATTATAAATGAAAGTTCGCCTATTATTGATGAGAATCGATACAATTGCGATGGATACCGCGGGTAAACTTCCAAGTGCAGACATCATGACAGTAATTGTGCACACCTAATTAATATATATATATATATATATATTTGATCAAATACACGATTGTGTCCATTCTAAAGTGTTATACTACAATAGCCAATATGTGTTTAGAAAGAAACATTCTACTGAGCTTGCTACACTCGAAATCATAGACAGAATTATACAAGAACTTGATAAATCGGTTACTCCAATAAATATATACCTTGATTTATCAAAAGCATTACGTAGAAATTGAAAATGTTAAGTCTAAGGAAATAGTCATCAACACAGGTGTCCCTCAAGGTTCAATTTTAGGGCCACTCTTATTTATTATATATATAAATGACATAGCACTTTCTAGTAATCTTCTCAAATTCATAACGTATGTTGATGACACCACCTTTACTAGTACACTAAACACATTTAACGATTCAGAAGGCCAAATGCGAAGTGAAAATATTAACAAAGAACTAACAAAGATTAGCTATTGGTTGAAAGCTAATATATTGTCACTAAATGCCAAAAAGACTAAATTCATGATTTTTCATATACCTCAAAAGAAAGTAGGGAATACCCTGTATTACAAATAGATGGGGCATACTTTGAATGTGTAAATTATTTTAATTTTTAGGCATCACAATAAATAACCATTTAAACTGGCAGAGTCATACAAGCAAAATAGCAAATAAAATATATAAAACAATAGGCATACTAAATAAACTTAAACACTTTTTGCAGCCTAATACATTATATATTACGTACAATGGTCTTACTCTCCCTCATATTAATTATGGCATACGTTTATGGGGTCATCAGACACATCGAATTTTCAAATTACAGAAAAAAAACAATACGAATAATACCATAAAATAAATAGAATGCTCACAGCTGCTAGAGTTGGATGACATTAATAATACCATAAAGTAAATAGAATGCTCACAGCTGCTAGAGTTGGATGACATTAATAATACCATAAAGTAAATAGAATGCTCACAGCTGCTAGAGTTGGATGACATTAATAATACCATAAAGTAAATAGAATGCTCACAGCTGCTAGAGTTGGATGACATTAATAATACCATAAAGTAAATAGAATGCTCACAGCTGCTAGAGTTGGATGACATTAATAATACCATAAAGTAAATAGAATGCTCACAGCTGCTAGAGTTGGATGACATTAATAATACCATAAAGTACATAGAATGCTCACAGCTGCTAAAGTTGGATGACATTAATAAAATCCAACAATTACAATTTTACTATAAATTAATTGACAATCTTTTACCCTCCTACTTCAATGTTTTTCAAGCACACACACCTATGCTATTCATCAGCACTACACACGTGAAAGAAATAATCTTTACATGTCCAGATTCAAACATGAATTTGCGAGAACAAAAATGCATTAGACACAACACAGTAGAGACAGTTAACAATACAAGTATTATCATTAATAAAATTTACACCCACTATCTATATGGTTTTTCAACATACACAAAAAACTTTTTATTATACATTATGAATCCAGTTTTCGTATCAATAATTGCTTTATTGGTAATTCGTAATACGTATTGGAATGTATACCTAAGTATCCATATGTACGTCAATGTGTACACGAGTAGATATAATCAGTCCTTGTACTATGTATGTATGTTGATACATTGAGTAATTATCAACTATAGAAACAAGTCATATGCTATTCTGATTTGTGTCATGTAAATTTTGTTGTTGTTTATATTTATAGGGTGGCTCCTGTGCTAGCGATATTACATATCTTAATGGGAGTATCCCGACCTTATATATTACTTACGTGATTCGTTGTATATGTATCGTATTTATAGATCAAATAAATTGATTCTGAGTTCTGAGTTCACTGTTACACAACTAATTTGGGACTATCCTGAGGTAACTTTAATAGCGAGATGCTGAGAGAGAGAGAGAGAGAGAGAGAGAGGGGGAGGGAGAGAGAGTGATATATATATATATATATATATATATAGAGAGAGAGAGAGAGAGAAGGAGAGAGAGGGGAGGGAGGAGAAGGAGAGAGAGGGAGGGAGGGGAGAGAGGGAAGAGAGGAGAGGAGGGGGGAGAGAGGGGAGGGAACAGGAGGGTGGATGGAGGGGAGGGAGGAGGGAAGGTGTATTGTAGAACTCATTAGTTAGAAATCTTGGAATACAAAGAGGCAAGGCGGAGAAGAGAAAATTCTTGCAAATACAAGAGTTATGTTTCTTCCGTACGCCAGCAAACTCTGCCACTGATCGAATGCGTGCCGCCCAGCAACTAACATGGTTTGTATCTCTGAATAATTTAACCGGATCGATATGTTTAGCCTTTATGTGTTTCGGGATGTTATAGGTCTTCGCGGAGCTCGTCCACAATCGATAGAATATTGCAACGTCGCAATGTAAAAGTGGAATACAATTCCCTATCGTCGTAGATTTTCATCGGATTCGTTTTCTCCCGAAGTATCGGTATTCAATTTCGCCTTATATTTCGTTCGATTCAAACGTCTCCGATTTTCGTCCGAGTTAAACGTCTTCCTCAAACTATCAAATCAAATCAAATCGTGACATTTATATAGCGCCGTTCCAACAATCGTTGCTCACGGCGCCGTACAGAATGGTTTGATTTAAAATCAGTGTTTGTCATTGTTGTTGCAGTCAGCTTTTGCGGCAGCAAGTTCCATAGTGTTGGGGGTGCCACGCAAAATGATCTACCACCCCAGCGACGCGTTGCACGTGGTACACATAAATGACTGTGTTCAATGGAGCGCAACAATCGAGTTGGCTGCGTCTGTTCAAACATTTGGTGATATACTGTGGTGCACAGCCAGTCAGTGTTCGGTGCGTGAGTAGAAGTATTTTATACTCTACTCTAACTGCTATTGGCAGCCAGTGCAGCTTGATCAATAGAGGTGTGACATGACAGAACTTCCTGGCGCCGTCGACAAGGCGGGCCGCCCAGTTCTGTACTCTCTGCAACCGTTCTAGTTGTTTCACAGGCAGTCGGTGGAGTAATGCATTGCCAACGTCAGGTCTGCTGGTAACAAACGCATGTATAACTTGTTCTGTCGCTGCAGGTGTTAGATAACGTCTTATTCTTGCAATATTTCGGAGATGGAAAATTGCAGATCTACAGACAGCAGTCACGTGCGTTTCCATCTTCATCTCGGCATCGAACTGTACACCAAGATTCCGTACATTCTGAGTTACGGTAACCAAACAGTCTCCAATGCATAGTGTGCGCAGCTCAATTATTTTTAGTTGTTGTGCAGAGCCGAACACGATGACTTCTGTCTTTGAGTCATTCAACTTTAAAAAGTTTGTCATCATCCACGTCCTGATCTCCGCTACACGTTCTTCAATACGGAAGACAGCCGCAGCAATGTCCTCTTGGTGGGGTTTCACTGGAATGTAGATTTGAGTATCATCCGCGTAGAAATGACACATCAAATTGCACTTGCGAATAATCTTAGCAACTGGTGCTACATAGATGGAGAACAGCTGAGGACCCAGCACGGAGCCTTGTGGTACGTATACCAGAGGACGAGCAGGCGATGTAGCACCGTGAATGTGGACAGACTGGACTCTGTCTCTCAGGTATGACTTAAACCAGTCCAGTGCATCTTGGACCACTCCGATATCATGTGAGAGTCTATGCAACATCACTTCATGGTCGACGGTGTCAAACGCAGCCGATAGATCAAGGAGAACCATGATGACAACATTCTGATTGTCCATTGCGTGCAGGATGTGATTCTGCACACAGACAAGGGCCGTCTCAACGCTGTGATTCGACTTGTACGCTGACTGATAGGGCTCACAGAGATTGTGCTCTGACATGTGAGCTGACAATCTCGCAGCAACGACACGTTCTATTGTCTTCGATAGATAGGGTAGATTTGACACGGGTCGGTAGTTATTCAAGGCAGTTTTGTCTAGACTCGGTTTCTTGAGTACTGGCCTGATGTGCGCTTCCTTCAAGTGCGAAGCATTACCCCCGTTCTCAGAGATAGGTTAACAATTGTCATGAGCACAGGTACAACATCGTGCGCACAGTCTATAAGAAGCCATGTCGGAATGGGGTCAAGTTCACAATATTTCACTGGCGATGACTTAAACAACATTCCAATTTCAGCCTCAGTGGCTGGCTCAAATGCAGTCAGCAGACACGTCTGCGGTGCATCCTCTGCAGAGGCATTTACAGTGATGACATTCTGATTCAGTTTAGACCGAATTTCCAGATCTTTTCCGAGAAGAAATCTGAGAACCGCATTGCCAGTGTGTCAGACGAGTCACATGGCGGTAGTGGTGTGTCATTATCAGTGTGTAGGAGCTTGGCAACAATCTTGAACAACTGCTTCTGGTCATCAGATGCATCAGCAATTTGATTCGTGTGGTATTCAAGTTTTGCACAGTGCACAGACGAAGTGGCGAGCTGACGGTGGAGGCAGTAGGCAAGCCTGTCAGACTCCAGTCCAGATTTTGTCCATGTTCTTTCCTGTTGACGTCTAACAACAGCCGCCATTTTTCATTAGTTACGCTCGCGACTAAGGCGTTAAACCTGGTTGAATTTGGGTGTCGCTATACGTCGCAGTTGGGCGAGAAATCCCTGAAAAAAATGTTTTGGTGGGGAGCTGGAGATAGGAATACCCTGCAATATTTCGGCATGTGGTGGTTTTGGAGGGTTTTGGTACGCCTCAGCCTCCAATATTCAACACATTCCAACGCCGGTGAAAAGTGTTAGTCCCGGTCCATGCAAACAGCCCCTGCGGATCAGACCAGGTTTAACTTAAAACGTAATTTAGTTTAGCTTTAATTGAAGAAATGCAGTAGTGGCGTACCTGCCCACCCATTAGTTACCAAGAATAGTGGCGCCACACAGCGGATCGGAAATACTTTGAATATACAAGACGAGTGTAACGACTCCCAGTACAACAGATGACAGCACGTTCACTATTAATTTCGAATCCAACACAATTATTAAGCTGAACATACTGTTATGAACAGATGGCTTTATTACAATTCAGGTTATACAATTTGACATGTGGATCACAATGTAAATTATAAATCTAGCATGGTGTATATATATATACTGTCAATATCAGATTTGTAAATTATGCAACATGTTACTTTAAAATAGTATTATAACATTCTGTTCTCTAAATACTACATTTATAAGCACAAAATATATGTGAGATATGAAAATACACAAAGGTCATACATTTCCAATTGTTGTAATACATATACAGTGCACATATATAGTTACGTCTTAAGTATATATTGGAATTTGATTTATTAACACGTCGTACTTCGAATACTAAACCAACATGACAGCGATTGAAGCAACCATTGCAATATTTCTGCACAAGGTTACGTCATTGTACCAAAATAGCTCCTGTTTCCTGTCCCAAATCCGGTTACAATCTGCCAACAATCTAAACAAAATGTTAGACACTGATGAATGCATTTAGTCTCCTAACATCTGTATACACATCTCAAGAAAGTGAAATACATGCGGCTGAATTATTGGGTATGATAATTATAGTGTATAAGAACAAACACATCATTACACTCTAAATGACTCGATACAAGTTCATTTGTATACATACACTTCCCGACATTTATGTATAACAAATCACATGTACAACAGAGCTGGTTGAACAACGAACACTACGTCACGCTAAAAAAGTTTGACAAAGCCACTCATGTTTCCAGCTTCACAAAAAATTTACTCATATCTGACATAATAAACGTTGCAATATATTAAAGCAAGAAATGTTTTTAATTCCTGTGAAGACTCTTGAAACTGAATTTCTGAATTTCAGTAGTTCCTTTGATATATAAAAAATACAACACTGACTGTCAATTTAGAATTTGGTCTAAAAAGTACTATTTCACCATAACAATAACACTTCATCTTCGGGAACAGAATCGTTAAGTATGACATATGACAAGTATGTACAAGGAATTTCAGGTGCTATATGTAATTTTTAGATTTTCTATGAAGGTAGCCATAGTCAACCCTCACAAAATTTTCGGAAGTCTACAGGATTTTCGGTCTCCCGGAATACAGGCAAATCTCCTGGAGTCGGTATGTTCCAATGCCAGTTGTTGGCAGGTACACTGTAGTGTCAGGTAAACGTTAACATTTCAAGTTCACTGTAAGAAATTTGTATAGCAGGAAGCAAAACGAGTTCACTGCATGGGACACCACAATGAAACAACGATGGTCACTGAACACTGGGCATCACACAAACAAAACAGGAGAGATTATTTTGTATTCTAAATAACTCAAGTTATGTACTTGAAATGTATAGTACTTGATATTTTGGAAAGTACAACTGACCAAGTTGTTATTTCAAAAACCCAAGCATAAGTGCAAGAACGGAAACAATGTACTTGAGTACAGGTTCAAGTACATGGCCCCAATCTTCGTCCAACTACTGCTGTTACCCCTACGCAGCAGTCAACAATTAACAACTCTATAAAGGTTCCTCCGGAATGTTCTGGCAAGAATCATACAACCTTCCACAAAACATCAACAGCCAAAATCACAATTTTAAAATAGCTACAAATCAATATGGCACCCATTGGATACTATTAACGTGAACGCTAATCATTGTTCATTAGTACTTAATTTCCCAGACAACGTCAGGAAGCTAACCCAGTGCAGGAAATCAACTCGGCATTTGGAGGTCATTCGCAAATGTTGACATTTACCTATTCATATAAAGCGTACCAATTATAACAAATGTTGTTCACAAGTGAACTGCATAACTATATGTATGTATAGTGATTCTAAATGTTTGTAAACATTATCGTGATGATTACTAGTCCTCTGCATGTACTGTGTCATAACACTGTTACATACCAACATATGACTTTCAATTCAGAAATTTATCAACATTTAAAAATAATAATTCAGGGGAGGGAGGTCTGAGGTTTAGCACGCTCAGTACAAACAGGTAAATGTCAACAACTATGAGTATCCCGTCACCAGATCAAGAGCTCCCTCACAGTAAGTTCACATACATGAACATCTTATAAAATGTTCATGGAGAACCAGATCCTGATCTCCACTTGTGCATCCAGCGTCCTTTCACTTTAATTTTCTCCATGTACACGCTCTCAGACGTGGCCCCTAGGTGGCGCTTTGTCACACCGCGACTCTTCCGCGAGATTGTCCGCAGCATATTCACCGGCCACTTCCATCGATCCCGTCTGTTGGTTGTCTTTGGTGTTGGTGGACGTCGCACGAAACCACCTCCACGATTCTCCTTCACGGCAAGGGGTAGATAGACAGCATCTGAAACCACAACAGCATTCTTGTCTGTTGCCGAGTTAAACTTGACATCTTTGAACTGGATGTTGCTGAAGCTGGTGACTGTCACTAAAGGCCTGGACATCGCAGTGAGCGAGATGGATGAATCCGGATCTGATACAATAGTCCAGGAACCTGTCACACCGACAAGTTGACTAGAGGCCCCTGTGCAATCACTGCAGGATTCTGAAGATGCACCACAGAACTGTGTGGCGTCCGTAGAATATCCACTGAACCGACACTGTGGTTCCGTCGTAAGACATGATTTGGCATTTGTGGGTGATGTTTGTGAAATGCCAGTTTTATCACCCTGGAGTTCTTTATTGCTGGTATTCAGAATGTCTCTCCGGGTTAGTGAAGTAGAATCAGTCACTTCTAAGGAGCAACCATCCGGTTCTGTTGGTTTTAACTGTGTTTCTTCACTCAAAAATCTGTAGCCCAAAGCTATGGATTCTATGTGAGAACCGGTTACCTTTGCCGAAGCCACCTTTTCCTGTTTACCACCCACTGGTCGTTCACACTTCAATAGTCCATCGAGACACTGCACATTTGTTTCCTTGTGGTCAGGCAATATTCTGTGCTTACTGTCCCTGCTTAGCTGTGACTCCTCAGTTGAATTGGACATCAAAGAACAACCAACACTGTCCTTCGTGTTGTCTGTGTGGATTGGAGGTCGTGTTAAAGGATTCACAAGATATGCCCCACACATCCCAGCTGTGACAGAACAGGATAGATTGTCGGGTCTGGAGATGCGAATACTTCCAAATCCATGGAACTTCTGCACTGGCTCATTGAGACACACATTTTTTCTGGCAAGAGCATCTTCATCAGATCTGCCACTTGCAGCAGTATTATGTCCCAGAAATGAATTTTCACTGATGATGGACATTTCATCACCACGTGGCACTGTAGACATCTGTTCAGCTGACAGTACATGCGCATGACTGATAGAAGGGGAACTAACACCAGAACGTTCCATCTTATCTTCATTGTCATTCACCAGGGAGCTTCCGGTAACAGACGTTCTGATAACAGGAAGACTGCTGCGGAAAAGTTCTGTATTAACAACGCACATAGCCTCCTTGTTCCCAGTGAAGTCAGCATGTTCGCTATGCTCTGGAAACAAGTTCCTCACATGTTTTCCGGTAGTTAAATTGGTTTCGAGTGGCTTCACCGACATCGAGATTACAACTGGAGTTGTGGGTGTGTCACCTTTCTGGGGTTCCATTCTTTCTGGATCCTGCGGGTTCTTGTGTGTGTCTGAAGCAAAGCCAGCCCAACCCGGATCGATGCCGACATCCTGACATTGGTCATCAGTCACCAGACTCTGGTCGTCAAAAATTACTTCTCCTTGTTGTAAGCCATCTGTGACAGTGCCAACGTTCCTGCGGCTATTGCCTGCTAATGGCATCACTTTGTTTAACTGGATGTCCTCGGGAGAATTTCTATCATCAGATGCATATCTACAAACAGAGATGGACATATCATCGTCTGTACCACCATGGCACTTTTGTTCCTTGGGCACAGCTTCTGCGCGAGTGTTTTCACTTCGGGACAAACATATCTTCATTGGAGGCATTTGATTACCGTGATATAGTTCTGATGACGTGGCACCTTCTGTTTGGCATGATGCTTTACCGGTCTTCTGGATGTTTTCTGTTGCACGTGGTATGACTTCATCAGTGTATCTCCCAACAACGATTGGTACAGATGTCATTCTGTCATTGGAGTCAACACTACAGTGACAAGTAATTGTCCCACGTAAAGTCTCCTTGCTCTGATGTTCATTTGTACAACCATCAGATTGAGAACCAGGCAATGCGACCTTTGCGCCAGACGCTCTCTTTGTGACTAAACCGTATGGTTGGTGGCACTGCTTACACAAGATAACATCTGTGATAACGTCTGATGGCACATTCCGTTCCTTGTCACAGCATGCCTCTGTCAAGGCAGCTTCAGCTACACAACTGCTGTTGCTGACACTAACAGACGTGCACTGGTATTCATTTTCCTCGTCGAGTTCAGACCTGAACAGTTTACTGCCAAAACAAACACGATGTACAATTTCTGTCTTTTCATGTGGTTGCGACTCTATGATGTCATCAGAATCGTCAACACCACCGATGGCGTTTGATGCAGCATCCTGCAGGGAGACAGGTGGGTTCTCTCCGCATTGATCACTGGTGTTAGCAGTCTGGATGTGGTTTTCTGCAGTACCGCATTCTGACTTGTTGTTTTCGTAGGCCACTTTGTGCATGTTACAATCCAACTCTCTCTCATGGCGATAGTCTTGTTGACGTTGCAGGACAGTAACAGTGACGTTGTCTGTAGTCTCATCCACATCATCCCAAGTCGTGTCAACCTCAGCATTTCTCAACCTGCCATCTGGTGTCAAGTCGTGATGCCGCACGTCTTGTTCGTGTAATATTCCATCAACGCTCTGGATGTTCTCCATCATGCTGTTGTCTGTCATGTCATCCGATGTGACATCATTGACAGACTGATGCGTAGTTCCAACCATGTCCACCAGGGTTCCATCCTTGCACACTGCCCTGAGAGGAGGTCGGCACAACAGTCGCTGCATCGCCCGTGCAAATCCGCCGTGTTCCATCTCGACCTGTTCTTCCGTGGTGTAAGTCAGTCGTTTGTTCTTCGTGATCCCGAAGCACTGCGCCATTGTCCTCTGTCCTACGAGTGGACGGTCAAGCTGCCTCCTCCCTCTGCCTCCCATGGGAGTGCGCTTCCGCACCTTCCCTGTCCCGTTTCTCCCTAGTTTTGCTGTGCCATGAAGTTTCGCATCGGCGAGGGACGCCAGCGCGAACAACTTCCGAGAGAACACACTTCTGTGACTGTCTCCTGCAGTTGCGGATGATGCTGACAACTCATTGGAGATGAACATACATCGCTTCTGTTCTGTAGGTGGAAGACACGGAGCATCGTTGCACGACCGCATGAAACCGGCAAAGTTTTCTGTAGAGGCGGCTGACAAGAGTCGTTTTGGATATAGCATGGACACTGGATTAGATTCACAGACATGCTTGTCTTGTTGCTTGTCACTATCTACAGTGCTGGGGCAGGTTTCTCCATGTAGGGAGTGGTCCAGGACACAGCCAGGCTTTCCTGGAGAATCTGACAGTTCCTTTGAGGTGAACCTGCAAAATGTTGTTGTATCACAGATTGTTGGCTTGTCCATCGCATGTCCCACCAGTTGAACCAGTTTTGCGGGATGTTTTCGGGTGTCTTCTTTATCCATGTGTGTTGGCTGTCTACACGCAGGAGGCGAATCCTCAGAGACACAATGTTTCATAAATGCTCGTTTGTTCTCCAGCTGCACAGTTTCAGGTCTTTGTATGGACGTCTCACCATATAAGTCATATGCACAAAGTGGATATAACTCTGGACTGTTGCCACTTGACGGTGTGTGTATATGGAATCCATGACAGACACCAGCAATTGACAATAGTGGATTTCTTTCATATGACACGTCATTAGAAGGAATGGGTCTGAAAGACCGCGGGAAATTATCTGCTGTTTCCAGTATATCACAACTGGTCCGGTCTTCCAACGGGCACTCTGCTGACCGATTATTCTGTCCACAACATTCTGATAACGTTCTGCTGTCGTTACAACAAATGTGTGTTGCGTTCACATGACAAATGATATTGCTGTTGTCACTGACTTTGTCCACAGATGTTTTGCACCATTTCTTCTGTATCTTGATTACTAGTTCATTGTCATCATCACCGTCGATTGAGAAGCAGAGAACACCGAAAATCTGCAGGCTGCATTTGTACGTGACTTCAAGTTCGCATGCTGTCGTCACCGCTTGCTGAATGCGTGTGCGTAGTCGGCTCATTACTTCACCCGGGGGTGTCATTCTTCTAATAGTTTCCACTACGAAGACATCGTTGGTGCATCTGGATTGAACAAAAACAGAGTCAGGTGTAAGCAGTTTTTAAATAAGGCTCTGAATTACTTATTGACCCCTACACAGGTTGGAGAGTGAGAATCTCACGTTACAATGACTATTGGAATGTCCAAACACTATTATGTGGTGAATATTTTATGGTGTGGAGACGTGCAATGTAAAAATTTACAAAAAGTTATGACATCTACACGGGGTTGGGTTAAGTACTTGGACATAAGTAAATTTTTTTCAATACTTTTACTTGGTGTTTTGAAATGACAAATACTTCAACATGTACTTGGTAAATTGTACTTGCCAAAATAACAAGTACATTTCAAGTACATTTCAAATACACTCGAACCTCTCGTTATGGTCACCTTGGCAATACAACCAACTCGCAACTATTGTCACTAAGCGTTTTTGTAGCAGTAAATATATAAAATTAGTCCTGAATGCAATCACTCTGAGATTTAAAATTGTGTTTTCTAACATGTGGTAAATATTGCTATTATGACCAACACATAATATGTTATGATCCTGTCCAGCGATGGGTATTGTTGGTCGTACATCAGGGACTTTCCTATGAAAAATAAACATGGGCCAATTGGCCCATACCAACAATATGTTATGGGTCATTTCCACAATGAGTGGGCCAATACTTTTCTGCCAGATATATATGTTTACAATGTAGATCATACTAAGCAACTCAAGAACACAACAGAATTATGTAGTACATTTAAATTATATTTTACTAGACAATTTGATGTGACGACTTCAAATTTTAGTGGCAAAGAAAAATGTGTCAATATTGTCTTTGCCATTGTTTCAGACAGATAGACAGATTTATTTTGACACTAATTTACATACATGCATGTACAACTGTTAAAATTGAAATAGTTTACATAAATGTGATT
Organism: Paraescarpia echinospica; assembly: GCA_020002185.1. Taxonomy (NCBI): domain Eukaryota; kingdom Metazoa; phylum Annelida; class Polychaeta; order Sabellida; family Siboglinidae; genus Paraescarpia; species Paraescarpia echinospica. The sequence goes on from CM034543.1 coordinate 49,022,811, forward strand.
GACAAGGAGATCCTCCATTAATAATAAAAAATAATAATCAGATAACTTCTATTGTACCTAAATCCTTGGAAACCAAGCTCAGAGGCGCATCAAAACAAAAGGATTGGTCAATCTCAAAATCCATAAGTAGTATTCCAGTTGTCAACAGATGGGTCAAGCCGCTAGGGAGCTATGGTGGATAAGCAAGGTTGTAAAGATAAGTTTTTAAATAACGACGGAATTTGGTAATATTTTCAACTATTCTAACACTAAGAGGGAGCATATTCCAAAGAGTTGGTGCAGCAACAGAAAAAGCCCTAGTTCCAATGTTGGTGTTGACTCTAGGAACAAAAAGTAGGTCAGAACTAGATGATCGAAGCTGGATAGGTTTTCTTACAGGAGTAAGCAATGAATGCAAATAAGCAGGATTGGGGTCAATTATAATTCGTTATTTATATATATATACATTATATTATTACGGTGTAATTGAAATATTTGAAAGTATTGTAATTGTGGTTGTAATTGTAACTGATTTGTGTGTGTCATAATTGTAATTGTCCATTATAATTGCCTTAATTGTTCAATTACAAATAAGTTACTTTCCCGTAGTTTCTCCAATTGTGGGTGAAACTCCCAGAACTGTTTTTTTATATTTCATTATGAAAACCAAGGCTGTTTCCCTCTGAAATCACCTTCCCTCTCATACTCCCCATTTTTGGGGGTGTTACAGTCAGAAAGTGACTCTTTTTAGTGAACATGGGCAGATAACAGCTGTCTGCCTGTCCTGGCACTGTCATGTTGCATAAAGCATTTAACAGTGTATTTCCAAACACTCAGTCACCCATGGACAGGCACAGTGCCCACTAGTCTTTATTTGTCTTACTGACTTGGCACATTGGAAGCACTGATAGAGAGATAAAAACATGGCTTCTCTTCCATTTGGGAGGGCATATAGAGCTGATCCATTGAAGCACTAGCTCTAGCAGTAGCATGCTTCAGCAGTTAACAAGTGTCAAGTAGGAGGCCAAGACAGATAGGCCTGTGCTACACAGGCCAACTGTACTAATTGTAATTTAGTTAAATAAGGCTGTGCACTAACACTTTCACTGTGGAATTATTTTCTAGTAAGCTTGAGGGCAGCAAGGTGCTGAGAAGCCAATTGTGTGGTAATTATATAAATGTGGGATGTATGTTGTATCATCATGTGATTGTATGTGACATGTAAGTTTGAATAAAGAGCCTCAAAGAAAGTTTGCTTTGTGATCTGTTTATATTATTTTGAGCGAAACAAAAATCCATTGTAATTGACAATTATAATTGACAATTATAATTGACAATTATAATTGACAATTATAATTGACAATTATAATTGACAATTATAATTGACAATTATAATTGACAATTATAACTGTAATTGTAATTTAATATATTTTGGGATGGTAATTGTATTTGAAATGCAAAGTAATTGTAATTGTAACTGAAAATTATCCAGTCATGTAATTGTAACTGATCAATGTAATTGAACCCAACCCTGCTAATAAGATGGTTGCTTACTGGACAGTGCCTGGTATGTAATGGTACAGATCTTAAATATACGATATCGTACAGGAAGCCAATGCAGATTTCAAAAGTGGTACAGAGTGAGAAAAACGAGATCTTGTAACTACTCTTGCTAGACAATTTTGGACACGCTGAAGTTTTGTGATATCCTTGCTAGCTATATTATAAAGGAGGGAATTGTAATAGTCAATTCTGCTGCTAACAAGCGCTGTTGCAATAGTTTTAGCAACAGAAAATGACATACCAGCGATTACGGCGAAGATCACGAATATGATCAAAACAGCAGCGACATGTTTGAGATATGTGTTGTCGGAAATTGAAGTTACTATCAAAGATCACTCCTAGATTCCGCACCGAGGTTGCTGGCGTGATGTACTGATTCAAAATATGCGTAGGGAAAAAAACATCCAGTTTACTATGCTGCATTGGAGTACCAATAATTATCAATTCAGTTTTATTTGCATTTAATTAACAATGATCAATTCAGTTTTATTTGCATTTAATTTAAACTTGCTGTCAGTCATCCAGTGGAAGATATCTTGAAGGCAATCACTAAGTTGGTTAAGGGAGCAATTTGTATCCTGGGTAGCCAATGAAATGTAGATATGAGTATCATCAGCATGAAGATGATGATCCAATTTATGTCTTTGTATAACAGAGCTTAGTGGCATGGTGTAAAGTGTAAAACGCAATGGCCCAAGAACAGAACCCTTGGGAACACCAAAGAAAGCCATTAAATTTACTGTTATTAATGTTCAAGTTAATGTCATTATGAACCTTTAAGAGGGCAGTCTCTGTTGAATGAAACTGTCTATATGCTGATTGTGACACATTATTTAAGACTTAACATGTTGCCAACATAAAAAAAATTATCGAATAATTTAATAATACATACTAATAACAATCTGTTTTTCAAGTTTCACCGGATCCCCCAGATGCAGTTTTTCAAGTTCCTTGTTTCTTGGCCATCGAACACAGACAACGGCTGTGCAGACAACAAATTGAACTGATTGAGAGATATTTAAATCACATCTAACACTGATGACTGGACACGGAGAACATTCTAATCAATACCCTTTGGCCTTGTGCCTTGCTTACCCCTTGACTGTCGTTGACATTGTTTATAAGCTTTAGACACGCACCATGTATTATCGTCCATCATAAATTTGTCAAGTCTTGCAGAACAAAGTGCAACCCATTAAGATCTGTACAATTAATGTCGATCCATACATCTACAAAATATGCACTTTTTCAAAATCATGTATGTTAACTAAATATTATAAGTGGGGCACATTATCAATAAAAAAACTTTTTAAAAGCATATTTTTAAATTATCACATATATATATATATATAAGCCCAAGGGCAGCATAGGTCGACTGCTCCATTATGAGAGATAGGATATATAACCTCTGAGAAAACGTCTCTCAAAATCACAAAAAATATTTTTTTTGGGTACAAATAATTATTTATATCATTATATGTCTGGGTATACTCATCCTCGCAAGCCAGGGCTGTTTGCCATGCAAAACTAGCCCTAGCAGATCTCCTACACGAAGTGCGGAAGTTAGCCAAGTCAAACTAGTAACTGACTTCGTCAGTCGCGACTGAGTCACCCGTGAGAACAGTGCAAATACCCGCCCCAATTTGAAGATGAATAAACAACTTCTGGGAATCCCAATATATAATGACCCGTTCGCCCATTAGCACGAGCATCTGAGCAGTATTGTGTATTTGAATAATTGCTTCTACTTCCTAAATATTGCATGTAACACGAGCCACGGTTGGTTGAAATTAGTTTTATTATGACCATTAGTTTTATTCAGAGTTTCGCAAAGTGATCAGCCAGGGGGTACTGCTGGCTGGCACTGAAGCAATCAGCAGCAGCGACCCCTGGTGCACGAGATTTAACAAGATTTAACTCTAGATGGCAGGTGGACAAGGAAGCCTTTTGGCTTATCGAGAGTCCAATACTTGTTATCTATTCCGTCCTTTTAAGGTATGTGTCAATTTTATTTTTAAACATATTCACGCTATTAGCACCAACACAATCAGGAGATAATCTGTTCCAATCATTTAGTCCTTTGTGAGAATGAGAACTGTCTTATATCTAATCTACACTGCTCCTTTACTAATGTAACTTCATGTCCTCTAGTCCTTCTATCTTTCTTAACTGAGAAAAAATATTTCTATCAATATTTTCATAACCATTCAATATTTTAAACATTTCTATCTGATCTCCTCTCAATCTCCTGGTCTCTAGTGTTGTTAAACCACATTTTTTAGGCGTATTTCGTAACTAAGATCCCTCAGTTTTTGTATCATTTTAGTTGCTCTCCTCTGCACTCTTTCTAGCATATCTATGTCCTAACTGTCCTTCCTGCGATACGGCCTCCACACTTTAATACAATTCTAAATGAGGCCTAACTATTGTTTTGTACAGCAGTATTATTAGCTCTTTTTTCTTATACGTTATGTTTCGCCTAATTAATCCAAGGATTTGATTTCCCTTTGAAGCTGCAATTCCGCACTGCTCTGAAACCTTCATAGCAGCACTAATGGTTAACCCTAAGTCATTTTTATCTTTTTTTTCGAGGATGGGTATACTATGTATACTAACAGTTCAAATTTTAAAATAAAAGATGTTGTCTTTATTGTATTACATGCCATACAAAACTGGACAGAGCACCACATTTTCAGGCTTAGGCAACTTTGGACCTCATTTTTGTTTTAGGGTCCCCATTTTTATCAGACCCATGGGTTCCCAGGACCCCGTTTTTTAAAACCCTAACACGAACACTGAACATTTTTAATTAATAACAATCACAATTCAATGTTAGTAAATAAGTACAAAAATACAAAATGAATACATAATTACATAACACAGTACAGTGTACTATTATGTGCTACCTATATATAGCAATTATGGATAGTGGATTTATATTTCATAACTAAGTAGTTTTTAATACAAATGATGAAACCAGCACCAGTACAAGTTGACTTCCTACAACTACTCCTACTTGTGAGGCAGATTCTCATCACTTTTGTTCATCACTGTAAAACAGTCCATTTTTTGGGTAAATAGGCTAATGCAAAATGTGAGTACAATAAAATTTCACGATAAACAAAACATCAACCAACAACTGTAAGTCTACCCAAACAGAATATATGGCAAGAAGAACCACTTCGCTGTATTTAGTGAGGCCGGCGCACAGCAGCGGCCTCCAGCAGCCAGCTAGAACTACTCGCCGAGACGCGACAGCAAAGCTTGGCACAGCGTACCAAATTGTTCAAACTCCAGCGTGCAATAGTATTGAGTCTAATATCGCCACTGCGTAGTTCTCCTAGCTAGCCGTCTAATGGCGCCATTAATTATGTGGCTTCATTTTTCAACCAGTATTTAGGCTGAGTGGTTCCTCTTGCTGTAGATTCTTTTTGGTTTAACTAAAACAATTCAATGGGAATGTGGCATTTATTTGTACAAGAACAAGATATTATCAGTTCAACATCTAGTATACCTAATAATTTTTGAAGATTTTCACATCATAGTCTTCACAGGCTAACAGGATGACTGACTCAAAACTTGCAGCATTTTATCTAACTCATGGCCAAAATCTATTAATTACATTACACAATTAATCATAGATCTATATCATCAACAAACTACATTTTTAAAACACAGTATTTATAGTCACTTGTGTATTGCCTGACCTGGTCAGCTGGTAGAGACCCAATTCACAAGAATCACAGTGGCAAGAGGTTTGTGTATTGGCTATTGCCACTCATGCAGTGGCGGCCAGATTTGGCGATTTTGTATATTTGAATCGTGCTGTTTATTTGGTCAAGTAAAGGGCAGATAGCATTGTCATTAGTAGGATGGTACGCTGTGTGGAACAATATGTTGCGAGTGTGTGTATGACTGTCTTACCTTTGAGCCTAAAATAAATTAGGAACTTAAGGAAGAGGTTATCAAACGTCTCAACGTCGTCGTCATCAACAAGAAGTTGAACGACAACGTAACTCGTAACAACCTTTTTTTGTTCACTGTTAGTGTGACTGACGACCATCAAAACATGTCAAAACCTCCGAACCCCACCTCTATACGTTATGTATCTAAATATTTCTGATAACTAGTTGTTTTACAACTTCACTAAACTCTCGAACTCATTGTTAATGCAATTCGATGCTTCGTTGGGCGAAGTTTAAAGGTCCCCGTCGCTAATCAGCTGATTACGTCGGTGGTTGATTCGCGAGATGGCTGTCATCGATTAGTAACATACAGTTACCCAGTTCGTGTTGGCACAGTTGTTAGATATGCTTCATAAGAACATGATAACGTAAACTAATGGTGCACAATACTTACTGCTTTTTAAACGCAGAATCTCTGGAGAGGGCTATTTAACTTTCGGCGCGAAACTATGTGAACCGGAAATTAGAGAAATTTCATCGATGTATAACGAGGATTGGCTACAGGTAATCGGAACTGTTGTAGTCGTAGACGCAATGCTTTCGGATCATTATACCTTTTCAAAGTGCAAAATATCCCTCTCTAGTTTTCGTTTACGAGTTATGCTGATTGTATCTAAAACATCGTAAAATCGGTTATTCACCGTGCAGACAATTAAAGTCGTTACACCATAGGAGATAATATTTTAGAACCTATTTTAATAGTGTTGACAATAATTCGTAGGGGTGGTTCTTAGATGTACTTTTCTGAGAGGCAAAGCAAAACTGTGAAAACAATGGTAATAATCGTAAAAGATACTAAAATGGCCATTTTTATATACACCAGTAAGGTTTGGACACATGTTTTGCATAGTTCTTTGTTATAACACGTACACAAATGAACCACTTCTAATTCACTCAACACATTGAACACAATCTTTTATTCATGTGGGGGTCCATTTTCCACGAAATTAGTTGTAGATTTTGCTGTTGACAGTGCTAATGATACAGTTCAAATCCTATTGTATCCTTTTCTGTTGTAAACACAATACCAACATAGGTGGGGTCATGGCAAATCTAGCGTTTGGCTAGGAGGCAGCTTCCTATGGTCGGTACAGTAGCAGGGCTCTGATCAATATACAACAACATATAAACACACAATTATCTCACGCGTCAATGCAACAACATACTTTATGACACAACACGAATTTGCTAAACATTGTCTGAGATATAATTCGCAAAACAATCACTTTTATATATAAATATACATATAGACACACCCAGACACTGTTTGAATTCTGGTGCGCAAACGGAACATACTTATTCTATAGTAAAATAACTAAGTTACACCAGCTGAAATAGACTTTGAATAAAATCATTGATCATATACCAGGGTGGCGCCTATGAGAGCGACTTTTTTAGTCTTAATAGCATAGCAGTCCCCATATAAAGTTGTACATTCAATATGACACCCATTTGAAATTTCACATTATTACAGTTATACCATAATGTACATTATTAGTATTATTATCGTTGTTATTATATCATATTGTACAATTGGATAAATAAACAACTCTGTCTGTATGTCTTTGCAACCTGTCTCAAGTAACGTCATCTGTATATATATATATATATATGTACATCACTGCATTATCATCGTATTGTCACTCCTGCACTTCAACGATTGCTTAGCAATTTGTCCGTCCTTCTTCATATTTTTCTATCTAAGTTTGGTGCGAATAGGCCTACAAGCATAACAATGAAAGCATAACAATGAAAGCATAACAATGAAAGCATAACAATGAAAGCATAACAATGAAAGCATAACAATGAAAGCATAACAATGAAAGCATAACAATGAAAGCATAACAATGAAAGCATAACAATGAAAGCACATGGCGCATGAAAATACGTTTTCAGTAAATATATTATCTTTAATTGTAGAAAGAAACTAATAATTGTTCAGTAGTTGTTGTGGAAAAGAAGATATCGATAATATAAATTGACAACATAAGTTTAGATAGAGTACTAGTAGGCTGGTTTAGCATATTTGTAGACAACAAAATAAAAATTGAAATTAAATTGTGTTAATATGTTATTCTATGATTGTTTGTGTGTAAAATTAATTTTAATTTGGAGATCATTATTTAATGTATTAACTGAATGCGTGTTGTTGACTTGCAGACCAACGAGTGGTTACATTGCCCGATTCTGCGCGGCGCAGCTCAGCATCACGTAAAGGAACGGCGGGCAAAACGGGCCCCTTAAGCGAGATTTGTCATCACGTTGACACTTTTTATTCTAATAAATTTTTCTCTACGGACCCATCTTCTCCACTTATCTGACTACGTCTCTACTAAAATTTAGCGTATTTCTATTAAAATTAATGTATTTACGAGATGTTTAAGAACACTACCCGATTTTTGACTTGCTAAAAAGGTGCGCCCAAAACGGGCTCCCTGCACATCCATTTGTATTATTTAGCTATCATCACACATTTCGCAAACACATTGTGCATATTCGGATCCTGGCCAGTCATGATGTGCCCATGGCGCATATTAGTCGCATTTTATCCTTTCTTCCCCGCCCTTACTGTCCGAAAACAGTTGGTGCATTATTGTTTCTGCATCCAGTTGTTTCGCTTGTTTTCGAAGCTACTAAACATTGCAGTAGCATGGCGAACGATCTCTTCCTTCCCCATGTAGTTCCACACGTGTTGGTTTGAGGCTCCTTCCGCGTTGTGGGATTTTTGTTACATTTTGTTCTCAATTGAAGTTGACGTTTGTATGGCCTGAGCATGGTGATGCATGTCTCTGTTGATCCTTCCAGTATAGGTGAGACACCCGCTACGGGGTTTGTTATCATGGTTGGGTGATACATGCAACTTGACAATATACTTATATATTACACTACTTAATAATATAATGTATCCATACAGCTCATATTGACGTTATATATTTATGAAATGTATTAATAATATTATAATTTTGCTTAATAATTTTATTATTATTATTATTATTGTGTAATATGTAATATCCTATGTAAAATAATGTAACACCATAAAATATGACAAATGCAGGTGTGTGTATTGTATTAATAACATGTATATTGACGATAGCGAACCCCTGTTAACATAGCGAACAACGTAAGGGCCCGTTTTGGGCGCACATCACAGCCTAGGGTTAATAATCAATTTGAATACAACATCTTCATGTTTTGAAATATAATACATATATATCATATCATTTACGTATGCATACCACAGTTTCCATTGTTTTCAATGAGTATAAAACGGAAATAAGACATTTTGAAAATAGTGCTAACATTTTAAGAAAAGTGTGAAAAACAATATTGTTGAGCTCACCTCGTTTCGCACTTCCGACCAATGTTCACTAGGACCCATTCATGAGTTACTTAGCAGTGCCACCACACATTTAACTGTATATAGTATAATAACGCCAAACGGCGGGGGCCCGTTTTGGTCAGCGGACCCGTTTTGCACGCCGTCCCCTTATATATAATAGTCCGGCGCATACTTTGTTATATTTGTTAGTACGATTCAATTTTCCAATCGGTTCACCAACTGTTGTGCCAGTCAATTCAACATGCGACCAGAGTTTTGATGAATCGTGGACCAGCGTACATTGCAAAACTGACCCATTTTCGAACGAATACACGAGTCGATCTCTATAACAGTTATGCTGTATACGCCTAGTATTAGACACACAGGCGATGTTTCTGTTTCGCTAGTCCGCTTCCAGATTAGTGCTTTACACAGATGCGGCCTCGGTGTGACAGCTGAACATGGCATCATTTCGAAGGAAGTAGTTTCAGGTAGGGGAAAATAAATTTACCAAAACGTCATATCTTGTGGGGTGAAAATATTTTCTTTATGGAACACCTAGCGGGTGACTTTTAGGAATGGGTTGCTTGTTGTCGCTACTTTTTTAACGGCTCAGAACAAATCGAGCAGGTGATTATTTACAACGACCATTGTCTGTTTTGGCTTTGCTCTGCGTTTTCGTTTGACCCCGGGGGGCAATAGAAAACCACCCGTTTATCAAAGGGCGTTCTGATTATCATAATATATGTAGATCGCACAATGTGCACATTTGTATAGTACATCAGATAATTAATCTGTGTCCTATACTAGTCATTCAATAGATATATAGCTAATTTAAAATGGTATATGACAACTAAGCACCCTTATTTACGTTTTCTTGCCCTAGGCGGAATTTTAATTGCGGAGTTTCCCCGAAAGCGGCTTTTGCCAGGAACAAATTATATTCTTACCCCTCGGGCTTTGGCGTGAATTAGTTATGAATGAAATAACGTCAACTATATTCCGTAGGTTGCGTAGGATGTGTTTGGAAAATTAACTTTGCAGCGTGGGGTAACTGTGATATTTTCGATGTTATGGCGTCGGTAGCTTGTACGTGAAATACCGAAAGCGAGAGACGGCGGAAAAGAATCACGATGGCGTAGTTTGCTTATTCAACTTATTGTCGCGAGGCTATGTACAAATGGCAATGTTTAACTATAAATATACATTCAATTCAGTACAAACCGATTAATGAACGTGTGGATTTGGCGGGTTCGTTATTGGTTCCTAGAATTTTATATAGCGGTCCACTGTCATCATTTGTAGTTATCAGTTATGCAATTTCGGGTTTGGAAAGGAGTCAGACGCGCTGCGTATTCTCTCTAATTACTGTTATCATGCGAACAATAAAAATATGACAACACAAATTGTGTTGTTCGAAATTAAATGGAACATTATTATTAAGTCTTAAGACTTAATTAGTTAACATTGTGTTTTTACATAATAACAACAAGACAACTTGATCACTCCAGTTCCTGGAAATAATTAAGAATGGCACTGTTATTTAATGTTGAGAATACCAGCATATTAATTAATGTTTTCAGATAATAATATTATTGTGACACTTCAGGCCCATATCATGGTTGATTTTTGTTGGGTGTGGTTTTTTTGGCAGGAAAATTTGTCATGTTGTTGAATGGGGTAATGTTGAAGATTATCCCCTGGTCGATGGAGGCACTGTAGCAGATTTTCCCAGTTGAGAGGATAGGGGGATAGAATAGAAAGTTTCTCCTGCTCAGGTGGGGGGGGCAGTTTTAAAGATTTTCCCGAAGGAGGGGTACCTAGTGTTAGATATATACCCGGTCAAAGTGGGGTAGTGTTGGATATTTTCTCAAGGGCGGTAGGGATAGTATTGGAGATTTTCACGGTCGAGTTGTAGTGTCGGATGTCTATAAAAAAGTTGTTACATCACAATTTTAATTCAAGCACTACTTCCTTCCAAACAGAACTTGCTACCCAAGCGGAACTCTCACCTTGGTGGGGAGGGGGTGCGTTTGGGCCTGCATTTATACCATATTGCAACAGTTCACATTTGTTGCAGCTAGGAATAATTAATTAAATTATGGTTTCTTAATTGCAGGTAAATTGAATGTTCTTCCCTGTAATACAGGCATTTATATATTAGTCATCAGTTAATTAATTGAATTAAGGGCAAATATACATTGTGTTTTACAAACATGCAAAACTGTTCAATGCTGTTATGATAATTACAACAGCGTGTTATTATTTGTAAAATAAGTAACAATTTTGCTACTCATTTTACTAATAACATGACATTTTGCATCTCAGTTCATGTTCCGTAGCAGTGTTAACTTGTAGATGTACAGTGCATTATTTCCGACACTTTATTCTGGCGTGACTTTAAAACAGTAGATGCACTGGAAGTTTCACCCAGTGTTGTTGAATTGTGAGGGTACACCAAGTAATTGACTGATTTACCAGGCAGTGGATGGGTTCACCGGGTAGTGGATTGGCCCACAAGGTAGTGGAGGGGTCCACCAGGTAGTGGATGGGTTCACCATGCAGTGGATGGGTTCAGCAGGTAATGGATGGGTTCACCAGGTAATTGATGGGTACACCGGGTAATTGACTGATTCACCAGGTAATTGACTGATTCATCAGATAGTGGATGGATTCACCAGGTAGTGGATGAGTTAACTAGACAGTGGATGGATTCACCAGGCAGTGAATGGGTTCACCAGGCAATGGATGGGTTCACCAGGTAGTGGGTGGGTTCACCAGATAATGGATGGGTTCACTAGGTAATGGATGGGTTCTCCAGGTAGTGGGTGGGTTCACCAGGTAATGGATGGGTTCACCAGGCAGTGAGTGGGTTCACCAGGTAATGGATGGGTTCACCAGGTAATTGATAGATACACCAGGTAATTGACTAATTCATCAGGTAGTGGATGGGTTCACCAGATAGAGGATGGGTTCACCAGGCAGTGGATGGGTTCACCAGGTAATGGATGGGTTCACCAGGCAGTGGATGGGCTCACCAGGCAATGGATGGGTTCTCCAGGTAATGGATGGGCTGACCAGGTAATTAATTTGTTCACCAGATAGTGGGTGGGCTCACCAAGTAGTGGATGGGTTCACCGGGTAATGGATGGACTCACCATAATCATAGTGGGCGTGTTAACAAAATATGATAATAACTTTATTTATACACTATAACAAAGTAAAAACTGTTTGGCAGTATTTATCAACAATAAATTAATATGTACTAAATAATTAATTACATGAATATAATAATAATACAAATAAAGTTAATGAGAATACCCAAGACTGTCACATATATATATATATATGTAAGTTTGTATAAAATATAAAATACCACAAGTAGTTAAATAACTAACTAACTAAATATATTAGCAGTTGCATTAAAATAAACATAATTTTAAAAGAAAAAATGGATATAATTAATAGCTATAAAAGATCAATTGGGAAATAATTGTGAGGGTAAGTTGATTAAAAACTATCTAGTAACATCTAAACATAATGAACTCCAAACTACTCTTTAGGGTGGCAGCATTGACAACTGTTTTCACAGTAGGGTGGTGTTGATATGTTGTAATTACAGGGGTGACAAAGTAGCTAAACAGCAGGGTGATTGACTCTGTACTGGGGGCAATTGACTACTCAATTGGCCAAGTAACTGGATACAAAAGGGCAAGTTGGCCACTCAGTGGGGGGATGTTGACAAACCAAGAGGGATGATTGACAGCATTTGCTTAGTCAAACAGATGAGATGCCAGGGTTGACAAATCAATGATGCATGAACATTAGATATGGGGTGAGTTAGGAGGTTAGAGTGGCAGGTGGTTTACCAAGGTTTCCCAAAATGCTGACTATGTAAAAATGGCAGAAAGTTGTGCTTTTTAGAATTGTTTGCCAATTAAACTGTTTCAGTTATTTCCCAAACAAATACATTTTGCAATTTCATGTTTAGAAGTCAGTGAATTCAACATTCTTTACTGGTCATATTATTTATTTGAAGAAGAAAAGTATGTCTCATTTAATGATAAGACAGGTAGTAAGTGTTGGAGAGCATTATTCATTTTTTATTATTAAAACATTAATACAATTGATATTAAAGTTTTAACTACTGTTAAAGAGCACAGCGAGAGGAAAGGACTGAAACTAAACGTAAAGAAGACTAAGATTATGGATGTGAAGGGATGTCGAGAACCATCAGAGGTCACCGTAGATGGCGAGGAAATAGAACGAGTGGAAAGTTTCGAATATCTGGGGTCACTGATAGAAGCGGACGGAGATGGGACGAAAGAGATCAAGCGGAGGTTGGCAATGGCGAGTAAAAAGTTGACGGAGATGAAGAAGCTGTGGAAAGCAACGAACAAAGATATGAAACTACGAATTATCCGAGTCTGCATATTTCCAACGGCTACATATGGATGCGAAACCTGGACTCTTAATAAGAATATTACTAAACGTATAAATGCATTTGAAAACAAGTGTTATAGAAAGATATTACGAGTTTCGTGGACTGAACGCAGAACTAACGAATCCATCGCAGCAGAGCTTGGTGTTATACCCGGGACTTTATTGAACTTTGTAAAGAAACAGAAACTAAGTTATTTCGGCCATGTGAAATGGCATCAGTCTCTAGAGAGACTAATAATGGAAGGAAAAGTGGAAGGCAGAGGAAGACCTAGGAGACAATGGGAGAAGGACATAGAGGAATGGATGGGAGCCGACGTCTGGCGAGTGGGGAGACTGGCAAACGAAAGAGCTGTCTATAAATAATCCATCAAGGCTGCAACGTCCGGAAATGGATAAGCAAAACCATGAATGAATTAAAGTTTGAAATGATATCATACTGAATATTGATTAAAATGTACATAGAGTAATTATCTTCAAATGTAAACTTTGTCAAAGAATGTAGAAACAGTCAAAACATTAATTACAGTTCATGAAATAGCTTTTGCCAAAAAGTATACAGTGGTTGGCTATAATTATTACAAGGAATAACTCATTCTACGGGGAAGAATAAATTATTGGATTTAAAATCACTTATAGATCTGCATGTTTCAGTTGATTCCATTCTGTGTGTGGGGTATGCTAATGCTTTCCTCTTCACAGTTTGCTTCTTGGGCATCTAGCTACAGGTATAAAAGTACAGTAATTTTTTGGTCAACAGTTTTGTAAAAAATATGATTAAATATTGATAACGTTGATAAATATATCACCAACATTTGTATCGTCTGTGGCTCCACAGAAACGGAACACTTCTACCCTATTTGGGTTGCCGTGTTTTCTACGGCATTTAGTCAGTTTGATGGAGGCGAGCTGTGTTTAATGAGGAAGTTGGGAGAGTGTAAATCTCTGGAACTGCTCCTAGCAAACATCCCTATGTAAGAGCCTAGGAATAGTAGGCTCTGGTGGCCTCTCCCTGTTCCTCTAACATTTGCCTGGCAGTGGGGGCTATGCCAGTGATTGCCTAATCAGCACATGCATGCTCCATGCTTCACTGTGTTTGTACCAACATAGGTGTTTCTGGGTTGTTAAACTTATAATTAATTTTATTGAAACTACCAGTACCTAGAATCAATAATAGTTGTCATTTGATACGATATTGTAACTTTTCGTTAGAGGCCAAACATGTAATGTGTACTGCACTAGTGAAGATTTGAGAGAGTATTCTCTGATCTGAGACTGTATTCTCTGTGACAAGTTGACCGACATTAGACACTTGCATCAAGTTTCCTGACAAAATGTCGTAAAGGATATTGTTAAACTTACTGGGCAAACCCACACTGTTGGTGATAAATCACTAACCCCCCCCGGTACCAGTATTGCAAATTGTGAAGTTTTTTATTTATTTATTCAGTCAATATGAAAATGTTACATGTACTTAAAATGTAAATACAGAGTATGGTTAAAATGTTGTCGCAAGAAAGTGCATGCATTTTTTTTAATTGACATAAACATGACACAAATGATGCCAACTAGACACATTGTCTGATATATTGTTTAATTACTGTCACAGTTTTCTTTCCAATTAGCAGCAGGTGTTTTAAATCACCCTGACACAGTGTGTACCATCAATGATGCTATCAGCTGTTCCGTTATCTCAACCCCAAAGATGAGTTGGAAAGATTTGAAATTGAACCTTCATCATGCGACTTTCTGACCATGGATATTCTCTCTCTGCACATTGCCCTTACTTCCCTCTATATATACACACACCTGGCAAGTGGTAATCTACCCACCAGGAACTCTGGGTAGGCAGTGGGTTAAAAATACACCCAGGGGTGGCAGAAGGGTGTTCAGACCCCATGCCCTGTTGATCTTTCATATAAACTTGGCGTGTTCTCTCCCCCTGTGTGTGGCATTCCTTACCCTCCTGGCAATAGCCAAATTCTAGGCAGTGTTTGGTGTTCTCGTGCCAGGAAGGGTAGTAAACTGTGGGAGGAATGGGATTTGGGGAGGGAGGGGGATTGTCGGGCATGTCAGGTCAAATCCTCCGAATGTTATTGTAACCGGAATGGCCATGGAGTTCAATTTATGCTTCTGGTGTCCATTTGTTGGAGGTGTCAAATCCGAGTGCCTTCAGTGCTGTTCACGTAATACGACATTGTGATCATCAATGACAGCATATAATATATTATTTGTGTGTTTTTTTTTGTTTTTTTTTATTTATTGTAAAACATTGATGTGTAACACACTGAAATATATTTCAGATTTGAACTTTGTATTTGCTTCAGTGCAGTAATTTGTAAAATATTTTTTTTTCATAGTCTTGCTATTTAATGTGTCCAAAACAACCTGAATTTGACCTGATTAGTACAGTGGGCTACAGTCAGTTGCATCCTGGACAAATAAACAAATTACAGAAAAAAATAATAGTCACTGTTAGGAGTTTTGTCCATCAGGGGTTAAATGTTCTTGACGGGTTATGTCAGTGAGGGGTTATATCTTGCTGAAGGAGCCTTGCCCAATGTTTCAGTAACTGAGTAAGATCAGTGCAAGTTTAGTAAACACAAAGTTATTGCCAAAACTACGACAAATAAGTAATTTAACTTTGACACCTTGTTACCAACTCTGTGAAGCTACAGCTCGGATTTTAGTGCCGAAAATTAGTTGTAACAATTCAGTTTTGATGAGGTACTACTGTTGCCCTCTTTGTGGTTTCATAGCCGGAAGGTGCTGTCCAAATATGCAATGGGGGGACATTGCACTGGGGATCTCCAGCTCTCATTTCACTTTATGCCTCTGGGGTTGTCTACAATTTGTCACAGGGGTGTTAAGTGCAGGCCCTGATGACATCAATCACCTTGTTAGTAGTCATACCTGGGGATACCATTACCTGAGGTGAGTGTTACTGGCCACAGGCAAGAGGGTTTTTAGTTGCTGATGTGTAGTTTAATGGCCTAGTTGGCAGGCTTGCCCCTTTATGGGCAGTATGAAACCTGTTGTGCACCAGTTACTGGTAAAGCCACTGCATTAAATTAACAAAGATGGTATGGCCTTTGTCTTTGCTGTTTATGAACTTTTTCACAAAGGAGGACACCTGGGGAGGAGCGTGAGAATGTTGTGTTATATTATATGTCAATCTCTGTCAACCTACATTGTATATTTTTAATTGTCAGCATCGTAATGCTTTTAATCTTCCATGTCTGATAATTTAATTTACAAGTTATGGTTCATTTTGACTGATAATTCCCCCCAAACGATTGTGCCAGTTTTGTACCTTTTCACTGATGCAGATTATATTGCCAATATGTCTGTCTGTAATACTGACTCGGGCCAATCCAAACATTTGGTATCATAACAGTGTGATATAAAACAGTTATTCCATTATATATATATATATATAATGGAATAAAACAGTTATTCCATTATATATATATATGTATATATATATATAATGGAATAACTGTTTTAAAAATACTCTCAAATCTTCACTAGTGCAGTACACATTACATGTTTGGCCTCTAACGAAAAGTTACAATATCGCATCAAATGACAACTATTATTGATTCTAGGTACTGGTAGTTTCAATAAAATTAATTATAAGTTTAACAACCTGTTTTAGCAAACGGGTCTAAATGGCTGTCAAAGATTCAGTAATGGGATTTATTATATGACAGAGGCACACTTTATCCATGAATATAAGTTACTTAGAGGTATGTAAATGTTATAAAAGAGATCTTTATTAATAGCAAACATATAATGCTACCAGAATACCCTTGTTGCATATATATATATATATATATGCAACAATGGTTCAACATGGTGGGCCTACAACATGCTGCTTCAAATATTTTTTATGATGAGTTAAAGTTGCATTCTGATTGAACTACATAATTGTTTTTAGGATCTTTTCATGTACAGTGTATGTATAACGTAAACAATACTTACCTGTTTGATCATACTTGCTACAATATGTATGTCACTTGCAATTTTTCCATTAAATACATTTTAAAACATTAATATAATGAATCTGTTTGTTCATTGTGATTCCAAATATTACATTTTAAAATCGTAATGTAAGGAAACTTCCACCTTTTCATTTCAGTTTGGGAAATGTCCAGGGGTGGTCAGGGGGGGAGAATGTTGGTGGGTTTTTGTGTGTGGGGGGACCCATGTGTGGGGAGACCCATGTGTGGGGAGACCCATGTGTGGGGAGACCCATGTGTGGGGAGACCCATGTGTGGGGAGACCCATGTGTGGGGAGACCCATGTGTGGGGAGACCCATGTGTGGGGAGACCCATGTGTGGGGAGACCCATGTGTGGGGGGACCCATGTGTGGGGAGACCCATGCGTTGTGAGAGTTCAGGTGGTATGGCATGCAAATCAGAAATGTTTCAGTAACAATTTAGCAGAATATGACGTATGTGTCATCTATGATTCTATGCACCTTACATAATACAGGTATGCTCTACATGTGCAACTGACATTCAGAATCAAGCAGTGTTTGGGAAAGACATGTTAGGAGTGGGTTTCGTGCAAAGACGGCACATTTTTGAGACACATGGTAAAACCCATCCCTGTAAAAACAAATTTTGACCGGTTTTTATTGACTGACCCAGCAAAAATGTTTTTTGTTGACTGATAAAAACTGAACACTGTTTATTTTAATCTGACTGGTAGGTAGGCAAAATAAATTTACTGTTGACAAATATGTTCATAGTTGTTTTAAGGACAGGCACTGCTGCTAAAATGACACTTTTTGAGAAAAATACACAAATGTGATTCTGCTGTATTCTGGTAGCATTATATGTTTGGTATTAATAAAGATCTCTTTTATAACATTTACATACCTCTAAGTAACTTATATTCATGGATAAAGTGTGCCTCTGTCATATAATAAATCCCATTACTGAATCTTTGACAGCCATTTAGACCCGTTTGCTAAAACCGGTGTTTTTCCAATTTGGAAATGTCATATCTCTAGAAGCAATGATGCTACATTAATGACATTTTGACTGATGTGTTCCTTGTTATCTTCTCTAGGCAATGTTGAGGAGATATTTTTATTTTTGTTTTAGTTATACAGTGAACTTAGTGGTTGTAATAAAAATATGGATTTTTTAGCAAAATAATTATAATATTATATTTGTTAATGTTAAATAATGTTAATACATAAAATATATCTTCAACATTGCATAGAATAACATGGAAATAAAAAATAGAAAGAATTACATTGATTAGTGTATTATTTGAGGAGCTATAACGTATCCAAATTATGCTGTATTTGTTCTATCCGGCGGCCATCTTTGATTGTTGCCATGGAAATGCGGGTCTGGCAGAAACAAATTCAATATATTTTTATACAGTAAGACCTACTCTACAACTTGGAAACAAAACATTGTATTAATTATGCATTTAAAAAAGTCTTGTCTAGCTACAATATCTCTTAATGAGTCCAGAGGTCAAACTATATAAAAATATGATGCTTATCAACTGTCAACATGTTAGAATATATGTATATATATTATATTATATATATATATATATATATTTTAAATAGTATTATACTACATAACATGATTTGACAAAAAAACAGTTGTTCCCTTTAAATATTTAACAGAACTTTACAGAAATTAAACTTATCGCAGTACCTGATTGTTCATTTCATTTAGTTGTTCCATACTTTGTAGTTTGCCCCTTGGTGTATTCAGTTGTCCAGGCAACACCAAAATATTAATTAATTGAACCCCCTAATCACCCTGTGCCCCACTTGAGTCATTCTGTTCCAGCTGACTGCACTTGTTTACATGGACTAGCCAGGCTCCTCAGTAAATTGATGTCAAGCTTGGCTGGCTAGAATTATATCATGAGTTTTATGTTCAAGTTGAACATTTGGTGCCCTCCTGTAAAAATGACAAGTATCATTTCTCCACTTCCCATAGTTGTCAAATCAATCATTTGCAACTATAACCTTGCATGTAGTAAGTCTGCCTGGATCTATTTATGTTGATCCCTATTTTAACAGTTAACAGGTAATAAATGACTTGTAAGTGTTTTTACAGTAATCGTACAAAATAATGCCTGCGTGCTATGCTACGCTGAAATACAGGCATACTTTTCGAATAGGAATAGATGACTTGATGTTAGGTCGATAAGTAAGTACAATGTAAAACAATAAATTGAAAAAAGTATGTTTATAATGGCACAAGTAGCTCTGCTGATTTGTTTTTCCAACTATCATTGCTACATGTGTCTATCGCTAGTTCAGTGTACTATTGATGATAAATATTGATAGCAAAATTTAATGTCAAGCTCCTGACTGTATCATCAGTTTGATTGCAACATTTGCATCTATAGTTCAATGTTTTGTTACTCGCGTAATGAGAAGGATTACTACAAGAAGGATACTTAGATGTGATATATATTTTGAAATGCCACACAACAGTATTAACAATCAGATAGAATATTGTTCCTGCATTTTTTGTAAAAATCCTAATTTGGTTGGTGTCAAATCGCAGATTTATTGAACTTCCATCATATATTCAATGCATTCCTTTCAAGTTTTATATTTATGTTAGATGCGTGCTTACATAACATGTAATGACGTGTAGATGTAAACAACGAATTTGGTATATCGTTTAATATGAGCAAATGTGACTTAAGTATCATTTTTTGATGGTGCTCTGATGAAACCTGGACAGTGAAAAAAGCTAGTTTTACAGGAGACCAAACAATTATTTTTCATACCTTTACTGGTATCATAGCTATGTTTACAGATCATTTTGTGTAACTTATACTTTGAATATCACTTATGTGGTTACATGAAAGCAAGCATAATGTGGTCATCTACAATTTTGTATCAAAAAGTCAAATAGCCATAAATGTCATGTGCAAGGTTTCAACAGAACATTATCACAACACTCTTCCTTTGATTGTAGTCATATTTGTTTTATTTAGATGATGTTGTTTCTTCAAATGTTACATGTATGTAGACATGTTTTATGTTGGTAACAGTAACATAGTTAATAAGAAACACAACAAAATAACACCATTTATTGCAACTAGTGTGCATTCCTCTGACGTCACTTATTCATAAATCCCGCTTCAAGGAGACAGCATTTCTGTTTCTCAATTTATAATAATCTCTTACAGTGGTCTTTTTGCACATTGTTTTGTGTGTACATTGTACCAGATGAGAAGGAGTATTATTTCCTCATTATCTTTTTTTTGTTATTCAAATTGTGTGCTTTATTTATGCACAACATTGACAAAACAAATACATGAAGCACTCATTATCTGTAATGAATTAGTAACTGTTATTCCCTCATGTTCTATTGGTGTTTTCTGTGTACACTTCTTATGTGAAACATTAACAAAACAAACAACTGAAATGTACCAAGGTTTTATTTTAAAATCATCCACCTAAAGAGTAAAAACTAGGCACCATAATAGTACTGTATTGCTAATAATATATTTGTTATAATAAATGTTTCATGACAATCACAGTGGATTTGCAAGAGTATTAGTAGCATATGACAGGGAATAGCCAGGAGAGAAGTCCCAAACCACTATTGACTTGAGGCACCTTCATCCATGTTGATGTTTTGTGTAATGCCCCTATTGTATTTGCTAACATGTGCAGAATTTCTAAATGTAAAATAGACCCTACTTTCTACCCATGTTGTCACATTCGGCAGGTATCAGACTAGGCCACTGGTTTATGCCAGTTTGTTACACCAGTCAGTCACATGACTGTTTGAGTCTGAGAAAGAATGTTTTTTTTGATTGATCTAACAATCTACGTTGCAACATTGGATGTTTTCACATTACCATGTTGTACTGGCACAAGGGCACTTATCAGGGGTATTCAGGTATTGTTCCTGGAGTGTTGCCCTGAAAGTTTAATATACCTAATTATAATAATACTTGCAGAGTTACTCCAGTTCTGCATGACGAGAAAAGACTAGATTCATATTTTCTAGTTAAAGCTGCCGCTAGATCACAAAACTGACACTAGTCTGACAGAGATATGCTCATACACATAATACATAAACTAGCAAGTTTACACTTGTCTCGGTGCAAACAGAAAGTATGCACAGTACCCAATATAATATATGCAACTTCCTTTTTATAAAAGTATCTTAAATGCCTGGTTGTTGCAGTTCTGCGACATTAGGGTTGCAAATGGGTTAATGACACGTTTTACTATTTCCCATGTTCTAGGTAGTGAAATGTGTCCAATAGTGTTAATTACATGGTGATACAGGCAACATATTTGATCAAAATTGTGTCCATATATAAATTTGGTTTTATTTAACCAGTAATAATTAAGTTATAATTGTTTATGCTGGAATGCCTATCCATATAGTGGACATCATCGGGCTTGTGCAATATATGTCTGTTATGGCCAGATTACCACTATGGACAGGTAGGGAACATTACAAACCTGTGAATCAAGACTTAAAAGGATCTTTTGTCCTGGACAGGTGTTCACCACGGCTGGTTTCAGTGTAATTACTTCATAAAATAGTTTCGCTAAACATCCATGTCATCTAGCTGTAATGGTAGCAAGTGGATGTTTGTGAATTTTGCACGGAAGTACTGGGGAAATGTGTGTAGTGTCTAAGATCTGGACAGTGCATTCATGCGTGACCATGTCGATGTCGCTGTTTGGACACGTCAAAGTAGGAAGAACACCGCTTGTGAGACATATCCACCGGGGGCAAGATTGTGCACATACAACGTACACTTATGCTTCCCCTGCATTATAACATTAACATTTACAGTCGAGTAGTAAGAATTTCTTTGAAGTGCTACGCCTACAATAGCCAGTTGGCCGCTAATTAATTACTCTAGCTTGTCATCTCTTCGTTACTGACAACTCAAAAGAAAGGGTAGTACATTGTCTGTATCAAGTCAGTCTGGTTGTTTGTTCAATGGATCGTTATGACTGATTGTTTTTTGTAAAGCTACCTGTTTATGGTACATTAACCTGATAGGTATAATGTTACCTGTGATGCACAGCTTGGGCTAATCACAGGGTGTTCCCTCAGGATCCAGGAAGATCATGTCATTCCCCTAAGGTGTTTTGAAATTGAAAAACCTTTGAACACTTTATTAACATTACCTATAACGCCTTGAAATAACTGCAGATCCTTGAGTGGCAGGCACATGCACAGTTTAGAATTTTAGTTTCATTGTTGATAATTTTATGTTCGACTGGTTGGAGTCCTTGCCATGTTCATGGAACAATGTCTTGTGACTCTTGTTCATATGGTCTCGTCATTTTTGCTGAACCCATTTTATGTTTGTATTGCACATCCCCAACACATTCATAGAACCCCATTATGTTCACAGAACACTTGATCGTGTTCACAGAATTTCCATTATAAATGTTCACAGGCAAGGAAACCACGCCAAAGTGGTAACATGTACATTTAACAGAATTAACTAATTCTATTAATTAAAACATATTTTTAGTTGCCATCCAAACTAAAAAAATAAGATCAAAAATATTGACAGAACACATGTAAACATTTTAGAACAAATATGTCTTTTTCGACTCAGAAAATGGTATTTCAAATTAATTTAATTTTACAGACTGGTTAACTGCATTTTGTCAAGATAAAATAAAGAATCTGGGTGTGGGGCAACTACATGCTGCGAGAAATTTAGTTCAGTTGTGTTGTGGCAAGTAACGCGTGAAGGACAAATATGATATGGATGACTCGACCCAAGATTACTGGTATATGAATGATATACAGGGTTGGCAAGCGACACCTTATACCCAAGGTAATGCTCATTCACACCTGGGGCAGCACACTCCTGAAGTGGTGCAGAGGTGACAGGCGACGCCGCCCTGGTGGTAGCGCTTGACGAACCGTGACAGGGACACCAAGACGAGCTTGGTTGTGTAAAATTATACCTGAAAGTGGTGATTAATTTAGTGTTATTGTGCGGATCTCTGTGTCTCTCTTTGTATGTTTGCATGATCTAAGGTAGCCAGTCTTATGTTGTGTTTATATTATAATCATATAAGTCTAACATATTCATTTGTGTACATAATCAAATGTTACAGAAGTAGGTTTGTATTTGTTTTTAATGAAGTAGAATTTGGTTTTCAGCCTTCTAATTGTAAAGATCAGCAGCAGGTATCATCAGAATAATTATCACGAGGTGTAAAGATTATGTATCATTAACATTATTCCGGTTGACATGACATGGATATTTTTGAACAGTGACGATTCAAAATATGGAAATTGTAAAACACAAATACATCTTATCTCACTTCTCAAAATCGCCATGTTTTTCAATATATCAAACTTGGATGTGCACTGTACACTTTTTTTAAACCAGTTATCTGGAGTCGTGTTTTCCTTTAATAGTGGAATTAACCAGTATTTCATTCATGGATGGATTCTGTAACATTGATTGATCGGATTTGTTCAAGTTCACATCAATGGTAGGACTTTATTTCCTATTTTCTCTGATAGTTTTACAAGTCTTCCCTTATAAGCTACATTTTGAGTTGCATTATAGGTTTGTAGCATGCCACAGATATTGTGAAAGTGTGTCGGATCTGCAGCTAGTTTAAGGGCTCAGCACACTGTCAGTTTTCCCATTGGCAACCATGTTAATGTTTTGTGTGATTATAAGAAAACGTGACCTATAAAAGTTTCTTAAACTTCCCATCTGCTGTTATTATCATCTCATTGACATGCGGGTCGATTTTAGTCAAAATCTAATATCTCTAGCTCTTGCAAAATGCCTGTATGCATGACACCCGTCAATATTTACAAATGCATGCAGGCAGTAATCCGGCTAAAGTGTCAACTAGCCAAATTGCTGCCAGATACCCTTCCGCTTAGTAAAATCAGCTAAAAAGACACCATTTTACTGTCAACAGCTGCTACAATCACATCTAGAAATCTGACTACTCAAATGCACTTATGTCAGAGCAAGTGAACATTGTAAAAAATCATTTCTCAAAAATATAATGCACTTTTTTTCGTCTGTAATCAAGCAGGAACAGTGACTTGGGCTCAGCACACTGTCAGTTTTCCCATTGGCGATCATGTTAATGTTTTGTGTGATTATAAGAAAACGTGACCTATAAAGTTTCTTAAACTTCCCACCTGCTGTTATTATCATCTCATTGACATGCTGGTCGATTTTAGTCAAAATCTAATATCTCTAGCTCTTGCAAAATGCCTGTATGCATGACACCCGTCAATATTTACAAATGCATGCAGGCAGTAATCCGGCTAAAGTGTCAACTAGCCAAATTGCTGCCAGATACCCTTCCGCTTAGTAAAATCAGCTAAAAAGACACCATTTTACTGTCAACAGCTGCTACAATTACATCTAGAAATCTGACTACTCAAATGCACTTATGTCAGAGCAAGTGAACATTGTAAAAAAATCATTTCTCAAAAATATAATGCACTTTTTTCCGTCTGTAATCAAGCAGGAAGTTCAACAGTGTGCTGACCCCTTAATTGGTAGACAGCATAGAAATAGCAAAATAGGCATGCCACACACAATGTTTGAGACATGCGTGGGGAAAAGGAGTTATTGTCTTTTAGTCGTAAACAAGAAATAATTCCTTTAATTGGAATAACTAATCCTATGACTGGTGGTATATACATGGCTGAAGAAACAGCATTACAATCATTTTTGCCAATAGTTTATATTTTTAAATGGAATAAGTGGTAAACATGCTTTTGGATAGATAATAAAATGAAAATAGATAAAAGTTTGGTACATCAGGAAATGTCATAACCCTAAATAAATAAATAAAAATATATTTAAATACAATTAAAATAAATTAAATTAAAATGTATCAATAAAATAAACAAATTATTAATAAAATTATAAATAAAATTAAAATTGATAACTAAAATTAAAATAGATAAGTAAAAGTTTGGTACATCAGGAATTACCCTAACAGGCCACATATATACACGTACACCCTGCCCATCCTAATGGAAGTCCAAAAGAAGGGTTCTGTTTAAAACCTGCTGATGGAGAAGCTTGGGGCTTCAGACAGCCTGTCTGTGCTGATAGTACTTAGCACCCTCTGACATGGGGCACTACCCCCAGGGCAGGGGCAGGATGCAGCTCCTGATATGTCCTTATCTGGCAGTAGCCCCAGGGAAGACAGTAGGTGCTTGGGATGGGCATGTGCCAGGTGATTTCCTTGCCAGCACCTGGCTCCCAAGGTTTTCCTTGGGTAGGTGAGATCCCTGTTATACCATGGACCTAATCAGAGAAGGGTAGGCAGGGTTATTTACTGATAAACATAATCAGTGTTTCTGTGGCGGACAGTGGTTAGAATGTGGACTCTCAATCCAGAGAATCGAAGTTTAAATCCTCATTCGAAGTTTGACCAATTTTGTTTACTCCTAACAATTGGACTTAAATGTATTACGAGTATAAACCATCTCAGAAGTAATGCCTACTTCTACTAGTGAGCGCGTATTTCTTGCACAAACCTACTGTCAGCCTGTGTCAACGGATCATATAAATTGCTTTTCTTGACAAATTATTATGAGACCTGGTCAGAAATAATTTAATTTAGTTAGTCTGATGGTTTCACCGAAACTAAATAAATCGTTAGTGCAAAGAGCTAGCATGTCGTAACTGATACTAGATTGGTTTGATTTTGGTGTAAAATGAAATTAACAAAAATTTGACTTGAGGAATCTTTAAACTCACCATGTTTAGTTACTTGCGTACAAAATAATAAACTCAGCTTAACCCCCCAAAAACAACAATCTAAATAGAGTCACTTTAGTGAGTAGGAAATTCTAGCCTAAGAGCTTTCCTGCTTAATACTAAGTAATCTTCAGTGTACATTTAAAGGGTTTCAAAAAATGCGATATATGCTTTATTTTGACATCTGTGCTTTATTTTCATAGCATAAATGAAAACTTGTACATGATTTGGAATATCTTTTGAATAAAAACCATAGCTACTGATATCAAGGACCAACAATTTTCTTTTTGTTTTGTACATTTCAATTGTGAAATTTGAGTAAAAAAAATTATCGCATTTCGCCCTGAAAATGAAATCCTTTATTTCTTTTTGTGACTATTTTGTCATGTGTTCCCACTACTAAATTTAACTGTGATATATTTTAATTGCTTAGCTGCAATCATACATTTTGTTTTGAAATGTTTTGCAAACATCACAGAAAAATGGATGATTCTGCATTTTAGATAGTTATTTAAATTATCCGTTCTTCCAATTTATGCACAGATTAACATAAAATAATTTATGTGAAACAACACACACGTACATGTATACAATAGTAACCATATTACTAAGAAAACAATTATAGAAAGTGAATCTTCCCACATACCCTTGTATGAATAACTGAACGCACACAGTTAAGATTAGATTATTTTCTGTGAAAGACAACGCACACAGATACAGACGAAAAGGTGGGGCATTCACAGAAAGTAAGCGAGGAGGGTAAAATAGCTCGAAAGTGATCGATGTACACCATTGTTTGAGTTGCACATGCATGTTAATTACAGGGAGGGAGGAAGCTTACCAGGAAACACAAGCGTGGAAAACAGATAGTTTGCATATCACATTTGTGATGTGGTCCATTGTTTACGAAACATGGGAGGGAAAAGGGACTCAGGCACAGCCCCACACCCACAGTCATGAGAAACAGGAACAAAGGGACAATTAATGTTTCCTGCAAAATGGGTGTTTAGGCAAGCTGCTTCTCTGGCGATTAATTATGTATGCGGTTACTTGCCTGAAGGAGTGGATTGGCCTTTTGTTTCCCCAGAGTTGGACTGGGCTAGTGAAACTGTTAAAATGACCGCTTGCAGGCCAACTGTGGTCAAAGCAAAGAGAGAAGTTTGTCAGATTGACGGTCAGTGAAAGTCTCTTCTTTTCTTGCAGTGGTTAAGCAGACAATGACGTCGTCATCACGGCGATTGCTGCTGTAGCGGATGAACTGAAACAAAGAGTAAACGGGGGACAACCTACTTCACTTATTAGGTGAGTTCTCATGTTTGTTCTCTTTTTTGATGCTATGTATTGCACCCTGTCTTGGGCTCGATTATGGAACTTCTATTTTGTGCATTGTTTTAACCCAGGCGTGGGTGGTTATAGTGAGAAATGAGGAGGAGGAAAAACATGATTAGGGGAAGACCAAGGGTGTACCAACAGCGTTTGATTGATTTTTGCACATTGATAGGCACTTTCCAGCAATGCAGACTTATCTTTAATATAATTATTGTCTTTGTGCTGTAGAGAACACAGTTTTCTTTCTTTGGTAATATGTATTTAGTAGTTCACAACCTACAAAAATAACATTTATAATTTATTTAATTTTTTTTTAAATTAAAATCGATATTTGGGAAAGTTTTAGTAAAATCATCCAGTGTTCAGAGAATATTTAATAAGATTCCATATAAGATTACTAACTTCTTTGTAACCGAAATATTTTTAAACGAACTACTCTGACATAAATATAATTTGTGCATCTCTAGATGCAAGCAATATTTATGAAATATTGCTCCTATGTTTGCTATGTGTACATTTTTAATGTTTGATAAGTTTTGTTGTCCAAGCTGTTGACAGGGACCAAATTGTAAAATGTTAAAAATCTTCTAGATACAGTAATTAACCATGAGATAAATTAAACCAGAGCCTATATACACTGTATATGTGAAACTGTATATGTGTATTAGGAGATATTCAAATGAACACTCATTCAAACAAGCATACTTACAGACACACAAGCAAACAAACAAACAGACACCAAAACTCTGTTTTATAATACATACTTAAATTAGCTAAATTAAAGTTCGCAGTTCATTTTTAGATCAACTAGAAAACTATTAAAGATTAGGTGGGGGAAAAAACTACAGGTCTGCATTATCTTTGGCACGATAACCAGATGGTCTAGATAGGGAGCTTGTCTGTTCAAAGATATTCTGATCAGGCATGCACAGTTAACCAAGCATAAACCTTATGGGTCAAAATGGGATCTTCACTAGTAGTCTCGAACTTCACTGTTTCTTAAAGGAAATAAAAACAAGGCATTAGCTAAAATCCGTTTTCCATGTGTACAGAAAGTTTGATATTGCATGTAACATTCGAGAACATTAAAAA
Source organism: Paraescarpia echinospica (assembly GCA_020002185.1). Lineage (NCBI taxonomy): Eukaryota > Metazoa > Annelida > Polychaeta > Sabellida > Siboglinidae > Paraescarpia > Paraescarpia echinospica. The sequence goes on from CM034543.1 coordinate 49,051,252, forward strand.
AATACAGAAAAATACATTTGTAGCATAAATTCGATTTTAAACCCGTCTGTGTAGCGATTCCCGCGGAAAATAAAAATTTAATGAGCTAGGCAATCATGTGGTATCTTAACGTCACACATGACTCACACTCGCAGTAGGCCGACCCTTTCTATGCATTCAGAGCATGTTAACATGGATAATGTTGGGATCGAAACAAGCGTCAGAATGAGTTGTTATGCAATAATCAGATGTAATACAAACACTAGTCATCATAGAGGAACAAGCAGTTATCTTACGGTTCCACATGAATTCAGTTTTATTCAAAACAATGACTGCGAATGAGCCTACAACTTGTAGTACAAGTCGACTAGGTTTCGCCGAGCTTGGGCTCGTTTTCAGAATAATTATATCGAATGCAACCAACGGGAGATAATGTACACCAATATACATACATAGCAAACATATATCGTATCCAGCTACAGAAAGTAACATGTAAAATCTTATAATATCACTAGAATATCGATGTATGAAGGAGGAGTTGTACAATTTATCATAACAATTGAAATCAGTCAGCGAATTTCTGCCGGCCTTGATAGCTCTCTTGGTAAACGCGTTGGTTCCTTGGCACTCGTTTTACAATCGGGCGACGCCGGTTCAATCCTGACAGCATGCAAACTATTGATTTTCTTTACACTTTTTTTGTTTATGTTTTCACGAAGTAATATCAACCAAATCATTTAGTATACTATGATGCACTGTTTGTAAATATTTGTATTATTTTTGTAGTAATTATTTATTCGCCACAAAAATGAAAATATGGTCATTATATATAACGATGTTTCTAAATTGTATTTATCCAGACAGATCAATATTTTTCACATATATAATTACAATATATTACTGTACAATATATTTACAATTAATAAATTATATATCCATTACATTATATTTGTTTGGATAAATAAAATTTAGAAACATCGTTATATAATGACCATATTTTCATTTTTGTGGCGAATAAATAATTACTAAAAAAAAATTACAAACAGTGCATAATAGTATAAAATGATTTGGTTTATATTACTTCGTGAAAACATAAACAAAAAAAGTGTAAAGAAAGTGAAAGGTTTGCATGCTGTCAGGATTGAACCGGCGTCGCCCGATTGTAAAATAATTGACAAGTAACCAACGCGCCTACCCACTGAGCTAGCGGGACCAAAGGAAACTCTCTGACTGATTTAAGTTGTTATGATAAATTCTACAACTCCTTCATATATCGATATTCTAGTGCTATTATGAGATTATACACGTTACTTTATGTAGCTGGATACAATATATGTTTGCTGTGTATGTTTATTGGTGTAGATTATTTCCCGTTGGTTGCATTCGATATAATTATTCTGAAAACGAGCCCCAAGCTCAGCGAAACCTAGTCGACTTGTAGGCCCATTCGCATACGTTGTTTTGAATAAAATTGGATTCATGTGGAACCGTAAGATAACTGCTTGTTCCTCTATGATGACTAGTGTTTGTATTACGTCGGAAAATTGCACAATAACTCATTCTGACGCTCGTTTCGACCCAAAAACTATACTTGCAAACATGCTCTGAATGCATGGAAAGGGTCGGCCTGATGCGAGTTTGAGTCATAAGTGACGTCACATCTCGGCATCCCGAAAAGCGCGCCAAAAATATGCATATTCGAAAATGTCCGGATGTACAGAATAAAATGTGGAATTTCTAATTCATTGAATTTTTTTGCTTGGTGGGCGTGGAAATAGATAGCAGGATGTAATATAACATGAATTCAAGCAATATATGTTTTTTTCCCTTTAATAGTCCTGACCTTCACTATTTCCAATATTCCTGATCTTCACTATAATTTGTCAACAGTCATGATTTTCACTATTTTAGTTGTTCTGATCTTCACTATTTCTAGTGTCAATCAGTCGATCATTCCATCAATCAATCAATCAATCAATCAATCAATCAATCAATCAATCAATCAATCAAACAATCAATCAGTCAATGAACCTGAACCTAATAACATGAATATAATTTATATAAAAATAGTTAGAATTATAAAAAAGAACTAATAATACTGCTGTACAAAACAATAGTTAGGCCTTATTTAGAATATTGTATACCAGCGTGGAGGCCATAATTATCGCAAGAAGGACATAGATATGCTAGAAAGAGTACAGAGGAGAGCGACTAAAATGATACAAAAACTAAGGTATCTTAGTTACGAAATAACCTAAACGAATGTGGTTTAACAACACTAGAGACCAGGAGATTGAGAGGACACCAGATAGAAGTGCTTAAAATATTTAATGGTTATGAAAATGTTGATAGAAATACGTTTTTCTCAGTTAAGAAAGATAGAAGTACTCGAGGACATGAGGTTACTTTAGTAAAGGAGCAGTGTAGATTAGATATAAGAAAGTTCTCAATGGAACATATTATCTGCTAATTGTGTGGATGCTAATAGCGTGAATATGTTTAAAAATAAAATCGACACATACCTTGGAAGGGCGGGATACACATAGATAAAAAGGGTTGGACTCTCGATAAGCCAAAAGGCTTTCTTGTCCTGCCATCTAGAGTTAATTCTCTGGGTGTCACTCTGATTAAATCTTGTTAAATAATTATCAATAGTTGTATAAAACATGGGAAGGTTTGAGTAAAGTCATCCCTTGTTGAGAGAATAATGAGATTACACATCACAATTGCCTGCTCTGCACTATTTCTCAATGGTCAGGATCTTTGCCATTTTAGTAGTTCTAGTCTTCAGTATTTTAGTAGTCCTGATCTTCACTATTTGTTAGTTGTCCTAATCTTTACTATTTTAGTAGTCTTGATCATCACTGTTTTTTAATAGTGCAATATTTTAAATTTCAGACTTCAAGTGCTATTTATTTGATAGTAGTCCTGATCTGCACTATTTGTTTTTTAATAATCCTGATCTGTACTATGTTTTTTAATAATCCTGATCTGTACTATGTTTTTTAATAATCCTGATCTGCACTATTTGTTTTTTAATAATCCTGATCTGCACTATTTGTTTTTTAATAATCCTGATCTGCACTATTTGTTTTTTAATAATCCTGATCTGCACTATTTGTTTTTTAATAATCCTGTTCTGCACTATTTGTTTTTTAATAATCCTGTTCTGCACTATTTGTTTTTTAATAATCCTGATCTGCACTATTTGTTTTTTAATAATCCTGATCTGCACTATTTGTTTTTTAATAATCCTGATCTGCACTATTTGTTTTTTAATAATCCTGATCTGCACTATTTGTTTTTTAATAATCTTGATCTGCACTATTTGTTTTATAATAATCCTGATCTGCACTATTTGTTTTATAATAATCCTGATCTGCACTATTTGTTTTTTAATAATCCTGATCTGCACTATTTGTTTTTTAATAATCCTGATCTGCACTATTTGTTTTTTAATAATCCTGATCTGCACTTTTAGTTTTTTAATAATCTTGATCTGCACTATTTGTTTTTTAATAATCCTGATCTGCACTATTTGTTTTTTAATAATCCTGATCTGCACTATTTGTTTTTTAATAATCCTGATCTGCACTATTTGCTTTTTAATAATCCTGATCTGCACTATTTGTTTTTTAATAATCCTGATCTGCACTATTTGTTTTTTAATAATCCTGATCTGCACTATTTGTTTTTTAATAATCCTGATCTGCACTTTTAGTTTTTTAATAATCCTGATCTGCACTATTTGTTTTTTAATAATCCTGATCTGCACTATTTGTTTTTTAATAATCCTGATCTGCACTATTTGTTTTTTAATAATCCAGATCTGCACTATTTGTTTTTTAATAATCCTGATCTGCACTTTTAGTTTTTTAATAATCTTGATCTGCACTATTTGTTTTTTTATAATCCTGATCTGCACTATTTGTTTTGTAGTAATCCTGATATACATTATTTGTTTTGTAGTGATCCTGATCTTCACTATCTGTTTTCTAACAGTACTGATCTTCATTATTTGTGTTGTTGTTGTCAAGACCTTCACTAATTTTAATACTGTTGTCTTGATCTTACTATTTTCATTAGTGGTAATCTTTGATAGACTCTGCAGTCTGCCACAACTTGTTTGTTTCAGTATTTTCCTGGGGTGTGTAGTTCTAGGACAAATTTTCCTGGAGTGAGTAGACATGTATGCCTGCTAACACTACCTAGTAACAGGCGTAGTGAACGAGTGACGGTAACGACACTGCGTAGTTAGCATGTTTGTTATAAGTTCTGATCATTCCACAAAGGATAATTTTTGCTGGCAAGTAGCCACATGCTTATTTATTGTGACAACAAGCGCAAAAACTCAGGCAATTTGAACTAAGCAGCACTTGTGTAATTGCGTCGGCTCGGCTGATCATACATTAGTGCTTACATGCCACGCTTATTGACCAAGGTTCTCGAAACCATGGGGTGATTGTGCCCATGATGGCATACATATGTCTGACCCCTCAGTTAAATGGAACCAATTCCATGAACAGCTTAGATCGTAGTCTATGTCAGGCGCAGTATGCGACGACCTTTGCCGCACTCATTGTTGGCAGGGGTGATTATAAAGGTAACTATGTACAACCGGCCGTCAACATTAAGGGTAATTATTAAGGTAACTATGGCTGAGTGTTTTATCAGCGTCAGACCTGCAGCCAGGCAGTATATATAGAGGGGGCTTGATAATGGGGCTGCATGACTAGGGAGAACATGTTTGGACTAGTTCCTCTGTCGGTGCCCTTCCCAGTGCTTAGGTTAGGCTGAACCAATTTTACCCATGCTTACTAAGTTATTGGCAAGCTCTAAATTGTATGAAATACAGCACATTGTGCATACATTTGTGATATATATATACAAAATGCTTATATATTAACATCCATGCATATGTGTTCGTTCTAGCGAGAAAGGCAGTTGAAACAATGAGAACATTTCAGACAACTGCATAATAAGCGTTATACACTCTAACGAGTTGCAATTTTATTTACAAGATACATAGATAAACCAGGTCTATGTCTGGTTAATTTCTGGTTGTCCAGAGAAGACAACTAACATCATGTAAAGGAAATGTAGGCTCTGTTTCACCGGCTGAAGCATTATTTTGTTAACCATTTCAGACAGTGTTATACAGTCTGTTAAACGTACAACTTTAGGGGTTATTTATGTCCATGGGTGGATGTGTTATGCTCCATGGGTGGATGTGTTACACTCCATGGGTGGATGTGTTAACTGTTTTGCTCCATGGGTGGATTTTTTATGCTCCATGGGTGGATATGTTACGCTCCAGGGTTGGATGTGTTACTCTCCATGGGTGGATGTGTTATGTTCCATGGGTGGATGTGTTATGCTTCATGGTTGGATGTGTTATGCTCCATGGGTGGATGTGTTACGCTCCATGGGTGGATGTGTTATGCTCCATGGGTGGATATGTTATGCTCCATTGGTGGATGTGTTACGCTCCATGGTTGGATGTGTTACACTCCATGGGTGGATGTGTTATGCTCCATGGGTGGATGTGTTATGCTCCATGGGTGGGTGTAACCTAATTTGGCTAGTTTTGATGGAATTAGATGAGACGTGCTAGTACTACATGAGCGTCTACACGATGCCCTCTGTCAGTTTGATGGGGCTGTTTGGGTGTCATTGCTGTCGGAAACAAGGAGTGTCAGTTTACGAAGGTGATACACTTGGCCAATGACCCTACTCCCCACTTGAGGTGTGCAGCATTGTCTGCGTCGAATCATATGTCATGTCGCATTGTCGCTGTTGTTCCCGACACCGCCCGCCCGTATCAGGTAGACGCGAGCTGGCTGGGTGGTGCGGCGGCAGATGGCATTATGACTTTGTGATGATATATCTGCGGTGTGCGGGTCAGCGGAGCAGTGCATGTTGGGCCAGTTGTTGCGTTTCACGACCCCACTTCGTCGTCAATGCATGCTGTTTGTTGCTTTGCGTAATCATCATCAGATGATGTGATATTTGATTGTGGTGAATCCCACGAAAGCAATGAAGGGTGACCATTTGGGATGTTCGTTCGCATGCAGGTAAAGTCATGTCAACTTAGGTCATATAAATGTGAGATGACTGATGACTTGGGTCGTGTACAATTGTGCGCTTACGTTGTAATACTTTTATGCGACACAATGAAGGCGTTCATAACATACACATTTTTCATTTTATATAAACATGTAACTCGAACAATTTATTTTTCCATTTCACATTGTTAATGGCCATGTTACTGAAATTGTGTAAGTTACGGGGTGGAGGACACAACTGCCTTCTTTCTGTTGGCCGGTATTGTGGAAATGCAAATTTTTATTTGGCAGTGTTCCTGTTTTAAATTGTTTCCGGGTAAACACGAAACAAGCCAAGGGCACATTTGATTAGGTAAGACACACGTCTTGGGGGTGTTATTGGGCAGCTGCACGCATAAATTATCACAAGGGAAAATGCATTTGTTTTAAAACTTTGTGTTACTAATGGGAGACTGCCATTGCTGGGGGGGAGATATTGTGCTCATTCCCAGTTTTCTCAGGTTCGACTACCCATGTCATCCAGGTACATGTATGTTCATGTCCTTTACTTATCTCCCCCACCCATTGTTATATTGTATCGCAAAATGATTAACCTGTCAGCAGATACAGAGGGGTGTTATTAGTGTACGTGTACTTTAGTTCTCTCAGTTGTCTATAACTGCTGTGTTAAAAGTTTCTGATTTTCTAAGTCCATGTGCTTTATGTAGCTTGTGCATTCATAAATTAGGATTGTGTCCCATCCCATTCCTTTAGTTTTTTGTGAAATGTTTGTTAAATTGTTGCAGCTTTGTGTTATATCTAAATACACATCCCGTAAACATCTTAATAGGACTTGACAACTTATTTAGCGATGAGGAAACTAGACATGTGTAGATGAAACATCGAAGTATTACCCACTTTAGGCATCGCCACTGAACCATTTGCGATAGTTCAGCGCTATTTTAGGGTAACGTCAAATCTTCCGCCACGTCCCCAAACCCTGTTGGATGGGAGATTAAAGTTATCTGATAGCCGAGAACCGGGAAATGGCGTGCTGTACCCTGTAGCCAGGCGATCTAAGTCATCCCAGGTGAGGCTCCCCTCTGAAAGGTTTGCTGTGCAGCAGCGGGAAAGTTTCAGGTAACACTGGGGTTAAGGAAGTGGGAAGTGTACTTAATCACCTTGGGTGGGTGTTAGTCTAAGGGATGCTACATTCCAGCCGGCCCATCTGATCCTGGTGTTCTCCCTGCAAGGTATAGGTGTGTGATAAGGGTCAACATGAGGTCACTCCCACCTCCTGTGAACTCTGTGACCCCCATCTGAACTTTGGATGTTGGTGGGGGTGCAACTTAATATAATATCACAGGAGTTCAGGTGTGGATATGCACTGGGTATGTTTGCTGATGTTTCTGGACTTGTGTGGAAATGTTGAGCCTTTGAAACTGCCTTTGTGTGAAGACTCTGGCTGCCAGGCATAGTTTCTTTTTACCCAAGGTAAACCATGAATGTGGTTTTATGGAAAATGACAAACCATTATGGTTAGCTTTGCTCGATCAGAGAAGATTTTACAATGTTCATAATCAATTTACAAATTGACAAGTTATGATTAGATGAGTCCTGTCAGAAATCAGAACTATACTGGGCTGAAATAACAGTAGGCAGCAAACATTGATATATGGTAACAGTAATATGATAATTATTAATATGCCAGAGTGTACTCATTTTTTGGGACATTTATGGTTTTATAGATAGACATATACAGTAGGCAGCAGTTAAACTAAAAGATCACAAAATGGGTTCAAAGGATTTTAAATTCTTTAGTTATTTTTATTTGAAGATATATCTGTTCCGACAAGTGTTCCCACTAGTCTATGTGGTCCATGCTTTCTGGGTGTACTTGTATAGTTTATGTTGTGCTTATATGTGTGTCTGAATGATAAGAGCTATCTATCTATTATTATTAATAATATGTGAGTTTTGCAATCCTGCTCATAGTTGAAATCATAAAATTAGATTTGGTTAATCAGCCTGCATCCAATGCGCAGTGTAAACCACACTAGGGTTGGACTGGCATGGCTAATAAGTTAATCTACTGACATGTCCTTGCCAGTCTTGTACCCTCTGTCAACAACAGGCCGACACACGTCCAGCAAACCTGCCTTTGATCGGTTAGGATTCCATAGTCCGCAGACATTATTGAGAGCTGTGGACCATGACATATCTCATTTGATTGTGGCAATGTTGTTGTTTTAAATGCCATATAAGGTTATCTTGGCTCACCGTTAGCTGCTATTGGCTCAGTGCCAGGTGTAGGATAAGCTTGGTTGAGTCGGCAGTGAACTGTGAATGATTAGCTTGTAAGGCAGGGTGCAAGGTAACCACCAACGTATACTTACACCAGTATATCTGACTTAATCTAATTGTTTGTTCCTCTGTCAAATCTGTGGCTCAATTCTGAGCTGTGGTTTCTACGATTTCTACAAAATCCTGTATATCATAATAATCATAAATTTATGGGATTTAAATCTGAAATGTTGTAAGTTTGTGTGAACTGTGTGTGGGTGAGTTAATAGTGTTCATTGGGTGATTGCGAAGGCATTTACAACGTGTTTTCTCTGGTCGTGGCTGCAATTTGCTACTGATGTTATCCGTAGAACGTGGCATAATGTCCTCGATGTTGCATCACATATGTTGTGTATTTCAGCGAGCACACTTTGATCAGGGTGAACTGTGAAATGTAAACATGACCAGTGCTGTCGGTGAACATCGCTCGACTGTGTGGTGTATGAGAACAACCGTCAGTCACACCGTGATTGTACCTGTGTAACTCTCACATGAAACAGTGTTTCTTTGCTGTTATTCTGCTAAAGAACATTGCCATATGTGTGTTACCGCAGTCAGATACACACCAGCAGCAGGATTTTCACCATCCTATAGAGGGTGTGTGTTTTTGTGTTATTGTTAATAGTTGGCCCGTTTCAGTCGTGTTGAGACGTGTTGATTGGCAGTTGTGCTGTGAGGGCGATATTCTAATCAGCCTGCTCTTTGGCAATCAGTTAAGCCGGTGTTGTCATGAGACAAAGGGAGAGCTGGCTGCACTGTCGATTGACCTTCAAGTGCGGGCATTCACAGCCGGGCTGGCCAGGCAGGCAGGCAGCAGCAAATGCCCTCCTTGTGTAGACAATGCTCCCGTTCGGGGTCGTTTATTGATTTTCTGCAGTGGTGGCATAATGCAAGTGCACCGCAGCAGTGTGGCCACAGTTCTGAGGGCGTCTGTGCCAGGGAAATTACCACAGCCGTCGTCGAGAAAGAGCGGAGCCGATATTACGACCGTGCCTGTGGGGGTAGAGTGTAGGCACCGGGCTGTTGCGGATATCGATTGGTACGTGCAGCGCGCGCGCACGTGTGTGCACACGCACATGTATGCATTGCAGACGGACGTGCCGGGGTTTCGGCGTTGACGACATCATTGTTGCCTGAAGCGCGTGCGCCCACATGCACGTTGTCACTCACAGCTGTGCGGTGCCTGTTGGTGCGCGCCAGCGGTGGGTGGGTGGCTCGCACCACGCGGGTGCAAACGAGCCAGCGGTCGTATTGACATCTCGAGCGTGAACTCGCGTTATCGTACACGTTATGATGAATTGGTCCGGTTGAATCGCGCTAACTGCTACTGGGGCTGTCATAAATATCGACCCCAGGGCGATAGGGTGATTGTCATCATCTTAGTTGAAACCCCTGTGGTTTGTAAATTGGTGAGGTCACTGATGAAGTCCAGGATAAGGTCAGTGTGTTTGTTAATGCAGTGGCTGCAGTGAAAGCAAGGGTCACAATGGCAAGATTAAAATCAATGTAGAGGAGGTTAATTTCATTGTCTGGGTGACAGGGAATTGGTTTGGATAGAGACATGAATACATTAGACATTTGTGACAGGTCAAGCAGGATGTTGGCAGGGATTCTCAGTTTATTCAATGTATATTATTTGGTTTATCCGGACGTCATATCATGAGGCGCCTAGTTAGATTATGATTTTGACTTATCTGGATTTACTAATAATATTAAGGCCAGACACCCCAGGTGAAATGGTGTTTTTTTACAAAAAATTCTGAAAATGGTTTTCTGCCAGATTATCATACCTTTGTATGCATACTATTAATAAAGTTCACTTCCATGACAATTACGTACCTCTAAGTGAGTTTTAATCATGGATGAAGCATGTCGATATCATGTAATGAAATCCATTATGCAATCTTTGACAGCCATTTTCTCAAAAAAAATTTCTTCAAATTTCTGTATTTGGAAACGGGATATCTCTTGTATAAATAATGTTTTCAGTGTTGCATTCAGCATATTCTACTGTGTGCAGTGATCAGACACTTTTAAAATCATGAATAGTTTGAAAGATATAGCCATATTTGTTGCAAAAAAAAGATTTTTTTTCATATTTTACCCAAAAAATTATTTTAAAAATAAAAACAACATTTCAAAAAATGCTCTGATCATTTCACAAAAGAATCTATAGAGAACATGGATTTGCAAGAATTATAACTATATATGGATTCAATAAAAAATGGCAGTGTTTCCAAATTTGCCAATATTTGCTCAAAATGGTGGTCATTTTGTTTGTTACCATGGAAACGGGGGGTCTGGCTGAAAAAAGTTCAATATATATTTTACTCAGTACGACCCATTTCATGCATTGGGCAGATAAAATTGAACTGTTTGCACAAATTAAAAAATAATCCTATCTACCTGCCGTGTCTGGCCTTAAACACATTTGATAATTTTTGAGTTGGCACCCTCACTGACAAATGGTGGTTTTTTTCTTTGTCTCTTCTGTGGACATGATGGTTTCTGTTTGTGAATCGCGTTCAGGTGTTAGTGTGTCAGTAGAGTTCTGATGGCCGACTGAGAACCTCACTGTGGCTATTGCGTGCTGCGCAGGGTCTTGGCTCGTTGAAGTGCCAGGATGTATTGATTCTGTTTAGCCATGTTTCCACCCTGAGTGTTTGTGTGAAGTTGTGGGGGGGGGTGGTGGGGGCAGTGGCAAGCTGTGACTTGCTGGATGCTCTTAATCTCCACATCTGTAGGGGGATAATCTCAGCAGAACAGATTACTTGGGGGTGATATCAGCAGGGTTCCAATCACAGGCAATACTTATGAAGAAGGTCAATAGATGCTTTGCATTCAATAAGATATTTCCTAAAGAATTCATTTGGTTTTATTTGGGTGTAGATGTAGCAATATACAGTGTATATATTACCTTGTGTTATGTAATAGATTAGTCAAGGCCGGATAGTTTTAATTATTAACTAATACAATTAATAATTAAAAACATGAGCACCACACACGGCTATGTTTCAGAGTGTTAGTCTAAATATCATTTATATATTACTAGTATATTTTTCGAGTTTGAATAAAATTGACATTACTAATGTTGCCGAAACTGTATCACCATTCACAAAATGCATTGTGAAATTTAGTTCGCTGTTTGAGATTCACATAAATTTGCATGAAATTCCTTCTTTTTTTGTAAATTGACATGGCTGTCATAACAGCAACAATGAGACATTACAGGTTCTACTTTTGGTTCAACCCCTGAGTGGCACAGGTAATGCAAGCAATGCACTGAGCCTTCTTAGTCTTTCCAGTGCTGACACCTAGTGTATAGTTCTGTACCACACCATAGACACCACTAGCAGTGTTTGGGGCAAGAACCGACAGTTGTGATGATGTGCTAACCCGTCCCCAGCACAAGTACGAAAATGGGATCAAAATCTAAATTAATGTAAATTAGAAACTAAAGACATGATGAGATGTTGTTGTATGGAAATTGGAATGTTTGTGTCAGTCAGAGGATACTACACAAAATGTTTGGTAGCTCTTGAAGGGGCATTTCTGTCATGACTGGATAGGGCGGGAAACAGTAGAATATGGAGGGTGGGTATGTATTGTGTTACACACCCTATTCAGTATCCAGTCCCGCTAGAAATGCCCCTTTTTGTAAGAGTTGTGAGGTAAAGTTAGTATTGTGGGATGGTAGTAGTTGTTGTGGGGTGGGCAAAAGTGGGTGTTATGGGCAAAAATGGGTGTTGTGGGGTAAAGTGTGTGTTGCAGGGTAATTTGGGTGTTGTGGGGTAAATTGGGTGTTGTGAGGTAAAGTGTGTGGCTTGGGGTAAAGTGGGTGTTATGGGTTGTGGGGTTGGGTGGGTTGGGTTGGGTGTGTATAATAAAGATTGTGTTGTGTGGGGTGTGTATTATAAATATTGTGTTGTGTGGGGCGTGTATTATAACGATTGTGTTGTGTTGGGTGTGTATTATAAAGATTGTGTTGTGTGGGGGGTCTATTATAAAGATTGCGTTTTGTGGGGGTGTGTATTATAAAGATTGTGTTGTGTGAGGGTTGTGTATTATAGAGATTGTGTTGTGTGGGGTTGTGCATTATAAAGATTGTGTTGTGTGGGGTTGTGTATTATAAAGATTGTGTTGTGTGGGGATTGTGTATTATAAAGATTGTGTTGTGTGGGGTTGTGTATTATAAAGATTGTGTTGTGTGGGGTTGTGTATTATAAAGATTGTGTTGTGTGGGGTTGTGTATTATAAAGATTGTGTTGTGTGGGGGTTGTGTATTATAAAGATTGTGTTGTGTGGGGTTGTGTATTATAAAGATTGTGTTGTGTGGGGTTGTGTATTATAAAGATTGTGTTGTGTGGGGGTTGTGTATTATAAAGATTGTGTTGTGTGGGGTTGTGCATTATAAAGATTGTGTTGTGTGGGGGTTGTGTATTATAAAGATGTGTTGTGTAGGGTTGTGTATTATAAAGATTGTGTTGTGTGGGGGTTGTGTATTATAAAGATTGTGTTGTGTGGGGTTGTGTATTATAAAGATCATGTTGTGTAAGGTTGTGTATTATAAAGATTGTGTTGTGTGGGCGTTGTGTATTATAAAGATTGTGTTGTGTGAGGGTGTGTATTATAAAGATTGTGTTGTGTGGGGTTGTGTATTATAAAGATTGTGTTGGGTGGGGGTGTGTATTATAAAGATTGTGTTGTGTGGGGGTTGTATTGTAAAGATTATTGTAAAGTGTGTTGTGTTGTGTATTATAAAGATTGTGTTGTGTTGTGTATTATAAAGATATTATGTGTGTTGTGGGGTTGTGTATTATAAAGATTGTGTTGTGTGGGGGTTGTGTATTATAAAGATTGTGTTGTGTGGGGTTGTGTATTATAAAGATTGTGTTGTGTGGGGGTTGTGTATTATAAAGATTGTGTTGTGTGGGGTTGTGTATTATAAAGATTGTGTTGTGTGGGGGTTGTGTATTATAAAGATTGTGTTGTGTGGGGTTGTGTATTATAAAGATTGTGTTGTGTGGGGGTTGTGTATTATAAAGATTGTGTTGTGTGGGGTTGTGTATTATAAAGATTGTGTTGTGTGGGGTTGTGTATTATAAAGATTGTGTTGTGTGGGGGTTGTGTATTATAAAGATTGTGTTGTGTGGGGTTGTGCATTATAAAGATTGTGTTGTGTGGGGGTTGTGTATTATAAAGATCATGTTGTGTAGGGTTGTGTATTATAAAGATTGTGTTGTGTGGGGGTTGTGTATTATAAAGATTGTGTTGTGTGGGGTTGTGTATTATAAAGATCATGTTGTGTAAGGTTGTGTATTATAAAGATTGTGTTGTGTGGGCGTTGTGTATTATAAAGATTGTGTTGTGTGAGGGTGTGTATTATAAAGATTGTGTTGTGTGGGGTTGTGTATTATAAAGATTGTGTTGGGTGGGGGTGTGTATTATAAAGATTGTGTTGTGTGGGGGTGTGTATTGTAAAGATTGTGTTGTGTGGGGGTGTGTATTGTAAAGATTGTGTTGTGTGGGGGTGTGTATTATAAAGATTGTGTTGTGTGGGGTGTGTATTATAAAGATTGTGTTGTGTGGGGGTGTGTATTATAAAGGTGTGTTTCGTATCTTCAACAATTGATCTCGCCCTCGGTTAATGGTGGACTCTTGATTAGAGCTAGTAAGTCGTTGAAACGGAGTGCCACCTAGGTGATCGTGTTCTAACCAAAGTGCCTGTTGCTACTGGCAACCACCCCCTTCAGCAGACACTGTGCCACAAATGTTTTAGCCCTAAAAAGATCGGCTAATTCAGGACCCGGAAAGCAATCCCTAGTTCGTCAGCCAGGTGGAAACAGGCAATTAGAGGGTACGGAAATTAGTCTGAAAATTCCGCCTTCTGACCTATTGCACATAGGGTGATTGTCGTAACAATTCCAGCTCAATGGAAGCGTGATGTTTCTCAAGTTGCTGTCTTTTGTTGTGTGAACAAAAAGACAGAGGACCATTAAATATTAATCTCATCACAACTTGTGCCAAGTTGTGAGTCACTAGGAGTCACTAGGATGTTCTTTAATTTCTATAGCACCATTGTTAGGGGGGCAGTCATAATTAAAGAGTAAACATTTCCTTTAAGAGTTCACGCCAACAAGGCAGATGGATGATTATATATGGAGTTTATATGTAGTTAGGGGTCGTCGCAAAACTACAAACTTTGAATATGTGTTCGACAAGCGGGGCTGGCTGCCAGCCAGTCGCTGATGTTATGTAATTTGAGCCAGCTGTGATCCATGTCTACATACCTAGCTGACATTACAGTATTTTCCCGGAGCCAGATATCAGCAGTACTAACTTCCTGGATCACCGGCACTGACTATTGGCATCAGCGAGTTTTCAAGGGTTATTCTCTTTGAAATGAAATTAAAGAAAAACTTAGTCGGTGGGAAAGACAACTTGAAATTTGTGGCAGTCTGTTATATTTCCAGTTTTGTTTGCCAGGGTGCAGGGTGTTTCCTTCCTAACCACATTCCTGTGATGATTTTCTCTCAGAATGTTTACTCTTGGATGTCCCTCCCAGTATAATGTATAGGCGGACGGTTTTTATGTATTTGTTTTTTAGTTTATAAATTAATAATTGATCAGTTGATAAATGTTTAGTACCGTGCCCTATAGGTACAACTAAAGCATTCAATTTATATCTGTATTTAGACTATCTGGTACACTGTGTATTTATGTTTTATGGTTATATTTAAATATTGATTAATTATTATAGAAATCATAAGAAATGTGTTTCTTCATACTTAACTAGAAGGGGGTGGCTAGGGGATGTCTCGGAGGACGTGTTGGTAGATTGGGGGGTTAGGAGAATATTTTGTATCCAAGTTGTTTATTACCTGATTTGGAAAGACGCCTGACATTATTTGTTACTAAATAATTTTAATGAAATATTTGGATTCATAACAATTGATGTACAATTTATTTTTCAAATACAAATTTATGGAAATATGATATTATGCAGCATTTAAAAAATGAGACAACTTGAGTAAAAATAAAAAAAAACACTAAATAAAGCCGCCTGTGTATAAATAATCTTTGTATGTAATTGTTAATATTTTATGCTTTGACAGATAGTGATTTTGATTGATGGGGTTTAGACTGCTTACTTGAAGGACATTAAAATTAGATAGATAATGTTTCATATAACAATAGCTGTGGGACCATTACCTGTTGTGCTTATTTATAAAACTTGGTTACAGAATGCATTCCTGCCTTTACACTATTTCCAATAGTCACAGCTTTGTACTGGAATGAAATGTACATTGTCATATAAATGTACATGCTTACACAACAGCTTTTGATGATACAAAGTCCAGACATTTTATCATAAAATTAAGTTTAAAAATATAAACATAGATATGATGAATAATAGTCTAACGTTTTGATTACCCAAATGTGTTTTGATGAAACCATATTAAAATATATACTTGGACTGTTATCTGTTTAATTTGATTATTTCAGGGCAAATATGTTTTAGTTGCACGCTGAGGGAACAATAATGTCATGGGTCATCTGTATTCACAGCTATATTAATATGCTCACTTTGGATTATTGTAACTGCATCTCCTCCAAGGTTTTGAGGTCATCTCCCCCAAGGTGTTGAGGTCATCTCCCCCAAGGTGCTGAGGTCCATTCACATTTTTCATCTTTGGATCAATAAGCGCTGTATTTTTTTTATAAAAAAAGTAAAGATAGTTATTTGGTTTATTTACTTTTTCAATGGACAAATTGAGTGGGCAGCCATCTCTCAGGTGGCACCACCATATTGTGTGATGATTGCCAACCTTTGTTTGTTGCTCAGTATGGGTGGATGTGTGGTTGTGTTATTAATAATAATAAGGTAACTTCTTTTGCGCCTAAATCCTCGGAACCAAGCTCAGTGGCAACTCAGTATAAAAGGGGTAATCAATCTCAAAATCAATAAGCCATCATCAAAAGGGACGAGCAGATATTGTAGATTTGTAACACTAAAACAGAAAATGAAATCATCAGCTCCAGTCTCCTAGACTAGTTTTTTCACTTTTTTCCTATAGAAGGTGGGTGATTTGCACTGATATAGTTGTTATGTAATCACTTTGAGCCCTGTGTAGAGAGGTACTGTATGGAGGCTGTGAAGTGTTGCCTGCCCTCCTGCCTCATTCCTGACCATTAGGGACCGTCTCCATAGCGGTGGGTACACCCTGGCAGCCTGGCACAGACTCCCCCAACTTCCCACCCAGGCCTCGCCTTTCTGGCTCAGTAGAACCCCGAGATTGTGGGAACTCGGCTGTTGCTCTCCGCCTTGTTTCCTGCTATACAAGGGGGAGGGGGTCAGGTACAATATTGCTGAATCACTCGCTGTCTTTTTTCTTTGGCTGTTGATGATTTCACATGTTAACTAACGGTAGTCTTCCTTGCCTGCCTTGGCTTACGTTGTGAAATCAATCAAATAATATTTTTAAGATTATATGCATCAAGATCAATAAAATTTTGAATCTCGTAAAAATATCTAATGTTAGGATTATTTTTTATCATAAGTAAAACCAGTGTTTTAAGGTTCATACATATTTTTGTGGGATTTTTGAAAATGACTCAAACATCTTGAGGGGAATAAAACTTGATTATGTTTGATTCGTCATATTATATAATTTGATTCATTTTTGTAGATATTGGGATACTAGACATTTAAGGTATATTTATCCACTAGGGGTTTCATCATTGTCAGTTGTATAAACACCTCACTTAGTATGCTCCAGTTTAATTATTAATTTTTGTGGTTTGTTTGATGTGGTATACATGATCTGCAATTAATTATGTAATTAATAATTGCATTTATGTGTAGTTAGGTTTTGTTTCAAAGTTTTAATTACATATAAAAACAAGAATTGTGTACTTTATTCCTATTTAATCAGACACCAGTTATTGATGATCTTTTATAAAGTATATCTTCTCACCGATCATGTGACACAGCCCTAACATGGATAGTTAAACGAGACAACGTCAGGATTCGTTTGGGTTTGTAAATATTTGGACAGTATGGCTGCAAATAATTGTTCTGTATTTTATGTTTTCAGACAGCTGAGAATGTAGTTATTTTTAAGTGTCTGAATGGATACAACCATTACAGTACTAAATAACTGCACCATATCATTTTAGATATATAAATTTGTATTTAATTAAATTTATTATTATCATCTTTAAAATATTTAATTTGAACATCATACACATACTTGACCGTATAAATTCTTCTTTTCCAGATGCCTTCACCATGCTGCCTGGGTAACCGAAGAAACAAAAGTGTGCGAGATTGCTATGGCAAACACGATGACGTCATCGGCGGCAGCGGTGGGGGGCGGAGACAAGACTGTCAGCAAGTCAATCACACGTCTCCTGCAGCACTCCATCCTGCAACTGTGCAATGAACACATCGGCTATAACCACAAGTTGCAGATCCTCGGCGTGCTTTGCATGACGGTCGATGACGAACAGCAGGAGCTGGTCGTCAAGGTAAACAACACGCTGAAACGTGTCAACCCGATCAATACAGCAAAGGATGTGAGCAGCGGACAGATGTCACCACTCACTGTGAGTGGGATACCGCTGCCGCCGATGATGCAGTCGATGATGCAGCCAACGACGACGATGATTACGTCGCCCGAGAGCGTCGTGCACACTGCGAAACCTAGTCAAACAAAGAGTGACGTTCCAAGCTCGTCGTCGCGGCGATCACATGGCCGCAAGGGCACGAACCCAATCAAGGTGCACCATGTCTATGATGAAGGCGGCGGGATGATGTCCGACGATGATGAAGACATTCTCACGGTGATCCCGACAGACCCAGAAGCGTCCATCTCGACGTCGATGCTCACGCCGATCACCACAAATCAACAGCTCACAGCATCAACGAACAGTTTGTCGCCAGGTGGCGTTAACATCGAGCAGTTCCTGATGCATGATGGGGAGGAGAGGACGGCACAGGGAAGTGCGAAGCGTAAGGCAACGTATCAGCTGCGTGTGCCACAGGTGTCGACGTATAACGACACTGCTCGGAGCATCGACTGTATTGGGGCGACGAGTGTCCGTGCCCTTCTCATGAAGCCACTGCGAGCGAGTCCATACAGCGGCGAAGAAGACACACTGACGACCACATCGGCCATACAGGACTTGTCGCATCACCTCAGTCCGTTTCAGAATGAGAACGGAGATGTGATACCACGCAAGGGGCTCAGTCTGCCGCTGTGTCTCGCGACAGGCGACGACGACAGTCACGGCGACGTCACGAACAGTGAGAACGGCCCGAACAACCAAAACACGTCGTCCGAGATGGACGGTTTCAAGATGGCTGTCGATGGGGTCATCGATTTCAGCAACAAGGGTAAATCTGTAGACGTTGTGATGGCGATGTCGTCGCCGATGCAAGAATGCAACAGTCGCTCAAGCATGACGCCACAGGACGCCGGCCGTCAGTTCGTCGGGCTCGACGACGACAGCTTGCTGCAGGTGAAGGCCGAGCCGAAGGACGACTTCGGTTACGACGGCGGCCTCGGAGTGGCACTGAACGCGACTGACATGCCGATGACATCGACACCAACGCACTCACTCAGCATGCCAAACCCGTATCTCGGTGGCGTCCATGGGTTCGTCCAGCACATGCTCAACAGCCGCTTGCCGACGCCTGCATTTACGACCGGGTTCACGTCACTGACTAGCGCCGCTGGGGCTATGGCAAACATCTCGGCGGGCCAGCCGAATGAGGGGCTGTCGATACGCTATACAAGCAACGGCCCGGTGACGGTCGGCACGAACGGAAAAGAGATGGGCAAGATGACATCACGCGTCAAGGACATCATTCTCTACAACGACCAGTCGCCACTGCATATGCAGAAGGGGAATCGTATTGAGGCAGACTACATGGTCGACAAACTGGGCATGGAGGGGCGGAAACGGCGGCGTCGCGCGCCCGACGAGTCACTCACAGCGGAGGAGATCGCGGAGTACATGGGTCAGCCAGGTGGTGGTGCCGGCGGAGCAGGTGCCAGTGGTGTCAGCGAGAACATGCTATTCAAGTGCCAGTTCTGTCTGGAGGAGGTTCGGGACCTCACAAAATATCTGCAGCACACACTGACGGTGCACAACGCGTACATCTGTCACCAGTGCGGTAAGAGCTTTACGACGAAGTCTTCGCTGCTGCGACACCGGCCGATCCACACCGGCATGCGGCGCTTCGCATGCAGCATCTGCAAGAAGACGTTCTACCGAAAGGACAAGTGTAAGGCGCACATCAAGCGCCACCTAGGGCTCGCTGCTGACTCACAGAATGTCTCGCACTATCAGAAAGTCGAGCCGCTCGCGTAGCCTCTTGTCCTTCCTGCTGGCGTTGTGCCCCTGTGCCGTCTAAGTGCCACCAATACCACCCACTTGTGATGATAAGAAATTCTTTTCCAAAGCATCATTATATAAAAGTCTCCACTTGTTTACTACCTGGTAATTGTCCTTGAAAAAATAGTGTTTTCTCAGTTATTTTTCTTGAAAAATCAAACAAATTATCTTTTACTTCATTTTTGCAACAGTTGTGTATAAAGCCTTAAACCAGTGTAAAATAACCGCATGGAATTTTTCGGGAACTCCACGTTGGCACACTTGGTGGCACAGGGGAGGCGCATTGCTGCAGCTTCATAGATTGTGGTGACATACGGTGTTTCTCAATTTCTAGCTAGCTTCTAAATATAGGCACGTGTTGTTGTTAATGTTGCCAGGCAGAGGGTGTGCACAAGGGGCCGTCGTTGGCATTGTTGTTACTTCTGCATTGCGATGGTGCTTATGATTCTGGGGGCACACCATCAGTAGCCGGGTTTGGTACCATTTGACAGAGTTCATGGTTTCTCCGTACGTCATAGTGGCATACTCTGCTATCAGCAGTTATCTAACTGAATCGACAGTTTTCCAAAAAAGTTTTTGTTTTTTCCTTTGTTGATGTATTGATACCTGCTGTGGTATTTTAAGTTATTAAAATATGTTAACTCATGGTGATATTGAATATATCCTGAAAATGAACATTAGGCAAACATGAAAGTGAACATCTGCAATTTTTGTTCAATCTGCTCATTTCTGGAAAAAAGTACATTAATATCAACAAAGACTTTATTTAGTGTTCCGGAATATGTTTTAACTTTTATGCTATTCGACAGTGTTATGTTGAAATTATTCCTGTAATTTACCCTATTAATTTGACATTTTCGGCCATTTCGGTGTCATTCCTTTCATGGGTGAATTTCAGCATTGGTAATTTACTTGCGACATTGCGAACTTGTTGAGGCCCTGTTGATATCCACTGGCAAGCTTCCCGGCCAATCAGGACTCGGTACGAATGGTGCTTAGTGCGGACGTGTCATGTGATTCGCTCGCCGTCAATCTTGAGCAGAGGCGCAGCACTAATCCGCCTGTTCCATGTGATAATATGCTAAGGTTGTTTATGTTAATTTACATGCGTGTCCATCGTGGCAGTGCGCTGGCAATGGCTGTGGTCTTCCATACGTTTCCTACAATCGCTGCTCCCCACATGCGGCGGTTTATAGCTTTTTAAGCGACTCTTTTAATGTCTTCACTTATTGTTGTGCTTTTATGGTACTTCTGGGTATCGCAAGAATTTTTATTTTACCCGTGTTGCCTATCTGAAAATGCGTTTTGCTGCCTGAGATATCAAATTTTACATTTTGAATTTGTTATAATTTGGCATCGACCATCGTAAGTGCCTAATTTTTGTCAATATTTTCCAAAGTAAGACATTCTCGACAATCTTTGTGGATATGTAAGGTTGACACACTTTATTAAAAAAAATTGCTGATATATTGGGCCTATAAATTCATTACTATTGAAATTGTGCCATATAGTATATTTTATTTATTGTGATAAAAAACTCTGTTATAAAGATATCTAAATCACTATGCTTAGTGCATTGTTGTTTTTATCTGTACAGAAACGTGTGTGAGAGGCTTTGATATACCTTCTACATTAATTATTTTATTAGGTCTGTTTTTGTGGGTCTGTTTTTGGGTCCATTATCCACTGACAGACCGCGGCACGAGGACATGTTTGGACGAAACAGCCATTGTCAGTCACTTCGTTTTACGTTCTATTGTATAGTTAATGCGGGGTTTTCTTTGTTTATTATGTTTATGACTATTACATATATGTATATTTGTGTACTTGTTTGGTTTTGTGGGATTTTGTTTGTTTTTCTTCATAGATGTGTAATTTATGAGTCAGTCAATCGGCACGTATGTATATTTTGATTGTGATTATAAATAATTCTATTGTGATTGTTTTATCAGTTAGATATGGGTTTCCATATTTCACCCTCTACATGTGTATGGAAAGCGCGGCAAGGCATGCAGGGAACTAGTATTTATGGCTAGTTATTTATTTATGAATGTATCTTCATTCTGTTAGTATTATTATTATTATACAATGTAAGTTAATTTGCTCTGATGACAGTAATTGTTCGACTAAGGTGATCAATACTTTTGTGGCATTGGTATGTATTATAGTCAATGTGTTTGCCAGTTAATATGTTTTCGCTTTCAAAGAAACTACAAAATCAACAGCTGGTAAATGCCTGAATTGATTGGTCATCGCCAAGACATGTGATCGTAACTCTGCAATGTAACTGGCAGATGGTTTATACAAGAGTTGTTATTATAAACTGTCCGTCGAAACATGAAATTGCACTGTGGGCATAGGTTTGGTGACAGCATTGGTCTGCCAATGGAACTTCTCTGCCCGATTCGTCTTTTTTTCACCTTGTTATGCTATTAATTGGTGTGAACACACAATTTCCTCCTTTCAGTCAGTCTATCCTGTGCTTGCTCTGCCATTTGGTCGCGCTCCAGCGATTCGGTCACACTCCAGTGATTACATCACGCTCCAGTGACCGGCAGCCAACACTCTGTGCTATACTTGTTAAGGGCATAGTTGTGATTATGGTTATTGTGTATAATTTATTTCACTTCTAGTCAGCACTGTTGTTTGAGCACCGCTGTTGTTTGATTGTCTAGTTACTCGTCGCATCTGCTGGGTGTGTTTTACTTTGCACGTTTGTTTCCCCGCACGTTTTCCCCCATTGCAGCATCTTACATCGTTACCTCAACACGCATTTCCTTCCCAGCATTCAGCATCCGTTCTGCACATTTCAAGTCGTTTCCTTGTGCCAAGGCAGCGTTTTCCACCCACCCTTTCATATTCAATCACTCCACCCAATGCGGGTAACCCCAAATTTCACCTTCATAATTTCGCCCATCGTATATATGAGCAGGTGAGATACCCTGCAGGTGACATGTTTGAAAGTGATAATGTGACGTTCTGTACATTTTGTATGATGGGCAGGGTAGACAGTGGTAATGAACCAAAGTAGGTTGTGATGTGTGTATACTATGAGAGAATGTTTTATCCATTCACTTCCGCCAACAGACCTGCTTTTATGCCCTGGTACGGAGGCAGGGTCTACACCATCTATATTCAACACATCTCAAACCTATGGTCAAAAGCAAAAAGAAACCAGAATCTTACAGCGCTATTTTAATTAATCATTTCTGTGAACAAAACATCAGCCAGTACCTGGTCAACTCCGTGATGTGATCTTGGTGACTGGTCATGTGAACGATTGGTCGTTATGGGCAGTTGTCAAGGTAAAAAACTGACATTGTGACTTATCAATTTTCAACACAACAGACTTGAAAACAGACATTTTTGTTTATGCCAAAATGCATTATAAATTGCTTTGGAAATAGTTTTGTTGGCAAATGTGAAGTTTAGAAACATTACAAGTTTGTACGTTTCTGATAAAAGTGTCACTACTGTGAGTATAGGTATGACTTCATAATTCATCACATCACTGTATTTTATGAAACACATTCAGATATCACTGTGTGTATATTTGAAACGGGTTTGTGTAAGATTATTACAATAATTGTCATTTGTCCTCTACTACCAGTGCTGTGTATTTTAATAAATTACAGTTAATGCCAAAGATTGGTTTTAAGGTACAGGGAATGCCGTGCAGAGGCTTCTTAATTTTGTTGTGTGTGTTTATGACCATGTCAACTTGGTGCTTTCATTTTGGTGTGCATTCTAGAGAGAGTTGGCAAACCACTAGGTTGATGCCAGAATACTTTGTGTTTCCATCAACGCAGCATTGCCTTGGCATGATTTCACACACGATAACTGCAGCCTTTATGTGCTCATCTAGCAAAGAACATGCGAGGGGTATATTCACTAAGATGGGAGACGAGGTTGGGGTTAAGTACCTGTGGGTACTTGTATTTAAGTACATTTTGTCAGTGCTTGTACTAGGGTCTTTGAAATGACGAGTATTTATTCTTGTACGTAGTCATTTGTACTTGCAACAATATCAATTACATTTCAAGTACATAAATTAATTAAATTAGAATACAAAATAATACGTCTGATTATATTGGTGATTATCATTATATATTTTCCAACAAGTTTGTAATTGGAACCTGAGTAATATTATCAGTATTGATTATTACGACTGATCTGTACTTGTACCTAATGTACTTGGAATTGTAATTGATAAGTTTATGTTTCATAGTACTTATAATTACCCTAATGTACTTGTACTTGGAACTGTACTTGATCAAATGTACTTCTCCCCAACCCAAAGGGGGCTGACTCTAGTATGTTTCCTCTGTGATTGTGGATTCAACGCTAACGCAAGCAAGGTTAAAGTGTGGCTAGTCCGGAGGGTGATGTCTATAGTTGTGATATGGCACTGTGAGATTACAGAAAATACACTTTGCGCGTGTTGGTTCAGTGCAGTATTACTGACCTCCAGTGGGGTAACTGTGGATGTTGGTTCAACATGGTGTTGGCCTCCCTCCAGTGGTGTAGTAAAATTAAGCCACTAATGGTTGTCTTGTTGCAAACGTTTGCGGTTCAGCGTTTCGATTGACTTCTAAATTATAAATTGCTTGTTATATTATGGCTATTAACGTTGCTCGAATATTTAGTTAATGATTCTATTTGGATGTGGCAGTTTCCCGTGTAAAATTGGTTATTTCAATGGAACCTTACCAAACAGCAACCATTAGTTGTTTAATAGCAACTGGTTGGAATCGGGGCATTCTGGTTATGTGTGGTTTTGTCGATATCTGTTGTTTTGTTGTATGAGTCGAGTTTTGGTAGAACACGGTAATGCCGACTTGTGAGACTCGTGGGTGAACACGTGTCGAGATCACGTGTCATCTTCACGTGACCTCGGACAAGGGTGCTAAGCAGAACATTCATAAATGCAGAAAGAGTTGGAGGTGTACCATATTTGATGTTATGTTATATTTGTGTAGTTCTAGCATAATTGTTTGTCTATAATACAAGTAATTTAATTGGGTCGACAGTGACGTGGGAAATATTTACTTTCAGATCGTCGCGTCGTGAGTGTAATTATTTATTTTAAAATAGCGGCGTCCACGGTGGCTGGGCGCCGACGAATGAGGGTTTAAATTATTTAATTTATTTGACGTCGGCTGGTTGCAGACTTCAGTTATACTTGCTAGTTCGTTAACTAGAGGGCACCCTAATCTCCCCGTGACGTCACGTCCGCCCGTTGTTGTTGTTTTTACTGTATTTTCCTATTTGTCACTGGCTCGCCGCCTTCTTTGTTTGTGCTCTTCCATCATCAACACATTGATTTACATAGAAATCAGCGCTGTAAATTATTGTCATCTTTGTCATCGGTGTTGCACTGCGGGCGATTCGGAGCCGACATGTTCCGGCGGTGGCGAAATGGTATTTAGTTGTGTGTGATGTTACTTTTAAGCTAATGATAATTCTCGTTTGATTATGTTGCGCGCAATCGGGTCATATTTGCTCCTTGGGTTGTCTGAAACCGGTTAATTCTGGTTGCGGTTTCAAATCCGGGGCCGATCCATCCCAGAACAGAAATACTGATCATAAATTAAATATTCAATAAAACATACGATTTATTTTAGAACCGATATTGCAATAGCTGTTTTAAACTTTAAAGCATAAATTAGAACATGGTTCAATATCGACTCGCTGTCGTCTGTAATTATTTTATTTCAATTCATCAGGGCAAACCGAGTCAGACCCTGGCTGGGTAATCTCGTGTCGGCCACTGTATGTGTACAGGTTGCGAAAGCTAGTCACGAACTGTACTTCATAAGAGCTGTATGCTGTCACGTTGTCCAAAGCTGTTGTGGGTTTTCAGTAGTAAAGTATGAAAACAGAATCGTTCCTGTGTTTTGTTCTTCTTAATGCCGCTTGACCGCCACTGGTTCTTGTCCCCCAAATCCATGGCATGTCAATTTTTGAGTTTCGACATCTAGGACAATTAATAATATTTTTAGTCCTTTGGCCGAAGGTCCAAGGGACTATTGCCATCACTCTGCGTCCGCCGTCCGCCGTTAGCTGCCGTATCTCAGAAACCGTTCAGCAACTTTTTCTCTAATTTTGCATAGACATATCTTAGGGCACTGCCACTATGCACGATAAATCTGTATTTTATTGAATCATTTTAAGAGCTCCCTAGGGCCTCCAAGGACCCCAAAACTTGTAAAAATGTAACATTTGGCCTATTTTTTCAAAAACTGTAGCAACTTTTTTTCTAATTTTGCATAGATGTATCTTAGGGTGCTGCCACTATATACAAGAAATATGTATTTGATTGAATCTTTCTAAGGGGCCCCCAAAGTGCAAAAGTTTTACATTATCTAGTGATGTGGTTTTGAGAAGGGCCCTTGAGACCACCCCCAACAGTAGATTTTGTTTAATATGCCACAAAGTCACCACCATGACTAAACTCTGCAGCCTACTGCTACTGTTCCATTGAGACCTTGACTAATCTTTAATTGGTCACAGCGTCCAGGCAGAGTAGACACACTTGACCCCTGTTAGACTGAACAGTTGCCTAACACTTTATCTTCAAAACTATTGATTTTCTATAATTGCAAGTTGTGTTTATTTTGATGTTCATTTAATTATTATAAAATGGTGTGACTGTGGTGTCTATTGGTTAAAGATGTATTGTCTGTAGAAACCTCTAGGTGACAAACATAGAAAATTAATATTCTGGACAACTATAGAGTGAAATATCCTACACTTTATTTATATCAAATGCATTCTACTGTTCTGTTTACGCTTGCCATGCCTTGTGTAGACATGGTCCTGTGTAAATCAATTGTATCAATATAGACTAATAATTACAGATTCACAATATAGTTGACACCTGAAACAACCAAATGTCAACCATTAGAAGAGTTGACATAGTTCCGCTATACACAAGCAAGAAATCTGTATTTGATTGAATCATTCTAGTGTCATCAGCATATAGTAGAACATACATTTTCTACATCATCATCCCTAAGGGTGTTGTAAATTTCACCAGCTGCCATGTCAAGCCCGTTATAATTGTGACTAACAGTGTTCAAAATGATTCAGGTAAATAGCAAATAACAAAGGACACGTTTTCTCCTTGCCATACCTATACATCACATGAGAAGAAGGTTGACACAGCCTGGCCCTGATTTATACATGATTTAGCATTTGTGTATATGTTGTATACAACTTTCAACACAATACCATTAATACCGCATGAAATGTTCTTAGACCACAGGGAGAACCGGTCTACTAAATCAAATGCTTTCTTATAAACGATGAAGGCACAATAAAGCCTGTTTATCTTCAAAACCAATACCCCTATTTGAACATTGCCTGTTCTTCACCTATTACATTCGCTTTGTTTAGGTAAGGATTAATGAACACTTGTGCAGAATGTCACCCACTTGGCAGATTTAATTGATCTATTCAGCAATGAGGACACTGCTTAGGCCTCGCTGTGGACACTGTCACCCACAGTGTTGTGTATTGTCTTATTTGGTGCATTGAGCTAATCTACTTGACCATGAATCAGTGGTGGCTCTGGTTGTGTATTACACCCAGCTGTGGAGCTAAGATTCTCTGCCGCTACTGTTTGATGGAAACTGTGACTAATGTGTAATTGGTCACTGGCAGTAGCTTGTGTCAACAGACAGCATTAAGCCACTAGACCCCTGTTAAACTGGACAGTTGCCTGTAGGTTTTAAACTGTGTCAAACAGTGAGTCTACCTTTTGCTCTCAAATAATCTGTCCTCTTAGTTTTACACATGAAGACATAATCTGGCATAACTTGATAAGTCTTTGTAGCCGCACATTTGTACTTCCAGTGTATCATTGCAACATAACATAAATAAATAAATAAATATACTTATATAGCGCCAACTCTAGTTAGAAACTATTCAAGGCGCTTTACATGTAAAATAGTAATAAATCCAAAAAATTATTAATTAAATAAAAAAAATGATATTAAAAACAAATATCTTTAAATATTAGTATTATCATGTTATGTAAACAAAAGATAATTGATAAAAGCTTAATGCCAAGTCTAAAAGTCACAATTGCAGTTAAAATATTGATTAAAAGAGAGTGTTTAAAAGTGCTCTTAAAAGTGTCAGTGTTCATTACATGCTTTGAAAACAAGTAGATCACTCCGCAGATCCGGGACTGCTGCGGCTGCTGGAGTTAAAATATCGATTAAAATAGAGTGTTTTTAATGCGCTTTTAAAAGCTGCTTCATTGTTTAGTTCACGCATTGATGTGGGTAAATCGTTCTAGAGGTCCGGAGCTGCTGCCATAAAACTCGCGTCTCCGACTTTGCATCTTGTTCGCGGTCTCGCAAGTTGACGATTTCCCTTGACCGAAGGGACCTGGTGGGCACGTAGAGGCAGACAAACTCGCTCAGGTACACGGGCCCACACTTGTTGACAGCTCTGTGCACGAATACCAGGACCTTGAAACGAACGCGTTCTCGTACCGGCAGCCAATGTAGGTCTTGGAGCACTGGCGTGATGCTTGCGTATTTGGGCACTCGCACGATCATTCTGGCTGCAGAGTTTTGGACACGCTGTAACCGTACAAAGTTCTTGTCCATGGTGCCGTACAGGAGGGAGTTGCAGTAGTCGAGCCTTGATGTCACTAATGCGTTGACTACTCTCTCCCTCGTCTGTCTTGGCAGGAACTTGTTGATTTGGCTGATGTGATGTAGGTGGAAATAGCAGGACCGGATAATCGCTAATGTGTTGGCAGTCATGTCCATATGACAGTCTAAGACGGCACCAAGGTCTTTAATCTGATGCACAGCTCGGATGAGAGAACCACCAACATTGATGCTGAGATCGTTTACTAACTTCTTTGCAGAAACTGGGACAATCGGAAGTAACTCGGTTTTCTGGTCGTTCAGTTTGAGGTAATTAGAGGTCAGCCACTCCCGAATCTCCATGACGCAGGCTTCAAGACGATGTAGGGCCTCGAGTAGTGCCGTAGGATTAAGCGCAAACGCACGCATCAGCTGCATGTCATCAGCATAATGATGAAACGTTACACCGTGCCTTCTGATGACATCGCCAACTGGTTGGACATACAGAGAGAACAGTATAGGCCCGAGGACGGATCCCTGCGGCACTCCTGTTTTAAGAATGTGATGTTCAGATGCACTCTGGCCAATTACAACACGCTGCTTGCGGTCTTGCAGATATGATTCCATCCACTGGAGGGCGTAACCTTGAATACCGTAGCGCTTGCTGAGCCGATTGAGTAGAGTAGTGTGGTCAATCGTGTCAAAAGCTGAACTCAGGTCAAGAAGCACGAGCAGGGTGCCTTCTTTACGATCCAATGCCACCCGGACATCACTGCAGACTTTCAACAATGCGGTTTCTGTAGAGTGAAGCTTTTTATATGCCGACTGAAAAGGTTCATTCATATCTTGCGAGTCAAGATGATCAGACAATCGCGTTGCTACTATCTTCTCAATAACCTTGGACAGATGAGACAGACTGCTAACAGGTCTGTAGTTATGTAGCACATCACGGTCCAGAGATGGCTTCTTCAATAATGGACGAACACGAGCCTCCTTTAAGGACGCTGGCACTGTTCCTTCTTCAAATGACTTGTTGGTAATTGCGGTAATAACTGGTACCAATGATGACAGGCACTGCTGAATTTGTTTGCCTGGCAGAGGATCGAGTTGACAGCTCTTTGTTAATCCAGACACAATCTTGTGTATTTCGTCTTCCGATGTTGGCACGAGCAAAACGAGAGGTTCATTGAAACATGCCTTCTCTCTCACTGGTGTGTTTGAGCGGTACATCGTTTCTAACTCTGCTCGAATCTGTTGCACTTTGTTAGTGAAGTGTTGCGCGAACTTACTGCAACCATTATCAGTGGATTCAAAGTCCGGATAAATGTTCTTCTGTTCAGTCCCGAGGGACCTCACGAGCCGGAACATCGATTTGTTGTCAGCTCTCTGCAGAGTGTCTTGATAGTAGTTACTCTTAGCCTTAGCTATGCAAACTGTAGAAGCATTGCGGGCTTCGACATAGAGCTGCCGGTGAACTTCGAGTTTGGTCGTCCTCCAACGATGTTCACACTGGCGTCTCTTCTCTCTAGCCTCCTTCACCTTTCTGTTGTACCATGGACATGGCTTAGTCCCTCTCCTCACTCTGTTCTTGATTGGAGCGTGTCTGTCCAAGACCGTACGCAATACTGTATCGTAGATGTTAACCATGTCTGGCGTGCTTTCTGGGTGTCTAAGTAGAATTTGTTCGCATTGGTAGGCGATATCTTCCCGAAAAAGATCAATTTGAAAGTGGCGGAAGTCACGTACAAGGATGGCGATGGGGAGAGTTAATGGCCTGCTCACCGCCAGCACACAGTCAATACAGTGATGATCGGCTATTGACATAGGCTTGACCGTCACTGACGTCACTGACTGGTCCACAGCGCGACTGATCACTAGGTCCAGAATATGACCGTGTATGTGTGTCGGATCCCTAACATGTTGAATTAGTTCAAATGTGTCCAACAGATCTACCAGTTTGATAGCTTTTAATGGATCGTTAAAGTGTATGTTGAAGTCACCAACAATGAGTGCTGGCACAACGGAGAGGGTAATGTTACTAAACAATATTTATAGTTCATCAATGAAATCTGAGGTTGTGCCAGAGTTCTTGTGGTGGTACAGAACGTACACATCGAAAGGCAGCACGCTGTTTCCTGTGAGGCGAGCACGCAGCAGTTCCATATGTTTGAAACTTGGTATTGCGAGTAGCTTGCATGAGTAGATATCTCGGTGGAGTAGACCGACTCCTCCACCTCTGCCGCGTTGCCTCGGCACACTGACGAATCTGTAGCCATCGGGAACAAGCTCGGTGATTATAGCAGAATCACCATCTCGCTTCAACCACGTCTCAGTGATCGCCAGAACATCAATTTCGTCGTCGAGAACATATTCGTTTATCAAAAGTGTTTTGTTTCTGACACTTTGCGCATTCATTAACACCATACGTGGATGCTTCGTTGGCAGGGTAGGAGTCACATTTTCATCAGTTCTGTTTTTTTGTTGACGTGTGCCTGTTACCGCTGGTGCCGCTGGTGCCGCTGGTGCCGCTGCTGCAGCTATTGCCGCTGCTGCCGCTGGTGCCGCAGGAGCCGCTGGAGCCGCTGTCACTTCTGTCGCCGGTGGTGCCAGTGCTGTCGCCGCTGGTGCCACTGCTGTCGTCGCCGCTGGTGCAACTGCTGTTGCTGCTGGGGCCACTGCTGT
This sequence comes from Paraescarpia echinospica, assembly GCA_020002185.1. Classification (NCBI taxonomy): domain Eukaryota; kingdom Metazoa; phylum Annelida; class Polychaeta; order Sabellida; family Siboglinidae; genus Paraescarpia; species Paraescarpia echinospica. The sequence goes on from CM034543.1 coordinate 49,082,309, forward strand.
CGCCTCTGGTGCCCCTGCTGTCGCCGCTGGTGCCACTGCTGTCATTGCTGCCGCCGCTGGTGCCACTGCTGTCGTCGCTGTCAATGATGTCGCCGCTATCACTGCTGTCGCCGCTGGTGCCACTGCTGCTGTCACTGCTGCCGCCGCTGGTGCCACTGCTGTTGCTGCTGTCGCCGCTGCCACTGCTGACGCCGTTGTTGCTGCAGCCGCCGCTGGTGCCACTGTTGCCGCCGCTTGGGCCACTGCTGCCACAGCAACTGCAAGTGGTGCCACTGCTGAAATATACTCAGCAGCGTTCTCTTCAGTTCGACTCCTGCAGGGCACCAGGTAGACAGCGTTTGATCCGATCTGTTTATGTCTCTTTGAACGGGGACGATTGCCCGTGACCGCTTGAAAAGTTAATAAACAAGAAGCTAAGTCAGAATTATCAGTGCGTTCAGTCGGGTCCTGCCCTGTGCGTCTGATGTGTCGACCACCCCGACGACTGCGCAAATGCAAGATGCCCGAATCTTTAAGAGTAGTAAAAACATTAGATTCGATAGTAGATGTTGGGCAATTGGGCGTTGACCGTGCAGGTTGAAGCCGTGTAGGCATGCGATATTCAGAGCCAGGAAACTCACAACGTACATCATAAGAGTTCACATTTATTTTCACCAATTCTGGCATAGACGTGTATGAACTGTATACTCACAAAGTGTTCTTTCAAAACTTAGCGTCACTGTACACTTAAAACAAACCAAAATAGCGTGTAGCCTGGGAGCTACACTGTAGTTGGCAGCAGCTTGTACAGCACCCTCTATGTAACCTGGGAGCTACACTGTAGTTGGCAGCAGCTTGTACAGCGCCCTCTATGTAACCTGGGAGCTACACTGTAGTTGGCAGCAGCTTGTACAGCGCCCTCTATGTAACCTGGGAGCTACACTGTAGTTGGCAGCAGCTTGTACAGCGCCCTCTATGTAACCTGGGAGCTACACTGTAGTTGGCAGCAGCTTGTACAGCGCCCTCTATGTAACCTGGGAGCTACACTGTAGTTGGCAGCAGCTTGTACAGCGCCCTGTATGTTGGGAGCAGCTGGGAGCTACACTGTAGTTGGCAGCAGCTTGTACAGCGCCCTCTATGTAACCTGGGAGCTACACTGTAGTTGGCAGCAGCTTGTACAGCGCCCTCTATGTAACCTGGGAGCTACACTGTAGTTGGCAGCAGCTTGTACAGCGCCCTCTATGTAACCTGGGAGCTACACTGTAGTTGGCAGCAGCTTGTACAGCGCCCTCTATGTAACCTGGGAGCTACACTGTAGTTGGCAGCAGCTTGTACAGCGCCCTCTATGTAGCCTGGGAGCTACACTGTAGTTGGCAGCAGCTTCTACAGCGCCCTCTATGTAACCTGGGAGCTACACTGTAGTTGGCAGCAGCTTGTACAGCGCCCTCTATGTAACCTGGGAGCTACACTGTAGTTGGCAGCAGCTTCTACAGCGCCCTCTATGTAACCTGGGAGCTACACTGTAGTTGGCAGCAGCTTGTACAGCGCCCTCTATGTAACCTGGGAGCTACACTGTAGTTGGCAGCAGCTTGTACAGCACCCTCTATGTAACCTGGGAGCTACACTGTAGTTGGCAGCAGCTTCTGCAGCGCCCTCTATGTAACCTGGGAGCTACACTGTAGTTGGCAGCAGCTTGTACAGCGCCCTCTATGTAACCTGGGAGCTACACTGTAGTTGGCGGCAGCTTGTACAGCACCCTCTATGTAACCTGGGAGCTACACTGTAGTTGGCAGCAGCTTGTACAGCGCCCTCTGTGTAACCTGGGAGCTGTAGTTGGCAGCAGCTTGTACAGCGCCCTCTATGTAACCTGGGAGCTACACTGTAGTTGGCAGCAGCTTGTACAGCGCCCTCTATGTAACCTGGGAGCTACACTGTAGTTGGCAGCAGCTTGTACAGCACCCTCTATGTAACCTGGGAGCTACACTGTAGTTGGCAGCAGCTTGTACAGCACCCTCTATGTAACCTGGGAGCTACACTGTAGTTGGCAGCAGCTTGTACAGCGCCCTCTATGTAACCTGGGAGCTACACTGTAGTTGGCAGCAGCTTGTACAGCGCCCTCTATGTAACCTGGGAGCTACACTGTAGTTGGCAGCAGCTTGTACAGCGCCCTCTATGTAACCTGGGAGCTACACTGTAGTTGGCAGCAGCTTGTACAGCGCCCTCTATGTAACCTGGGAGCTACACTGTAGTTGGCAGCAGCTTCTACAGCACCCTCTATGTAACCTGGGAGCTACACTGTAGTTGGCAGCAGCTTCTGTACAGCGCCCTCTATGTAACCTGGGAGCTACACTGTAGTTGGCAGCAGCTTCTACAGCGCCCTCTATGTAACCTGGGAGCTACACTGTAGTTGGCAGCAGCTTGTACAGCGCCCTCTATGTGGGAGCTACACTGTAGTTGGCAGCAGCTACAGCGCCCTCTATGTAACCTGGGAGCTACACTAGTTGGCAGCAGCTTCTACAGCGCCCTCTATGTAACCTGGGAGCTACACTGTAGTTGGCAGCAGCTTGTACAGCGCCCTCTATGTAACCTGGGAGCTACACTGTAGTTGGCAGCAGCTTGTACAGCGCCCTCTATGTAACCTGGGAGCTACACTGTAGTTGGCAGCAGCTTGTACAGCACCCTCTATGTAACCTGGGAGCTACACTGTAGTTGGCAGCAGCTTGTACAGCACCCTCTATGTAACCTGGGAGCTACACTGTAGTTGGCAGCAGCTTGTACAGCACCCTCTATGTAACCTGGGAGCTACACTGTAGTTGGCAGCAGCTTCTACAGCGCCCTCTATGTAACCTGGGAGCTACACTGTAGTTGGCAGCAGCTTGTACAGCGCCCTCTATGTAACCTGGGAGCTACACTGTAGTTGGCAGCAGCTTCTACAGCGCCCTCTATGTAACCTGGGAGCTACACTGTAGTTGGCAGCAGCTTGTACAGCGCCCTCTATGTAACCTGGGAGCTACACTGTAGTTGGCAGCAGCTTGTACAGCGCCCTCTATGTAACCTGGGAGCTACACTGTAGTTGGCAGCAGCTTGTACAGCACCCTCTATGTAACCTGGGAGCTACACTGTAGTTGGCAGCAGCATGTACAGCGCCCTCTATGTAACCTGGGAGCTACACTGTAGTTGGCAGCAGCTTGTACAGCGCCCTCTATGTAGCCTGGGAGCTACACTGTAGTTGGCAGCAGCTTGTACAGCGCCCTCTATGTAACCTGGGAGCTACACTGTAGTTGGCAGCAGCTTGTTCAGCGCCCTCTATAATCATACAGCGCCCTCTATAAACATACATATTACATACTGTGTGCCACATTTGAATGTTGTGCATGTAATATTTCCATGCAATCCATTTGCATATATAATGTAAAACTTCAACAACCGTTTTCTTCATTTTCACTTTTTGACCCCTACCATGTTCAATGCTCCATAACTTTGCCAATTTTTGTAGCAGTCATATTTTTTTAAACCGTGTAAAGCACCCTACCAAACCTTTATAAGGGTGTAAGAAAACAATGTTACAATTTTTCCGACTTATCATTCATTTGGTCAGCCGGGGTCACATATAGATGTATTAGTCCAAAGGACTTCTTGGCCCATTTTTTGAAATGCGACTAACCAAAAACCTCCTCCAACTACACTCCCTTGAGATCGACAACTGCCCCATGAGGTCCACCAAAACTATTAAAGGGGACTCTCATAAAGTAACTATACGTCTACGATCTCTCGTTTTTACAACTTATATTCCGAGAGTTGTACTTTTTGGTGAGGATGGGAGTTACATAACAAATCCGAAAGAAACGCGAATAAAAGGCACACAAACTACGCACAAATCTTGCGGAGTTCGTAGCCCGACAGATGCCGCCACTCGATCGAGATCAACCACGATCCAGCTAGGGCATTAACTGACGTATCCAGTGCGTCGCGGTTTGGCTACGTCACAATCAACATTTTGTAGCTTTACCACCAATGTTAATAACGGTTATATGCGTGAATTACATTACTATTGCTGCATGGTATCTGATAAATAACCCATTTTTGGATGGTTTGACGGAGGTTTTGGTAGGCAATTGGTCACGTGATGGGCAGGCCAATTAAATTACGAGTATACATAATTATCTTGATCTAACACCGGAGTGCTGTTCATTTATCTTCTTTGTCATTTTCGTTGTCAACACCATACTGCAACCTAACAGCTGACAATTCTCCAGATGTCTTCTTGACGCTCGTCGTCACTATGGACTCGACACTAACACAATACTTCTGGTCCTACATGCAGCGAAACACCAGCCGTACCAGTAATGCACAACGATGTAAACACATTTATGTTACTCTTAAGTAAACTAGTTCGAACATTACTTGAAGTAGGGCAGACATAGCCAACCTAACATAACATTTTCTCACAATAAACGTCATAATATGATTACGTTTTAACTTATAATTGAATGGAGTTGCTGAACCTCCCAACGTGCGGTCACGTGTACGTGTAGACCAGACAGTTACAAGTGGACGAACCTTATACACAGCTGAACAAATCATACTAGTGGTACATCAATGTGCCCATTAAGTCAGCACTTTTCAAATTAACACTAGATACAGAAACCCTGCTCTAATGCAGTCATCTCTTCTGCAGAAGTATTTTGGTCGTATAAGAAAGGTGGCCGCTCTACAGGGGAACACCGCGTTCAGCCTTCTATCTTCCACACAGTACGTCACAAATACATATATTAACAAAACATTCGGTGCAAAGCCAATTTGATCCATGTTTGCTGGCGGCCGTTGAAGAGAGGGATCGCTCAACAAGGGTACTATTCAGTGTTACATATTTACAGAGGGCATTGAGCCACGTACCCATTTGACAATTGCCTTGTAGAGTTTTATTTTAAATTATATCCTGTAGCGTCATTACATGTTAGCATGGAAACTAATAGCACATTACATTTACCCCCGCTCCCTTAGTCTCGTAGTCAAAATCCTAGTCTAGTCTGTAGATACGCTGCTGGGACTATTGTGTGTGTGTGTGTGTGTGTGCGCGCGCGTGCGTGCGTGCGTGTGTGTGTGTGTGCGCGCGCGCATGCATTTGTGTATGTGTACATTATATATTATTTAGTGTCCTTCGTTCTTGAAAGAGTACAAATTAAAACAAATACAAATATTGAAAAACTAATAATTTTGAAGAAAATGTTTGAGAAGTTCCATGAATGCCCAATGTAGTGAAATGAGTACATCTAGTTCGAATTTGATCACCAGGTGGCATTATGTGTCACCACATTTTCAAGCATTGCCGTATCCAGTGGAATCACTCCATGGCAAGATTTTTCAGATATTTTGTCTCCAAAAGTAATGTTTGATAATGTAGCATGATACCATAAACAATGTACACACTTTATTAGAGAATACACAGAAGCATAAATTTATGGATATAAGTGGGTTATTGAACTGTGGTAGTCCTGGAGATTTTTGTTGTACTCTTTTGAGTACATTGGGTATTTGTTGTAACGGAATTAATTTGCAGTTCATGCAGCTATATAATTATATATATATTGTAACATTTATTGGGAACCTATGTTTGTGTATATCTTGCAGATCATTCTATGTGTTATATTAAGAGCTATAAAAGCACAAATTAGACATTGCGTCTTAACTGCCAGTAATCATGCCATAGACCGGGGCCTACTACGCCAGGGAAACCTATATTAGAGCTCTAAGTAACATTTTACATGTATCGTTGGTGTGAAAAAGGGAAGGGGAAGGATAGAGAGGGAGAGGGAGAGAGAGCGAGAGTGAGGTGGACAATGTGCAGCCTTGTGCGCCACTACAGGCCGGAAGCATGCAAAATATGTCTTAACATGATGAGTGCAAAATACGTACCTACTTTCCCCATATTGTATTGTCTGATATGATATTAGCCAAGCTTTCCGAGATTAATCTACGCCCAAAGAGTGTAACGTTATACTCCAGTTGTTTCAAAATGTAAAGGTTTCTCACCTTTATATGGCAAATCTATTGTTCGGAACGTAAAAGGTAAACAACGTAAAACGTGCGCGTGCGGCAAATACTTCGGGAAACGGACCCAGGTACTACGTCGCGGACTAGGTTGCTTGGCAACATGAAGTAGGCGTTGACATAATAGACGTACGTCTACCCTCATGCTAATACCATAGCAATACGAATATTAGTTGACATTTCTGCATTATTGCGACTAGGGTGTATTGATGACCATGAACTTAATTTCTCTCCGACCTTCGTCATTTTGAACATACAATGAATAATGCAGCACGTGCGTGACGCAGTTGCCTGACATGCGATGAAATCATCGCAGGCCTAAGCGAGCGCGTTAGGGTGTTTATGTAACGACACTGTGTGTTTTCTAATATTTGGTAAATATTGTTATCACGACTGTCACACGAGAACTACTGAGTTATCCAGTTTTTGCTAGTTGATTTAATTACATCTGTCTCATGTTGCTGAGCTTTCTGTTGGTTATCCTATATATGTCAGCACCACTTTGCACACGATGTTGGGACATTCAGAATATTTATGTTGTGTACGTGATATGAGTCCAACTTACCCCAAAGGGCCATGCTGCCCAGTCTAAGCTACATTGTGTGTGAAGGGATGCGTTGCGTGGTCCCGAATTTTGTAGGCGGCCAGGTACGAGGTAGACGGTAGCCAGACATTTTAGTAAAGGACACTTTGGCCATGCACAGTTGAGCAACAGACATTTCGGTAACAGGACGTTTCGGCAATAGGACGTTTCGGTAATCAAACATTTCGGTAATAAGACATTTCGGTAACTAACAAATAATCTTTAAAAGGTATTATGTGAAAACATAATTAGAAAACGTGGTGGCTAAAATAATTTTTGAATGTGAACTATTGTTGTATTATTGGGCCAATGTGAACTATGGTTGTATTATTGGGTCAATGTCCCAAAAGTGTATAAATATGGTTGTAGCAGGTTCAAAAATAAATGTTTGATTCTAAACAATTAAGTTATATTTTCTTATTGCCCATATAAAGACGCATATTTTCCGTAAATATTTCAATGTAATATGAGTTACTTTTGTTATGACAGCTACTTGAAGTCAACCTTGGTTTTCATCACGTGCCCAGCGTCGCCATCAAGTGTTATGACTATATTTCTCCAAACATATCTACCACGTTGGTCCAAATCATGTTCTACTGGTATTCTAGCTTTGTTATCTTCTTTTCCAAGTGAAAACTGCGAGCTCTTCCATAAAGTATTTTAAATACAAATTAGTCATAAAGACGTTAACGTTTTGACAGTAGCCAGCAAACGACCATGTCACCACATTTTGTTTGCACATAATACAATTCTTACAAAAATATGTATGAATTGTTTTCGTTTATAGGAAGAGCAACATTTTAAAAACACGTAAAAACCATAAATTAGGGTACCGGTTCTAATTACTGCACCGAGATATATTTTGGTTAATTTGAGGTGACCAGTTTCATCAAGCAGCTTAGACATCTTTAGGTCTCGTAGGCCAGTTTACTCGCATATCAACTTCATTACTTTTGCTTATTGATGTGTCCACATATCACTTATAAGAACAATGTCGCTGTCAATGCAGTTGCAGTTTTGTTATGTACCGTAACGTAAGTTCGTTGCTGGTACAATTTCATCTAAACTGAGTAAACATCGGTCCATTGTTTGCAAAATATATCCTCTGAGAATCGGAAAAGCTGGTGTCTGTATGGAGATGTCAGCCTCTGATGCATTACCATTTAAATTCCTCTGGATCAAGGTATATATGCGCTCTGAGCGATGTTTTTCCAGTTTTCGTTACGATGAATAGTAGTAGTAGTAGTAGGTTTTATTTGGAATTGTATAAATCATACATACAATTATAAACAATCCGTAAAACAAATGACAAAATGATATACAATTCCAGGTTGACAGCGGAGCCAATTAAGGCTGTCACCGGTTTGTTTTAATTATTCCAATATAAGATGATAATGATTAAGTAAACTAGTCGCCGTCGTCCCCAGAGTAACTATTATTAACAACGATTTCACGTGTAGTGTGTTGGTTACGTTGCTATTATCAATAAAACGTATATGTAAATTTAATAACATTAATATTAGATGATAAATGTTCACATAAGCAGTCTTGCTTCAGCAATGGTATAACACCTAAGTAGAATAACATTATATCAAACACATATGTCAGACGTTTCGGGGTGGAATGAAATTAAACTAGAACACCATTCCCCCTTACAACATTTTCCTTTAATTATAATATAAAACTATTTAAGTTGGGTTTATTTTGTATAACAGTTGGGATTGTATTCCAGATCATCGGACCTTTACGTAGCAAACTGTTCGAAGATCTTTGAGTAGAACTGATAATAGGACGTATATTACAGGTTTGTCTTGTTTTGTAAAAGTGAATGTCATAGGTAAATGTAAAAGTATCCAATAATGAATGTGGCAGACTCCCGTGGACATAATTATACATAAATATTCCAACTTCAATTTCATAAATATCATTCAATTTTATTAGATTTAAAGATGTAAAAAGGGGATGTGAATGTTCCCAATAGTTTGTTTTAAGAATGGAACGAACTATTGTTTTTTGCATAATGAATACTTTTTCGATATGTGTTTTGTATGTGGATCCCCACAAAATGATTCCGTATGTCAAGTAGGGGTAAACTAAAGTGTAATAAATTGTTTTAAATGCAGCTACTGGAAGATAGCGGTTAACTTTATTAATTATGTATAAAGCACTAGTTAGCTTGTTTTTGCATGCATTTATATGTTCATGCCAGTCAAGTCTGTCGTCTATATGAAGGCCTAGAAATGTTATACATTTTGTTCGCTGAATTATGTTATTAGCTATCGCTAATGATAATTCTTCATTCTGAGCAGGACGAGATCTAAAAAATAACATGCATCTTGTCTTAGAAATGTTTAAAGATAGTTTATTGGCACGAAACCAGTCAGCTTATATTTCAAGTTCGTTATTCATATATTTATATATTTCATTAATTTATTTTCCAGTTTTGTATATAGTAGTGTCATCAGCAAATAATATTGTTTGGCACATATTTACACATAATGGAAGGTCATTAATATATAATATAAACAAAAGCGGACCAATGATAGACCCCGTGTATGACATCCTGCTGAAGTGAGTCACTAGAACTGTATTTAACATACTGTTTCCTGTTTGAAAGGTAACTCTTGAACCATTTGAGTGGAGTACCCCTTATACCGTAATATTCATGTTTGTGTAATAGGATTTGGTGGTTGATAGTATCGAATGCTTTACTTAGATCCAGAAAAACAGCAAGGACCGAGTCCTTTTTTTCTAGTGCATTAATAACGTCACTAGTAAAAACGGTAATAGCATTGGTTGTTGAATGTTTCTCACGAAAACCATATTGGTTATTGTTCAATATATTGTTTTTCTGTATAAAACCATAAGTTCTTCTTTGTACAACTTTTCCCAGTATTTTAGAAATTGAAGATAACAAAGATATTGGTCTATAATTAGAAAAGTCATCAGTAGCTTTAGACTTATAAACAGGTCTAATTTTTGCTATTTTTATTTCGTCAGGCACTATTCCCTCTCCTATTGATTTATTTAAAAAAAACGCTGGACACGCCACCATTTCTTTTTTTTCTCTCCTTTGACCAAGACATATCGTGCATATTGGTAGTGCCATGGGGGCAGATAGAGCAGGGGGTAGATGGTGTACGTTTTGTAGGTTTCTGTAGGTAGCCTTTAGTCGATGACGCTGAACACGCACTTAAAACGCCACCCTACACCAAAAACATTATTTTAATATGCTATATGTTCCTAAAAACGTGATTTATTAACATCGTTTTCAGGATTCCTTCCTTAACTTTGTAAGAAAAGACTACATGTCGAAATACCCTGCATAAACAATAATAAATTAATGTAGTGGACCAATCTAAACCGATGACGCTGGACACGCAAAAGTTGTCATTATAGAAAACACTTTGTAATATTTTAATTGTTTGCTTTATAAACGTGATTTTCTTTCTGTACACTCCCAATATATACCCCATTTGCACTGTGAAATCAGAAATAGAAAATATAGCACTGCTTTTGTATGGCAGCGCTTCCAAACTTGGAAAGGTCAATTAGACATGCCATTTTAGCCGTTTGTGGCTCCTTACGCCCACTGTTTGCCATTTTACAAATTAACAGGGGGTGCAAACTATATATGACCTGAAAGCTCTTACCGAGACCGATCTTTGGTAACATTTGTGTAAGCCTGACTTTATTATTCACGGTGTGAGAGACAAAAGACATGTTTGTTTAACGCTTGTACAATTTTTAGGACATTGGCCCTGTTAAGTAAACATTTATTCCAAAGTAAGACATGTAGTCAGTTATTAATATAACTTCTGTTGTGTAGCCATGTGCCCTTCCTCTGCCTTGACAATTAATCAAATAAGCACTAAATTATCCATGAATGCTGGTGGGAAGACAGATTCTTTGTCTGGAAAAATGACCAGCCTAATTTCTAAATGGCTTAACTGATTGACATCCTGACCTGCAGGTCACATCCTGACCTGTAGGTCACATCCTGACATGTTGATCACATCCTGAAATGGCAGACTGAACTAGTTTTAACTCACTGATATATTGTTATTATGTGACACACCAGTAACGTCATTCTGCCGATGAAGACTGCGAGAAACAGTCGAAATATTCAAAAGAAGAGAAAAAAGTTTCTTGTGAGTTAATTATATCATAATATAACAACCAAGAAACCGGATTATCAATCCATTCAAGCATATTTATATTACTTTAAATATAATTTTATAATGTGTAATTAAGTTAAAGAAAAGAAAGGTTAAAAACATGTCTATGGATAATAATAAATATCAATACATTACCAAAATTTTATATCTATTACAAGTTCATTACAAAAATCTATATGTCTATACAAGACACCTTTAAAATAACTAAACAGTTTTGATTATTTTCAATGTTTTACCGAAATATCCTTTTACCGAAATGTTCTAATTCCAAAATGTATGTTTCCAAAAAGTCCTATTACCGAAACGTCCTTTCCTAAATGTCTCTTTCCTAACTGTCTATGGCCAAAGTGTCCATTACCAAAATGTTATGGATTCGAGGTAGACGGACCAGTACAGGGCGGTGTCCGCTGGTAACGGTCTCAGTCGCTGTATACACCTGAGAATATATAAACGCATACATGTAAATATGTGATGATCTCATTCGCTGTGACCATCACATGTTTACAGTCATGTATACACGATGGTGGTTACTGTGCGGCCGCATTCGATCAGTCGAATTGCTCGCTGGCGTACAGAAGAGACGGAACGCTTGTACGTGCCAATATGTTTCTCTTCTCCGCCCTGCTCCAACTGACGATAGTGTTCACGCGGCCAAGTGGATGCGTCAACGCCGAAAACTGTAAGTAACAATTTCTATTGTATCTTTTTTTAATCGAGCTAGCTTATGTTTGTAAGTTAAGTTCTTCCTCCCAGATGGTTTGCATCGCGGGCGCCAAACTTTCAGAGATTCTTCTACGACCCCACGTGTATAACGTAAAACTTTATTTGTTTAAAAAAAACATATATGTACGTTTACTCACCTATTAAGACCTATCTCTGTTAGTGTCCGTAATAATTAGGCTAAGCGGCATCAGTAGACCAAACAAGGGTGGCAGTTTGTCTTGCTAAATTATCAATGTTTCCACAATTGAAGGTTCAGTAATTTTGCTAAGTAAAGTAAGTGTCATTAATCGGGCCTATTTCACTTTGCACTTGTGTCGTTTTGTTGTTCTGCATGGACATCTCTGTGTTAGCAGAATAAGGTGCCTCGGTCCCTCGGGTGCATAATTAATGTTATCAACTAACAACATATTGGTGACACGGCGTCACGGTGACACGGTATTCGCTGAGCTTCTACCTTGTTGACGTGGCCAAATCCGTGACCATGATTCGTCATTCTATGAATGATGTGAAGAACTCAATAGAAATTAAATCGAAGACACATGCCTAACATTATTGGACTTTTGTGTAATTATGTAATACAATACAATACAATAGGAAACCAAATCTCGTGGAACAGCAATTTGTGCGACAGATACATCGAAACAACAGTTCTCAAGACAGCTGAGATCAGTTGGAGGACATTGGCTATCAACATAGATATATACCATACCCATGCATAAAATGACAAATTACATCGTTGCTTCTTCAAATATCACGCTGTCTGTAGCAATATTTTATGACATTTTTTTATCACTAATCATTATTATTATTATTTGTATTATTAAGTATGTGAAAAATGCAATTAGATAAACTTTTGATTGCACAAATCATTGTAATCTTATAATATATGTTATATATAAGATGGACTTTTGGTTCCCGTTAAATACCAATGATACATATTGTATGCGTACAGCTATCGTGAAACGTAATTGGGCGGAATTTATGTCTTGATTCATTTCAGTACCGATGTGTGGCGATCATATAATGCACATCAACTGTCCGACGGGAGCCGTCGTCGACGTCATTTCCGCCTTCTACGGTCGAGTCGACAGGATCACGTTCCGAGACGACATCGTGAAAACAACATCGTGTTGTCTACCTGGAGCTACCGACGACCTGCAGACGACCTGCCTGGAAAACACCACTTGTGACGTTGAAGATGCGTCCTCGAACCCATGTTACAGAGCCAATACACACCTGTCGATCACGTACGAATGTCGGCGTAAGTAATTCGGTGTCTAATGTCTTCGTTTTGTTATCTTGTTCTACTTGAGTATTTATAATAATGCAAATATTCTGGTTTGCAGCTGAATGCCAGAGTCAGCCGTGTCAGAATGGAGCAACGTGTGTTCACGTCAAGGATGGCTTCACATGCGTCTGTCCAGAAGACTACTCGGCAGTGACCTGCGGCGAACATAACCGTGAGTTGCATGTCTCTTTTGCATAATAAAAGTTGGAATTTAAAATGTAAGCATTGCTTTTACTGACGTTGGTTGTGTGAACGAATACTCAACTATGATTGGCATTATGAAATAACTATGAAATTTTTGTATCTAGGTGCATTTTGATGTTGCAAATATAATCGTGAAAAGAGGCAAACCGGCACAATACGACACACACTCACACACGCGCGCGCGCGCACACACACACACACACACACACACACACACACACACACACACACACACACACACACACACACACACACACACACACACGCACACACACACAGTTTAGCATATTTAACAGTTGCTAAGTGACAATCGAAGGGATGCTGAAGCCGCGGTGCGCACATTCAATATCTGCTTGAGCGTACTCACATTGTCCTTGCATTTTTCAGTACTGGGCTGTGGTGGCGATACGATGCGCATCAGTTGTCCTTCGGGTAGCGTGGTCGACGTCACTTCCACCTTTTACGGTCGACTCGACAGGATCACGTGTCCACACAACTTAATACACACGACATCGTGTAGTCTGCCTGGAGCTACCGACACAGTGCGGACGATGTGTCAAAACAATCTGAAGTGTGACGTCAAAGTCAGTTTCCAGCCACATCCATGTCGAGGCACTTACAAGTACCTGAAAGTCGCCTACGAATGTCGATGTAAGTAGACCAATGTTGCAATGTCTTATTTCGCTTCGTGGCTTTTGGCTGCCCAACTTAGAAACACAACACCGTCAAAACATCAAACATTGGGCGTAGCCTAGTGGTTGATAATATTAAGGATAACAGTTGAAATGCATTTGAAATGGTGAACGTATGGCACCATCCGCTGAACTAAGAAGATATGGTAGAATGATCAGCTCAATTGCGGGTTCTACGTTAGTATAATAACGTATGTTTAAATGGTTCTTTGCAGTTGAATGCCACAGTCAGCCGTGTCAAAATGGAGCAACGTGTGTTCACATCAAGGATGGCTTCACATGCGTCTGTCCAGAAGACTACTCGGGAGTGACCTGCAGCGAACATAACCGTGAGTTGGCTTTCCGTTGTTGAGTATTAGACAGAATGTTGTGTCGTCTTAACGTATATGATTGACTAATTCAGTTTCACTTGTTTCTTCAAAAAAATCGATACTGAACTAAAAACATCAAACATGATTAGAATTCAGTGGTTAAGAAAGTATATAAACCATTTGAACAAATATGATTCCGTAAAGAGAAAACCTCATCTAAAACAATGTGACCTTGGCAAAATAGCGAGTTTTACGCATTGCGATTTTAATTTTCACATGTATAGGTGCCCATTGATTTCGACAAAAATGCGTTTTCCTGAATAAAGAAAAGAGGTTTTACACGGTAGCCCATGTTACTTTTAGATTATAATATTTTCTAGGACTAACAAGACACCAGATTCATATTCTTGTTTCTCAGTACTGGCCTGTGATGGCGATACGATGCGCATCAGTTGTCCTTCGGGTAGCGTGGTCGACGTCACTTCCACCTTTTACGGTCGACTCGACAGGACCACGTGTCCACACAACTTAATACACACGACATCGTGTAGTCTGCCTGGAGCTACCGACACAGTGCGGACGATGTGTCAAAACAATCTGAAGTGTGACGTTGTAGCATTTCTGCTATTTCTAGATGGTTAAATCTACTTGCCTGAGGTCTAATTTGGGAAATGAGGAATGTTAAGCCAGTAGATAGACATATTGTTGACCAACCGCCCTGGTTACGTAATTACGGCAACTCGGTTGCAGATGCGCTCAGTGAAGCGTGGTATTCTGTTGCTAGTGTTTCTAGGCAAGCTGTAATCGTAGAGAGGGTGTTCCACAATGCCTAGTTTGAATTGTATATTACATTAGCCAATAGAAATGATGGAAACCTGTCATATGATGTGTCATTAGGTCTGCTTATATAAACGTTTATTGTAGGCATTTTGCCATCTGGGCGCTGGCGAAGGACTGGGACAGATCCAGGGTTGAACTAGACAGGTTGCCCTGCTGCCAAGAGAATGGCAAGGAAAGTCGTACAGCGTGGTGGGAATCGTTAACGTGGGTTACGTTCCCAAGCTTTTGTATGTCTGTAATAGTCAGTGTCCAGAGTGACTATTCGATCGAACTTCGAAGAAACCATGCCGCCACGTCAGCAATACTTTGAGATAACGTTCCGGTCGGCCCCAACGTATTTGCGTCGATGAGCGATAATCGCGACGCGCTCACCCAGCACGGGCCATCCTCGAACAGCGGTCTCACAGCGACAACGTCAGAAAGATTGACCGAATGCGACTCGCAGCGGCCGGCGGTAAACGTATACTGCCAGGCGTCGTCATTCGCGCGAACCTGTTCATCCGACTTCTCGATCGTTTGCGACAAAACAAGACCTCTCGTTCGAATTCGTAGCGGCCGGCGGTAAGCGTCTACTGCCCGGCTTCGTCTTTCAGTTGAACGTATTCAACTGACTTCGCAATCGTTTGCGACCGTGCGATCATTGAACGGACGCGACTCGAGAATTCGCGGCGTACGACGGCAATCGTCAAGTGCCCGGCATCATCACTCGTGCGGCCGAGATACACCGTTCTAATTGTGTTCCGAGCTCGGCGTGTTGACTTCAACAAACGATCGTATATATTCGAGATGGGACTAGCCCAGTATCAATGTATATTTTCTGATTGAATGTATTTATTATTTTCTGTATTATGATTGGTAGATATCTGTGGTTTTGAAGTGAGGTATTATTACCCTTGAAGTATTCTCATATATATTTATATGTGTGTTGTAACAGATTACTGTGATGAGAGTCCGCGAGGACTAGCTTATACTGCGTATTTATATTATGGGAGTTATTCTTAGATAACACTTGGCGCCTAGTGGATGGTCGTATAGCGGTATAATCCACTTTAGAAAGGAAGTGGAATTTGATAATCGAAAGATTCAGTGTTATTGTTTATTATGTTCTATTAATATTTGGTTACGGGATTTCTTTATTCTGTTTATTTAGTTAATCGAGATATTTATCAACAGGTAGATATCTTGTAATAAAGTTTATTAAATTTTCCTCGTTCTTTGTTGCTTGTTCACGATTACCGTTCTTTCTCATATGCGTTGACCTTGATATATAAGAACCCTACTAGACTGAGCCATCTAGTGTACGGAGACCTCGCTAATCCGTGACAGACGTCAAAGTCAGTTTCCAGCCGGATCCATGTCGAGGCACTTATAAGTATCTGAAAGTCACCTACGAATGTCGATGTAAGTAGACCAATGTTGCAATGTCTTATTTCGCTTCGCAAGTGTCAAGGGTGATGCAAACCGAGTTTTTTTGGAAAGCCTGAAGCGCCAGCTCACCTTACCCAGTATTAATTTTAATTTCGTTCCGGCGCCTGTGGAGAGTATGTTATTCTGTAGCTGAATGTCTGAGTCAGCCGTGTCAGAATGGAGCAACGTGTGTTCACGTCACGAGTGGCTTCACATGCGTCTGTCCAGAAGACTACTCGGGAGTGACTTGCGGCGAAATTAAATGTTAGTTACCTTTGCATTGTTGCCTGATAGACAAAACGTTGTGTCGTCAGATGATTAGATGTTCCACATATTGTCTCGTAATTGGACGCGCGCGTGTGTGCGTGTGTGCGTGTGCGCGTGTGCGCGTGTGCGCGTGTGTGCGTGTGTGCGTGTGTTCGTGTGTGCGTGTGCGTATGTGTGTGCGTGCGTGTGTGTTATGATGTTCAGACGTGCTAAAGTGTAATAGTTTATTAGCCATTTTCCCCTTCCTAAATAAATGCAGTGGAAACGGAATTATTGCACAATTGCTTATAAGTATGCTCATAAAACAACACTTCTGCGTAACTTCTTGTACAAAGATAACCGACGTGAGACCTACAGATGATGTTCGATTGAACAGATCTGCCAGAGAATAAAGTGTAAAGCGCTTTGAGCCTCTCAACTACTGGATACCGCACGATATAAGAACGTAAACTTGAAATAGGCGGAGTATGGTTTTGTCAACTTTGTTGTTATTTTTGTATAATTATTTCTACATAATACGCCTTTTTTGGAGCAACCACGACACAACCAGAAGCTCTTGTATAAAATACCAGTTTGCTGAATGTGCACATTCGACACATAACGATTCTCCCTCGGCGAAATTGTTTTAATCTTCGTTTCAGACCTGAATAATGACAGCAGTTGTTCCTCGAGTACCACCGCCATATTTACCTTCTACGGCCAACGTAACAAGACCACGTGTCCGCACAAAGAACTAGACACGATGTCGTGTAGTCTGCCTGGAGGTACCAACAAAGTGCGGTCTATCTGCCAGAACAAGACGGCGTGTGACGTCAGCGGATTATTCCCGGAACCATGTCAAGGCTCTTATAAGTATCTCAGTGTCACCTACACATGTTGTAAGTAGACCGTGAAGCAACCTGCAGCGAAATGATTTGCCAGGTGCATTTCAGTTGGCGTAACGTTGTTGTACGTCAGATTTACAGGTTGTTCAGTTGTACGATTCGCGATGCTTCCGCTGGTGTGGTTTCTTTTTCTTCTCATTTCTATGCTTCCTGTCTCTCTACAATTTCTCTTTCAGTGAACGTGACTAAGAAAGAAGAAGATAGAAACCTGCCCTGCGAGGAGGTTGTCACTGGCGTTTTGTTTCAGTGCATATATGTGACACTATGTGTTGACGCAGCTGTAGCACTGAATGGCGCTGAAGTGACGACAGGGAGAGTCAGTGCTGACAACAAACGCCGGACTGACGAGAGGGAGAGTCAGTGCTGACAATGATCGCTGGACTGACGAGAGGGAGGGTCAGTGCTGACAACGATCGCCGGACTGCCACGACGCCAACTGTACCCTCTGCAATACCACGAGGAAGAGAACAGAGAGACCGCCATTTCTACGTAGGTAACTCTCTACTTCGCTAGCGTTATCGTACATTTTAAGAACTAGTAAGCAGATCAAGCCTTGTTGAAGTTACGACTTACATACATTTAAGGAATTTTGATGCTGTCATATGTAATAGTTTTTCCGACCTGAAAATGATATTTGCCACGTAGTAATTAGTAATAGTAATAATAGTAATCTTATTAGATGTGGGTACTGTTTAAAAAAAGCATAATAATAATAATATACTTTATTTATACACTCATATCCACAAATGCAGAGTAGGACTCTGTTCAAGAGTGTTGACATCTAATAGCTACTAAAATCTACATAATAGAATTAAACGTATAAAAAGACTAGAACTGCATTAAATAAAAAGTGTACTAAACAAACCTAAGCTAAACATATCAAGACGTACATAACATATAATAATAATAAATAAATAAGTAGACAATAAAATATTAATGAGTAAATAATTAAAACAATAACCCTTATATAATAGTACAAAATAATAGTAATGATAAATACTACGATGCGGAGGGTGAATGGTGTAGAGAACTATACATTAAAAGCAAGCTTAAAATAATGAGTCTGAAGGCGCGCTTTAAATATGTTCGTGCACTCGGTCAGACGCAGATCCTCAGGTAGTGCGTTCCACTGAGTTGGCCCCGCGTGAGAGAATGAACGGCGGCCATATCTTTCAAGGTTGTAGCGCGGAACGGCTAGCAACTCGCGGTCGGCAGATGGTAGGGCGCGGCGCGGCGCGGCGCGTACGGCGTGATGAGCGAGGCCAGGTACGCCGGCGTCCGATCGTTGAGGTCGTGAAACACAACGATGAGTAGCTTGTACTCAATGCGATACTTCACGGGCAACCAGTGGAGCTGTTGCAATGCGGCCGTCATGCTTCGCCAAACGCCCCGCCTGATTCGCAGCACGACTCTGGCCGCCGAACACTGCACCATCTCAAGACGGTGCAAGAGGTGGTCGGAGATGCCACACAGGACAGCGTTCCCGTGGTCGAGCCGTGATGTAACAAGGGAGTGGACGATAGTCGTACATTCTGTAATAGTCAGGTTTGTTCGTATCTTGGCAATGCGAAATAGATTGGAGTAAGCAACACGACAGGCGTTCGATACTTGAGCCGACATGTCAAGTCTGCTGTCAAGTGCTCGCATTCACTACCAGCCCATACTTCAATGATGCCACCCTTTTACACATTCGTTATCAAACTAAAAACCGATATGTTCAAAATATATTTATAATATAAACTTTCAAAAAATGCACACTAAACTTAAATATGCATTTTTCTTCCTAAACAAATGGCTAGGGAAACTAATGATTGTATGATTGTATTATAATGTACTGTATTTGAAAGTTTATTATTAATTTATACACTAATAATGCCGATGCTTGTCTTCACTTAGCGGGTATTCGTGCAATATTTCATACCAAAAATCAATGAGAAGATTATGTTGTACTGTCACATACTAAATTGTATACTATGTAATACCTAAAGAAACTTGTTCAGCGTATACAACTATAAGAACTTTCTTCAGTATACCCCTTTTTCTGACATAATACGTATTTATGTGCCACAAACATTGTATATATATATATATATATATATATGTATATATATATATATATTATCGTTGTTATGTTGGAAAATAAAACGTCTTATTATTAGTATTACTATTAAGTATTACGCCGATATCACCAACAGTCGGCGTCAGTGATATGGTGGACTCACATACATCGATGGTAGACACTGCAGAAGGCAAGCGGACGGCGGTAGAACAAAAAACGATGGCTTCTGTTTTGGTCGCGTTTAGTAGGAGATGGTTGCAATTCAGGCAGCGTCTTATGTCACGCACACATTCGTCGATTTTTCGTAGTGCATCGGCTTGATTCGACGGCGGACACTCAGCGTATGTATGGTAGCGGATGTGAAGGCGTTCGAAGATGTCCGCGATAGGTAAAATGTACGTATTGAATAGTAGTGGATTTAGGACCGAGCCATGCGGAACACCGTGATGAATTGGTCTCGTATCTTAATTGCGTTATTGCGGCCTGCAAGGTATGAATTGAACCAAGTGAACACTGTCTGGCTTAGTCTAATATCACGAAGACGACGCAGGAGAATGCTGTGGTCTAGCGTGTCGAATGCTGCACTAAGACCTAACAGTACAAGCAGTACGCCACGCCGTGAGTCAATTGCCTGCGTCATATCTTCGTGTGCTCGGACTAGAGTCGTCTCCGTGCTGTGTCTGGGCCGGTACGCGCTCTGGAACGGGTCGTTGAAGCCGTTGGTGTCAATGTAGCGGCGTAATTCGTTTGCAACATACCGTTCTGGCATCTTCGACAGAAAATTTAAGTTCGATATCGGGCGGTAGTTAGCGAAGCACTTGACGTCGAGACCGCGCCTTTTGAATACCGGTGTTACTAACGCTTGTTTCATGTCCGCAGATACGACTCCCGAATCGAGTGATCCGTCTGAAGTCTGTAGTAATTGCCGGAGTGACTTCGCAGAAAAACTGTTGAAATGTCTCAGTGAGGGCTACGTCACCGCATGACTCGGGCAACTGAGCGGGTGCAGGTCGGCCCAGCAGTGCGTTGGTGTCGCCGAACATTATTTTCATGTTGTGTCCAGCTTCACGTATCACCGTGCAGAAATGACTGGCCTTCGTAGCGGCGAGTTGTCGGCGGTACTCGTCTCGAAGCGTCATATAAGGGGTCAGCCCATTGTTGGTTTTCCCATAGGCGACCATGTTAACGTTTTGTCTGATTATAAGAAAACGTGACCTATAAAATGTCTTAAACTTCTCACCTGCTGTTTTCATCATCTCATTGACATGCCGGTAGATTTTAAAAAAAATTGCATACTTCCAGCTCTCGTAAAATGCCTGTATGTATGACACCCGTCAATATTTACAAATGCCGGCAAGAATTACTCCGCAAACAGGTCACACAGGCAAATTGCTGCCAAATATCCTTCCGCTTTTTCAAATAATCTAGAAATCCACCATTTTACAGTCAACACCTTCTACAATCACACATGAAAATCTCCCTACTCAAATGCACTTATGTCACAGCATGTGAATTTTGTAAAAAAAATCATTTCTAAAAAATACACTGCATTTTTCTTCGTGTGCAACGGACAGGAAGTCTAACTAGAACATGACCCCAAAAATCTTTCTGTAGACAGCGAGTCGCGTCTTTCGCGTTCGGCGCTCTGCGGGGCGAAGATCACGCTTCGCACTGGACAACTCTTCCGTGTGCCACCGTGTCTTCGGACGAACGGTGATGACACTCGCGACGATCGGCGCGTGTTTGTTGAAGATGGTCGCGATAGCGGTGTTGTAGTTGTCAGTGAGTTCAACGGTGGTTCCGGAAATCACAGCGAATGCGTTGTAAATATCAGTAGCGAAAGCCCTCTTGTCGGTCGACGCGAACCTTCGGACGTGCAGGTTTTAGCACGTTGAGGTAACACTCGAGTACGTGGTGATCTGTAAACAGAGTAGTCGGCCTTACAGATGTCGAGAGTAGGGTAGAAGCACGGGGAGTAATCAACAGATCAAGCGTGTTTCCATTGGCGTTGTCTATAAGAGTCGCAAGTTTCATCGCGCCGCTTGAATGGGTGTTACTGTAGTGAACATTAAAATCGCCACATATAATCGACTCATGTGGGTGGGTTGCAGCTAAGCTAAGTATATTGCCTAGATCGATAAACAGCATAACGCGGCAGTCATGCGGTATGTGATGAATATTTATAACTGTCGATTCAACAATAGTAAAATAGTTGCTTTTACCTACGCTAAATACAATTATTAGTAATTCAACATACTTCTGCATCAACGTGTACTCCATATATAAAAGGTAAACAATATATCACGGCAAAATACTTAAGAAGGTTATATATCTTTCATGATTGATTTACGTACTTGTTTATTTGCTTGCTTGCTTGCTTACTTAATTAGTTAATTACTTGCTGACTGCTCTGTTGTATTTATCGGGCATTAACCGTCAATGTTTCATAAACGATGTTGTTTCTTGATTCAAGACACTGCTTGTTCATAAGTTACGTTGCGAAGAATCCAGACCGTTCCGCGCTTGACGAGAAACAATATTATTGGGAGTTTTTTCTGGTTCATTTACCACAAGTAACATAATTTTAACAATTATTTACAGAAGCGCGTGAGTCAAAAATCGCAACAGATTGGATCAGTTGAGTACCACCAGACAATTCTGTCTCATCAACACAACATTGTATGTTTTTCAATGAGATTAGCCGTTTTAGTTGTGCTTTGATTTTGTTACGACCAATGAGTTATGTATCTTATTCACACGTTATTTTCGAGCTGGCGAACTTGTAATGTGTCAATAATCTAACTTAATAATAAGAGTTTCGCTATTGTGTTCCCGTGTTGTAAAGCCTTTAAACGTGATTAGAATTCCGTCGTGTGTGTACCAAAACGTATTATTTTTCCACCTCCTACGTTTTCATGAACACCGATTAGACAATTACAGTAAACCCGTGTGAATTATAGTTGTGCATCATTTACAAACAATTACACAGTTAACGGTAATCGTTGTTTATTGTTCGGTTAAATAAATTAATTGCGCAAACATTCATTTAGTAGATACTACATGTTGTTGATATATAGTAATTTAGTACAATACACAATGACGTGGGTCACGCTTGTCTGCTCTTGCAGCAATGCGGGACTGTGCAGTCGTTGTATTGCTGGTGGACTGTGGAACGATGCCACTCGTGGAAGGCTGATATCAACAAGGACCCTGCTCGACAAACGGCACCATATGACACACATAAACACACAAACACACACAAACACGCACAAACACGCACAAACACGCACAAACACGCACAAGCACGCACAAGCACGCACAAGCACGCACAAGCACGCACACACAAGCACGCACACACAAGCACGCACACACAAGCATCGCCAATAAGCATCGCACACACACAAGTATCGCACACACACAAGCACGCAATACACAAGCACGCACACACAAGCAAGCACACACAAGCAAGCAATACCGCAAGCACACAATACCAAGCAAGCACACACAAGCAAGCACACCACAAGCAAGCACAGGCACGCATTGTGGCACGCAATTGCGGCACGCACACGCAGGCAATACGCAAACACGCACACGCAGGCAATAATGCACACGCAAACACGCACACGCAAACACGCAAACACGCACACGCAAACACGTATCATCAAACACGCACACGCACACGCAAACACGCACACGCAACATCGCACACTACGCAAACACGCACCACGCAAACACGCACACGCAAAACACGCAAACACGCACACGCAAACACGCAAACACGCGCACACGCAAACACGCACACGCAAACACGCACACGCAAACACGCACACGCAAACACGCACACGCAAACACGCACACGCAAACACGCACGCAAACACGCACACGCAAACATCGCAATACCGCAAACACGCACACGCAACACGCACACGCAACACGCACACGCAAACACGCACACGCAAACACCGCACACGCAAACACGCACACGCAAACACGCACACGCAAACACGCACACGCAAACACGCACACGCAAACACGCACACGCAAACACGCACACGCAAACACGCACACACGCAAACACGCACACGCAAACACGCACACGCAAACACGCACACGCAAACACGCACAATGCAAACACGCACACGCAAACACGCACACGCAAACACGCAAACGCACACGCAAACGCACACGCAAACGCAAATCGCACACGCAAACGTACACGCAAACACGCACACGCAAACACGCAACGCACACGCAAACGCACAATGCAACACGCACACGCAAAACGCACACCGCAAACGCACACGCACACGCAAACGCACACGCAAACGCAAACGCACACGCGCAAACGCAAAACGCACACGCAAACGCAAACGCACACTGCAAACGTGCAACGCACACACGCAAACGCACACACGCAAACGCACACGCAAACGCACACGCAAACGCACACGCAAACGCCACGCAAACGCACACGCAAACGAACACGCAAACGCACACGCAAACGCACACGCAAACGAACACACAAACGCACACACAAACGCACACACAAACGCACACACAAACGCACACACAAACGCACACACAAACGCACACACAAACGCACACACAAACGCACACACAAACGCACACACAAACGCACACACACAAACGCACACACACACACACAAACATTCACAGTCTCACACACCTTCCACACACAAATTTCACACACTCACACACACTCACACACACTCACACACTCACACACACACTCACACACACACACACACACACACACACACACTCACACACACTCACACACACTCACACACACTCACACACACTCACACACACTCACACACACTCACACACACTCACACACACTCACACACACTCACACACACTCACACACACTCTCACACAATACACACCTCACACACACACTCACACACACACAATAATACACACACACACACACACACACACACACAAACACACAACAAACAGTCACAGTCCTTAGTCTCACACACCTGGCCACATACACACACACACACACACACACACCACACACACAATAATAATATCATCATCAATATCATCATTAATAATAATTCACACACAATTCAATAATAATAACTTCACATCAATAAATTCACATACACTACTACCACACCATTAATAATAATACCATTAATAATAATAATTAATAATACACCACATTAATATCAATAATTCACAATAATACAATCTTCAATAATAACGCCATCACACAATAATTCAATAATAATACACCACAATACTAATAATTCACACACACACCAATAATAACACACCACAATAATAATACCCACAATAACAACTACTAATACCACACCAATAATAATAATAACACCACAATACAATTCACAATAATAATACCCCATTAATACTACACCAATAATACTACTCACACACTCACACACACACACACACACACACACACACACAAACAGTCACAGTCTCATAGTCTCACACACACACACACACACCACACACACCACACACACAACACACACCACACACACACCACACACACCACACACACCACACACACACCACACACACACCACACACACCTCACACACACCACACACACACCACACACACACCACACACACACCACACACACAAAGGTGTGCGTATTAACGGACACACGTAGACACAGATCACGCACGCACGCACGCACGCACGCATTCACGCAAACACATACACGGATCACACACACTCACTCACACACACACACGCATTCATGCATGCACGCAATCACGTCAAATCAACTGCGAAGATGCTGAGTAAGACATAAAGGACAGGACAAGGCGTTGCGTGTCACCTATCTAACGCGAGATTGATTATATACGCACTTTTGTTGTCGACATAATGAATGAATGTACGAATAAACGTGACACGGCACAACAAACCTCCAACTACAACCTTATGCGGATCACCAGACACTAACTGCACATCCCTTCAGGCACACCAACAAACTCAAATTAGTATATTCAAGCACAACTCTAACCTCAACTGGGGGTGGGGAGCGTACACATCGCGCCATCCCAGCCTGCGGGTAAGATAATACTTCGCCGAAATCAGAATCGTTGGAAGAATTAATGTAATTTATTAACCAGAACAGAATTTAACTACTGCGACGTCGCAAGCTTCGCTCGTTTATAACTACTGCTGTATCTAACACTCCTTTGACCGCACTTCAAAATAAATGTATGACACAAAAGATGTAACACATTTTTGTTTTTACTTTTATTTGTTGTGTGTTAGAGCACCGAGTGGTGAACAAGGCACCAGTCATTTATTTGTGAAGGTTTCGAGATACCGAACAGAAAGATGAAATGACAATTGGTGACGACGGATAAGCTATGGAAGCAATCTGCAAACCGACCACCCAACCTCAAACACCGGTTTGTAATAGAAGGAGATGTGATCTACCAATAATTTTATTGCATCTGCTATCCACAACGAAAATGTTTCATGGCTTACTCACCTAGCGACTATGGATATGCAAAATAATTTACAAACTTCCAATTTATTTTAAGTTTTACTATCATTTGATTAAGAATAATGATACTATACCCATCAGCGGCAACGTCATCATTGTGATGTAAGCGACGTACCGTCTCTATCCGTCGAAGTCCGAGAGCGATCCTTCCTGCGGTCGCTTTGTAATCCACATCTCGCCGTGGCGGCTTGTTGACAAGAAACACGTCTGCCTGCTACAGCTACAAAGAGAGTTGAGTCGTACTGGTTGTCATGCAGAGACAAAGCACGTCACGTGATGAAGAGTCTGACTCCGTTTGAATGGTTATGAGGTCAAATATATCATAGCAAACTTGAAATTATACAAATATTTTGTTTACATATTATTTTAAGGAATGCAGTCTATAAAGGTAACTGTTGATATAATTTTGCGCAGACCAATTTCGTTGTACATGTTCGAAACAGTTACAAAGACGTCGCTACTCGGCGATTATTACGTCAGCAAAACGTACAGGCGTACTCAGATTCTGCTGCGTCATTGTGCCAGCCATTAATGTCCCGATCCTAATCTATTTATAACATAATAATATATTATATTCAAGCCCGTACGCTGGTGGATAGTACGCATCCCCCAAAGTCGCCCAGGCAAAAGTGTTCCGCTCGAGGGAAAACAGTTCCGATGGATTTTAAATGATAGCAATTGAACAGCACCCCACCCCGTATTTTGACATATCTAACAGCATGCAAGGGTTGAGTGCGAACTGGCAAAAATCTGGCAGGTCACCGCAACAAATCTCCAACAGCTCGTGTCTCTAGACAGACAAAAACAGCCTGCTGTCACGCGCAGATGTACGCTACTACTACGCTCGCTGTTGAGCACCGTAGGGGAGCATATTATAGGTCAGAGGAGCAACGGTCGCTACAGCAAACAAAACAATTATTAATTATATAACTCAGTCGCCGTGTGCGTCGAGCAAGGGGTCAAGTTGATCGGTCACCTGAGGTCACGTTGCTCTCCAAGGGTTGCATTTGTGGCACTGCGCTTGCGCGAGCATGCGCAATAAGCAAAAACAAAACCAGAAGTTACGTTCAGACCGGAACTTACTCCCAGACCGGTACACCGGGAAGGTACAACAGACACACGCCACTATTGTATTGCTTCCATTAAAGCTATTCGTTCTGTTTAGTTAAATCTTTTCTAATCTCAGCGGTCAACAGAGCTGATAGTAAAATCCAGGTTCCGATATATTTGGCATTCTGAGTGACTAGGTGTGATTAACGAATGACGAAGAGTTCTGGAAACTGTCAAGCCTACCTCCCGCTTCATTAACAGAATGCAGAAGACGCATGAGGCGGCTCGGCCACAGCATGAGCTTCCCGTCTATTTTGTCTGCCCATTTTATGGTGGACATCAGCTAGTCAAAAAGAAAATGAACTTTCGTTGTCGTCGACCGTGAGCTACAACCGGTCAACCGAAGATGGAACGATATTAGGATGGTTACCTTTGATTGCTGTAAGTGGAGTGCTTTTACTTTTCTTATAGGATGAGTATGTTTGCTGGTTGGGTTAATTGTGGGAGAAAGTGGAGGGCGACAGGACCTAACGGAGGGAAGCAGTCATACATGAATTGAGCGAGGGAAAGAAGGGTGAATCGAAGCAAAAAAGTAAAGGTAAGTTCTTATATAGCGCAGTATTCAGTCCTCAGGACTACTCAAAGCGCTTTACACTTTACTTCCGGGCAGACCTGTTCAATCGAACACCATATCGATTTCTCTGGGAAGCATCCAGCCACGCTGCAATTAATGCGCGAAGCCTACTAGTACAACATATCCACCACTGTCAGGTTCTCTTTCATACAGCTGACTGAACTGGAGCAACGTAATGTGAACGAACTTGCCCAAGGTTCGCCTTCACAATTGAAGGAGAGTCCAGGGTCAATATTTAGGGAAGGGTGCATTTTGAGGCGCAATTGGAGGTTTTTGGAGATCCTGAAAATGGGGTTTTGTTGGGGAGCCTCTATAGGGGGTTTTTTCCCCTCGAATATTCACCACGTTCCGACGCCAATGATAAGGCCAGATCAGTCATCTCCGGGTACAACAGATGATTTGATGGCTGGAGAAGACCAATGGATTTAATGAAATAAGCGCGACGAACGCTTTCTAGATGGATAACGGCGCAACATAAAATCACATTATTATTACTAATAAGTCCCCTTTTTGTTTTGTTTTGTATTAAACCAGCCACACGCCATTACGAAGGCGCGGTCTGGTATGTACACAGACCGGTTGCCGAGGGCACAAGGGCACGGCTGCGGGGCGTGGAGGCCGGCTGAGATTGCTTCCATTCGTTTCTCTCATTCTTCTCTGTCGTGCCATTGCTAGTGGTGAACGCTTCGCTCTGTTGACGAACGTCGCAGAAAGGCCAACAGGAATGGATCATATTAGTAGGTCACCCACACCTCGGCGTGTACATTGCGTCAAGTCGGTGACCTTGGGGAGGTAACGTAGGTTCGCAAAAGTCCCGAAACCATAAGCTTTATAGTATTTACGCAAGGTGGTTTGGTTGTTTCTACTTATTCTGGGGGGAAATCGTTACAGTGGCGCCGCCTATTGGGTGGAGTGTTTATTAATACACACTAGCGCAATTATGGATACCAGAATCGTCCTGTTTGGTGGGTAATATATTGGCAGCCGTGTCACGTCAGTTGAATCTGGCAGCCATTTGCAGTATTTTTGGAAGCAATTTTGGATTGTTCGTAGCAGTCATGGGGTTAATTCCATTTTGTCAATTCCAATTTCGTAATCAATATGACCTCATACTGGCTCAGAATGTGTTAAATTCCACACATGTATTGGGGGGCGGGTGGTGGTTTGAATCAATATGAAATACTATGCCTTTATTGACTGTGTGAACTGATGAGCCTCACTCTTAGGGAGCGAAATCAACGTAAAGCGCAAAATTAGGCTTATGAATTTGAAGAATGCTCGTCAAACGGTCCCCAGGCCTTCAACAAAACCCGAACAATCCTCAGCGCGCCCTCTCGTATCAGGGGGTACCCAAGATTGACATGTTGAGGGGTTTCCAAAAGAATATTACCAGAGGCGCGGGAATGAAATTCATATGGGGGGGCTACCGGAGCTTCAGCACCACTGAAAAATTTTCGCCGCCGACCCGCCGCATATCTTCACATCTTCCTTCTCCTCGTGGCTGTCTCGATTGGCTCGACTGTGACATCGGAAGGGGGGGGAAACCAAGTTATAACCCTAACCCTGTTCCCACGCCTATGGTATTACCGTCATCCTTCCGTATACTCACGTACATTGCCATAATTGTGATCATACAGCAGTGCAGAAATTTGGAGGAGTTTCCGGGCAACCCAGCAGCCCCTCTGGGTACGCCACTGCGTATAGGGAGTCTTACAGGCTACTGCCGTTCCTTTCATAACATGCTAGCAAGTTTGTACTAATATTCTTGCTTTATGAGAACACTTGGAAGTAACAAAGGAAATAACGCGTATTTCCATCAACACGAAAGAAGGAATGAAACTAGCCAGCACACAATGCCGGTGATAATCTGACTGATTACGACTGGATCATTACAATGATTAATTCCAAGGAAACGATCTGAATACGAAGGTCCTATGGTGATGACACGCGCTTGTTGCTACTTCCGGTATTTCTTGTTTCTTGCAGAAGAGCCGTTGTGACGCATCTACGCGTCGTTCTAACGAGTCATGGGGGGCAGTTAGGATTATAATTGTCTGGCGTTATCGGCAGCCCCACGATCACTGGGATGGGAGCGGCCGTGGTATGCGACGTCCACGACGTGTATCTTCCCTTTGTGTGTATCATGTTGTTTCCATGACAACGACATGTTTCGTTCCAAAGGCCATCGCGTTTTAAAAGGTGTGTCCGTGTTTCATAACTGAGTGAGTGTCTGTGGGCGTGGTTTTACTGGAATCTCTTAGATTCGATTCTTTCTTGTTATAATTTATAATTAATTTTGCGAAAAAGCAAACATACATAGGGTTTAGAACCCACTATGACGTGCTGGCTCGTTTGTGCAACATTGGGTGTAATACTGACACCAACAACATCATCAAACAAACTATTAACTTATATGAAATTCTATATCAATAGCAAATTAAACTGATTCAGAATTCGAGTCTTCACGTGAATACGTGAAACTGTTATGCATGTGTGTGTGTGTGTGTGTGTGTGTGTGTGTGTGTGTTGATGATGTCCACTAAAGGCCCAAAAGAATGCACCTTGGGTTATATATCGGCCAGGTAATTTGTTTTGGCAAGATGCCAGATGTAACGATCAAATCATTTCTTTCGACCATTAAAAACACATTAAATATATGAACATCAAACAACCGAATTCGCGATGAACTAAGCCAATCTGGGGAAACAGGTTTAAATCCGGTTTCTTTGATCACGACTTCACGACGTGTCCTTTATGAACAGCTGAACACTTCTACGTTGCGACAGATAATACAACCCATGGGAATTATCTTGCGTGTTACTGTGGGACTGTGGCGGTGTGCGTGCTTATGTTCAATGCTCGCACACACCCTCGTTTGCTCGGCGCTCTGTATGTGTGTCGACTGTTCCAATTCCGCCTAACGAAAAGACAAATGCAATTGTAATCGCTGCTAAGCAAACAAACGCATGCGCGAGTCAATTGGGTCGCCTTATCCCCATGCATGCATTGCGAGCGATGACCACGTTTATTGACTTTCACAGCCGCAGTATTTATTGACTCAATCAGTCGCGTAGACACAGAAAAATACCAGATCGTGACAGAATTCAATGATCAACAGATAAAGCGGTCTGCTGGCGCTGGCTTTGTTTCGGCTCGATACAGAGCGAAGACCTGCGGAAGCTGAGTGGCTCCATCATACTGCGAGTGGTTTTCAGTTAAATTGCATCAAGGATTGGCCATCATTCCGCGACTTGTTTTCGTCTAAATTGCGTCGAGGATTGCCCGAATCTTACGTACGCGGGAGGCGTTATTAAGAATATTGCATAGTGAGAATATTGCCAGGTAAGTGCTAATATATATACTGCATGTGTGAACTAAATACACTACCTAACTTTGCGTGGGTTGCCATACAGGCTGTTGTTAGTCTAGTGGTCTACGGTGCCGACGATTTAGTAAAGGGGGTTTGTGCGTAGACGAAGAAAGCAGCATAGTTTTATTTAGCCCGTCGTGATGTTCTCTTATTTCGCTGTGTTTTTGGGTGCGACCTGCCTCAGGACTGATCCTCGATTTTCATTGTTCTTGCACCGTTGTCTCCACCAACCGTCTCCATACCCGATTATCTTTCGCTGTCATTATCCACTCTTCTCTCAATCCAAATATCTACTTACACAGTCATCCCTTCGCAGTCTATATAGGTCGTCGTCGCACCCTGTTCCAATCCAGTCTCCGGGCATCTGCTTTCTTTGCCAGCCGTTCTACTCCCATTCTCACAACATGTCCAGCCCACTTTACTCGATTCCTCACCAGCTTTTTTCAAAAAACATATCTGTTACCTTAGTTAGGCATCTAAAACATATCATAGGGATCTCTCATCCTTAGCTTCTTGGCACACCATCTGTCTGCTGACGACTTTCGCATTGTACACGATCACGAGAGTGCCTAATGCTTTTTTGCGCTATAGCAGATAATCCTGCAGTTGTAAAATAATGCAGTTCCGGTCCTTAGTTGTTTAAGGAAATATTCTCCTCCGAAACATCAATTATTTTAGCACAAAATATGTGTTTCAGTAGTTTGTGTGTAAAATGTGTGCTGAATATTTAACTTACAACACCTTAGATACCTAGCATAAATATTTCCACACATATCCTTCTTCCAAATATTGAGCAACATTCCAATAATTTTACACCCATCCCATCGCCAATATTCATAATAACATTTATATTCATATTTTGTCAATCTTTTACTCAACTGGCCTATAATATTATTATTAGCAGCATCCGTCGGGTAGGTACTCCCCTAGGTTGAAGTATAGGTTTGATATTTAGGGTCATTAGGATGAACCTAGTTTAGGCCATTTAAGTAAACTATTACTTACCTTACATATCCTCTTCGGGCCTTGTGGCCCATAAGACTGCTGTGCGACTCCGCCACCTCGCCCTGTCAACGGCTATGTGTCTGGCTTTGCTCCAAGTTGCCCAGCCCAGTTGCTTCCGTTCTTTTTCCACTGTGGTTCTCCACGTTGTTTTTGGTCGACCAACTTTTCTTGTTCCTTCCGGCGTCCATGTCAGTGCTGTCAGGCAGTGGTTTTGGTCTTTCTTTCTCAGCACATGCCCGATCCAATTCCACCTTCTTCTCTGTACTTCTGTGCTGATCTTCTCTTCTGCTGTTATGTTCTCAATGTCTTTGTTCGAAATTATTACTGGCCATCTAATTTTTAAAATTCTTCTGAGACAGTTGAAATGGAAAATGTCAAGTTTTTTGTTGTCGCATTTGTTTACTTTCCATGTTTCACATCCATACAGTAACACTGATTTGACCAGAGTATTGTATAATCTGAGTTTAGTTTTTAATGTGTACACATTTGAGTTCCATATCTGCTTGAGTTTCATGAATGATGTCCTTGCTTTTCGTATTATGTTGTTAATATCGTCATCCCCTCCTCCTTGCTTGCTGACGTTTGCGCCCAGGTATGTATATTTCTCTACTTCATTCAGTTGTTGATCATCAATCTGTATTCTGTTGTTGCATTTGCTGTTGATCCTCAGTACTTCAGTTTTCTTTTTATTGATTTTTAGGCCAGTTTTTGATGCGAATGCATTCATTTTTGTTGCCTTTGCTTGCATGTGTCTGTAACTTGATGACATAAGCGCAATGTCATCTGCGAAGTCCAAGTCTTCAAGTTTTGACATGAATCTCCATCTTATCCCTGTGTTGTTTTCTTCAGTTGTTTTCTTCATTATCCAGTCGATTACCATCAAGAAAAGAAATCCGGACATTACGTCTCCTTGCTTAACTCCAGTTTTTACCTTGAACCACTCAGATTGTTCACCTTCATCTAACACTGCACATTCACTGTCCTCGTACAAAATCTGGACCATTCTGATTATCTTGTATGGGATTCCATAGCTCGCCATGATTTCCCAAAGGCTCTCTTGGTGTACAGAGTCAAATGCCTTTTCGAAGTCTACAAAAGTTACATATAGCGTTGCTTGCCATTCCACTACCTGTTCTATTATGTTTCGAAGGATGAATATCTGCTCAACTGTGCTTCTGAAACCTGCTTGTTCATCTCTCAACTTGTTGTCAACTCCATCTGTTATTCTGTCTATTATCACTCTTCCGAACACTTTACTGGGGACAGATGTTAGAGTAATACCTCTCCAGTTTCCGCACTCTGTAAGGTTACCTTTCTTTGGTATTTTAACAATCAGTCCTTGTTTCCACGTCTTTGGTACTTTTTCTTGTTCCCAAATTGTTTTGAATAAGCTTAGAAGCCAATTATCTGTTGTCGCCATGTCTGCTTTCAACAATTTTGTTGTAATGTCATCTTTACCTGCAGCTTTCCCATTCTTTAGCTTCCTCGGTGCTGATCTAATCTCTGTTTTTGTTATAGAGTCTGTGCTGATTTCATCTATGATTGAGTCTAATTCAATATCTATAACGGGGTCATCGGGCATAGGTCTATTAAGGACTTCTTCAAAATGCTCCTTCCATCTTGTCCGCTTGGCTGGTCCTTCAGTTATTAGGTTTCCAGATTTGTCTTTTACTGCATTCGCTGTTTTGTGTTTGTCGTTACTAAGTGTCTTTGTGATGTTGTAGACTTCTTTCATCCTTCCATTCCCGGCTGCTTTCTCTGCTTCTGCAGCCAGGTTGTCTACCCACTTTCTTTTATCTTGTCTCATGTTTTTCTTTACGTCTTTGTCTTTTTGTTGATACTTATCCTTGTAGCTCTGCTTTATCCTTTCAGACTTTGCTTGTTCCATGTTGTTCTTTAGTCGTTTCCTGTCTTCTACCAGTTCCCATGACCCTTTGCTGATCCATGGTTTTTGTCCTCTCTTTTTGTAACCCACTACTTCTTTGGCTGTTTCTTTGTAGGCCACCTCGAATTCTTGCCATTTTCTCTCAACAATGTCATTATCTGTCTCGTCGTAGTCCTGTAGTACATCATATCTGTTCCGTAGCTTCAATGAGAATTGCATTTTTATGGTTGGTTGTTGCAGCTTGATTGTGTCGAATTTCTTTCTGTTCTCACTGGTCTTTTGCTTCCTCTTTAGCTTCAGCCTGATCTTCGAGCGCACTAACTGATGGTCACTCGCAATGTCTGCCCCCCTCATCACTCTGGTGTCCATAACAGATGTTCTGTGCTGCCTGCTCACTAGCACATGGTCAATTTGGTTTTTGGTTCGCCCTCCTGGAGATGTCCATGTCTGCTTATGGATGCGTCGGTGTGGAAATATGGTTCCTGTTACCACAAGGTTGTTTAATCCACAGAAGTCAATTAGTCTTTCTCCATTTTCGTTTCTATCACCAATTCCATGGCTTCCCATTATGTCTTCGCAGCCCTCATTTTCTTCTCCAACTTTGGCATTTAGGTCCCCCATTACTATGAGCATGTCATGTTTATGTACACTGCCCACAACTGACTGCAACTGTTCATAGAACTGGTCTTTCTCTTCGTCACTTGTTTCATTTGTTGGTGCATATGTTTGTATGATTGATAGTTTAACATATCTTGAAAAGAATCTAGCATAAATAATTCTATCACTGATAGGTTTCCACTCTAGTAATGCTTGCTCTGCTTTCTTTCTCATCATTATTGCCACTCCATGTCTGTGTAGGTTGTCTTCTCTCCCAGAGAAAATAACACTCTCTCCAGTGTTTAACTTGACTTTCCCGTGTCCTGTCCATCTGCATTCGCTAATGCCCATGACATCGTTAATGTATTTATCCATTTCTTTTGCAAGTTGTGCTGATTTACCTATTGAATATAACGTTCTCACATTCCAACATCCTATATTTACAGTTTCCTTTGGTCTGGTCAGCGACGCTATCGACTGCCGAACGTCCGATTGGCTTTGATCCGGAAGTGTCATACTTTCCATGTATCTGATGTCCTCAGGTATATGAAGCGTCGCCTCTTCATAACCGTTTCCAGCATATGCTGGCGAAGTCACACGTTTAGTTTCCGTAACAATTATTGAACTGGGGGGGTTGTTGGCCCTCCGCAATAGGTTTAATTTTGGGGTTTTCCTTCCCCTAGTCAGAGCCTCGTTTGCCCACAACCGCAAGATAGTGGTTTCCCAGGGGGAACCACAAGGAGGTGAGGTTGACCTGGGTGTTTTACGGTTTACCGGCAGGTTACTATTTTCACTTTTCACCCCCACAGAGGGCTAGCCGACCCCAACGTCACTGGCTGTGGCGCTGGGCGCTTGAACACCCCTTTCCCCCCACTATAACGCATACTTTTTATAATATGGCAGACTATTCCCTTACACAGCGAACTTCTGTTTCCGGATATGCGCATTGAAAGACCGGCTCTGCATTATTTTACAACTGCAGGTTTTTATGCCACAGAGCTATACAGAGAATCGAAGTGATGACGTCACGCCGCTTAGCAACTGGCCCAGCTGGTTCCAACAAATGTTTTCAACCGTATCTGTTAACATGGTGTTACGTTTTGTTCTACACCGTAATCAATATTCTGAAAGCCACACGTGTAGTTCTTTATGGTTCCCATAAGTTGAAAGTGAGAAGCAAACATGGGTGAAACAAATTTGGTATTTTTAATATTCTGGAACGAGAAAATTATTTTGTAACGCAAGCTGTTTTATCGCATTGACAATATCGGTCGCGGTGCAACACAGTTTTATGCTGTGCATCGCGCTATTTTCACCGCAAAATGCGAAAGGAGAACCTGTCAATACGATTTAATTCATGTACGAAATTGCCAATATCGAATGATTTGATAATATCGTGAAATAAGGAACAAAACAAGTTTCAGGCTGTGAAGTTAGGGAGCGGTCATTATATAAGGTGGAGTTTTTTGGTCACCATCAAGGAGGATGCAGTCGAAGGGTTTGGGGGAACCTTATACAGTTGGGGATGTTAGTGAGCCTCACGAGGATGCAGTTTGATTTTTGGTGAGCCTGCAGTTAGAGGGTTTTTATGATATATTCTTCGCGTGCCGACGCATATGTAAAATGTCAACAACATGACTATTAACACATTTTGTAAATGTAAATATGCTGTTAGCAAAACTACTAACTATACAAGTTAATTAACAGTAACGTTACTAATATGTATTGCATATAATAATTAACTCCACAAATGTCTATGAACATACATACATACATACATACATATATATATATATATATATATATATACAACTGTGGGCCTTGCTACCAAACTGGTTATTGTCTTGGATTTGGACTAATTTCTTGTAGTTCTCATAGCATATTTTCAAACTTCGCTATTATGAATTATGTCTTCCCCCAACTACTACCAGCACGCCCCGCACATCTACTACCAGCACGCCCCGCACATCTACTACCAGCACGCCCCGCACATCTACTACCAGCACGCCCCGCACATCGGAGAATGCTTGGAAAATAAGTGAAACTATTAACATGATCAGATCTGACATGATTTGTTCCCCTTTTAAGCGGTTTGGGCTCGTCATAAGTATGCAGCAAGTGCAGAGATAGGGGCCAACTGACGCCATTAGCCATATTCGAACAAAAGGTAGCGTAGATTTTCAGGAAGTGGTCCCCGGGGAGTATGAATAGTTTTCTCAACAAATAATTTTTTAAAGAATATCTTATTGTTATTTAGTTAAATACATTCTTCTTGCTGCTTTTAGAAATTAATAAAGCTGTACGTGCGGATCACAAAATTATGATTACAATCGTGGATTAAACAACTCAAAACCATTTTTTAAACCAGCCAATTGCACCTCCGCCTGAGGCTCATCAAAACGCCAATTTAATTACCGCTCCCTGACTTCTCAGCCTGAAATAGATTTTGTTCCATATTTCAAGATATTATCAAATCCTTTGATATTAACAATTTCTTACAACAATTGTACGATGTTGACAGGTTATCCTTCCGCGTTTTGCAATTAAAGTAGCGTGATTCACAAAAAAATATATGTTGCACCGCGATCGATTTTTTCACTGCGATCAAGTAGCTTGCGTTAAAATATCGTTTTTACATTTCAGAATACATCAAATACCTAATTTGTTTCACCCATATACGCTTCTCACTTTCAACTTATGGGAACCATAAAGAACTACAAATATGCCTTTCAGAATAATAATTAAAGTTTGGAACAAAACATAACACCAAGCTAAAAGATACGACGGGAGACATTTGTTGGAACCAGCCCTGCAGCTCTATAGCTCGGGATTCCGAGGATATTGCCGCCATAGAAATGTTTTATATAAATAATAATAATTATTGTTATCATTATTATTAGTTCGATTTATTGAATTACGCACACGATATATGCGTGTTATCTGTCAGAAAAAAATATGGAAACAGAGAACGAACTGAGTGGTGAGCCACTGTGCAAAGGGCGCCACTGTAGCTTTACGCTTGATTTACTGCGATATATTAGTTTAGCATGCCGTGATTGGCGACAACAAACACTCAATTGTCACACGAAATGAGTTTAAGATCAAACGTATGTTGTAGTGTAACATATGTTCCTGGTTTGTTGGTCCATGTGCAAAGTATTGTTATGTGCCAAGAGGTAACTTTTCGAGATAGTGGTCCAGAATTATATAAGGTGTAATACAATACTGTTGTTGTTGGCCACGCTATTGTTAAAAAAAAACGCTACCATGAATGTAGAAAGATTAGGCGTTGTTAGCCAGTGGTGTAGCAATGAATCCGACAGGATTTAACATTACGTGTACATATGCGCATGAAAGGTGCGTGCGTGCGTGCGTGCGTGCGTGTGTGTATGAGTGTGTATGTGTGTGTGTGGTATGTGTGTGTGTGTGTGTAGGTATATGTGTGTAGGTGTGTGTATAGGTGGGTGTGTGTATGCGTGTGTGTAAATGTGTGCGCGCTTGTGCGTGTGTGTATTTGTGTGTGTGGGTGTGTAGGTAGGTGTGTGTGTATGCGTGTGTATAAGTGTGCGCGCGCGTGTGCGTGTGTGTATTCGTGTGTGTGTGTACGTGTGTGTGTACGTGTGTGTGTTGGCGTGTGTGTAGGTGTGTGTGTAAGTGTGTGCGGGTGTTTAGGTGTGTGTGTGTGGGTGTGAGTGTGGGTGTGTGTGTGCGGGTATGTGAGTGTGGGTGTGTGTGTAGGTGGGTGTGTGTAGGTGTGTGTGGTGTGTGTGTGTGTGTAGGTTGGGTGTGGATTGATAGTTTTGGTATTATTGGGTTGATGATGGATGTTGGAGTTGGATTGGTATTGTGTGGTGGTGTGTTGATGGATTGGGTTATTGGGGATTGGTATTATTGAATTGTTGGTGGATTGGATTGATATTGGGTTATTGATGATGATGGTGATGATGGTGGTGATGATTGTCATTGTGGTGTTTTCGTATTGATGTGTTATTGTTCGGATTGGTATTGGGTGTGTGTTAGATTAGCATTGTTATTAGGTAGATTGATGATGATGTCGTTTGGTATTATTGATGATATTAGAGTAGTTAAGGATTGATATTGATGATTGTGTGTGTGTGTTGATGTGTGTGTGATGAGGGGTTATTGATTATTGATGGGGATGTGTGAGGGGATTGGCCAATATTATTGGATGATGTGTTAGTGATGATGGTATTATTTATTATTATTATTGGTAAATGGTATTGATAGATGTTTGTGTTATTTGATGATGTAATGGATTGTTGATGTGGGTGTGCGTGTGTCATGGAATTGGTAATCTTATTGATATTGTATTATTGTTAGCATTAGGTGTGTTTATTATTGAATTATTGTTTATTAGGGTGTGTTTGTGTGTGATATATTATTGTAATGTGGTAGTGATTTCGTGTGTTAGTTTACGTGATGTTTGATATTGATATTGATGATGTTGGGGTGTGTCTGTTATTATTGTGTGTGTGTGTGTGTGTGTGTGTGTGTGTGTGTGTGTGTGTGTGTGTGTGTGTGGGTGGGTGTGGGTGTGTGTGGGGTGTGGGTGGGTGTGTGTATGTGTTTGTGTGTGTGCATATGTGTGGGTGTGTGTGTGAAGGTGTGTGTGTGAAGGTGTGTGTGTGTGGGTGGGTGGGTGTGTGGATGTGTGGGTGTTTGTGTGTGTGTCAGTGTAGGTGGTTGTATTGGTGAGCGTTCTCGCGTGTGTTTGCGGTTGTCAGTACATCTTTATATATTGCAATATATAATGTTTAAAGCAAAATAAGAACATTCAACAACGTGTTAATTACATTTATTAAGTGTTTAGTAACGGTAGTCAATTTTATTTAATGTAAGTTAACTCTTTTCGGTTAGTAATAATTAGTAGTGGTAAAGTGATACGAAATTGGAACTGTTACTGTTGACATTGATATTTTGTACTTATTTATTACTACATTACTATCATTCTTGTATTTATTACTACATTACTATCATTCTTGTATTTATTACTACATTACTATCATTCTTGTATTTATTACTACATTACTATCATTCTTGTATTTATTACTACATTATTATCATTCTTGTATTTATTACTACATTATTATCATTCTTGTATTTATTACTACATTACTATCATTCTTGTATTTATTACTACATTACTATCATTCTTGTATTTATTACTACATTACTATCATTCTTGTATTTATTACTACATTACTATCATTCTTGTATTTATTAATACATTATTATCATTCTTGTATTTATTACTACATTACTATCATTCTTGTATTTATTACTACATTATTATCATTCTTGTATTTATTACTACATTATTATCATTCTTGTATTTATTACTACATTACTATCATTCTTGTATTTATTACTACATTACTATCATTCTTGTATTTATTACTACATTACTATCATTCTTGTATTTATTACTACATTATTATAATTCTTGTATTTATTACTACATTATTATCATTCTTGTATTTATTACTACATTACTATCATTCTTGTATTTATTACTACATTACTATCATTCTTGTATTTATTACTACATTACTATCATTCTTGTATTTATTACTACATTACTATCATTCTTGTATTTATTACTACATTATTATCATTCTTGTATTTATTACTACATTACTATCATTCTTGTATTTATTACTACATTATTATCATTCTTGTATTTATTACTACATTACTATCATTCTTGTATTTATTACTACATTACTATCATTCTTGTATTTATTACTACATTATTATCATTCTTGTATTTCAAAGAGCTTACGCCTTACTTAGTAATTGTTATTTTATTTTATTATTTTTTCTACACCTTCACTAAAAAATTTCTCTCTCCCTACCTCCCTCCCTCCCTCCCTCCCTCCCTCCCTCCCTCCCTCCCTCCCTCCCTGTCTCCCTGGAGTTTGTCGCATTTTATGGATTTGATCTGTTTCGGAAATATTGTTGTTTGTGAGAAAGTGTAAACAACATTATCACTTGTTCGACTGTATTTGCTTGTGTGTTTCATATGGGCATATGTAGGTTCCTCCCATATATAATAAATAGATTAGAAGGGCAGACGAAGGAGTCAAAATGAAAGACAACATGTGGTCGACTAGAAAAACTGAATACCAACCTAAAACAGCAGAGGTGCCAAGTTTACCGCATTAATGGTGTGTATTTCTAAAACTGCTGGCGGAGCTAGGCGTGGCTTCCCGATGATATCACGATGACATAATCACAGATGAGATATGCGTTGCATTTGCGTACGCATACAAATGAAGACAGCCGAACGTCTCGTTCGTTTATGATTTATGAACCTTCTACATGTCTGCGATGTTTGTGTTGCGCCTGACTTGGCGTCACGCATGATAACGTTCTTATAGATGGTATGAGAAGACTGACACTTGGCTTAATTCTGGCTGAGAAACTGTATCATTTCGTGACAAAGACAGTTAATAAAATGAAGCATATGGTACGAGTGCTTTGGGGGCATTTACAAATTATGTACGACTAAAACATTGAAAACGACTCCCTTTCCCGTGTACACATAAAGTACACATCAGGTCTAACAATCGCCTCTTGTATGCAGCATAGTATATGCCCAACTATGTACAAAACGCAATAAGCGGGATTCCCTTCCTGTAGCGTACACAATCACTTTTGCACCTCCCCGGACTCAAGTTGCTCTCTGATCAGACAACGGAACTTTGGCCGGCGCGGAGCATTTCGAGAAATGTTAGAACCATGACATTGACCCGGATTTAACCACAGCGAAGTCGTCTCTTTTACCGATGGTCATTGCATGCGTTTTTAAGACAAGTTTATTCAGTGGGGGTACAGCTTGAATTTTTTCTCCGACACTACCCTCAAAACCCGTAGCTAGTTTCGTTCGTTATATTGAATACCTCCCATTTGAACGCATAGCTAGTGCATACAGTTTCATATATAAAAGAGACCTGTTTAATTGTTTTACTAAAATATATATAATACTATATTAAAATATGAACAAGGTAGGTCTACTGTCGGCAAACAAAACATGACTGGCACTTCAAGTCGGCGGGTAAGCCAAGGACGGATTCTGCAAGCCAGCCACACAACCCCAAACCATATAATTATAATAAGGAGGAGGTGGAGTGATATTTCACAAACTTAAGAGCCGAAAGAGGCTGTCTGAGAACCTCTCAGATACCCAAGGTTTATCTGCTGTATGACGTAGCAATGTCTTTGATGGGATGTGCTTTTCGATGTGTTCGTTTATGTTGAATGTTATAAACTGCAACTGGTCTTCACAAGTTGGTAGATATTAAATTTTCTGGAAATCAATGGAAAACCAGGCATGCCCATTGTGCCCCGTTGTGCCCCGTTGTGCCCCATTGTGCCCCATTGCGTTGGTCGTGACATCTTGTTGACCGTACGTGTTGAAATGAGGGACACATTTATTGTTAACCCAATTTTATATACCGGTGCAAATATCTTATCACATATACATTTCAGTTCTAACTGATGACAGAACCTTGGCAAAATGGTAATGCAAGTTCCCGCTATTTACCGTACTTATAAGTTCGTAAAGTCCAAAAACGTTCTGCGATTAGCATTGGTTCCACCCCCCTTCCTTCAATACTTGGTGAGGGACTTGCGGTTACCGTCAATTTATATTAACATTCCATTCGCTAGGTGACGCCGCTGTGACAATTTGTTTTCCCCACGATACGTGATGACGACCAACGTAATGCGTAATGTATTTTAGAACTATGTGAACTTATGGGACCAGCCCTTAATCACCACCAACCACTCGGTAATTGCCTCAAAGCCCGCGCGTCATACATATTTATTTTTATCTCATCAATCATAGAAAACCTACTTGTTGTAACGTGCCGATAATTATTTTGACATTTGCTGTTCTCTGATCAATAACACTGGGATCGGCACACATCTGTTTGTATAGTTTACAGGTCAGATGTCGGATGCTGTTTGCCGTTCTGCAAGTATTATATTACTGTAGTTTGAGTCGATAAACGTATTGCATTGCAATATCATCAATGTGAGAGTTTCGTCCCCCAGGGGAACGGAGGGGA
This sequence comes from Paraescarpia echinospica, assembly GCA_020002185.1. NCBI lineage: Eukaryota > Metazoa > Annelida > Polychaeta > Sabellida > Siboglinidae > Paraescarpia > Paraescarpia echinospica. The sequence goes on from CM034543.1 coordinate 49,124,938, forward strand.
AGTGGAACCACAACATTTTGTTTGCCATTGATCTAAATTGCTGAATCGAAAGGATAGGGGTTCCTCTTGATGCCAATTTTGGGCAGCGGTCAACTCTCCCTCTCCCCCCCCCTCTCTCTCTCCCTCTCGTTCTCCGTTCTGCGCTCTCTCCATATATGTGTCTGTCTCTCTGCCTCTCTGGCTCTCTGCCTCTCTGCCTCTCTGCCTCTCTGGCGCTCTGCCTCTCTGCCTCTCTGCCTCTCTGCCTCTCTGCCTCTCAGCCCCTCTGCCTCTTTGGCCCTTTGCTTCTCTGTCTGTCTGTCTCTCTCTTTATATATATATATACATATACACATATATTATGGAGTTGATTAACTTGATAGGCTTTCCGTGTTTACCTGTAACAAACCGGCAACTAACATTGTACATATCAATTAATAGGTTTCTTCCGTTGCCACGCGAAATCACAAAAGGCCGTTGACCACTTTATGACAGATGAAGGAATTACTACCAGTAAACAGCACACGTATCCGGTAATGACTCGATGTTTGTACACGGCTGATACCCTTCCAGTAACAAAGCCACACAAAGCGTTGAACCGCCGCTGAACGCGTTGCATGGCTTTGTTTCAACAAACCTGCTTGCACGGCTTCTCAGGTGATGGTGGAAATAAGTCAATCGATAAGTCAGAATGTCAATATGGAAACGGTAGATGGGAAAAAACTGGTAGCTGAAGTGCTAGCTTTTCGAAATGCGCTACAACCAACGTTATTTTCTGTTATTGTTCACAATGAAGTGTATGTGATGTTGATATTGATATTTTGTTTATGATCGATACGGTGTCGCCACCTGGGGACCAATTGATACATTGTCTTCTCGTTGCAGGCGCGTGACAACTGCCGACGACGGTGCGGTCCGCGAGGGATGGGCAGCGATGCGGCGTCGGCTGAGGCTCACCAACAGAGCGACTACCTGCGGGGCCTCGAACACCTCCAAGGCCTCGTGTCGAGCATCGGGGGCGACATCGACCGCGTCAAACGAGCCTACTACGGTTGTGACGTGAACGACGAGGACCGCTTCGAGCGCCACCTGCGGGACATCAACGACAAACTGCTCTACTGCAACGCGAAGCTGCGCGCGCACGACGTCGAACTGGCCGTCGTCGACAGCGAACTCCGCTTGGTGGCGCTACTCAACAAGATGCGCCATCTGCCGGCTGAGGACGTCGACGCGAGCGTCGTGAAGGCGCTGACCGCATTCTGGCAGCGACAGCAGGGCACGCTGGATGAGATGCGGGTTTTGACGTTGTCCTTCCGTGTGAGCGTTCTGAAGCGACTCAAACTGAGTTGTCGGAGCTACGACAGTAAGAACGTCACACTGAAGGTAAGCACTACGCAGACAACACTTTGTTATTGACAATAACCATTCTATCGTTGTCAGGTTCAGCATAGGTTCCTTGGTCGTCTGAACTACGATACACCACGAACAACCAACACGGAGAAGTGCAAGTATAATACATTCAGTTTCAACTCCGTGTAATTGCTGGTGTAGTCCGACTGGGGACCATTTTAACAGAGAAACAGCTGTGCTGCCACCTGGCGACTAAACGGGAACATACAATAGCAGTCTACAACAACATACAATGCAACATAGAATAGCATACATAGCGGATAATGAAAAAGCGCGTGATATACAATATCGTACATAGGTCCTCCACAATTTGTATGGACCATTCTCTCGAAAAGTGAGCAGTTGGCCTACTTAACTGAAATGCGGTACAAAACAAATTGTGACCAGCTGTGCAACCCAGGGGAAGTAATGCCTCTAATCCACGGACCATTCGTCGGCCAATGAACTGTTACACTAAATAACTAATCATCCTGCCGATTACCAAAATGGGGGACGAGCAGTCGCATTATATACTACCACACCATGCGTAAGTAATCGGCAGCTCGTGGAACGCAGTGGCGCAGTGGATAGAGCATCGGACTCTTAATAGAGAGAACCCGGGTTCGGGTCCTGTTCTGCCGTTTGTGAGTGGTATGGTGGATCTTTGTGCAGGAATAATCTTCGCGCATTATTTGTAGCATGACTGAATGATAGAAGCCAAAATGTTGGTCAATTGTACATGTCTGCCATGAAGTAAAATGCAAAGTACTTTGAGCAGTCCATATATATATATATATATATATATATATATATATTACTATTACTATTACTACTGCGCTACATATAAACTTACCTTTTACATTTAAACGACTAACGGTCTTGCAGATTATTAAAATGGCGGACGAGCAGTCCCATTGCATACTACCATACATTACATAAGTAATCAGTACTTTATCACCGTCTTTGCCCAGGTGAGCAAGCAGTATTCCCGTGATTTGCGCCGCTTCCAGGCCGACGTCGTGAAAACTCTTCGTGCCGCGGACGACATGTCCCGAAGCTACGCGAACGGCATCGATCAAAAACTCTTCTGCGACGCCGACTTCTCAGCCCGGGTCCTCCTTTGCTGCGACCACAAGGCATTCCCTGTTCTCCGTCTCGTGCCGGATCTGACGTGCAAACTGGAGCACGCATGCGCACTGGCGCGCCAGTGGATCGACCGAGATGCGAGCTACGTGAAGGAGATCAGCGCGCATATCTCCGAGACGCGTAGCCAAGCGCTCAAGAAGGAGGATGATCTACGCCAGCAGCGCGAGCAACAGACGCAGGTGTCGGCGGCGGCCGAGGACTCCTACGTGCAGTTCCGCGCCAACAAACGCACGCTCGCCAAGATCGAGTCGGAGCTGAAGACGCTGGAAAGCCAGGTGGGTACAAATCACTATTTATAGTGTGTCTCAAAATAGTGTACGGAAAAAACTTTTCATTAGAAGGCTTTGACACTGTTTTAGCTTCAACTGTGTATGTCATTCTTCTTCTGGGGATCCTAAAATGTGTTTAACATGCAACTGAAAATTTGGATCATGCCACAATTGACTAATATTCAGAGGACACAACTTCGATTTTTGGCACCTTACTGAAAGGGCTGTGCAATTATCATAGACGTTTCAGTATTGCTCATGGTCTGAATGAGAGAATTGTCCACAGGATTGTCGCTAAGTGTTCTACAATGGCAACTGTACGTAATACAAAAGTGTTCTACAGTGGCAACTGTACGTAATACAAAAGTGTTCTACAATGGCAACTGTACGTAATACAAAAGTGTTCTACAATGGCAACTGTACGTGATACAAAAGTGCCACACATACGATTTCAATTGAATGATTCACAGTCTCTATGTTGAACAGGAGCGAGACGTGTGCCATTTAAACACTTGCCTAACTACCAGAAATCTAACAATAACACATTACACATTACACATAACACATTACAGTATGCAACATACATGATTACAACTTACCTAACAACTCGTAAAGACGAGCATAAATGAAGCATTAATAGTAGCAGCAATAAATACATATTTATTTGTATGCGAAGTAGAGTCATTCAGCGATATGTCATATTGAAACTGAACGAATAGCGCCATTTGTTGCTCTGAATCGGTATTATTGTGCTTTGTGTTGGATGAGAATTCCCGTTTTGGAGGCAGTCGTCACCGTGATAATAACACCAGAAGCATGTTTTACTATCAGAATAAATCCGCGAGGTGAAGTGATGCGACACAACAGTACATTTGAATAGTAATGATAGTCAAATACATTCTGAAAACACACAATTATACTATTTCAATTAAATGGATGGCGCTACGTCAGTTACTCCGCTTCCATATTTAAATGCTTTGACTTACACAAATAACAAAAATGTGATAATGTGCTCTCGTGCCAACAGGTGCGGCAGTTCAAGGTGGCTCAGCGCTACAAGGTGGCCGAGCGACGTCAGAAGGAAGGCATCGTCGTGTTTCTCGAGATCAGCATCGCTCAGACTCGCAAACGTCGCAGTCTGAGCCTCCAACTACAGCGTTCTCGGCTGACGCGACAGCTGCGAGAACTGGAAGAGAGCCTCCGAGACATCGAGCGACAGCTGGCCGCCGTGCACGAGGAGATGATGCGCAAGGCCGCCTCCATGGCAACGCTCGCTGACAAGGCGCAGCGCAGCAGCGCCGCTTACCGGGCACTGAGGCGCCAACTCGACCTGTTCACTGCGAACGTGCGGCGCCTTCAGGCGGACGTGCTTGAATTGTCCGACTCGCTCGGGCAGCTTGAGAGTATCCAGACGTTCAAGACTAGTCCGGAGAGAGTGGATGACCTGTACGAGGAGCGTCCCTCGAGTGTCAGGATAGCGCCGTCGCTACGAGAGAAGATACGGCGGAAACGACGGATGCTGAACGAACGACGTCTGCGGCAACGATAGCGGCAACTGTTCGGTACTAAAATACAGTGGAACCTCACTATTAAGGTCACCTACGGGACTGGGGAAAATGACCTGAATAGCGAGGTGACTGTAATAGCGGGATTAATTTCCTATACTCTACTCTCATGGAAATAATTTGGGACTGTTCGAGTGTGACCTTAATTGCGAGTTGTCTGAATTACCGAGGTGACCTTAATTGCGAGTTGTCTGTATTACCGAGGTGACCGTGATGAAGAGTTCGACAGTAGTCGTCTTAGAGTCTTCTTCGTGCGTGTGCCTTTTCATCTTTTGTTGACATATCCATCACGTGACCTGTTGCCTAGCAACAGAGTCGCTCAAACTTACAAAATGGAAGTCAGAATCGGTCGGCCATTCAGTTGTATATTTTCTCAAAATTGTTTCCCCACATTTCTTTGCTACAAAAAATAGGACAAAAATAATTGAGCGAGAACTGTATGCTGGTAAGAATAATCTGGCAATTGTAATATTTCCGGATCCGTCGATTTAGTGTCGAAGTCAGTTTGAGCTACAGAATCTAGTGTATCTGAGGTCCCGTATGTGGAGTAGTGTGGTGTAGTGTACAGAGCTTCGGACTCTCGACCGAGAGAACCCAGGTTCGAATCCTGTGCCGCGGTGTTGAATCCTGGGCAAATTTGTTCACCCAACGTTGCTCCAGTTCACTCAGCTGTATGAATGGGTACCTGACTATAGACAGTGGTGGATATTGATTTACGAATAGTCTTCGCGCATTAATTGCAGCGTGGCTGGATGCTTCCCAGATAAGTTCAGATGGTGTTCGGTTGAACATGTCTGTCAGGAAGTAAAGTGTAAAGCACTTTGAGCAGTCCTGATGACTGGATACTGCGCTCTATATTAACTTACTTTTTATATCCCGGGATGGCGATAAGTTGCACAAATACCACTGTTGAAGTGGTCAGCTTTTGGGTTTCCCCAGATTTACAGCGGTCATCCAGTCAGACCTCACCATAGCTGGAGGTATCGAACATCTCTACACCTGTCCGTAACCGATGTAGCTATGTTCAGGCTCGGCGAGGGAGATCAACACAATTCCGCGGTGCTTTGTTATGGCATGATATCTGACTGACAATGTTGTGTACCGTGACATGTGTGATATTTAACACGTCAAGTGATTTAAAATTGTGGCCGTCGAAAATAAGGACATATGAATAAATATAAGAATAAAACGGTCGGAAATACGTTTTCGTAAACACAACAGTGCTTGTTCAATGCTAGATGGTTTTTCGCAGATGTCGACATACCTTTTCGCAGAGACCGTATCAATTCCAAGATCCCCGTCCACGCCCTGAATTTGCACATTAAAATGTCTGTCTGACGTTTTACAGTATGTTTCGGAACCGGAAAATGTATCAGAAACTACGTCTAAAAGATAAGTTAACGTACTTAATTTGTACGAAATATCAAAAATGCCTGATATTTAATTCATACAAAGCTAATTGTAATCGTGTGTGTGTGTTCATGCGTGTGTGTGTGTGTGTGTGTGTTCATGCGTGTGTGTGTGTGTGTGTGTTCATGCGCGCGCGCGCGTGTGTGTGTGTGCGTGTGTGTGTGTGTGTGTGTCTCCGAGCGTATGTGTGCGCGTTCGCGTGTGCTGCGCTTGTGCTCGTGGGCGCGTGTTCGCGTGTTCGTAGTATGATATGATGCATGTATGATGTTTAAAATAGTGTATTATTTAACTATATATAATATAGTAAACGAAACAATGTACGTGTGTTATTTGATGTGAATATCGGATGTAATAACGCGTCGTATTCTGCTGACAGATATTTCACACATGGCGTGCATCACTTAGCGCTATTATCGTGCCACCGCGAGACGCAGCCATACTTTTAAGACTACTCGTCTTCTTCTATTAACGACAGCATTAACGCCTGATGCACTCATTATTACCAGCTCACACACTCTATTTCCACCTAGCGCGACATGTCAATTGATACGTTCAGAAGACAACGGTGCATAATTTGTTATGACGCGGCCGGTTCTTGCGTATTCAATCTCCTTACTCGTCGCCATATTCTCTCAACTCAGACGTTAGGTACGATTAGAAACGTTGATCCATTCACTGCGGTTCTTACATTGAGGATCCACGGCTTGGCCGTTTTTATCAGCACGCGAGATCGGATTCGTCAGCCATAGTGGGATCGTATCATCTGGATAACTGTAATAACAGGATAACTTTGGGAGATTATTTCCATCGCGCAAACCCTGTAGCGAACGAAGACGCAAGAGGTACTAGTTTCAACAACGCCACGACAACGAAAGTGACTTTGCCAATTCACATTTATTGTTGTCGGATAGAGGACATCATCGCAACAAACACAGTGACAACATTACATGTATCCGTGACACTGGAATGTTCATCTCTGACTAACGACTACCACAGATGTGTTAACAGTTCAAACACTGATCGCTAAGTGTGTTGGACGATGGATGCGCTGGATAACGGCATGGGTTCGTCCGGTGACTTTGTTAAGACTCCTCTCCACGTTGTGTATCGGTACGTCGCCTACTTCTTCGCCACTGTGGGAGTCATCGGTAACCTGTTTGTGATCCTCGTTACCTTGAAGCACACGACGCTGTGGCGACAGTTGACGTGTAAGTACATCGTCAACCAGAGCGTCATCGACGCGATAACATTGGCCTTATTGCTCATTCGCGTACATATGATCCCTGGCGACAGGAAACAATTGGCGAGCATGGATGAACTTACGGCGGACGTCTACTGCCGACTGTGGGTCACGCCGTTCCTCTTGTACGGCCTCTTGCTCTCCTCCATCTACAACCTGGTCGCCATATCTGTCGAGCGATATCTCGGCATCGTGCGACCGTTGTGGCACAAGGTGTCCTTCACCCACAACAGGGTGACTTTGTCGATTGTCGGAATCTGGTTGTTAAGCGTCTCGTACATGGCGTGTGTGGTCGCGGTACCGTCCAGTATGGCAGGTGGAGAGTGTCAGCCTGCAAGAAACTGGCCCTCACAAGGTGTGCAGACCTTCGTTGGATCGATCACACTGTGCGTCTCACTTGTCGTGCCGCTCTGCATACACGCTTTCTGGTACGGTTCTTTTACGTACACAAACTCTAACTAGATGAACGGATGACTTCATTTTGTAATACGTCATCTATGAAGTAGTTCACAAACTCAGTTCTGTAACATACTAGCTAAGGCGCCATGCTTTGCACCGAAAACATTTGTTTTCTAGATTAAGCCACGAATATGCCAATGGATATATACAAAAAACGTCAATCTTAGAAAGCGCTCCCAAAATCCCTGTGCATTGGAATGTACCTTACAACGATCTGTTTTGAAATCTGACCTCCATGTTGTAAACAAAAGTATTGTTGCAACATTTAGATTTGACCCAACCCCAAATGTCCAACACGTAAATTCGACCCACCTTCAAATTGCACTACATTTATAACTGAGCACACCATAAAATCTTCCGGCTCGCCGCTTTGATAAATTATTACTGATCATTGGCCTAGTTTTTAAGACAACTACAGTATTATATTTTAGATAAAAATCCGCACTACAATGAAGAACAAACTTTTTTGTTACATTATTTCTTGGAAGCGTGGAGGCGTCTTTCGGCAACATATTATAAGAATAGTTCTTAATAATATATCTTCCACTGACATACAAATGCAGTTATGTGAAATGTCTGCTTATATCCAATGGCATATGTATAGATATCATTGTTATATTTAAGATGACTTCGAATAAAAACCGCCAAGATTCAAATATCTATTTTTTGGAAACTATATTAACGTGAAAACTATTCAAATCTTCTGTGTTCAGCCTCCTGTTCGCAGATGCCCGTTTTATTGTTACTTTGACAGAAACACAATTTAATGCCGCCTTTGCAATATCATATACAGCTTTTGGAAATGTTGAGCACTCCGAGACACCAAATTCCACATTTGTTCCTCGAGTGAAATGAAAACGTCTACGAACTACACTGAAAGGTCCGCAAGCAGGCCTAAGCACCTTCAGTCCCATATATGTCGGACGGATAAAATTACAAACAAGCAAACCAAAAACAGTCAAATAAATCAACTAACAAACCAAACAACAGAGACTCACATTTACGCTACAAAAATGTCATCATATCGCGTTTATAAATTGAATGCAAATGAATACCAATCATACTCATGTTGTGTATTCAATCTCTGTAGCTATTCCCGTATCATCGTTGCGCTGCGCATGCGCATGCGCGTACATCCGGAAGCATCATCAATTGCCGCTGCATCAAGGGTGTGGGCCACAGCAGTTGTGCCGGTAGCCACATCGGATCTGGTATCTCTCGGCGTCACATCTACGTCATTGTCTGCGTCAGAAACAACAACGATCACGAGAACTCGCGTCAATCTGACTGCAGCCAACGAGAAGAAGAAACAAGCTACAAGTAATGTTCTCAAGACACTTGCAATAGTCACTGTCGCCTTCGTTGTCTGTTGGATGCCCAATAAGTGCTACGCTTTCCTCTATTTGATTGGTGCTACGTCCAGTATCGGAGAAGCTTACTACATCACGTTCGGGCTTGCATTCTTCAACTGTTGTGTAAATCCGTTTATCTATATCATTAATTTCAAAGAATTTCGGAAAGGCGTGTCTGCTATGTTCCGGTGTCAACGCCTGGTGCGATGAGCGACATAGTTTGGCCTATTTAGGAGAACTTACGGACTGAACATTCCAAATACATATTTCAGGTGTTGTGTAGTTGTAATGTTTGACGACCATAGCGGGTTTACGCTAACGCCGTGATGAGATAACTGGGAGGTTATTGGCACCCATACTAGATAGAAGAAGATTTCAAACAGGTGATTGGCGCGTTTTAATGTCGTTATGTTTAATGTCGTAAAGAACTATTTCATTTCAATTTGAATGTATCCCGCCGATTATCGTCTTTGCTTTGTAAACCGAACGGTACGTTCGTTATTCATCAACATAATATGATGTTATAATGGTAATCTCTTATGAAAACCATTAGGTAAATTAACACCTATGGGCGTTAGTAGTCTTTGTGCACTTACGCCTCTTTGTGATATTCTCAGGTCACAATCGATGCATGCACATCAGTGACACCTGTAGCCATGGCAAATGAAGTTAACGCGAGTATTTGTTAGAATAGCAGCTAGCACCTTTGTTGCCGTTGGTAATACAACCTACCCCACCCAATGCCAAAGATGCCACCATCAACACAACAACAACATATTGACCCTCACATAATAGGTATAACCGAATCATGGGCAACCACCGATATATCAGATGCCGAATTGGGGCTGACAGGATATGTAATGTTTAGGAAAGATAGAATAGGAAGAAGGGGAGGTGGAGTTATTTTATATATTAAAGAATCTATCCAGGCTTATGAAATAAAATTAGACAGAGAAGCAGATTGCGAAGAAGCTGTTTGGTGTAACATAGTTACAGGAAACTCAACGTTAACGGTTGGATTAGTTTATCGAAGTCCAAACATAAGCATAGAAGAGAATGAAAAAATACAAAATGCTATAAGGGAAGTGAGCAAACGGGACTGTGTTATTATGGGGGATTTTAACCATGGGCATATAAAATGGAGTATGGGTAGTGAGGACCACAAGTTTTTAGTTTTAGTACAAGATAGTTTCCTTTCTCAACATGTGCTAGAACCAACCAGGGGAGAGAATGTGTTAGACTTAGTTTTGTCCTCACAGAATGAATTAGTTGACAATGTTAAATTATGTGAGCCTCTGGGAAGTAGTGATCACAACCAGATACATTTTACCATCAAAGTAAAATCAGAAAGAAATAATAAAAAGCAGTTGAGGAGAAATTTCCACAAAGGAAGATATAAGGAAATGAGGAAATATTTAGCAAAGATAGACTGGAATAATACACTGAAGAATAAGACAGCAACAGAATGCTGGAATATCTTAAAGAATGAAATAGAGTGCATCGTAGATAAATTTGTTCCCTTCAAAAACCAAGGGAAACGGACCAGAAAGAAATACTTATCGAAAGAAGCCATTAGAAAAATTAAGTATAAACAAATGATGTGGAAGTCATATAGACGTACTGGAAATGACGAAGACTACAACATTTATAAAGAAGCACTAAACCAAGCTACAGCTGAAATTAGAAATTCAAAGAGAAGCTATGAACATAAATTAGCTTGTAATATAAAACATGACAGCAAGAGTTTTATGCGTATGTTCGAAGCAAACAGAAAGTTCAGGATAAGGTCGGTCCTCTAGAAGATAGTGCTGGAAATATAATATCAGAAGGATTCTTAATGGCAGAAGACCTAAATTAGTATTTTAGTTCAGTGTTTACCAGAGAAGACACTAGTTCACTGCCAGTACCAGAGGCTAAGTTCAAGGGGGCAGAATCAGACTATTTAAGACAGTTAATTGTAACCCCAGAAATGGTAGCTAAGAAAATTAGGGCTATGAAGGAAAATAAATCACCTGAGAGTGGATGGTATTCCACCCAAACTACTAGTGGAAATTGTAGAACAAATTAGCATACCGCTTGCAACAGTTTTCAACTTGTCATTAGAAGAGGGAGTGGTTCCTTTAGAATGGAAAGAAGCAAACATTATACCGTTATTTAAAAAAGGTTCGAGAAACAAGTCAGAGAACTATAGACCAGTGAGTTTAACATCAGTGATTTGTAAATTATTAGAAAGACTAATTAAAGATCACATGGTGGATTTTCTTGTTAAACATAACTTAATAAACCCATCTCAACATGGGTTTCTAAAAGCGAGGTCATGCTTAACAAATATGTTATGTTTTTTGGAAGATATCACTAAGTGGGTAGATGATGGATCACCAGTAGATATCATCTACTTAGATTTTCAAAAAGCTTTCGACAAAGTGCCACATCAGAGATTACTGCTTAAACTAAAAGCCCATGGCATAGGAAATGGTATAATTAACTGGATAGAAAAATGGCTGATTGACAGAAGACAACGGGTAGTTGTTGATGGGGAGGCTTCAAACTGGAAATCAGTTTTGAGTGGGGTTCCACAGGGATCAGTACTGGGACCTATATTATTCTTAATATATATAAACGATTTTGGACGATGATATAGCTAGCAAGGTGTTGAAATTTGCAGATGATACAAAAGTGTTTAGAAGGATTAAAAGTGATGGAGATAGACAGCATTTACAAGATGATCTTGACAGGTTGATCAAATGGTCTGAAAAGTGGCAAATGTTGTTCAATTTTGGGAAATGTAAATGCCTCCACACAGGACATGGGAACGAATATGTAGAATATACAATGGGGGGAACTGTACTAAGTACTACTGTAAAAGAAAAAGACTTAGGGCTGACAATTAGTGCTGACATGAAGGTTTCAGAGCAGTGTGGAATTGCAGCTTCAAAGGAAATCAAATCCTTGGATTGATTAGGCGAAATATAGCATATAAAGAAAAAGAACTAATAATACCGCTGTACAAAACAATAGTTAGGCCTCATTTAGAATATTGTATACAAGCGTGGAGGCCATACCGCAAGAAGGACATAGATATGCTAGAAAGAGTACAGAGGAGAGCGACTAAAATGATACCAAAACTGAGGGATCTTAGTTATGAAAAACGCCTAAAAGAATGTGGTTTAACAACACTAGAGACCAGGAGATTGAGAGGAGATCAGATAGAAGTGTTTAAAATATTGAATGGTTATGAAAATATTGATAGAAATATGTTTTTTTCAGTTAAGAAAGATAGAAAGACTAGAGGACATGAAGTTACATTAGTAAAGGAGCAGTGTAGATTAGACGTGAGAAAGTTCTCATTTTCACAAAGGACTGTGAATGAATGGAACAGATTATCTGATGATTGTGTGGGTGCTAGTAGTGTGAATATGTTTAAAAATAAAATCGACACATACCTCAGAAGGGCTGGATATATGTAGATAAAAGGATTGGACTCTCGATAAGCCAAAGGGCTTCCTTGTCCACCTGCCATCTAGAGTTAATTCTCTGGATGGCAATCTTGTTAAATCTTGTTAAAACACAAACATCACGAATGTCACAAGGATCAGGAGCAGGAGAGAGGAGAGAGAGAGCGAGAGCGAGAGAGAGAGAGAGAGAGAGAGAGAGAGAGAGAGTGGGATAGAGGGGAGAGAGATGGAGAGGGAGAGAGAGAGGGGGGGGGGGAGAGTGAGTAAGCGCGAGAGAATACCAATAAACTAACATGGGTCGAATTGGCGGTTGTGCCTCGCGTGTGTGTTGTGCGGATGTTGTTTTTTAATACCTATCTGTATTATATGTGGCATCCATGTCAGTGACCTAATTAAGTGATATAATTAAGTCGTTATATTTTAAGAAATCATTTTGTTTTTTATTTTGCAGTAAACGTATGGTTTAATTACCGCAACAAAGTATATCTCCAAATTACGCTGACACGTGATTGTATCAGCTCTACAGTTAACTTGTCCCCAGCATGAAAGTGTAACGGCAAAATGTTCATTATACATACATGCGGTTGTACCCCAAAGCAAAGTTAATACAAACATTTAGATGTTTGCCCATGCCTCTTCAGCAAACGCGATTGTTGACATCATGTTTATGAAATCAAAGTATATAATACACCTTTTTATAAATAAAGCACACGAAATGTTACGATTGTAAGGGTGCATCGTACATTTCAGCTAAGTATGAAAATAACATTACAGTTTACGACTAAGGCATAATGTTGTTGTCATAACGTTCACATTTACCGCATACATTTTGAAACATTATTATGGTCTTGCGGTATCTAAAGGAATGTCTGTTCTTCGTAAATACTAATTATTGTAGGGGCGGTATGCCATCTTCTTCTTCTTCTTGCGTATGATTCAAAGGGGTCGTCACGTGTCACAATCGTCACAAGATCCTGAAGCCAGGCGCGTGCTGTCTCGTCCAGCTTGACCAGGTCGTCGTTACATTTGTATAGCGGATACTCACTGGCGATGTGGATTGCGGTCTGCCTCTCAGCACCGCACCCGCACGAAGCTGATTGTGCTAGCCCCATCTGGTTCATGGTTTGCTTGAACCTGTTCTTATACGATTGAGATGCTCCGGTGAGTGTTGGCTAAGGTCGTGGCCGACTAGTTGTGTTGATGAGACTGGGATAAATTCCCTTAGTCTACAAGGCGCGGCGTCCCACCTTCTTGTCCACGCAGTCATGCTCTTCCTGGCAGCGTCGCTGATGATGCATCGCGCGTGTTCCGAGAACGGGTGTCGAAAACGCAGAAGTTTTCGCACAGGTGCAGCTGTTGTCATCGTGGTGTGAAATGTGTGTTGGTAATCTGCTTCGTCAAGACGGGCTAGTACGAGGTATTGATTGTTACGACGGATGTCAGGAGGCGTTATCCCAGCAACAACTGACAGCAAGACAGTTGATGTCGATCGGATGCACCCAGACACCAGACGGAAGCTGTTGTTTTGTGCTGGGTCGAGTCGGTATGTGTGTGTGTGTGTGTGTGTGTGTGTGTGTGTATGTGTGTGTGTGTGTGTGTGTATGTGTGTGTGTGTGTGTGTGTGCGTGCGTGCGTGTGCAATAGCGCCCCAGCTTTGATATTTCGTGTTCATGGTGACTTATATTCCATGACGTTCTAAATAGTAATTACGGTTCTTTACTTAATTGTGACTAATTATACGATGTTGATTTCGGTCAGCATATCGCATCCGCCATTGTCACACCATTCATTATACGTATCTCTTCTGACATAGCTGTCTGTTTCCAAACATCCTTTCTCTTCGTCAGTTCATAATAACCTCTCCCCACGGGTATTATATCTTTCGCATCCTCTTTTATCAATATAAATTACAATCGTCCATGATAGATAGGACGTCTACAAATATATGTTGGCGCCCATTATAGCAATCACATTTTCACAAATAGTAAATGGCACACCAGTAAAAGTATTTCATCCATTACACAGCAGGACCTTTATTGGATATAAGACGTACATAAAAGGAAAATAATTCATATTTGGAAGTAGGTATGGTGGTTTCTCATCACGTGATATCCACAGTTCTGTAGAAATTGACAGAATGGATGGAGTAATCAAATGTGAAAAACGGCATCATCTTGTCTCAGCGAGGTGACCATTGCTGAATGCCCAGTTGTTGAATCTGCAACGTTGGAACATATGTTTATAATATACGCTATACAGTTTTGACAATGTAATAATGTGTGTGTGTATGTGTGTATGTGTGTGTGTGTGTGTGTGTGTGTGTGTGTGTGTGTGTGTGTGTGTGTGTGTGTGTGTGTGTGTGTGTGTGTGTGTGTGTGTGAGTGTGTTTGATTGATTGTGTGTTTGATTGTGCGTGTGTATGTGTGTATGTATGCGAGCGTGTGTGTGCGTGTGTGTGTTTGTAATTACACATTTGCGAGTAGGCGTCTGCAAGTGCTTGTATGTTTAATTGCATCTGTTTGTATCAATTGCACGAACGTCTGCATGTATGCATATATGCGCATAAGCATGTATTCCTGTATGCTTATGCTTGTGTATGTACACACACGCGCACGCGCACACACACACACGCACATGCGCACGCACACACGCACACACACGCGCACACGCGCACACACGCACACACGCACACGCGCACACACGCACACACGCACACACGCACACACGCACACACGCACGCAAGCACACACGCACACACGCACACACGCACACACGCACACACGCACACACGCACACACGCACACACGCACACACGCACACACGCACACTCTGTGATATTACAGCCTGTCAAGTAAGGATGCTTAGTCACGTGCGAGTCTCTCTCTTGCGCTCTGCCTCTATCGTGTGGGCTCTAGTTGTTGCAACAACCACCGAGTCCGTAGTAGGAGCCACAGGTGGCCACGCACGTGTAGGTGGTACAGCACACGAAGGGACGGGGTCGAGGACATCGACGGTAGCGCCTTGCGAACCCACCGCTGCAGAACACACGCCAATTCTTGCCTCTGCGGAAGGAAGATCTCCATCAGTTTCCGTGCAGGCAAGCGCCTTCCAAGCATTCTGAATAGAACAGAAATTCTAGTAGCAAGAGTAACAACAATACTGTTTGTGTTATGGTGGCGTTGGATAAGTGGATTTTGTTGTAGAGGTGGTGGTGGGAGTGGTTTTGTTTATTGTGGTAGTGGAGGAGGTTGTGGTCGTTGTGTTGGTGGTGTTTGTAGTTTTGATAGTTGTGGTCGTGGTGTTCGTGGTTGTTGGATTTAATTGTTGTGATGGTGGTTATGGACTTTGTGGTGGTGGTGGTGGTGATGGTGGTGGTGATTGTAGTGGTTGTGGTGATGGTGGTGGTGGTGGTGGTGGTGGTGGTGGTGGTGGTGGGGATGGTATTTTTTGTTAGGTATGACAAACAATTGGCGTCAGTCAAAGTAATAATTATGCTTGTTGCAAATTATGATACATCACGATAATGTAGACATGTGCTTCTTCTTTGGTATCGCAGTAGGCAATGCACGTATACCATACACGCATGGACATATCACTCACCGCATTCCCCAGTCCATGGGTTGAACACCTGGAACTTTCGCGGTAGCACAACTTTCCTCCCTCACACTGGTAGTAAGCAGGGCGGGAACGGTTCACAGACGGGTACAAGACGATATATTATGCGCTGGGCAATTCCGCTGTCTGTTCAGATTTAATAACTATACACTTCACGACGCGCGATGATCGCTTTCACAAAAGTATTGTTTACACCAGTATAACAACCGTTGATTAGCACTGATAGTATATTTTATGCACCAAGCAATGATAAATGTCGCTTTGGTTTATAAAACATTACCTATCGCAGTGGTGGAACTGATAAGCAGAAAGACTGGTACGAAGGATATTCTCCGGAAGCTATTGTGTGCAGACGATCTGGCAGTGGTAGCAGACGTGGAAACAGATCTCCAAGAACAACTGACAGAATGGAAGGATTTGTTGAGCTGACATGGACTGAAAGTTAGTCTGGAGACGACGGATGTACTATGGATGGGGCAGCAAAACAAGGAGCTGTAAGTTACCTGGAGGGGAAGAAACTAAAACAAAGAGACAGTTTTGTATACCTGGGCGGAGCGATTTGCGGGGACGGTAACTCAGACACCGAAATTCGCAGGAGGACAAAGGCAGGGGCAAACGCGTGGAGAAAAGTCGAAGGTATAATGGGAGGCAGGCGCATATCGCGTAAATTCAAAGGAAAGGTACTCTGTAAATGTGTTACCTCGGCTGTATGGCCTAGAGACTATGGCACTGACAGAGAAACAACAAGAGAGGGTGCAGGTTTGTGAAAACAACTGGGTAAGAAGAATTGCGGGAGTGAGAAGAACTGATCAGCGTATATAGTAGTATAACATTTTGAAGTCTTATGAAGCTCACATAAAACCGTCCTTTATGAACACTCCTGTTTACGTATGCTTCAATATGATTCATGGTGTGGATTTTATTTCACGAATCTGGTGCGTACTTAGATGAGACATAGCTTGCACGGCGTAGGCGATGCTAAGCACTACCAGGGAAGCGAGAAGCTTCGACATCATGGCAGTGAAGACGCAGTCTGAAATTAAAAAAGTATTCGTAACGGTTTAAATTACGTATTACTACATACGTTTTACAGAATTGTTAGGTTACAGGTTACAGGTTATTGTCAGGTTATATATATATATATATATATATATATATATGTGTGTGTGTGTGTGTGTGCGACTGTGTTTATATATATTATATATAAACACAGTCGCGCGCACACACACACACACACACACACACACACACACACACACACACACACACACTTAACTTGGTAAATAGGAATTTTAGTGTAATCAATAAGTATGACAGAAACAATTAGTAAAACATTATAATATCAGCGGAATAATATAGGCATACGACGGACAGTTCTAAGCATGATATCCGGTTTTGCATTTCACCGCCGCATAGCTATATGTACACACCCTGCTTGAGACAGAGATGCTTTCTCTGGAACAGTTGGCGGATTGTACTTGCAACCTCTTGCATTTTCTCTTATATACTCTATTCACACAAATCAACTGTGGGTGAATCCAACAGAAGAAGGGGTGCAAGGAAGACTATACCAGTCCAACTGTCAACGCCAGTTTTTTTGATAGCATGGCACCGCGTAACGTTAGTGGCACGACACCATTGACGTCATCGGCAATTTTTTTCCGGTGAGTAGGTTTACTTGTGAATTGCCTGCACCACCATCCCGTAAAACAGTTGCCGAATAAGAAAGGCTAATTATGACGCATACGTATATGTTAAATTGGCGGGTGCCTTCTTGGCGGGAACATTGGCGGGTCTAGGTCGTTGAGAATTGGTGGTGCACAAAAGTTAAAAAGCGAGTAGAATTATTGATCGATAAGTATTATTCTTGCCTTAATATTATTCAAGTTAGTCAGATAAGGTATTTAAAACACTTCAGTTTAGTGAGTGATAATAGGGTAACTTAGGCTTCGATAAGTTTGTAAACAAGATTTAACAAACCTGAGTAAGCCAGTACCTGCTAGATACTTTGATTAGGTAGCATTGTTGTACAAAATAAGTTTGGGCTCGGATCATTGTTGACACTGGTGCAGAAATTTAAGTCTAACTCAGAGTAGTGTTTACATTTTTGAGTATATGAGAATGAGAGATAGGAGTACGTAAATTACACACAAGGAAATATCTGCTTACTGCTTAAACTAAAGGCCCATGGCATAGGGGATAGTATAATTAAATGGTTAGAAAAAATGGCTAATTTACAGGAGTCAACGGGTAGTAGTTGATGGGGAGGTTTCAAATTGGAAATCGGTTTTGAGTGGGATACCACAGGGACATATATTACTATTAATTATTAATCTCCATCCGATTTGGACGATGATATAATAAGTAAGGTGTTGAGATTTGCGGATGATACAAAACTGTTTAGAAGGATTAAACGTGATGGAGATAAACAGCATTCACAAGATGATCTTGACAGGTTGATCAAATGGTCTGAAAAATTACAGATGTTGTTCAATTTTTGGAAATGTAAATGCTTCCACACAGGACATGGGAACAAAGATGTACAATATACAATGGGGGGTACTGTACTGAGTACTACTGTAAAAGAAAAGGACTTAGGGCTAACAATTAGTGCTGATGTGAACGTTTCAGAACAGTGCGAAATTGCAGCTTCAAAGGGAAATCAAATCCTTGGATGAATTAGGCGAAATATAAGATATTTAAGGAAAACGAAGTAATGATACCGCTGTACAAAACAATACTTGGGCCTCATTTAGAATATTGTATACAAGCGTGGAGGCCATCTCGCAAGAAAGACATATATGCTAGAAAGAGTACAGAGGAGAGCAACTAGAACGATATAAAAAACAGAGAGATCTTGGTTACGAAAAACGCCTAAACGAATGTGGTTTTACAAAACTAGAGACCATGAGATTGAGAGGAGATCAGATAGAAGTTTTTAAATTATTGAATGGTTATGAAAATATTGATAGACATATTTTTTCTCAGTTAAAAAGATAGAAGGACTAGGAGACATGAAGTTATATTAGTAACGGAGCAGTGATTGGAACATATTACCTCTAAATGTTTGAGACATATTATCGCCTGATTGTGTGGGTGTTAGTAGCGTGAATATGTTTTAAAATAAAATTGACACGTACCTCAGAAGGGCGGGATACACGTTAATAAAAAGGGTTGGATTCTCGATAAATCAAAAGGCTTCTTTGTCCACCTGCCATCTAGAGTTAATTCTCTGTTAATGTTCAATGTTAATACTAATAAGGAGAACATAACTTCTAGTTGAGATGCACGTCAAGAAAAATGGGGTGTCGATAAGAGATGGTAGTAGCAGAAAAAGCTGTATTTAATGATCGTGACTATGCTACGTGTTACATCCTGATTTTCAGTGGGAAATCACCCGTTATACTCTTTCATCCACATTTATACATCTTTAGAGTACACCCACTCAGCGTTCTTTTCCTTTTTGCTGCACCAACTCTTTGGAATATGCTCCCTCTTAGTGTTAGATCAGTTTAAGATATTACAAAATTCCGTCGACGTTTAAAAACGTATCGTTAGACATTGACTAACCCTTTTGCTTTGATGCGCCTCTGAGCTTGGTTTCCAAGGATTTAGGCGCAATAGAAGTTATCTGATTATTATTATAATTATTAAAAACATGACGCGCGCCCTGGACATTTTCGCCATTGTGTCACGGGAACGGTGCCCTCGTTGATACGACGGCGTTTTTATTTTAATAATAAATTTTAAATTTAACAATTGATTTTGTATAATGATCAATTTTCCTGATAGGCTCATTATATTAGCGAAATGGTCTCCGAGACACACGTGCCCGCCACGCGCAGAGTTCCGTAACCGCACCCTAACGCCAGCTTACTGCATTGCTCAACACGCAATGTAATATAGCATAATAGACATGCAACGTATTGTCCTCTTCTTGTTTTATTACTCCAAGAGCCAGGAGGGTTTGTTTACGTTTAATTTGCCAAAAGGTCTGAGGGTGGTTTCTGGGATCAAAATTACCATAGAATCCGAATATCCATTTGTTACGAAATTCTACTTGGAAGATTTCTCAGAATTTGCATCGGAAGTGGGCCACCCTCAAATCACACCTATTTCGCGTCACGTCGTATTCAACAGTTTCAATATTATGGGTAAAAAGAGCGCGTAGCCACCATCGATGCATGTAAATGAGGTATAAAATTAAAGCTTGATATATGCTTGTTTCGAACGATTGCTTGAATTAGTTCTAGCTGTATTATGGTAAGTTCTAGCTGTATTATGGTAAGTTCTAGCTGTATTATGGTAAGTTCTAGCTGTATTATGGTAAGTTCTAGCTGTATTATGGTAAGTTCTAGCTGTATTATGGTAAGTTCTAGCTGTATTATGGTATGACGTATGAAGCTGTATGTGATGCCTTTCGGTTTATGTGGCAGAAACAAGGATGAAACTACTGGTGAAATATCATTTGTACAGTAGTTGTATTCTGCTAACATTTGGAACCAATTTCATGTTGGTCTGACGTAATGGAGCCGAGAAATTGTGTTTATCATAAGCGGTGGCAACCGCAAAAAACGCGAAAACGTGAACATTTACACACCGTTCGTCCACAAATTTGACTGCTAATATCAATCATCATGTCACCATCCTATGTTCTTATTCAAATTGTCCAGTAATCTGAAGTGTTTTCCCAGCAACAGTAGTCATAACTACGACTAGCTACCCCGTTTAAGCGCAGAACATTTACGTCAGTGTTCAGTCCTACAGCACAACTTTTGCGGTTCATTCTCAAGTCGGCACGAACATTAATGTTCCACGTTAGTACAAATACGCCTATATTTTAAAACTATTTAGGTAACTACCACGTAACATGGCATATTTAATATGTACCTTAAATATAACATAGCATACTAAATATGTACCTACTATGTAATATGGCATACTAAATATGTACCTACTATGAAACAAGGCATACTAAATATGTACCTACTATGTAACATGGCATACTATATATGTACCTAGTATGTAACATGGCATACTAAACATGTACCTACCATGTAACATAGCATACCAAATATGTACCTACTATGTAACATGGCATACTAAAGATGTACCTACTATGTAACATGGCATACTAAACATGTACCTACTATGTAACATAGCATACCAAATATGTACCTACTATGTAACATGGCATACTAAATATGTACCTACTATGTAACATGGCATACTAAACATGTACCTACCATGTAACATGGCATAATAAATATGTACCTACTATGTAACATGGCATAATTAATATGTACATACCATGTAACATGGCATACTAAATATGTACCTACTATGTAACATGACATACTAAATACGTACCCACTATGTAACATGGCATACTAATCATGTACCTATCATGTAACATGGCATATTAAATATGTACCTACTATGTAACATGGTATATTTAATATGTACCTACCATGTAATATGGCATACTAAATATGTACCTACTATGTTACATGGCATACTAAACATGTACCTACCATGTAACATAGCATACCAAATATGTACCTACTATGTAACATGGCATACTAAAGATGTACCTACTATGTAACATGGCATACTAAACATGTACCTACCATGTAACATGGCATAATAAATATGTACCTACTATGTAACATGGCATAATTAATATGTACCTACCATGTAACATGGCATAATAAATATGTACCTACTATGTAACATGGCATACTAAATATGTACCCACTATGTAACATGGCATACTAATCATGTACCTATCATGTAACATGGCATATTAAATATGTACCTACTATGTAACATGGCATATTTAATATGTACCTACCATGTAATATGGCATACTACATATGTACCTACTATGTTACATGGCATACTAAACATGTACCTACCATGTAACATGGCATACTAAACATGTACCTACCATGTAACATGTCATACTAAATATGTACCTACTACGTAACATGGCATACTAAATATGTACCTACTATGTAACATGGCATAATATATATGTACCTACCATGTAACATGGCATATTAAACGTGTACCTACCATGTTACTTGGCATACTAAACATGTACCTACCATGTAACATGGCATACTTAATATGTACCTACCATGTAACATGGCATACTAAATATGTACCTACTACGTAACATGGCATACTAAATATATACCTACAATGTAACATGGCATACTAAATATGTACCTACTTTGTAATATGGCATACATAATATGTACCTACTACGTAACGTGGCATACTAAATATGTACCTACTACGTAACGTGGCATACTAAATTTGTACCTACTATGTAACATGGCACACTAAACATGTACCTACCATGTAACATGGCATACTAAACATGTACCTACCATGTAACATGGCATTCTAAATATGTACCTGCCATGTAACATGGCATTCTAAATATGTACCTACTTTTCAACATGGCATACTAAACATGTACGTACTATGTAACATGGCATACATAATATGTTCCTACCATGAAACACGGCATACTAAATATGTACCCACTATGTAACATGGCATACTAAACATGTAACTACCACGTAATATGGCATACTAAATATGTACCTACTATGTAACATGGCATATTTAATATGTACCTACCATGAAACATGGCATACGAAACATGTACCTACTATGTAACATGGCATACTAAACATGTACCTACCATGTAAAATGGCATACTTAATATGTACCTACCGTGCAACATGGCATACTAAATATGTACCTACTGTGTAACATGGCATACTAAACATGTACCTACCATGTAACATGGCATACTTAATATGTTCCTACCATGTAACATGGCATATTAATATGTACCTGCTATGTAACATGGCATACTAAATATGTACCCACTATGTAACGTAGCATACTAAACATGTACCTACCATGTAACATGCCATACTAAATATGTACCTACTATGTAACATGGCATATTTAATATGTACCTACCATGTAATATGGCATACTAAATATGTACCTACTATGTTACATGGCATACTAAACATGTACCTACCGTGTAACATGGCATACTAAACATGTACCTACTATGTAACATGGCATATTTAATATGTACCTACCATGTAATATGGCATACTA
This sequence comes from Paraescarpia echinospica, assembly GCA_020002185.1. Classification (NCBI taxonomy): domain Eukaryota; kingdom Metazoa; phylum Annelida; class Polychaeta; order Sabellida; family Siboglinidae; genus Paraescarpia; species Paraescarpia echinospica. The sequence continues at coordinate 49,147,969 of CM034543.1, forward strand.
AATATGCACCTACTATGTAACATGGCATACTAAATATGTACCTACTATGTAACATGTCATACTAAACATGTACCTACCATGTAACATGGCACACTAAATATGTACCTACTATGTAACATGGCATACTGTATAAGTACCTACTATGTAACATGGCATACTAAACATGTAACTACCACGTAATATGGCATACTAAATATGTACCTACTATGTAACATGGCATATTTAATATGTACCTACCATGAAACATGGCATACGAAACATGTACCTACTATGTAACATGGCATACTAAACATGTACCTACCATGTAAAAAAGCATACTTAATATGTACCTACCGTGTAACATGGCATACTAAATATGTACCTACTGTGTAACATGGCATACTAAACATGTACCTACCATGTAACATGGCATACTTAATATGTTCCTACCATGTAACATGGCATATTAATATGTACCTGCTATGTAACATGGCATACTAAATATGTACCCACTATGTAACGTAGCATACTAAACATGTACCTACCATGTAACATGCCATAATAAATATGTACCTACTATGTAACATGGCATATTTAATATGTATCTACCATGTAATATGGCATACTAAATATGTACCTACTATGTTACATGGCATACTAAACATGTACCTACCATGTAACATGGCATACTAAACATGTACCTACCATGTAACATGGCATATTTAATATGTACCTACCATGTAACGTGGCATACTAAATATGTACCTTGTATGTAATATGGCATACTAAACATGTACCTACTATGTAACATGGCATACTAAATATGTACCTACTATGTAACATGTCATACTAAACATGTACCTACCATGTAACATGGCACACTTAATATGTACCTACCATGTAACATGGTACACTAAATATGTACCTACTATGTAACATGGCATACTGTATAAGTACCTACTATGTAACATGGCATACTAAACATGTACCTACCATGAAACATAGCATACCAAATATGTACCTACTATGTAACATGGCATACTAAAGATGTACCTACTATGTAACATGGCATACTAAACATGTAACTACCACGTAATATGGCATAATAAATATGTACCTACTATGTAACATGGCATACTTAATATGTACCTACAATGTAACATGGCATACTAAATATGTACCTACTATGTAACATGGCATACTAAATATGTACCCACTATGTAACATGGCATACTAATCATGTACCTACCATGTAACGTGGCATACTATATATGTACCTGCTATATAACATGGCTTATTTAATATGTACCTACCATGTAACATGGCATTCCAAATATGTACCTAATATGTAACATGGCATAATAAACATGTACCTACCATGTAACATGGCATACTTAATATTTTCCTACCATGTAACATGGCATATTTAATGTGTACCTGCCATGTATCATGGCATACTAAATATGTACATACTATATAATATGGCATACTAATCATGTATCTACCATGTTACATGGCATACTAAATATGTACCTACTATGTAGCACGGCATACTAAATATGTACCTACCATGTAACATGGCATTCTAAATATGTACCTACTATGTAACATGGCATACTAAACATGTACCTACCATGTAACATGGCATATTTAATATGTTCCTACCATGTAACATGGCGTACTAAATATGTACCCATTATGTAACATGGCATACCAACATGTAATTACCACGTAACATGGCATACTAAATATGTACCTACTATGTAACATGGCATATTTAATATGTACCTACCATGTAACATCGCATATTAAATATGTACCTACTATGTTACATAGCATACTAAACATGTACCTACCATGTAACATGGCATACTAAACATGTACCTACCATGTAACATGGCACATTTAATATGTACCTTCCATATAACATGGCATATTAAATATGTACCTACTATGTAATATGGCATACTAAATATGTACCTACTATGTAACAAGGCATACTAAATATGTACCTACTATGTAACATGGCATACTAAATATGTACCTACTATGTAACATGGCATACTAAACATGTACCTACCATGTAACATGGCATACTTAATATGTACCTACTGTGTAACATGGCATACTAAACAAGTACCTACCATGTAACATGGCATACTTAATATGTTCCTACCATGTAGCATGGCATATTTAATATGTACCTACCATGTAACGTGGCATACTAAATATGTACCTTCTATGTAATATGGCATACTAAATATGTACCTACTATGTAACATGGCATACTAAATATGTACCTACTATGTTACATGGCATACTAAACATGTTCCTACCATGTAACATGGCATACTAAACATGTACCTACCATGTAACATGGCATATTTAATATGTACCTACCATGTAACGTGGCATACTAAATATGTACCTTTTATGTAATATGGCATACTAAACATGTACCTACTATGTAACATGGCATACTAAATATGTACCTACTATGTAACATGTCATACTAAACATGTACCTACCATGTAACATGGCACACTTAACATGTACCTACCATGTAACATGGTACAATAAATATGTACCTACTATGTAACATGGCATACTGTATAAGTACCTACTATGTAACATGGCATACTAAACATGTACCTACCATGAAACATAGCATACCAAATATGTACCTACTATGTAACATGGCATACTAAAGATGTACCTACTATGTAACATGGCATACTAAACATATAACTACCACGTAATATGGCATAATAAATATGTACCTACTATGTAACATGGCATACTTAATATGTACCTACAATGTAACATGGCATACTAAATATGTACCTACTATATAACATGGCATACTAAATATGTACCCACTATGTAACATGGCATACTAATCATGTACCTACCATGTAACGTGGCATACTATATATGTACCTGCTATATAACATGGCTTATTTAATATGTACCTACCATGTAACATGGCATTCCAAATATGTACCTAATATGTAACATGGCATAATAAACATGTACCTACCATGTAACATGGCATACTTAATATTTTCCTACCATGTAACATGGCATATTTAATGTGTACCTGCCATGTATCATGGCATACTAAATATGTACATACTATATAATATGGCATACTAATCATGTATCTACCATGTTACATGGCATACTAAATATGTACCTACTATGTAGCACGGCATACTAAATATGTACCTACCATGTAACATGGCATTCTAAATATGTACCTAATATGTAACATGGCATACTAAACATTTACCTACCATGTAACATGGCATACTTAATATGTTCCTACCATGTAACATGGCATATTTAATGTGTACCTACCATTTATCATGGCATACTAAATATGTACATACTATATAATATGGCATACTAAATATGTACCTACTATGTAACATGGCATACTAAATATGTACCTACTATGCAGCATGGTATACTAAATATGTACCTACCATGTAACATGGCATTCTAAATATGTACCTACTATGTAACATGGCATACTAAACATGTACCTACCATGTAACATGGCATATTTAATATGTTCCTACCATGTAACATGGCGTACTAAATATGTACCCATTATGTAACATGGCATACCAACATGTAATTACCACGTAACATGGCATACTAAATATGTACCTACTATGTAACATGGCATATTTAATATGTACCTACCATGTAACATCGCATATTAAATATGTACCTACTATGTTACATGGCATACTAAACATGTACCTACCATGTAACATGGCATACTAAACATGTACCTACCATGTAACATGGCACATTTAATATGTACCTTCCATATAACATGGCATATTAAATATGTACCTACTATGTAATATGGCATACTAAATATGTACCTACTATGTAACAAGGCATACTAAATATGTACCTACTATGTAACATGGCATACTAAATATGTACCTACTATGTAACATGGCATACTAAACATGTACCTACCATGTAACATGGCATACTTAATATGTACCTACTGTGTAACATGGCATACTAAACAAGTACCTACCATGTAACATGGCATACTTAATATGTTCCTACCATGTAGCATGGCATATTTAATATGTACCTACCATGTAACGTGGCATACTAAATATGTACCTTCTATGTAATATGGCATACTAAATATGTACCTACTATGTAACATGGCATACTAAATATGTACCTACTATGTAACATGTCATACTGAACATGTACCTACCATGTAACATGGCATACTTAATATGTACCTACCATGTAACTTGGTATACTAAATATATACCTACTATGTAACATGGCATACTATACATGTACCTACTATGTAACATGGCATACTAAACATGTACCTACCATGTAACATGGCATACTATATATGTACCTACCATGTAACATGGCATACTATATATGTACCTACTATGTAACATGGCATACTAAATATGTACCTACTATGTAACATGGCATACTAAACATGTACCTACTATGTAACATGGCATACTAAATATGTACCTACTATGTAACATGGCATACTTAATATGTACTTACCATTTAACATGGCATACTAAATATGTACCTACTATGTAACATGGCATATTTAATATGTACATACCATGTAACATGGCATACTAAATATGTACCTACTATGTTACATGGCATATTAAACATGTACCTACCATGTAACATGGCATATTAAACATGTACCTGCCATGTAACATGGCATACTAAATATGTACCTACTATGTAACATGGCATACTAAATATGTACCTACTATGTAACATGGCATAATATATATTTACCTACCATGTAACATGGCATATTAAACATGTACCTACCATGTAACATGGCATATTAAACATGTACCTACCATGTAACATGGCATACTTAATATGTACCTACCATGTAACATGGCATACTAAATATGTACCTACTATGTAACATGGCATACTAAATTTATACCTACTATGTAACATGGCATACTAAATATGTACCTACTTTGTAACATGGCATACTTAATATGTACCTACTATGTAATATGGCATACTAAATATGTACCTACTACGTAACCTGGCATACTAAATATGTACCTACTATGTAACATGGCATACTAAACATGTACCTACCATGTAACATGGCATACTAAACATGTACCTACCATGTAACATGGCATTCTAAATATGTACCTACCATGTAACATGGCATTCTAAATATGTACCTACTATGTAACATGGCATACTAAACATGTACCTACCATGTAACATGGCATACTAAACATGTAACTACCACTTAACATGCGTACTAAATATGTACCTACTATGTAACATGGCATATTTAATATTTAACTCCCATGTAACATGGCATACTAAATATGTACCTACTATGTAACATGGCATAATATATATTTACCTAACATGTAACATGGCATATTAAACATGTACCTACCATGTAACATGGCATACTAAACATGTACCTAACATGGAACATGGCATACTAAACATGTACCTACCATGTAACATGGCATACTAAACATGTACCTACCATGTAACATGGCATTCTACATATGTACCTACCATGTAACATGGCATTCTAAACATGTACCTACCATGTAACATGGCATACTAAACATGTAACTATCACGTAACATGCATACTAAATATGTACCTACTATGTAACATGGCATATTTAATATATAACTCCCATGTAACATGGCCTACTATATATGTACCTACTATGTTACATGGCATACTAAACATGTACCTACCATGCAACCTGGCATACTAAACATGTACCTACCATGTAACATGGCATATTTAATATGTACCTTCCATATAACATGGCATACTAAACATGTACCTACTATGTAACAAGGCATACTAAATATGTACCTACTTTGTAACATAGCATACTAAACATGTACCAACCATGTAACATGGCATACTTAATATGTACCTACCATGTAACATGGCATACTAAATATGTACCTACTGTGTAACATGGCATACTAAACATGTACCTACCATGTAACATGGCATACTTAATATGTTCCTACCATGTAACATGGCATATTAATATGTACCTGCTATGTAACATGGCATACTAAATATGTACCCACTATGTAACATAGCATACTAAACATGTACCTACCATGTAACATGCCATAGTAAATATTTACCTACTATGTAACATGACATATTTAATATGTACCTACCATGTAACATGGCATTCTAAATATGTACCTACTATGTAACATGGCATACTAAACATGTACCTACCATGTAACATGGCATACTAAACATGTAACTACCACTTAACATGCGTACTAAATATGTACCTACTATGTAACATGGCATATTTAATATTTAACTCCCATGTAACATGGCATACTAAATATGTACCTACTATGTAACATGGCATAATATATATTTACCTAACATGTAACATGGCATATTAAACATGTACCTACCATGTAACATGGCATACTAAACATGTACCTAACATGGAACATGGCATACTAAACATGTACCTACCATGTAACATGGCATACTAAACATGTACCTACCATGTAACATGGCATTCTACATATGTACCTACCATGTAACATGGCATTCTAAACATGTACCTACCATGTAACATGGCATACTAAACATGTAACTATCACGTAACATGCATACTAAATATGTACCTACTATGTAACATGGCATATTTAATATATAACTCCCATGTAACATGGCCTACTATATATGTACCTACTATGTTACATGGCATACTAAACATGTACCTACCATGCAACCTGGCATACTAAACATGTACCTACCATGTAACATGGCATATTTAATATGTACCTTCCATATAACATGGCATACTAAACATGTACCTACTATGTAACAAGGCATACTAAATATGTACCTACTTTGTAACATAGCATACTAAACATGTACCAACCATGTAACATGGCATACTTAATATGTACCTACCATGTAACATGGCATACTAAATATGTACCTACTGTGTAACATGGCATACTAAACATGTACCTACCATGTAACATGGCATACTTAATATGTTCCTACCATGTAACATGGCATATTAATATGTACCTGCTATGTAACATGGCATACTAAATATGTACCCACTATGTAACATAGCATACTAAACATGTACCTACCATGTAACATGCCATAGTAAATATTTACCTACTATGTAACATGACATATTTAATATGTACCTACCATGTAACATGGCATACTAAATATGTACCTACTATGTTACATGGCATACTAAACATGTACCTACCATGCAACATGGCATACTAAACATGTACCTACCATGTAACATGGCATATTTAATATGTACCTACCATGTAACATGGCATACTAAATATGTACCTTCTATGTAATATGGCATACTAAATATGTACCTACTATGTAACATGGCATACTAAATATGTACCTACTATGTAACATGGCATACTAATCATGTACCTACCATGTAACATGGCATACTAAATATTGAACGAGATGATATATGGTAATTTCGAGGCACTGAGGAAATCCCTACTTTAGTAATTTCCATTATACTCCATTCAACATTGCTAATAATTATTTACTTTCCTCGAGTATACCTTCCTAGGGCGGATCTTGAGTACGTAATTTAGGGGAGGGGGGCAAAACCTCCAATTGTACCCCCTTGAGACTCGCAAAAAACACTGGTGGCCGAATGAAATTCATATTGGGTAGCCCACCCAATATGTACCACCCGATCAGCTGCGCGTGTCGTCCTCTGCTTACGTCGGTGTGACCAACACTGCATGACGGCGGCACTACAACAGCTGCATTGGCTACCTGTGGCGCAGCGAATTCAATTTAAACTGTTGACCTTGATGCACGGTGCTGTGTATGAAAACACTCCACAGTACCTTGCCGACCGTATATGTGGATATGTTCCCTGTCGTACTCTTCGCTCGGCCGACCAGTTTATCATGGTTATTCCTTGAGTTAACCTAGAACGGTACGGCCGACGCGCATTTTCATGTGCAGGTCCCACTCTCTGGAACTCGCGTCCACTAGAGCTAAGAAGCCAATGTGACTCTGGACGTTTTAGGAGAGACCTGAAAACATTTATCTTTAATCAGGCTTTTTCGTAATTTATTGTATTTTTAAATACATACATGTACATCTTAATGTTATATATGGCCCACATAATAATCGAAATGTGTAGTTGTGTTAGCATATGTAACCCATGTATTGTAATATTATAACGGCAACGTAATGTATTCTTACATCATGTTTTAGTTTGTAAACACCCCTGAATCTGCTTTGTAGAGATATATGGTGTATAAATAAATTTGATTTGATTTCATATGAATTTGCCGGACATTCAGCACCACTCCGCCGTCGAACTGTCAGATCCCGACATCGGAAGACGGGGTGAGGGGGTGCTGCTGAAGATTTTCCGCGGGAGCTTCAACACTATGCCATTTTCGCCACTCCGCCTTCTCTCTGTCGGATCGCAAGACGAGGGGGCTGTTGGAAAATGTTCGCGTCGTCGTTCATCATTTGAGAACTTATAGAGGAGCACATAACTGGATACATTCAAAAGATCAAAAGGGCACACTACTCTAACGAGGCATAGCGCGCCCAAATTCCAACGGTCTAGGGGGCACATACCCGCCAGCCCCATAGACCTATGCTGTCCATTACGGAAACATGATTGTCTACTACGGACACCTTTAGATTTCTCGAGGACTACTTTACATTGGCGTCTACCAGTAAATAGTGAACAGGCGCAGGCGGCATGAACAACACATAATGGTTCACTTTTCGGGCCTATTGATCGTTATATATATGCCAGTGGTTCTTGTCGGCAGTTACCTTTGTGAAACTTTCATACGGGATTTTCCCTTGACGCAAGCTACGTTCCTCTTCCTCGAATTATATAAAATGGTAGTTCTACTGTTTCTATGTAGCAGAATTTCTTGGCATCTCTGCAAACGATATGTTGTAATATAACTTGTCCATTTGAGAACATATCAACACCACTACATGTCTATATCACAACATATCAACACCACTACATGTCTACGTCACAACATACAACAAAAACGAATAATTGCTGGTAAAAGATGTTTTGGTAAAACACTAGCGATAATGCTATGCTTGAATGAACACTACATAACATCATTCATTGATAATAACAAATACAACATTAATGCCGCGGTATATATATATATATATATATTCTCAGTTGGTGATGTTTTAATGACTGTTCAATAATTGAGGTAAACGGTTCTCATGTTGTATACGTATCCATTTCCTAGGACTGCCCAAAGCGGTTTACACTATGATGCCCGACTCCCGTTTCTTCCGACAAATCCTATATTATCAGCTTAGCAATGCATTGCCAACCCGTGGCAAACACACAAAGACACGTTGAAAAACAAGCCAAAACCAGGCCACATCAGTAACAAAACTTGGTCGTCGACAAACCCCTGTGTCTCCGCAGAATCCATCCGGCAACGGCCTACCTCGAGTCAGGCCGCTAACTAAACGAGACGGAGAAGCGGCAGAGACGAAAGGAGAAGGATAAATAACACAAACAATATTTAACAAGATTTAACAAGATTTAACAAGATTGCCACCCAGAGAATTAACTCTAGATGGCAGGTGGACAAGGAAGCCCTTTGGCTTATCGAGAGTCCGACCCTTTTATCTATGTGTATCCCGCCCGTCTAAGGTATGTGTCGATTTTATTTTTAAACATATTCACGCTACTAGCACCCACACAATCAGCAGGTAATCTATTCCATTCAATTACAGTCCTTTGTGAAAATGAAAACTTTCTTATATCCAATCTACTCTGCTCCTTTGCCAATGTAAGTTCATGTCCTCTAGTCCTTCTATATTTCTTAACTGAGAAAAAAATATTTCTATCAATATTTTCATAACCCTTCAATATTTTAAACACTTCTATCTGATCTCCTCTCAATCTCCTGGTCTCTAGTGTTGTTAAAGCGCATTTTTTTAGGCGTATTTCGTAACTAAGATCCCTCAGTTTTGGTATCATTTTAGTTGCTCTCCTCTGCGATATGGCCACCACGCTTGAATACAATATTCTAAATGAGGCCTAACTATTGTTTTGTACAGCGGTATTATTAGCTCTTTTTCCTTATACGTTATGTTTCGCCTAATTAATCCAAGGATTTGATTTCCCTTTGAAGCTGCAATTCCGCACTGCTCTGAAACCTTCATATTAGCATTAATGGTTAACCCTAAGTCCTTTTCTTTTACAGTAGTACTTAGTACAGTACCCCCCATTGTATATTCTACCTCTTCGTTCCCATGTCCTGTGTGGAGGCATTTACATTTCCCAAAATTGAACAGCATTTGCCACTTTTCAGACCATTTGATCAACCTGTCAAGATCATCTTGTAAATGCTGTCTATCTCCATTACTTTTAATCCTTCTAAACACTTTTGTATCATCCACACATTTCAACACCTTGCTTGTTATTTCATCATCCAAATCGTTGATATATATTAAGAATAATATAGGTCCTAATACTGATCCCTGTGGTACCCCACTCTATACCGATTTCCAGTTTGAAGCCTCCCCATCAACTACTACACATTGTCTTCTGTCAATCAACCATTGTTCTATCCAGTTTATTATACCATTTCCTATGCCATTGGCCTTTAGTTTAAGCAGTAATCTTTGCTGTGGTATTTTGTCGAAAGCTTTTTGAAAATCTAAGTAGACGATATCTACTGGTGATCCCTCATCTACCCACTTAGTGATGTCTTCCAAAAAACATAACATATTTGTTAAGCATGACCTCGCTTTAAAAAAACCATGTTGAGATGGGTTAATCAAGTTGTGTTTAACAAGAAAATCCACCATGTGATCTTTAATTAGTCTTTCTAATAATTTACAAATCACTGATGTTAAACTCACTGGTCTATAGTTCTCTGACTTGTTTCTCGAACCTTTTTTGAATAACGGTATAATGTTTGCTTCTTTCCATTCTAAAGGAACCACTCCCTCTTCTAATGACAAGTTGAAAACTGTTGCAAGCGGAATGCTAATTTGTTCTACAATTTCCAATAGTAGTTTGGGTGGAATACCATCCACACCAGGTGATTTATTATCCTTCATAACCCTTATTTTCTTAGCTACCATTTCCGGGGTTACAATTAATTGTCCTAAATAGTCTGAATCTGCCCCCTTGAACTTAGCCTCTGGTACTGGTAGTGAACTAATATCTTCCCTGGTAAACACTGAACTAAAGTACTCATTCAGGTCTTCTGCCATTAAGAATCCCTCTGATATTATATTTCCAGCACTATCTTCTAGAGGACCGACCTTATCTCGAAGTTTCTGTTTGCTTCGAACATACGCATAAAAACTCTTGCTGTCATGTTTTATATTACTAGCTAATTGTTGTTCACAGCTTCTCTTTGAATTTATAATTTCAGCTGTAGCTGTGGTTAAGTGCTTCTTTATAACTGTTGTAGTCTTCATCATTTCCAGTACATCTATATGACTTCCACATCATTTGTTTATACATAATTTTTCTAATGGCTTCTTTCAATAAGTGTTTCTTTTTTGACCGTTTTCCTTGTTTTTTGAAGGGTACAAATTTATCGACTATGCACTTAATTTCACTCTTTAATATATTCCAGCATTCTGTTGCCGTCTTATTTTTCAGTGTGTTATTCCAGTCTATCTTTGCTAAATATTTCCTCATGTCCTTATACCTTCCTTTGTGGAAATTTCTCCTATACTGCTTTTTACTATTCCTTTCTGATTTTACTTTGATGGTAAAATGTATCTGGTTGTGATCGCTACTCCCCAGTGGCTCACATATCTTGACATTGTCAACTAATTCATTCTGTGAGGACAAAACTATGTCTAACACATTCTCACCCCTGGTTGGTTCTAGCACATGTTGAGAAAGGAATGTATCTTGAACTAAAACTAAAAACTTGTGGTCCTCACTCCCCATACTCTGTAAAGATTTCCATTGTATATGCCCGTGGTTAAAATCCCCCATAATAATACAGTCCCGTTTGCTTACTTCCCTTATAGCGTTTTGTATTTTTTCATTCTCTTCTATGCTTATGTTTGGACTTCGATAAACTAACCCAACTGTTAACGTTGAGTTTCCTGTAACTATGTTACACCAAACAGCTTCTTCGCAATCTGCTTCTCTTTCTAATTTTATTTCATAAGCCTGAATAGATTCTTTAATATATAAAATAACTCCACCTCCCTTTCTTCCTATTCTATCTTTTCTAAACATTACATATCCTGTCAGTCCCAATTCAGCATCTGATATATCGGTGGTGGTCCAGGATTCGGTTATACCTATTATATGAGGGTCAATATCTTCTACCATAATGTTTAGTTCATTTCTTTTGTTTACTATACTCCTTGCATTTAAACAAACACATTTATATCCAGCTTCAGAAGAGTTTTCCAGACTGTTATTTGCTGATTTATTTGTGCTGTCTTTATCTATGCCTCCATTTTCAGGCTTTTCTGTGAGTCCCCCCTGCGAATCTAGTTTAAATAGATACAACCTGTCCCACTGTCAACAGATCGCAGCAGGTTCTCTGAGAAAACTGCTGCCCCCTTTCCACTAAGATGGAGGCCATCTCTCATGTACATATCTTCCCTCCCAACAAAGTATCCCCATAAATCTGTGAATCCCACCCCCTCTTCCTCACACATCTGCTCAACTAGTGCGTTGATCGCCATCCTCTTACAGTTTCTATACGTTGCCCCCCTTCCTCCCATTACTGGCAAAATTCCTGACAGAATAACCTGTTCAACTCTCGTCTTCTTTAGCTTCCTCACTAACTGTCTATACTTCTGTATTATCGCAGTTGTTCCCTCCCTGTCAGCATTATTTGTTCCTACATGTACCAGTATAGACCCCCCCTTGCCATGTCCCAATACCTTCTCTACCCTGTCAGTTACATGTTCAATCCTAGCCCCCGGTAAACAAACAACGATGTCCTTCCCCTCGCTCAGTGCCTTGTCCGTCTTTCTCATAATGGAGTCACCCATAAACACCCTCTCTTTCCTCATTGCCCCCTCAATCACTGCCTTAGAATAGCTCCTTCTTCGCAACATTTCTACACGGAACCTCGTGCATCTACAGTACTAATGTCTGCAGATCTCGAGTCTGGCTCCTGAATGACACGAGGACACACAACGAGGACACACGACCGACCTTTGGTACGCATCATCCTCGTTCCAATAATGACAACCTGGATCAACTGTACAACAATGTTAGTTATAGTTTATAATCTAATACACAGTACAACTGTACATTGACTAAAAAGGTGCATATGCCAGTGTGTGTGTGTGTGTGTGTGTGTGTGTGTGTGTGTGTGTGTGTGTGTGTGTGTGTGTGTGTGTGTGTGTGTGTGTGTGTGTGTGTGTGTGTGTGTGTGTGTGTGTATGTGTGTGTGTGTGTTTATGTGTGTGTGCGTGTGTGTGTGCCTGTGCGTTTGCGTGTGTGTATGCCTGCGTGCGGCACGCGGGTGCTTGTGTGCGCGCGTGTGTGTGAGTGACAGAGAGGGGGAGAAAGAGAGAGTGGGTATGTGTGTGTGTGCGTGTGCGTGTGCGTGTGCGTGTGTGTGTGTTTGTGGCACGACGCTGCGCGTGTAGAATTGGCAGAAGGTGACTTCGCCGTTCAATATAATACAAGATTTTATAAATTTTTCACCCAGAATTTAAAAATACTATGGAAGCTACTGGTTTATCGAGGATCCAAAATGTGGACAAGGAACGGCTGCGCAGCAAATCAGACAGGGCCGCTTTAAAGCGTTGACATTTGTGTACGCGATGCTTGTGATTGTCTCAAAAGGCTAAGTAATTACATCGGTAGCCAACTAAACACGCCCGATCGACAATTAGTTGAACTAGTTTAGTTAATAGTGGGCCTTCTTGTGTTAATAACCGGCTTCAGAATGTGTACGTATGTTTAACCGCATAGTCTATTGGCGTCATCGATGTTTCTTGGCAAAACCCAATGTACAAAAGGCTTAGTGATTATATTGGTATCCAACTAATGACGCTCGATCGACAATTAGTTGAACTAGTTTATTTAATAGTGGACATTCTTCTGTTAATAGCCGGCAGTATATTGGCGTCATCGATGTTTCTTGGCAAAACCCAGTGTTGTTTATGTGTGTCACTACCGGGGACAAATGTGACGTTTTATCATGGAAAAACCTCAGAAGAACGGCACCAATTGCAATGGTTTTAAAACACGGTGTTGCTTATGCGTGTCACTACCTGGGACAAATATGATGCAATATCATGAAAAAAACTAACAAGAGCCATACCAGTTACAATGGTTGTATGTAACAAGAGCCATACCAGTTACAATGGTTGTATGTAACAAGAGCCATACCAGTTACAATGGTTGTATGTAACAAGAGCCATACCAGTTACAATGGTTGTATGTAACAAGAGCGATATCAGTTACAATGGTTGTATGTAACAAGAGCCATACCAGTTACAATGGTTGTATGTAACAAGAGCCATACCAGTTACAATGGTTGTATGTAACAAGAGCGATATCAGTTACAATGGTTGTATGTAACAAGAGCGATATCAGTTACAATGGTTGTATGTAACAAGAGCGATATCAGTTACAATGTCAGTTACAATTCCTATACCACCACGAAAATATAACATTGTGTTGCCAGTATCCGTCAATGGATGAAAACCAACATGCTAAAACTCAAAGATACCAAAACGTAGATCATCATCATCCAACCGAAATCAGCAACCGAAAATGTTCTTCCTGACGGTGTAACTATCAGAAACGTGCTCGCGTTACCCAACACACACGCCAGAAACTTGGGGTGACTTTTGACATTGACCATATTGTGTGCCTGCGTGCATGCGTGCTCGCGGGTGCGTGTGTGTGCGTGCTTGTGGTGTGCGCGTGTGTGTGTGTGAGTGAGATAGAGAGAGGGAAACAATAGGGAGAGGGGAAGAAAGAGAGTGTGTATATGTGTGCGTGTGTGTGTTTGTAGCACGACGCTGCGCGTAGAATTTACACAAGGTGATTTCGCCGTTTAATAGTTTACAAGATTTAACAAATTTTTCACCAAGAATAAAACAATTACTAAGGAGATTGGACAAGGAAGCTATTGGTTTATCGAGGATCGAAAATGTGGACAAGGAACGGCTGCGCAGCAAATCAGACAGAGCCGCTTTAAAGCGTTGACATTTGTGTACGCGATGCTTGTGATTGTCTCAAAAGACTATGTAATTACATCGGTATCCTACTAAAGACGCCCGATCGACTATTAGCTGAACTAGTTTAGTTAACAGTGGGCCTTCTTCTGTTAATAGCCGGCTTTAGAATGTGTGCGATCTGTGTAACCGCATAGTCTATTTGCGTCATCAATGTTTCTTGGCAAAACCCAATCTTGTTTATGGGTGTCACTACGGGGACAAATGTGACGTTTTATTACGGAAAAACCTCAGAAGAACAGTACCAAGTACAATGGTTGTGTCACATGTTTTCACGCACCTTATTCGTCCAAAGCCACGCATGATAACATGGTCATTATGACCTAAGCTTTGACGTTATCATCGATAACTACCGGAGAGAAATACGATGTTTCCAGGGGAAATTCCTCCTCAGAAACAATAGCTAACTCGTATATTCAAGCCCATACCTTTATAAACTGTCACCGCTCGAAGAAGTCAGTCCCTCTGACGAGATGATCATCTTTGTCTGTCAAACCAACGATCTTCAACATTGGGAAACAGGTATGTTTGGCCTTTGTTACATTACTCAAACATTCGTTGAAATACTAATCCATCGGCGTCACTGCCATGTATTATCGCCAAATTGCATTCTCTAGCTAAGCACTAAGCCATAAATTTATGTGATTGTGTTTGATATATTTTATGTTCCGCAATTATGGCCTTCAATGGGCTTATTGTTGTTTGTTACATACATTATGTGCTGCATGTGTGCGTTCGTATGTGCACGTGGGTATGCTAGTATGTTCTAGTG
Organism: Paraescarpia echinospica; assembly: GCA_020002185.1. NCBI lineage: Eukaryota > Metazoa > Annelida > Polychaeta > Sabellida > Siboglinidae > Paraescarpia > Paraescarpia echinospica. The sequence goes on from CM034543.1 coordinate 49,164,023, forward strand.
TGTGGGGCAAGCGTGGGTGCCCTGCATTCATAATTGCTTGTATGTGATCATGTTTATGTGTATGTATGTATGTATGTATGTATGTATGTATGTATGTATGTATGTATGCATGTATGCATGTAGTAGTAGTAGTAGTAGTTTTTTTATTAGAGTCTCACTCCACGTATACATGCATTAAAATACAAGACAAATTAATACATTACATTCAAAGTTAGCATTGTATACATAGACCACTCAAGAAGAGTTATGAGAGACTTGTAAAACCAAAATGTACAAATAAAAACAGTAATAATTTAATAAACATGTGCTATTATTTTGTTGTATTGTGTAATCTTGTGTGCAGTATTTTTGCTGGCAGTCTTACTTATTATATTGCCATTACTCAATAAATATACACATTTATCTTGATCATTCATACTGGAAAAAGCTGGGTCATTAATTGTTGCATAGCCTATTAATTCTTGTCGTTCGTTAAAATATAAAGGGCATTTCATTAAAACGTGAAACTCATTTTTTATTTCATTCGTGCAATTATAACACGTCCTAGCTTCAGGTGGGGGGTAATTTCGTTCAAAACGTCCAGTTTCAATTCTGATTGGTGCCACGCCACATCGAAATTTTGCAAGTGCTGATCGATTACTTCTAGGCATAATTTTCTTAACATAATGCTCAGTTAAAAAAATTGTTTTGAACTGTTTATAAGTTCTTAGTTTATTTCTACTACCATTTCCGCCCTCCTCTCTATTTATAATATGAAGCCATTGCTGTTCCTGTAATACAGACAGGCAAACATCTTTGTGTTCTATTATAGCCTTTACATTAACATGGTCTCTTATATTAGTAAGATTATGCATATTTAAGTCATTATAACGATGGTATACTTCGTAGCCCCAATTTCGTTTCCCATTTACGGCCATTTCCATCATCCATAGAAACACACGTTTTGTCACTCTAGATACATCCATATTGATCAAACGACACCAGAGCCTAGTAACAGATAGCCACTGTTGGTGAGTTGGGGTTTTCCACCCCATTTCACCCTGTATTGCTGCTAATGGGGTATATTTAACCACACCTAGGACAAATCGACATGCCCTATTATGTAAGCTATTTGTGACCGAATATTCCTTTGTACCCCACACAGCAGAACTATAGCTAATAATGGAGAGCACCATACCATCGTATAGTTTTGTAAAACACTTAAATGGCATTCCTCCATTAAACTTTGTCTTAGCCATTAATAAACCCAGAGCTCTGTTCGCCGTAGTAGCTACTGTTTTTACCATCACCTTATAATCAAGGCATTCAGTTAAAATCAAACCTAAATATTCATACTTATTTACGATGCATATGCTTTGATCAACTAGTAGAAAATCGTAAGTAGTTTCAGATATCGATGGATTACGAAAATGTACAATTTGAGTTTTGTCTTTGTTAATAGACATGCCCCAGTCATTGCGCCATTTCCAGATAACATTTAGCAATGTCTGCAGTTCTTCTGCTGATTCGGCCAGCAACACAATGTCATCTGCGTATGCTAACTTTGTAACAATTTCGTCTCCGATCTTAACACCTTTACCCGTGCCTTTCAATTCAGCTGATAAATCGTTTATAAACATATTAAACATGATAGGGGATAGAACACATCCCTGCTTAAGCCCGTACTCAACATTGAACCAGTCGGATTTTAAGTTGTTGACCCTAACACAACATTTGTAATCAACATATAATGATTTCAAAGCCTCAATCATTTTCCCTTGTATGTTAAAGTTCCTAATTTTTTTCCAGAGGAAATTTATATTGATACGGTCATAAGCTTTACTAAAATCTACGGAACATGCAAACGTTTGATGTCGGCATTTCTTTCTAGTATTGATTATGTTTGTAATGGTAGATAGGTGGTCGAGACAACTGCAACCTGGTCTAAAGCCATTTTGCTCATCACACAAAAGGTTCTCACCCTCTACCCATGACATAAGACGATCATTTAAAATAGAGCAGTATATTTTATACACATGCGAACTAAGCGTAATTCCCCTATTGTTCAATGGCACTCGTGGATCAGACGTACAACACTTGGGTATCGGGGTTACGATACCCCGACGCCATGCTTCAGGAACCATGCTGTTGTTAAAACATTGATTAAATAGTTCGTAAAGGAAGTCTATGGCATTTTCATTGACCAGCGTTTCGACTGGGATGTTATCATCACCCAACGCTTTGTGTTTCTTGGCCGTGTTTAAGGCCAGGCGAATGTCGTCCTTAGAGATAGGCCCATCAAGGTGTTCATTGTGACCCAGTCAGTGGTACTCTACCGGCGGTTGAGAGTCAATTGTTTGTTCGTAATTGACCGGGTTCAGCAAAGTGTGAAAGTCAGTTCTCCATTTACGTAATTTCACGCCTTGATCAGTGGATGTGGAGCCGTCCTCTAGCATCACTTCCATTGGTATATCATGGATGCGTTCTTCTTTTATCCCTAATTTTCCAATATGCTTCCAGAAGGCATTTGGATCATATGACGGCAGATCAAGTAGTTGTTCTTGTTGTTGACGCCAGAATTTGCTTTTGGCAGCTTGCTCATGCATGTCAAACAGTTTCTGGGCTACCTTCATTTCCGCTTTCAGGTGCGGTTTATTGTGTTCGTCGCCCTTAATCCACAAGTGTTCACTTGTTGTGAAGTTATTCCATAGTTGAGTAAGTTCCTTTGTCCACCACTGCTTCTTGATCCGTCTGCGCTTATTATTGAGCACTGAGTGGTTTAGATGGACCACTTTTTAAATGTTATCTTCCATCACCGTTTTAATATGTTCGAAGAAACTATCATATATATTGTTCAGATTTTGTTGTGTTAAATTAGATCTTTGAATGAACTGCATGAGAGTAGTACAATGTTCTTGTGTTGTGTCATCACCGAGAAATGACTGGTCAATGCCTTCTAAGTTGTAAAAGGTCGATGAAGTATTGTCCATGTGAATTCACTTTAAAATCAATAACTTTTCTCTCAGGAATGTCATCCACACCTTCAATGTAATCAGGCTCATTGCCACAACGGCCATTGAAATCGCCACATATGAAGAATATTCCAAGTTTCTGGTATCGATGTATATATGTGACAATAGTTTGTTGTAATAGGTTTCGTGGTCAATGTAACGTGATGACCCGTGAGGAGGAAGGTAACACACACACGTCCTAAAACTATTATCCGAGCTCTTGCTTGTGAAAGTTATCCACATTATTCCTTCCACAGATGTGTCTACAATGTTCACATTAAAATCATGCAGCAGAGCATCTTTTACAAAAATACCTACCCCGCCTGACCCTGACTTGGCCCGACAGTTCAGGTTTGTGCGATTATGCCCCCACCATTTATATCCATTCATTTCCAGCGTGTTTGCATCTGTAAGATGTGTTTCCACCACTGCGATTACATCCGTGTTGAGGTGTTTAACACATTCTGCTCTCACTTGGTAGTAGTCGGTGTTTTTGCTTAGCTTCCACCCGTTAACGTTTCAACATCCAACGGACACCTAGCGACGACCGCGCACATCTGACCTATTGTCGCGCTCCCAACGTGTCCCTCGATTTCTTGGGTTTCGACCACGACTGCTCATTGTCCCTGGTGGTTGTGAGCGCGGTTGTTGGCATTACGAGATGCGGCGTCACATCTCGTGATTCTGGAGCCGCGTAGTTCCAAGTTGTTGTTGTCAAGAGCATGTATGTATGTATGTATGTATGTATGTATGTATGTATGTATGCGTGTATGCGTGTATGCGTGTATGCGTGTATGCGTGCATGCGTGCATGCGTGCATGCGTGCATGCATGCATGCATGCATGTATGCATGTATGTATGTATGTATGTTTGTATGTATGCATGTATGTCCACACACCCACACACCCACACACCCACACACCCACACACCCACACACCCACACACCCACACACCCACACACACCCACACACGCACACACGCACACACGCACACACGCACACCCACACACCCACACACACACACCACACACACACACCCACACACCCACACACCCACACACCAACACACCCACACACCCACACACACACACACACACACACACACACACACACACACGCACACACACATACACGCACGTTCATAAGCACACACACACACACACACGCACACATTCACATGCACGTTAGTACGCACAAACGCACACACGCACACACACACACACGCACGCACGTACACACATACACACAATCCCCGTATATACCGTATAATGATGATAGTCGTTAAATCGGTTTAGATATGTAATAACACAAACATTAGTATATCTACACATGCTTTTACTCTTTATTGCAGACTCTATTAGAACTAAATTCGCACAGACCAGCGGAGTAAGACCCTTGTTCTGCGATTTAGACGCCGTGTCCTGGTAATCAAAAGCGTTTAAACTGCTCGTAATGACGCCAACTACGTTGCTCGGACTTGCCTGCTTCACTTTGCTGGTGTTGTTGCAGTTGGTCGAATGGTAAGTCATCTATATCCACCTAAGCTCCCTGGCACCCATCGGTTGACGACTTTATTATGGCTTATTGATTCTGAGATTGACTAACGCTTTTATATTGATTGGCAAGACCGTGCAACAAACGTTGAGGTGCTTGAGAGAGCACAGACCATTAGCATTGAGGTGATGATTATGAGAGCCCAGCTACGATGGACCGGGCATGTCATCCGTATGGATGGGACAAGGATCCCCCGACAGCTTCTCTACGGCGAGCTCTGTGAAGGCCACAGGCACCAGGGACGTCCCCGCATGCGATACAAGGACTGCATCTTTTGCGCTTAAATAATCGGAAAGCAAGTTAATTTATTATAAAGTTTTACTAGACAAAATCGAAGCGTACGCCAACTAACACATCGCCACATACGTTTGTTCCTAAAACTAAGCTTAATGTTGGGAGGCGAACTCGAATGTGTGTGTGTGTGTGTGTGTGTGTGTGTGTGTGTGTGTGTGTGTGTGTGTGTGTGTGTGTGTGTGTGTGTGTGTGTGTGTGTGTGTGTGTGTGTGTGTGTGTGTGTGTGTGTGTGTGTGTGTGTCCGTGTGTATGGGGTGTCAGGGAAGGATAGTACCTCTGACGGGGAGCATGTCATGTTCTTCGGAATAGCTCGTCCGCTTTGGTTCCCACCTGGCACCCAACTCTCACCAATGCCTCCAATTTTTGTCTGCCTCGACAGGCAGACAAAAAAACCAGGTGAGGGTAATCGACGGGTCTCAAACCCTCGGTGAGTTAGGAACCTGCTCACCCAGCATGCGAAGACTGTTGCGGCGGATCGGGCGTAGGAAATCAAAGTTAGATTCAACGGCCAAGAAGGCGGAACAGCATTGCACTACGGAGTGCGCCGGGCATGACAGAGCACGGAATATTTCATGGCCATCCACTGCAGTCAAGGATGTCTTCAGTCGTACCAACCTTCTGGGCCACTGAAACCCGGCTTCTGCGGCCGTGAGAGTGGGACCACCCCTGTGCAACGCAAGAAAACTCCTTCTCGGAGCATGGCATGCTCGCTCATTTGTGGATAAAACTGACACTGCAAGACCGGAAAGAAGGACTGCCCTTATTGCAAGAGAGTTGCAGCGTTATAACATTGATATAGCGGCTCTGAGTGAGACAAGACGTACAGAGGAGGGTTGCATGAGGGAACCAGGCGGCGGCTACATCATCTTTTGGAAAGGCAAGGCGGAGAATGATGCCAGAATCCGCGGAGTTGGCATAGCAGTGAAAACTTCTTTCATGCGGCAGCTTCCGGACCTTACCAAAGGGATCAATGAAAGGCTTCTGAAGCTGCGTTTCCACCTGAACGCCAAGCGCCACACCACTATCATAAGTACCTACGCACCCACCCTTACAAGCTCCGACGAGACCAAAGAAAGATTCTGTGAAGATCTCGACAGCCTGGTCAGGTCCACACCTGATAGCGACAAACTCATCATCTTGGGGGATTTCAATGCAAGAGTCGGAACTGATAGCAGGAACTGGAAGGGAGTCATCGGACAGCAGGGCGTAGGAAGTCTAAACAGCAACGGCCTCCTCCTTTTGAGCATGTGTGCGGAGAACGACTTAGCTATCACAAACACTCTGTTTATGCTGGCCGATAAGTACAAGACAACCTGGATGCACCCCAGGTCCAAGCAATGGCACATGATAGACTATGTCATCGTAAGCAGGCGGGACATCCAGCATGTGAAGATCACAATGGTTATGCTGGGAGCATAGTGCTGGACGGATCATCGATTGGTCAGGACAGTCCTCCAGCTGCACATTGCCCCACTTCAGCGCAACCGTCCAAAGTCGACCAGAAATGCCTTCAACATAGCCAGGCTGAAACACCAGCGTTACAGCGAGCAGTTCCAGGTTGACCTTGATGACGGCTGATGTCCCACGGACAACTTACAGAGAAGTGGACCCAGTTCAAGCAGATGGTGATGGACTCAGCAAAGTCAACTCTCGGACCGAAGAAGAAGGCACACCAGGACTGGTTCGATGAAAACAACGAAGAAATCTGCATGGCGCTGGATGAAAAGAACAAAGCGTACCTAGAATGGCAGAATGACCCTTCCTCAGTTTCCTAAAAAGACCGATACAGACACCTGCAGAGCAAAACGCAAAGAGACCTTCGTCAGATGCAAGATAACTGGTGATAGACGAAGTGGAACATTACACTGAAACTCACACCGCAAAGATGTTCTTCAAAGCCATCAAGTCTGTGTATGGACCATTAAAGCCCAGCACCACTTTTTTCAGCAGATGGCACCACCCTAATCAAAGACACGGCTGGTGTCAACGAGAGGTGGAGAGAACATTTTAGCAACCTCCTCCACCGTCCTTCAAAAGTGAGTGAAGAAGCCCTTGACTCCATACCCCAGCAACCCATCAAAGAAGACCTCGATCTTCCTCCCACTCTGGACGAAATGAAAAAAGCAATCAACCAGATGAGTAGAGGAAAGGCTCCAGGAAAGGACGGGATCCCAGCTGAAATTTACAAGGCAGCTGGTCCAGCAAAACCTGAGGCCTTTCATGACATCATAACCAGCATCTGGGAAGTTGAAGACATGCCACAGGACCTTCGTGATGCCCCTGTACTTTCCCTCTATAAGAACAAGGGCAACAAAGAAGATTGTGGTAACTACAGAGGAATATCGCTCCTATCCATTGCTGGGAAGATTATTGTCCGCATCGTTCTGAACCGACTCATAGCCAGTGTCTCTGAGACAAACCTTCCAGAAGCACAGTGCGGATTTCGACCTGGCCGGAGCACAGTGGACATGGTCTTTGCAGTCAGACAAGTACAGGAAAAGTGCATTGAGCAGAACATGGACCTGTTTGCTGTATTTATATACCTCACCAAGGCCTTTGAAACTGTCAACAGACCAGCGCTGTGGACAATCCTGACAAAACTTGGTTGCCCAAGGAAGTTTGTCCACATCACCCGGCTATTTCATGACAACATGACAGGTGAAGTGCTCTCAGACGGCGCAGTCTCAGCCCCATTTGACATTTCAAACTGAGTGAAGTAAGGTGTGTACTTACTCAAGGTTTCTTTAACCTGTTCTTTATGTGGGTCTTGAACTATGCCTTAAGAGATTTGGACATTGTGGTCTATCTGAAGAATCGGCTAGACGGTTCACTGTTCGACCCCCACCGCCTTGCTGCTAGGACCAAGACACTGCACCGACTCATTCTCGAGACACTCTTTGCTGACGACTGTGCCCTTATGGCACACAAGGAGAGTCGTCTGCAGATCATACTCAACAAGTTTGGAGAGGCGTCTAAACTGTTTGGCCTAACTATCAGTCTTGGTAAGACGCAGGTCCTCCATCAGCCTGCCCCTGCTCCCACAGTCTCCATCGATGGCACACAGCTAAAGGGCAGTGGAAAGCTTCAAGTACCTTGGCAGCACCATATCAAGGGACGGGTCCTTGGATAAAGAGATCGACGCATGGATCTGCAAGGCCAGCCAGGCACTTGGTCACTTGCGTACCAAGGCGTTGAGTCATCACCACATCCGGCTGTCAACTAAATTGCTGGTATTTAGAGCTGTCGTCCTCTCATCTATCCTTTATGGTTGTGAGACATGGACACCCTACAGGCGTCACATCAAGAGGCTGGAGGCTTTCAACATGAGCAACCTCAGGTCTATACTCCATATCCGCTGGTAAGACCGGGCGACAAACGTTGAGGTGCTTGACCATTAGCATTGAGGTGATGATTATGAGAGCCCAGCTACGATGGACCGGGCATGTCATCCGTATGGATGGGACAAGGATCCCCCGACAGCTTCTCTACGGCGAGCTCTGTGAAGGCCACAGGCACCAGGGACGTCCCCGCATGCGATACAAGGACTGCATCAAGGCCAACCTCCAGTACAGTGGCATCCGTCCATAAGAACTTGAGAGCGCAGCAGCTGACAGAAGTCACCAGGACTGTCTTTGAGGAAAGACGCTGCCAACGCCTGCAAGATGTCAGAGACAGACGACACCGGGCAGCAGCATCGTCAGCACTAGCCACAACGGGCTTCCCTTGCCCGATTTGCAAGAGACTATGTGCGTCCAGAATTGGCCTACATAGCCACTTGGAGGACACGTACCACATATGACTAGCACAGCATCGTCATCGTCGGATACGACGGACTACCAACAGGGTCCGTGTGTATGTGTGTACGCGAGCGTGCGTATGTGTGTGCGTGCGTGCGTGAGTGAGTGTGTGGGTTTGTTTGTGTGTGCATGCGTGTATGTGTGTGTGTGTGAGAGAGAGAGAGAGAGAGAGAGAGAGAGAGAGAGAGAGAGAGAGAGAGAGCGTGTGTGTGTGTGTGTGTGCGTGTGTGTGTGTGTGTGTGAGTGTGTGTGTGTGTGTGTGTGTGTGTGTGTGTGTGTGTGTGTGTGTGTGTGTGTGTGTGTGTGTGTGTGTGTGTGTATGTGTGTGTGTGTGGGTGTGTGTGTGAGTGTGTGTGTATGTTTGTATGCTGCGTGTGTGAGTGCGTGTGTGTTTATTTGATTTGTAGCGTGCGTATGTGCGCGCGTGAGCGCGTGTGTGCGTGTGTGCATGTGTGCGTGACTGATTGTGAGTGTGCGATTTATGTTTGTGTGTGTATTTTGCTAGACATATTTGGTTCCTTTGTCAGAGTAGCAGTTCTATTTCCAATAGAACTCGAACTAAACTAATAGATTGACGTGTTTACACATCAAACATTGTCAGTTATCAGTATGTTTGCGGTCATCAGTAACCACAGAACACCATTTAACCGCGCTTTTCATAGTCAGAGACAGCTTCGTAATTGCTTGTATTATGTGACATAAGTAGCACACTGCATCTAATCATTAACTGAATGCTATCGCACTGGAATCACAATACAAATCAATAACATTATTAAACAACCGTTTCTGTTGTTGTATACATTAATCGCTTATCTATATTGTATTGTGCGGATCCAGCCGATCAACTTGCCACTCATATATTTCGGTACTTTTGCAGTTTAGCACCTCGAAAAAAACATGATAACGGTCACCTACAGTCACCAAACTTCACATCATATATCTACAACACCTATTCTACACATATACACTTGTCACGTGATCAAACAATTACATTTACTGTCTTTTATCGATCAAAATGTACAAGATATTCACTCAGTTTTGGGTGTATTCATTCGTTCCACCGTAAACTCCGGTAGGTGGCGCTACTTTATGGATGACTTCGGACGTGGGGATAGATCACAATTCATATTTCAATAATATTGTAAAATAAAGTCAATAAAATACGCGATATTTAATTAAATAAGATTACCTTAAATTCAGTGTTGACAGCAAGTGGGGTTTTTAGTACGAATATTGGTTTGTGTAAATACTGGTGCATTTTAATATTGTTTATGAGAGGCAATTCATCATAGCTATGATACAATACATATAATAATATGTTTTGTTTTTTAGAAACATTTTATTTTGCAAACAAAATATTGTTTTATTTCTTGAAAATAATAAGTGAGCTTTATTACAAACAGTGAAAGGTGAATTATAAAATGTAGTTATCATGTGTGCTTGCCATGCAATTACTGAATGGTTTAACAGTTTTAACAGTTTTTAACATAAATAATGTTAGCAGTATGAAAGACTGTATAAAGGTCTTGATAAATATTTTATGGGATTTAAGCCTGATCCATTCAGGTTACATTCTTAAAATGGCGTATTTAGGTAGACATTATGCCATGGATGTCCCCTTTCGGAAATATGCTCTTTGTAATTATTGTGAAATCATACGATATTTTATTTATTATAAATTATTCCTGTTCTTAATATTTTACATGTTAACAATATTAGAGATGTTGTTATGTGGATTAAAACAATAGGTGAATGTTTGGAGAACTTATGCGTATGAATAAACTCACATGTCTCAATATATTTTGCAAAGTGTTGGTCGGCTCTGAAAAGAACCGTGTGTTGTTGTTGTTTCTTTCGATAGCTGCAGTCCACCATGTTCGTGTAGCTGGTCAAACTGGATAAATCCTTCAGATGTCCAAGAGGATGGAAGTCCTGGAATGGAGCCATCTCGAATTTGACATCTCGCCGTGCCACACTCTCGCTTGTTTTGACATATCGCCTTCATCCACATAAAGTTTAAACCTTATATTTTATATTATATTCACAGCTTTCTATGATGGCGTGGAAGTGCTGTCCTTGTGGAACTACAGACTACAACCAAATCAGACTCATAATGATTTTGGAGGTGCATTATTTTATCAACCTGCAGTTGCAGGCTCCCCAAAAAACGCTCTTGAGACATTATTCTGCACCTCCCATTTAAACCTCAAACGGAACTGGTTTCCCACAATTGAAACTCTTTTACCTTGGCGAGGTGGTGCGTATGCACACATCACGTCTCCCAAATTACGGGCTTTTTGGCAGCCTATGCTCAACATTGAGTGTGGATTGCCACGCCACATTTTACTTATTGATTTCGCCCGTTTTTTATATTTAAAATAACAGAACTCTAAAACACAAATCCAACAACCAAAATTGGCTCATTTGTTTCTTTACACAATTTCTTCATACAATATTAATTTACTTATACAGTATATCTTTACAATGTACCTTTGCACAAGACATTCACAGAAATTATCCTTTAATATATATATATATATATGTATATATAAATGATTTAGATAATATCAAGCAAAGTACTCAAATTTCACATAAATTATTAACTAATGAGCATTGATTACTTTTACTGGCATCCGAATATACGTTCGTTATAACGGCCGTCTGATAAAATTTAGTAACGTGATATAATAGCCACTCAAACTTAAATCTGACCACTACCATTGTCCGTGTCAAATTAATATATTATTGTTTATTATGTTTAATGTATATAACAGGCATAGCACACTACTACATAAAAAATAATATGCATCATTAAATTTTGCAACAAATAAATTGTTAGTCAAACATAACATATATGATATGTATATATAGCATGCATATCTGGTGGACAATATTAACATTATTACAGCAATAATTACTCAAGCCAATAACCGTAATAAATACTATCAGCTGCTGTCAATATTAAATTTAACGTAACCTTATTGAATTAATTAATTTAATGAAATATCGTGTATTTTATAAACTTTTTTACAATTATTACTGAAATATAAATTGTGATCTATCCCCGCGTCTGGAGTGAACCATAAAGTGGCGCCCCCTACCGGAGTATCCGGTGGTACTAATGAATATACGCAAAAACGAGTGAATTTCTTGTACATTTTGATCGATAAAAGACAGTAAATGTAATTGTTTGATCACGTGACAAGTGTATATGTGTACAATAGGTGCTGCAACTGCAAAAGTACCTATATTTCTATGTTGATGGCGAGCTTCAACAACTGGAGATAATTAATACTGACATCTTATGTTTCACAGTTTGAGTTAAGGTGCAACGTGAACATTTACAACTACAATATTCATAGATAAGCTGTCATTTATGGATAGTAATATTATATATATATATATATATATATAATTTATATATGTATATATATATATATATATATAATTTGCATATATATGTAATATATATATATAATTGTTTGTTAAACAATTGACAATAAAGTATAGTCTAAGTGTACAACCCTTCATATTTTGTTAGTTCAGAATTGTTTTAGTTGTCCTATTACTACATAATGTCAAAAGAACCTTGGTGTTACGAGAGAAAATGAAGTACCGCGTGTGAACACATATCATTGTTGTTCTGTTTACACTTGCAGTGGGCCTCACTACTGTCCGACACGCTACACAGTGACCGTTACCAAGAGAACCACGTACCATACCAGCTGTGGCCTGTTTGGGTGGGATCGGTAAGTGCTACTTAGTACCATCGATGATATTAGCAATATCATTTGTAACTCACTTCTTATCTTCACCCAACAGGCACCGTCCTAGATACGTTAGCCACGCCCCCAAACCGTTGAAACAACGCGAATCTTTGCGAGATTTCGTCAGCGGTAGAGCTGCCTGGCTGTCTGTTCTGTGTTGACGAATATAAATAAATTTGCAAGCCTCACACAATTTCTGGATTTCGTGTGAATGGGAGTTAAGCACAACACATTTAATACTTTCTACTAAAAAAAAAAGATTCTCAAACAATATGTTTACAGTACCAGTTGATGACGTTCATTTGTATATCTCCGGAGCGCGGGAATCTAGAACGTCGGAAGCTCAATCGAGAAATTCCGTTTTCGAATCCTCTTAGGCAAGTTCGGTCACTCCACGTTGCTCTAATTCACTCACCAAGAATGAGTACCTGGCAATAGATAAAGGTGGATATTTGTGTACGACAAATTGTGTGTGCGTGGATCCGCTTCGTGCATGCGCGCGCGAGTATGCGCATGTATGGCTGCGTGTGTGCGTGAGCGTGTATATGTCTCTGTGTCAGTTACTGTGTGCGACTGTGTGCGTGCGTGTGTGCGCGTGTGTGTATGGTATGTGTGTATGTGTGAGTGTTTGTCTGTGTGCGCGTGCGTGCGTGTGTGTGCGACTGTGTGCGACTGTGTGCGACTATGTGCGACTGTGTGCGACTGTGTGCGACTGTGTGTGACTGTGTGACCTTGACAAAATATGACACTTGTTTTTTTACTTCTTTAGTTGTACACGGAATCGCTACTACAGAGCAACGGAATACAGAACAAATCACAAGTCTTGCTGCCCTGGTTGGAAGGGCACAGCATGCAACATACGTGAGTTTATATCTATTAAACCGTTATTCTTATTTCACACTCTAGTTCACCGTCAAGAGAAAACAATGGATTATTTAAACTGCTCTCAACGTAATTGAGATAACATGTTTCTATACGTCTGTTCACAATATTGAAAAAAAAAATGATTGGTCTTTTCCCATATGTATTTCAGTTGGCGTCCTCAAACTGGCAGATATATTTAATAATAACCTGCTCTTGCAATATTCACAACCTGTATTCTTTAAGAAGGAACTCTTTGAACTATAAATTACAGTTGTGTATTCATGATGACACTCGTTCTGGGCGATTCAATGTTTTCTTGGTACATCCATCTTCCTAATACTTATCTTGCTAGTTGGTCGCTTGGTGGCGACACCGCAGCACTGAGTGACGTGTTGTCACATCAGCCTGCCGTTTGGTGAAGACACTGTCGATACATTTCGGCCTGGATTGTATAGAGGGATGATTTGATAACGTTCATCCATGTAACAAAGACATTTTGATGTTGGGTTTTAATTCAAATGTTCTTTTTATAATGCACATAGCCATGCATTTAATTTAGTATACGCAGTTTTAGATTACGATTAAGTAATCCGGCGATACAATGCGCACTTTTATGACATTTTTAACTGTGCCATGTTTTATTAACGTTGCATCAAGAAGAATATGGTGACGCAGAAAGAAATAGTCGGTGACATCAGTGACACACAAACATACATAATACACACACACGCACACGCATGCGCACGCGCACGCAAACGCGCATGCACACGCGCACGCGCTCGCACTCGCACACGCACACGCACGCATGAACGCACGCACGCACACACACACACACACACACATTGACGCGCACACACACTGGCGTGCACACATTCATGTACGCACACAGTTGTACATGCACACGCACACTCACGCAATTAACTCTGCCTTCCTTTTGTTTACGACATCACTTTTATTTGTTTATAAAAGAAATAATTAAAGGTAATACAAATGTTGAAGGCGAAATTATGTTCAATAAGTTCGAGATAACCACAAATAATAACGTTAGTCAATTACTTTGCCATTTAAATGATGGGCCTGGTAACTATGGTTGGAACGTGTGATGCTGCATAAACTGACATATTGCAGCGATTTGCAATCCGGAGTGTGAGAACAATACCACATGCTATGACAAAGACGAGTGCTTCTGTCCAAGTGACAGCCAAGGTGACTCCTGCAACATAGGTAAGTAGCCACAATCGGAATCGCAGTCATGTCGCCGAATTCTGCTTTAAAATAACAATAAAAATAAAAATAATACCTAGCTTACCCACACACACGGAGCAACAAACGCTGGGCAGCAGTTTTAACCGTTACAGTTTATTAACCTGTGGCGCCACATGAAAAAGAAAGTGACAACTGAAAAACAAACACACGACTAAATAACTACCTATGTGAGAATGAAACTTACACTGGAGCTCTAGTTTGAAACATGCGACGTTTCGATCCGTCTACCGCGGATCTTGATCACGCATTGATATCATATGACGCAGCTCAGAACGTTGCGTGTTTCAACTATAGCTCAAATGTAAGTTTCATTCTTGCTATTAAAATTTAATCTTGGAGCCATGAACAATACCTTCCATGACTACCTATGTGACTTTTGAAATCATTGTCAATTGGTAGTTCAGAGATCAATGGTCCAAGTAAGTGAACATAAACAGAGTAAAGTGTACCTCGGCATCTGAGTAATAGTTACAGGAGTAATAGTTACAAGAGTAATAGTTACAGGAGTAATAGTTATAGGAGTAATAGTTACAAGAGTAATAGTTACAGGGGTAATATTTACAAGAGTAATAGTTACAGGAGTAATAGTTACAAGAGTAATAGTTACAGGAGTAATAGTTACAAGAGTAATAGTTACAGGAGTAATAGTTACATGAGTAATAGGTACACAGCCTATATAAAACTGATGAATGAAAGTTTTATTTCGGAGATAATTAAGAAGATATGAAGAGTCACGTGTGTTCCTTTTTACTCAATAACAAACTGTAAAAGAATATTTATTGATCCATAAATTGGAATATTACAACTGAATCATGAAATAAGTTTGATACAGGAGCGAACACGGAACAAAGAATAAATAATATTACTTCTGTTATTCTTATTGCTATTGTTGTTGCTGTTGTTGCTGCTGCTGCTTCGACCGTTGTTGTTTTGCTGCTGCTGCTGCTGCTGCTGCTGCTGCTGCTGCTGCTGTCGGGCTGTAAATGCAGCGTGGGTGAAACCGTCCCATATGAGGTATTCCACTAAACAATACGAATGTGTAGTTTAAAGCGTTCTGAGCAGTCTTAATAACTGGAAAACGCGCTAAGTAAGAAATGACCTTTACTGTTTCTTTGCTGTTAATGACGGACTATGACGATAGTGATGACCCTTGTGACACGACATCCTTCCCATTACAATGGTGATGCCCCTTGTGACACGACATCCTTCCCATTACAATGGTGATGCCCCTTGTGACACGACATCCTTCCCATTACAATGGTGATGCCCCTTGTGATACGACATCCTTCCCATTACAATGGTGATGCCCCTTGTGACACGACATCCTTCCCATTACGATGGTGATGCCCCTTGTGACACGACATCCTTCCCATTACGATGGTGATGACCCTTGTGACACGACATCCTTCCCATTACGATGGTGATGCCCCTTGTGATACGACATCCTTCCCATTACGATGGTAATGACCCTTGTGATACGACATCCTTCCCATTACGATGGTGATGACCGTTGTGATACGACATCCTTCCCATTACGATGGTGATGACCGTTGTGATACGACATCCTTCCCATTACGATGGTGATGCCCCTTGTGACACGACATCCTTCCCATTACGATGGTGATGACATCCTTCCCCTTGTGACACGACATCCTTCCCATTACGATGGTGATGACCCTTGTGACACGACATCCTTCCCATTACGATGGTGATGCCCCTTGTGACACGACATCCTTCCCATTACGATGGTGATGACCCTTGTGACACGACATCCTTCCCATTACGATGGTGATGCCCCTTGTGATACGACATCCTTCCCATTACGATGGTGATCCTTGTGATGACATCCTTCCATTACGATGGTGATGCCCCTTGTGACACGACATCCTTCCCATTACGATGGTGATGCCCCTTTTGATACGACATCCTTCCCATTACGATGGTGATGCCCCTTGTGACACGACATCCTTCCCATTACGATGGTGATGACCGTTGTGATACGACATCCTTCCCATTACGATGGTGATGCCCCTTGTGACACGACATCCTTCCCATTACGATGGTGATGACCCTTGTGACACGACATCCTTCCCATTACGATGGTGATGCCCCTTGTGATACGACATCCTTCCCATTACGATGGTGATGCCCCTTGTGATACGACATCCTTCCCATTACGATGGTGATGACCGTTGTGATACGACATCCTTCCCATTACGATGGTGATGACCGTTGTGATACGACATCCTTCCCATTACGATGGTGATGCCCCTTGTGACACGACTTCCTTCCCATTACGATGGTGATGACCCTTGTGACACGACATCCTTCCCATTACGATGGTGATGCCCCTTGTGACACGACATCCTTCCCAATACGATGTTGATGCCCCTTGTGACACGACATCCTTCCCATTACGATGGTGATGCCCCTTGTGACACGACATCCTTCCCATTACGATGGTGATGCCCCTTGTCATACGACATCCTTCCCATTACGATGGTGATGCCCCTTGTGACACGACATCCTTCCCATTACGATGGTGATGCCCCTTGTGACACGACATCCTTCCCATTACGATGGTGATGCCCCTTCTGACACGACATCCTTCCCATTACGATGGTGATGACCCTTGTGACACGACATCCTTCCCATTACGATGGTGATGCCCCTTGTGACACGACATCCTTCCCATTACGATGGTGATGACCCTTGTGACACGACATTCTTCCCATTACGATGGTGATGCCCCTTGTGATACGACATCCTTCCCATTACGATGGTGATGACTCTTGTATATCGACATCCTTCCCAATACGATGGTGATGTCTTGTGACACGACATCCTTCCCATTACGATGGTGATGACTGCCAGATAATGACATCCTTCCCATTACGATATGATGCCCCCTAGACAATGGACATCCTCCCATTACGATGGTGATGCCCCAGACACGACATCCTTCCCATTACGATGGTGATGACCTCAGGACACGACATCCTTCCATTGATGATGATGCCCTTTGTGACACGACATCCTTCCCATTACGATGAGGATGGACCAGGACACGACACCTTCCTCAGTTACGATGGTGATGCCCCTTTGTGACATGGTATCCCTTCCCATTACGATGGTGATTCCCTTTGTGACATCGACATCCTTCCCATTACGATGGTGATGCCTTTGTGACACGACATCCTTCCCATTGGATGATGGTGGTGACCCTTTGTGACACGACATCCTTCCCATTACGATGGTGATGCCCCTTGTGATACGACATCCTTCCTATTACGATGGTGATGACCGTTGTGACACGACATCCTTCCCATTACGATGGTGATGACCGTTGTGATACGACATCCTTCCCATTACGATGGTGATGCCCCTTGTGACACGACATCCTTCCCATTACGATGGTGATGACCCTTGTGACACGACATCCTTCCCATTACGATGGTGATGCCCCTTGTGACACGACATCATTCCCATTACGATGGTGATGACCCTTGTGACACGACATCCTTCCCATTACGATGGTGATGCCCCTTGTGACACGACATCCTTCCCAATACGATGTTGATGCCCCTTGTGATACGACATCCTTCCCATTACGATGGTGATGCCCCTTGTGACACGACATCCTTCCCATTACGATGGTGATGCCCCTTGTGACACGACATCCTTCCCATTACGATGGTGATGACCCTTGTGACACGACATCCTTCCCATTACGATGGTGATGCCCCTTGTGACACGACATCCTTCCCATTACGATGGTGATGACCCTTGTGACACGACATCCTTCCCAATACGATGGTGATGACCCTTGTGACACGACACCTTCCCATTACGATGGTGATGCCCCTTGTGACACGATATCCTTCCCATTACGATGGTGATGCCCCTTGTGACAAGACATCCTTCCCATTACGATGGTGATGCCCCTTGTGACACGACATCCTTCTCATTACGATGGTGATGACCCTTGTGACACGACATCCTTCCCATTACGATGGTGATGCCCCTTGTGATACGACATCCTTCCCATTACGATATCGCATTGTAATGACATCCTTCCCATTACGATGGTGATGCCCCTTGTGACACGACATCCTTCCCATTACGATGGTGATGACCCTTGTGACACGACATCCTTCCCATTACGATGGTGATGACCCTTGTGACACGACACCTTCCCATTACGATGGTGATGCCCCTTGTGACACGATATCCTTCCCATTACGATGGTGATGCCCCTTGTGACAAGACATCCTTCCCATTACGATGGTGATGCCCCTTGTGACACGACATCCTTCCCATTGGCTGATGGTGATGCCCCCTTTGTGACACGACATCCTTCCCAATACGATGGTGTGATGCCCCCTTAGACAATGACATCCTTCCCATTACAATGTATGATGCCCCCTTTGCATTGACATCCTTCCCATTAATAGCGTGATGACCCTTGTGACACGACATCCTTCCCATTACGATGGTGATGCCCCTTGTGACACGACATCCTTCCCAATACGATGTGGATGCCCCTTGTGACACGACATCCTTCCCTTTACGATGGTGATGCCCCTTGTGACACGACATCCTTCCCATTACGATGGTGATGCCCCTTGTGATACGACATCCTTCCCATTACGATGGTGATGCCCCTTGTGACACGACATCCTTCCCATTACGATGGTGATGCCCCTTGTGACACGACATCCTTCCCATTACGATGGTGATGACCCTTGTGACACGACACCTTCCCGTTACGATGGTGATGCCCCTTGTGACACGATATCCTTCCCATTACGATGGTGATGCCCCTTGTGACACGACATCCTTCCCATTACGATGGTGATGCCCCTTGTGACACGACATCCTTCCCATTACGATGGTGATGACCCTTGTGACACGACATCCTTCCCATTACGAAGGTGATGCCCCTTGTGATACGACATCCTTCCCATTACGATGGTGATGCCCCTTGTGACACGACATCCTTCCCATTACGATGGTGATGCCCCTTGTGATACGACATCCTTCCCATTACGATGGTGATGACCGTTGTGATACGACATCCTTCCCATTACGATGGTGATGACCGTTGTGATACGACATCCTTCCCATTACGATGGTGATGCCCCTTGTGACACGACATCCTTCCCATTACGATGGTGATGACCCTTGTGACACGACATCCTTCCCATTACGATGGTGATGCCCCTTGTGACACGACATCCTTCCCAATACGATGTTGATGCCCCTTGTGACACGACATCCTTCCCATTACGATGGTGATGCCCCTTGTGACACGACATCCTTCCCATTACGATGGTGATGCCCCTTGTGATACGACATCCTTCCCATTACGATGGTGATGCCCCTTGTGACACGACATCCTTCCCATTACGATGGTGATGCCCCTTGTGACACGACATCCTTCCCATTACGATGGTGATGACCCTTGTGACACGACATCCTTCCCATTAAGATGGTGATGCCCCTTGTGACACGACATCCTTCCCATTAAGATGGTGATGCCCCTTGTGACACGACATCCTTCCCATTACGATGGTGATGACCCTTGTGACACGACATCCTTCCCATTACGATGGTGATGCCCCTTGTGATACGACATCCTTCCCATTACGATGGTGATGACTCTTGTGACACGACATCCTTCCCACTACGATGGTGATGCCCCTTTTGATACGACATCCTTCCCATTACAATGGTGATGCCCCTTGTGACACGACATCCTTCCCATTACGATGGTGATGCCCCTTGTGATACGACATCCTTCCCATTACGATGGTGATGCCCCTTGTGATACGACATCCTTCCCATTACGATGGTGATGCCCCTTGTGATACGACATCCTTCCCATTACGATGGTGATGCCCCTTGTGATACGACATCCTTCCCATTACAATGGTGATGCTCCTTGTGACACGACATCCTTCCCATTACGATGGTGATGCCCCTTGTGATACGACATCCTTCCCATTACGATGGTGATGCCCCTAGTGATACGACATCCTTCCCATTACGATGGTGATGCCCCTTGTGATACGACATCCTTCCCATTACAATGGTGATGCTCCTTGTGACACGACATCCTTCCCATTACGATGGTGATGCACCTTGTGACACGACATCCTTCCCATTACGATGGTGATGCCCCTTGTGACACGACATCCTTCCCGTTACGATGGTGATGCCCCTTGTGATACGACATCCTTCCCATTACGATGGTGATGCTCCTTGTGACACGACATCCTTCCCATTACGATGGTGATGCCCCTTGTGATAAGACATCCTTCCGATTACGATGGTGATGCCCCTTGTGACACGACATCCTTCCCATTACGATGGTGATGCCCCTTGTGACACGACATCCTTCCCATTACGATGGTGATGCCCCTTGTGACACGACATCCTTCCCATTACAATGGTGATGCTCCTTGTGATACGACATCCTTCCCATTACAATGGTGATGCGCCTTGTGATACGACATCCTTCCCATTACAATGGTGATGCTCCTTATGATACGACATCCTTCCCATTACGATGGTGATGCCCCTTGTGATACGACATCCTTCCCATTACGATGGTGATGCTCCTTGTGACACGACATCCTTCCCATTACGATGGTGATGCCCCTTGTGACACGACATCCTTCCCATTACAATGGTGATGCCCTTGTGATACGACATCCTTCCCATTACGATGGTGATGCCCCTTGTGATACGACATCCTTCCCATTACGATGGTGATGCCCCTTGTGACACGACATCCTTCCCATTACGATGGTGATGCCCCTTGTGATACGACATCCTTCCCATTACGATGGTGATGACCGTTGTGATACGACATCCTTCCCATTACGATGGTGATGCCCCTTGTGACACGACATCCTTCCCATTACGATGGTGATGACCCTTGTGACACGACATCCTTCCCATTACGATGGTGATGCCCCTTGTGACACGACATCCTTCCCAATACGATGTTGATGCCCCTTGTGACACGACATCCTTCCCTTTACGATGGTGATGCCCCTTGTGACACGACATCCTTCCCATTACGATGGTGATGCCCCTTGTGATACGACATCCTTCCCATTACGATGGTGATGCCCCTTGTGACACGACATCCTTCCCATTACGATGGTGATGCCCCTTGTGATACGACATCCTTCCCATTACGATGGTGATGCCCCTTGTGATACGACATCCTTCCCATTACGATGGTGATGCCCCTTGTGATACGACATCCTTCCCATTACGATGGTGATGCCCCTTGTGACACGACATCCTTCCCATTACGATGGTGATGCACCTTGTGACACGACATCCTTCCCATTACGATGGTGATGCCCCTTGTGACACGACATCCCTCCCATTACGATGGTGATGCCCCTTTTGACACGACATCCTTCCCATTACGATGGTGATGCCCCTTGTGACACGACATCCTTCCCATTACAATGGTGATGCCCCTTCTGACACGACATCCTTCCCATTACAATGGTGATGCTCCTTGTGATACGACATCCTTCCCATTACAATGGTGATGCTCCTTGTGATACGACATCCTTCCCATTACAATGGTGATGCTCCTTGTGATACGACATCCTTCCCATTACGATGGTGATGCCCCTAGTGATACGACATCCTTCCCATTACGATGGTGATGCCCCTTGTGACACGACATCCTTCCCATTACGATGGTGATGCCCCTTGTGACACGACATCCTTCCCATTACGATGGTGATGCCCCTTTTGACACGACATCCCTCCCATTACGATGGTGATGCCCCTTGAGACACGACATCCTTCCCATTACGATGGTGATGACCCTTGTGACACGACATCCTTCCCATTACGATGGTGATGACCCTTGTGATACAACATCCTTCCCATTACGATGGTGATGCCCCTTGTGACACGACATCCTTCCCATTACAATGGTGATGCTCCTTGTGATACGACATCCTTCCCATTACAATGGTGATGCTCCTTGTGATACGACATCTTTCCCATTACGATGGTGATGCCCCTTGTGACACGACATCCTTCCCATTACGATGGTGATGCCCCTTGTGACACGACATCCCTCCGATTACGATGGTGATGCCCCTTGTGACACGACATCCCTCCCATTACGATGGTGATGCCCCTTGTGACACGACATCCTTCCCATTACGATGGGGATGCCCCTTGTGACACGACATCCTTCCCATTACGATGGGGATGCCCCTTGTGACAAGACATCCTTCCCATTACGATGGTGATGCCCCTTGTGACACGACATCCTTCCCGTTACGATGGTGATGCCCCTTGTGACACGACATCCTTCCCATTACGATGGTGATGCCCCTTGTGACACGACATCCTTCCCATTACGATGGTGATGCCCCTTGTGACACGACATCCTTCCCATTACGATGGTGATGCCCCTTGTGACACGACATCCTTCCCATTACGATGGTGATGCCCCTTGTGACACGACATCCTTCCCATTACGATGGTGATGCCCCTTGTGACACGACATCCTTCCCATTACGATGGTGATGCCCCTTGTGACACGACATCCTTCCCATTACGATGGTGATGCCCCTTGTGACACGACATCCTTCCCATTACGATGGTGATGCCCCTTGTGACACGACATCCTTCCCATTACGATGGTGATGCCCCTTGTGACACGACATCCTTCCCATTACGATGGTGATGCCCCTTGTGACACGACATCCTTCCCATTACGATGGTGATGCCCCTTGTGACACGACATCCTTCCCATTACGATGGTGATGCCCCTTGTGACACGACATCCTTCCCATTACGATGGTGATGCCCCTTGTGACACGACATCCTTCCCATTACATGCCCCTTGTGACACGACATCCTTCCCATTACGATGGTGATGACCCTTGTGACACGACATCCTTCCCATTACGATGGTGATGCCCCTTGTGATACGACATCCTTCCCATTACGATGGTGATGACCCTTGTGACACGACATCCTTCCCACTACGATGGTGATGCCCCTTTTGATACGACATCCTTCCCATTACAATGGTGATGCCCCTTGTGACACGACATCCTTCCCATTACGATGGTGATGCCCCTTGTGATACGACATCCTTCCCATTACGATGGTGATGCCCCTTGTGATACGACATCCTTCCCATTACGATGGTGATGCCCCTTGTGATACGACATCCTTCCCATTACAATGGTGATGCTCCTTGTGACACGACATCCTTCCCATTACGATGGTGATGCCCCTTGTGATACGACATCCTTCCCATTACGATGGTGATGCCCCTAGTGATACGACATCCTTCCCATTACGATGGTGATGCCCCTTGTGATACGACATCCTTCCCATTACAATGGTGATGCTCCTTGTGACACGACATCCTTCCCATTACGATGGTGATGCACCTTGTGACACGACATCCTTCCCATTACGATGGTGATGCCCCTTGTGACACGACATCCTTCCCGTTACGATGGTGATGCCCCTTGTGATACGACATCCTTCCCATTACGATGGTGATGCTCCTTGTGACACGACATCCTTCCCATTACGATGGTGATGCCCCTTGTGATAAGACATCCTTCCGATTACGATGGTGATGCCCCTTGTGACACGACATCCTTCCCATTACGATGGTGATGCCCCTTGTGACACGACATCCTTCCCATTACGATGGTGATGCCCCTTGTGACACGACATCCTTCCCATTACGATGGTGATGCCCCTTGTGATACGACATCCTTCCCATTACGATGGTGATGACCGTTGTGATACGACATCCTTCCCATTACGATGGTGATGACCGTTGTGATACGACATCCTTCCCATTACGATGGTGATGCCCCTTGTGACACGACTTCCTTCCCATTACGATGGTGATGACCCTTGTGACACGACATCCTTCCCATTACGATGGTGATGCCCCTTGTGACACGACATCCTTCCCATTACGATGGTGATGCCCCTTGTGACACGACATCCTTCCCATTACGATGGTGATGACCCTTGTGACACGACATCCTTCCCATTACGATGGTGATGCCCCTTGTGATACGACATCCTTCCCATTACGATGGTGATGCCCCTTGTGATACGACATCCTTCCCATTACGATGGTGATGACCGTTGTGATACGACATCCTTCCCATTACGATGGTGATGACCGTTGTGATACGACATCCTTCCCATTACGATGGTGATGCCCCTTGTGACACGACTTCCTTCCCATTACGATGGTGATGACCCTTGTGACACGACATCCTTCCCATTACGATGGTGATGCCCCTTGTGACACGACATCCTTCCCAATACGATGTTGATGCCCCTTGTGACACGACATCCTTCCCTTTACGATGGTGATGCCCCTTGTGACACGACATCCTTCCCATTACGATGGTGATGCCCTTGTGATACGACATCCTTCCCATTACGATGGTGATGCCCCTTGTGACACGACATCCTTCCCATTACGATGGTGATGCCCCTTGTGATACGACATCCTTCCCATTACGATGGTGATGCCCCTTGTGATACGACATCCTTCCCATTACGATGGTGATGCCCCTTGTGATACGACATCCTTCCCATTACGATGGTGATGCCCCTTGTGACACGACATCCTTCCCATTACGATGGTGATGCCCCTTGTGACACGACATCCTTCCCATTACGATGGTGATGCCCCTTGTGACACGACATCCTTCCCATTACGATGGTGATGACCCTTGTGACACGACATCCTTCCCATTACGATGGTGATGCCCCTTGTGACACGACATCCTTCCCATTACAATGGTGATGCCCCTTCTGACACGACATCCTTCCCATTACAATGGTGATGCTCCTTGTGATACGACATCCTTCCCATTACAATGGTGATGCTCCTTGTGATACGACATCCTTCCCATTACAATGGTGATGCTCCTTGTGATACGACATCCTTCCCATTACGATGGTGATGCCCCTTGTGATACGACATCCTTCCCATTACGATGGTGATGCCCCTTGTGACACGACATCCTTCCCATTACGATGGTGATGCCCCTTGTGACACGACATCCTTCCCATTACGATGGTGATGCCCCTTTTGACACGACATCCCTCCCATTACGATGGTGATGCCCCTTGAGACACGACATCCTTCCCATTACGATGGTGATGACCCTTGTGACACGACATCCTTCCCATTACGATGGTGATGACCCTTGTGATACAACATCCTTCCCATTACGATGGTGATGCCCCTTGTGACACGACATCCTTCCCATTACAATGGTGATGCTCCTTGTGATACGACATCCTTCCCATTACAATGGTGATGCTCCTTGTGATACGACATCCTTCCCATTACGATGGTGATGCCCCTTGTGACACGACATCCTTCCCATTACGATGGTGATGCCCCTTGTGACACGACATCCCTCCGATTACGATGGTGATGCCTCAGACACGACATCCTCCCATGATGGTGATGCCTTTGTGACACGACATTCTTCCCATGATGGGGATGCCCCTTGTGACACGACATCCTTCCCTTACGATGGGGATGCCTTTGTGACACGACATCCTTCCCATTACGATGGTGATGCCTCAGACACGACATCCTTCCTGTTACGATGGTGATGCCCCCTTTGTGACACGACATCCTTCCCATTGGCGATGGTGATGCTCCTTTGACACGACATCCTTCCCATTACGATGGTGATGCCCCTTGTCACGCGACATCCTTCCCATTACGATGGTGATGCCCCTTGTGACACCACATCCTTCCCGTTACGATGGTGATGCCCCTTGTGACACGACATCCTTCCCATTACGATGGTGATGCCCCTTGTGACACGACATCCTTCCCATTACGATGGTGATGCCCCTTGTGACACGACATCCTTCCCATTACGATGGTGATGCCCCTTGTGACACGACATCCTTCCCATTACGATGGTGATGCCCCTTGTGACACGACATCCTTCCCATTACGATGGTGATGCCCCTTGTGACACGACATCCTTCCCATTACGATGGTGATGCCCCTTGTGACACGACATCCTTCCCATTACGATGGTGATGCCCCTTGTGATACGACATCCTTCCCATTACGATGGTGATGCCCCTTGTGACACGACATCCTTCCCATTACGATGGTGATGCCCCTTGTGATACGACATCCTTCCCATTACGATGGTGATGCCCCTTGTGACACGACATCCTTCCCATTACGATGGTGATGCCCCTTGTGACACGACATCCTTCCCATTACGATGGTGATGCCCCTTGTGACACGACATCCTTCCCATTACGATGGTGATGCCCCTTGTGACACGACATCCTTCCCATTACGATGGTGATGCCCCTTGTGACACGACATCCTTCCCATTACGATGGTGATGCCCCTTGTGACACGACATCCTTCCCATTACGATGGTGATGCCCCTTGTGACACGACATCCTTCCCATTACGATGGTGATGCCCCTTGTGACACGACATCCTTCCCATTACGATGGTGATGCCCCTTGTGACACGACATCCTTCCCATTACGATGGTGATGCCCCTTGTGACACGATATCCTTCCCATTACGATGGTGATGCCCCTTGTGACAAGACATCCTTCCCATTACGATGGTGATGCCCCTTGTGACACGACATCCTTCCCATTACGATGGTGATGACCCTTGTGACACGACATCCTTCCCATTACGATGGTGATGCCCCTTGTGATACGACATCCTTCCCATTACGATGGTGATGCCCCTTGTGACACGACATCCTTCCCATTACGATGGTGATGCCCCTTGTGATACGACATCCTTCCCATTACGATGGTGATGACCTTGTGATACGACATCCTTCCCATTACGATGGTGATGACCGTTGTGATACGACATCCTTCCCATTACGATGGTGATGCCCCTTGTGACACGACATCCTTCCCATTACGATGGTGATGACCCTTGTGACACGACATCCTTCCCATTACGATGGTGATGCCCCTTGTGACACGACATCCTTCCCAATACGATGTTGATGCCCCTTGTGACACGACATCCTTCCCATTACGATGGTGATGCCCCTTGTGACACGACATCCTTCCCATTACGATGGTGATGCCCCTTGTGATACGACATCCTTCCCATTACGATGGTGATGCCCCTTGTGACACGACATCCTTCCCATTACGATGGTGATGCCCCTTGTGACACGACATCCTTCCCATTACGATGGTGATGCCCCTTGTGACACGACATCCTTCCCATTAAGATGGTGATGCCCCTTGTGACACGACATCCTTCCCATTAAGATGGTGATGCCCCTTGTGACACGACATCCTTCCCATTACGATGGTGATGACCCTTGTGACACGACATCCTTCCCATTACGATGGTGATGCCCCTTGTGATACGACATCCTTCACGACATCCTTTACGATGGTGATGCCCCTTGTGATACGACATCCTTCCCATTACGATGGTGATGCCCCTTGTGATACGACATCCTTCCCATTACGATGGTGATGCCCCTTGTGATACGACATCCTTCCCATTACGATGGTGATGCCCCTTGTGATACGACATCCTTCCCATTACGATGGTGATGCCCCTTGTGACACGACATCCTTCCCATTACGATGGTGATGCCCTTGTGACACGACATCCTTCCCATTACGATGGTGATGCCCCTTGTGACACGACATCCTTCCCATTACGATGGTGATGCCCCTTTTGACACGACATCCTTCCCATTACGATGGTGATGCCCCTTGTGACACGACATCCTTCCCATTACGATGGTGATGACCTTGTGACACGACATCCTTCCCATTACGATGGTGATGCCCCTTGTGATACGACATCCTTCCCATTACGATGGTGATGCCCCTTGTGATACGACATCCTTCCCATTACATGGTGATACGATGGTGATGCTCCTTGTGACACGACATCCTTCCCATTACGATGGTGATGCCCCTTGTGATACGACATCCTTCCCATTACGATGGTGATGCCCCTTGTGACACGACATCCTTCCCATTACGATGGTGATGACCTTGTGATACGACATCCTTCCCGTTACGATGGTGATGACCTTGTGATACGACATCCTTCCCATTACGATGGTGATGCCCCTTGGGACACGACATCCTTCCATGATGATGCCCTCAGATACATCCTTCCCATTACGATGTATATTCCTAGATACGACATCCTTCCCATTACGATGGTGATGACCGTTGTGATACGACATCCTTCCCATTACGATGGTGATACCCCTTGTGACACGACTTCCTTCCCATTACGATGGTGATGACCCTTGTGACACGACATCCTTCCCATTACGATGGTGATGCCCCTTGTGACACGACATCCTTCCCATTACGATGGTGATGACCCTTGTGACACGACATCCTTCCCATTACGATGGTGATGCCCCTTGTGATACGACATCCTTCCCATTACGATGGTGACGCCCCTTGTGACACGACATCCTTCCCATTACGATGGTGATGCCCCTTGTGATACGACATCCTTCCCATTACGATGGTGATGACCGTTGTGACACGACATCCTTCCCATTACGATGGTGATGACCGTTGTGATACGACATCCTTCCCATTACGATGGTGATACCCCTTGTGACACGACTTCCTTCCCATTACGATGGTGATAATCTCTTGTGACACGACATCCTTCCCATTACGATGGTGATGCCCTTGTGACACGCATTATCCTTCCCAATACGATGTTGATGCCCCTCGTGACACGACATCTTTCCATTACGATGGTGATGCCCCTTGTGACACGACATCCTTTCCCATTACGATGGTGATGCCCCTCAGATACGACATCCTTCCCATTACGATGGTGATGCCCCTTGTGACACGACATCCTTCCCATTACGATGGTGATGACCCTTGTGACACGACATCCTTCCCATTACAATGGTGATGCCCCTTGTGACACGACATCCTTCCCATTATAATGGTGATGCTCCTTGTGACACGACATCCTTCCCATTACAATGGTGATGCTCCTTGTGATACGACATCATTCCCATTACGATGGTGATGCCCCTTGTGACACGACATCCTTCCCATTACGATGGTGATGACCCTTGTGACACGACACCTTCCCATTACGATGGTGATGACCCTTGTGACACGACATCCTTCCCATTGCGATGGTGATGCCCCTTGTGACACGACATCCTTCCCATTACGAAGGTGATGCCCCTTGTGACACGACATCCTTCCCATTACAATGGTGATGCTCCTTGTGATACGACATCCTTCCCATTACAATGGTGATGCTCCTTGTGATACGACATCCCTCCCATTACGATGGTGATGCCCCTTGTGACACGACATCCTTCCCATTACGATGGTGATGACCCTTGTGACACGACATCCTTCCCATTACGATGGTGATGCCCCTTGTGACACGACATCCTTCCCATTACTATGGTGATGCCCGTTGTGACACGACATCCTTCCCATTACGATGGTGATGCCCCTTGTGACACGACATCCTTCCCATTACGATGGTGATGCCCCTTGTGACACGACATCCCTCCCATTACGATGGCGATGCCCCTTGTGACACGACATCCTTCCCATTACGATGGTGATGCCCCTTGTGACACGACATCCTTCCCATTACGATGGTGATGCCCCTTGTGACACGACATCCTTCCCATTACGATGGTGATGCCCCTTGTGACACGACACCTTCCCATTACGATGGTGATGACCCTTGTGACACGACATCCCTCCCATTACGATGGTGATGCCCCTTGTGACACGACATCCTTCCCATTACGATGGTGATGCCCCTTGTGACACGAAACCTTCCCATTACGATGGTGATGCCCCTTGTGACACGATATCCTTCCCATTACGATGGTGATGCCCCTTGTGACACGACACCTTCCCATTACGATGGTGATGCCCCTTGTGACACGACATCCTTCCCATTACGATGGTGATGACCCTTGTGACACGACATCCTTCCCATTACGATGGTGATGCCCCTTGTGATACGACATCCTTCCCATTACGATGGTGACGCCCCTTGTGACACGACATCCTTCCCATTACGATGGTGATGCCCCTTGTGATACGACATCCTTCCCATTACGATGGTGATGACCGTTGTGACACGACATCCTTCCCATTACGATGGTGATGACCGTTGTGATACGACATCCTTCCCATTACGATGGTGATGCCCCTTGTGACACGACATCCTTCCCATTACGATGGTGATGACCCTTGTGACACGACATCCTTCTCATTACGATGGTGATGCCCCTTGTGACACGACATCATTCCCATTACGATGGTGATGACCCTTGTGACACGACATCCTTCCCATTACGATGGTGATGCCCCTTGTGACACGACATCCTTCCCAATACGATGTTGATGCCCCTTGTGACACGACATCCTTCCCATTACGATGGTGATGCCCCTTGTGACACGACATCCTTCCCATTACGATGGTGATGCCCCTTGTGACACGACACCCTTCCCATTACGATGGTGATGACCCTTGTGACACGACATCCTTCCCATTACGATGGTGATGCCGCTTGTGACACGACATCCTTCCCATTACGATGGTGATGACCCTTGTGACACGACATCCTTCCCATTACGATGGTGATGCCCCTTGTGACACGACATCCTTCCCATTACGATGGTGATGACCCTTGTGACACGACATCCTTCCCATTACGAAGGTGATGCCCCTTGTGATACGACATCCTTCCCATTACGATGGTGATGCCCCTTGTGACACGACATCCTTCCCATTACGCTGGTGATGCCCCTTGTGATACGACATCCTTCCCATTACGATGGTGATGCCCCTTGTGACACGACATCCTTCCCATTACGATGGTGATGCCCCTTGTGATACGACATCCTTCCCATTACGATGGTGATGCCCCTTGTGACACGACATCCTTCCCATGACAATGGTGATGCCCCTTGTGACACGACATCCTTCCCATTACAATGGTGATGCTCCTTGTGATACGACATCCTTCCCATTACGATGGTGATGCCCCTTGTGATACAACATCCTTCCCATTACGATGGTTATGCCCCTTGTGACACGACATCCTTCCCATTACGATGGTGATGCCCCTTGTGACACGACATCCTTCCCATTACGATGGTGATGCCCCTTGTGACACGACATCCTTCCCATTACGATGGCGATGCCCCTTGTGACACGACATCCTTCCCATTACGATGGTGATGCCCCTTGTGACACGACATCCTTCCCATTACGATGGCGATGCCCCTTGTGATACGACATCCTTCCCATTACGATGGTGATGCCCCTTGTGACACAACATCCTTCCCATTACGATGGTGATGCCCCTTGTGATGACATCCCTCCCATTACGATGGTGATGCCCCTTGTGAAACGACATCCTTCCCATTACGATGGTGATGCCCCTTGTGACACGACATCCTTCCCATTACAATGGTGATGCCCCTTGTGACACGACATCCTTCCCATTACAATGGTGATGCTCCTTGTGATACGACATCCTTCCCATTACAATGGTGATGCTCCTTGTGATACGACATCCTTCCCATTACAATGGTGATGCCCCTTGTGATACGACATCCTTCCCATTACGATGGTGATGCCCCTTGTGATACGACATCCTTCCCATTACGATGGTGATGCCCCTTGTGATACGACATCCTTCCCATTACAATGGTGATGCCCCTTGTGACACGACATCCTTCCCATTACGATGGTGATGCCCCTTGTGATACGACATCCTTCCCATTACGATGGTGATGCCCCTTGTGATACGACATCCTTCCCATTACAATGGTGATGCTCCTTGTGACACGACATCCTTCCCCATTACGATGGTGATGCCCCTTGTGACACGACATCCTTCCCATTACGATGGTGATGCCCCTTGTGACACGACATCCCTCCCATTACGATGGTGATGCCCCTTGTGACACGACATCCTTCCCATTACGATGGTGATGCCCCTTGTGACACGACATCCTTCCCATTACGATGGTGATGCCCCTTGTGACACGACATCCTTCCCATTACGATGGTGATGACTCTTGTGACACGACATCCTTCCCATTACGATGGTGATGCCCCTTGTGATACGACATCCTTCCCATTACGATGGTGATGCCCCTTGTGACACGACATCCTTCCCATTACGATGGTGATGCCCCTTTTGACACGACATCCCTCCCATTACGATGGTGATGCCCCTTGAGACACGACATCCTTCCCATTACGATGGTGATGACCCTTGTGACACGACATCCTTCCCATTACGATGGTGATGACCCTTGTGATACAACATCCTTCCCATTACGATGGTGATGCCCCTTGTGACACGACATCCTTCCCATTACGATGGTGATGCCTTGTGACACGACATCTTTCCCATTACGACATGGTGATGCTCCCCTTTGCATTTATTATCCTTTTCTTCCCATTACGATGATGATGCTCCCTGTGACACGACATCCTTCCCATTACGATGGTTATGACCTTGTGACACGACATCCTTCCCACATGATGGTGATGCCTATTGTGAAACGACATCCTTCCTATTACGATGGTGATGACCTCAGGACACGACATTATCCTTCCCACATGATGGTGATGACTCTGATGACACGACACCTTCCTGACATGATGGTGATGCCCCCAGACACGATATCCTTCCCATTACGATGGTGATGCCCCAGACACGACATCCTTCCTAATACGATGGTGATGCCTCCCCTTAGACACGACATCCTTCCTAATACGATGAGGATGCCCTCAGACACGACATCCTTCCCATTACGATGGTGATGACCCTTGTGACACGACATCCTTCCCATTACGATGGTGATGCCCCTTGTGATACGACATCCTTCCCATTACGATGGTGACGCCCCTTGTGACACGACATCCTTCCCATTACGATGGTGATGCCCCTTGTGATACGACATCCTTCCCATTACGATGGTGATGACCGTTGTGACACGACATCCTTCCCATTACGATGGTGATGACCGTTGTGATACGACATCCTTCCCATTACGATGGTGATGCCCCTTGTGACACGACATCCTTCCCATTACGATGGTGATGACCCTTGTGACACGACATCCTTCCCATTACGATGGTGATGCCCCTTGTGACACGACATCATTCCCATTACGATGGTGATGACCCTTGTGACACGACATCCTTCCCATTACGATGGTGATGCCCCTTGTGACACGACATCCTTCCCAATACGATGTTGATGCCCCTTGTGATACGACATCCTTCCCATTACGATGGTGATGCCCCTTGTGACACGACATCCTTCCCATTACGATGGTGATGCCCCTTGTGACACGACATCCTTCCCATTACGATGGTGATGACCCTTGTGACACGACATCCTTCCCATTACGATGGTGATGCCCCTTGTGATACGACATCCTTCCCATTACGATGGTGATGACTCTTGTGACACGACATCCTTCCCACTACGATGGTGATGCCCCTTTTGATACGACATCCTTCCCATTACAATGGTGATGCCCCTTGTGACACGACATCCTTCCCATTACGATGGTGATGCCCCTTGTGATACGACATCCTTCTCATTACGATGGTGATGCCCCTTGTGATACGACATCCTTCCCATTACGATGGTGATGCCCCTTGTGATACGACATCCTTCCCATTACAATGGTGATGCTCCTTGTGACACGACATCCTTCCCATTACGATGGTGATGCTCCTTGTGATACGACATCTTTCCCATTACGATGGTGATGCCCCTTGTGATACGACATCCTTCCCATTACGATGGTGATGCCCCTTGTGACACGACATCCTTCCCATTACAATGGTGATGCCCCTTGTGACACGACATCCTTCCCGTTACGATGGTGATGCCCCTTGTGACACGACATCCTTCCCATTACGATGGTGATGCCCCTTGTGATACGACATCCTTCCCATTACGATGGTGATGCTCCTTGTGACACGACATCCTTCCCATTACGATGGTGATGCCCCTTGTGATAAGACATCCTTCCGATTACGATGGTGATGCCCCTTGTGACACGACATCCTTCCCATTACGATGGTGATGCCCCTTGTGACACGACATCCTTCCCATTACGATGGTGATGCCCCTTGTGACACGACATCCTTCCCATTACGATGGTGATGACCCTTGTGACACGACATCCTTCCCATTACGATGGTGATGCCCCTTGTGACACGACATCCTTCCCATTACTATGGTGATGCCCGTTGTGACACGACATCCTTCCCATTACGATGGTGATGCCCCTTGTGACACGACATCCTTCCCATTACGATGGTGATGCCCCTTGTGACACGACATCCCTCCCATTACGATGGCGATGCCCCTTGTGACACGACATCCTTCCCATTACGATGGTGATGCCCCTTGTGACACGACATCCTTCCCATTACGATGGTGATGCCCCTTGTGACACGACATCCTTCCCATTACGATGGTGATGCCCCTTGTGACACGACATCCTTCCCATTACGATGGTGATGCCCCTTGTGATACGACATCCTTCCCATTACGATGGTGATGCCCCTTGTGACACGACATCCTTCCCATGACAATGGTGATGCCCCTTGTGACACGACATCCTTCCCATTACAATGGTGATGCTCCTTGTGATACGACATCCTTCCCATTACGATGGTGATGCCCCTTGTGATACAACATCCTTCCCATTACGATGGTTATGCCCCTTGTGACACGACATCCTTCCCATTACGATGGTGATGCCCCTTGTGACACGACATCCTTCCCATTACGATGGTGATGCCCCTTGTGACACGACATCCTTCCCATTACGATGGCGATGCCCCTTGTGACACGACATCCTTCCCATTACGATGGTGATGCCCCTTGTGACACGACATCCTTCCCATTACGATGGCGATGCCCCTTGTGATACGACATCCTTCCCATTACGATGGTGATGCCCCTTGTGACACAACATCCTTCCCATTACGATGGTGATGCCCCTTGTGATACGACATCCTTCCCATTACGATGGTGATGCCCCTTGTGACACGACATCCTTCCCATTACGATGGTGATGCCCCTTGTGACACGACATCCTTCCCATTACGATGGTGATGCCCCTTGTGACACGACATCCCTCCCATTACGATGGTGATGCCCCTTTTGACACGACATCCTTCCCATTACGATGGTGATGCCCCTTGTGACACGACATCCTTCCCATTACAATGGTGATGCCCCTTCTGACACGACATCCTTCCCATTACAATGGTGATGCTCCTTGTGATACGACATCCTTCCCATTACAATGGTGATGCTCCTTGTGATACGACATCCTTCCCATTACAATGGTGATGCTCCTTGTGATACGACATCCTTCCCATTACGATGGTGATGCCCCTTGTGATACGACATCCTTCCCATTACGATGGTGATGCCCCTTGTGACACGACATCCTTCCCATTACGATGGTGATGCCCCTTGTGACACGACATCCTTCCCATTACGATGGTGATGCCCCTTTTGACACGACATCCCTCCCATTACGATGGTGATGCCCCTTGAGACACGACATCCTTCCCATTACGATGGTGATGACCCTTGTGACACGACATCCTTCCCATTACGATAGTGATGACCCTTGTGATACAACATCCTTCCCATTACGATGGTGATGCCCCTTGTGACACGACATCCTTTCCATTACAATGGTGATGCTCCTTGTGATACGACATCCTTCCCATTACAATGGTGATGCTCCTTGTGATACGACATTTTTCCCATTACGATGGTGATGCCCCTTGTGACACGACATCCTTCCCATTACGATGGTGATGCCCCTTGTGACACGACATCCCTCCGATTACGATGGTGATGCCCCTTGTGACACGACATCCCTCCCATTACGATGGTGATGCCCCTTGTGACACGACATCCTTCCCATTACGATGGGGATGCCCCTTGTGACACGACATCCTTCCCATTACGATGGGGATGCCCCTTGTGACAAGACATCCTTCCCATTACGATGGTGATGCCCCTTGTGACACGACATCCTTCCCGTTACGTTGGTGATGCCCCTTGTGACACGACATCCTTCCCATTACGATGGTGATGCCCCTTGTGACACGACATCCTTCCCATTACGATGGTGATGCCCCTTGTGACACGACATCCTTCCCATTACGATGGTGATGCCCCTTGTCACACGACATCCTTCCCATTACGATGGTGATGCCCCTTGTGACACGACATCCTTCCCGTTACGATGGTGATGCCCCTTGTGACACGACATCCTTCCCATTACGATGGTGATGCCCCTTGTGACACGACATCCTTTCCATTACGATGGTGATGCCCCTTGTGACACGACATCCTTCCCATTACGATGGTGATGCCCCTTGTGACACGACATCCTTCCCATTACGATGGTGATGCCCCTTGTGATACGACATCCTTCCCATTACGATGGTGATGCTCCTTATGACACGACATCCTTCCCATTACGATGGTGATGCCCCTTGTGATACGACATCCTTCCGATTACGATGGTGATGCCCCTTGTGACACGACATCCTTCCCATTACGATGGTGATGCCCCTTGTGATACGACATCCTTCCCATTACGATGGTGATGCCCCTTGTGACACGACATCCTTCCCATTACGATGGTGATGCCCCTTGTGATACGACATCCTTCCCATTACGATGGTGATGCCCCTTGTGACACGACATCCCTCCCATTACGATGGTGATGCCCCTTGTGACACGACATCCCTCCCATTACGATGGTGATGCCCCTTGTGACACGACATCCCTCCCATTACGATGGTGATGCCCC